>CM035150.1:10155000-11355000 GCA_020205605.1 Panax ginseng
ACCCAATTTATTTATCTCTATCAATGTTTTTTTTGTCTTCTTTAGCATTGTATCTTAAAAAACATTTTGCAGGACATATTTAAGTACCCAATTCATTCTTTATCTCTATCAATTTTTTTTGTCTTCTTTAGCATTGTATCTTAAAAAACATTTTGCAGGACATATTTAAGTATCCAATTTATTCTTTATCTCTATTAATGATTTTCTGGTTCTTCTTTAGCATTCTATCATCTATGCAAAAGACATATTTTTCGGGACAGAGTAAAATACCCAATTCATTCTTTATCTATATCAATGTGTTTTTATTCTGGGTTTGTTGTGCAGTATGCTCAGGAGCAGGAGTTTTTCCGACAGACAGCTCTCGTCTCCAAGAAAGAAAAGGAAAAGGTGATTTTTGATAGTTAAATGTATGTATATACTATATATAATATGACTAAATGTGCAATTTTCTTGTTAATTAATAGTATATTTAACTTACTATTTAATACTCCGTAAGATCCAAAATATAGGTTTATTATTGAATTTTTTGAAGTTGATTTTAGATATTTTTAAATTCAAAATTAACATGGATTAGTTTAGTTTTGGACGAAACAATTATCAATTATGAAATTTGTGAGCTATCTAAATAGTTCTACTATTGTTCTCAAAATCTAAATGAATCACATCAATTTTTAATTTGAGAATATCTTAAATTGTCTTTGAAAAGTCAAACTTAATCCTATATTTTGGAGTAGAGGGAGTATTTGTTTTTGTGAAATTGGATCACATTGTAACTATGTAACACTTTGACCCCCTTAGTTTGCAGGAATATCACCCATTATCTATTATATAATAGATAGATAAATAAAACTAAAAATATCAGGTTGTAGTATCAAAGATTAAAATTTGTTACTTACAAAATTAAAAAAATATTATGCCAAAGTATGTTTTTTAATATTCAAAAGAAGGATTAAGAAAATGAACGAGTGCTACTAGAACATTCACGATCAATTAACGAGTGGCAGATTATCTCACCTCCTTCACTTGTTTTGTATATAAGTGCCCTTCCATTCATCAACCAAAAGAATACCCATCAATTTGAAGTTTCATATAATCCTTAAAGCAACTATAGATTAACATTTGTTTCACAGTTAAAAAAGATTCACAATTTCTTGGGTTTTTTTTAAATTAGAATCAAGGCCTACGCCTTGATACGTCTTGAGGCTTACACCTCAGCCAAATGAGGCGCAAGCCTCGCCATAGCAAATTACCGCCTCACCATAGCAAATTACCCCCTCGCCCTAGCAAATTACCCCCTCGCCCTAGCAAATTACCGCCTCGCCATAGCAAATTACCGCCTCACTTTGAGGCGCGCCTCGAGGCTTACGCCTCGAACGCAATTTTGAACCATCGGAATATGTACTACTAATACTTCTTACCCCCTTGTTTTGATGAACAAAAAGTATTAGGAAATTTGTTCCCCGTCCTTGTTAGTTGTGATTTTACCTGGTTAAAAGTGTTTAGGAATAATTACTGAAAAAGCATTTAGTACTGTTGCAATGAACTAAGATGATTTTATTAGTCTGTAGAATACTCGCTCTCTCTTTCAACATACTTTGAAAGAATATAAAAAGAAAAAGATGTTGCACTATCTTGGGAAACCATCACAACAATGAAAAGAAATCTTGCAGAAGATTGAGCGAGAGAACAGATGTTTTATATTTATTTTTGGATACCAAACTTGGGTACAAACATTGATTTTTAGTTTTTTACCTAAATATGTTTTCTTGCAAGAAAATAAGTACCTAAATCAATGTTAGTAACAACTGGATGACAATTTATTACAGACTAGAGAGTTAGAAGTGTGAAAATACCAAACATGACTCGAACTATAATTAATTGTATAAAAACTAACTTCTGACCTAAATTGAAGTCATCTACTCTCTTGAACCTTATGATTTATCATCAAAAGTCAAACAGTGATTATTTACCTGAGCTACTCTCTGTAATGGGGATAATTTGAAGTTGTTTGCTTCCCTCACATAAACCCACATGTATATATAAACAATGGAAACTTCTCTGAATCCGAATAAACACACACAAGGACATTGCCATGAGAATGTATTTAATTACTGCCACTTCTATTGCTTGAATTTTGGGGTGTAAAGGAGATAAGGAAAGCTATTAGCTTCACCCATGATTCACACTCAAGCACCTATAGATATAGATATAGATGTACACATTTACCTATTTGATTTTTGGTGTAATTATTTGACTCGACTGAAGTGTCATTTGTGTTTAGATGGAGATGATGAAAGCTGTCAGTTTCATGTATGTCCGTCCACCGGGTTATAATGCAGAGAGTGCTAAAGTAGCAGAGATTGCTGAAGATGTGAAGAAGCAGGAGCCAAACAACACTTCTCAAGACCCATCTTCGAATGTGGACTCTGCTGCAATGTACTAGTTTATGTGCACTAAAAGTATTCATTTGTTCTGCAGTTGATTGAAATTGATTATGCTTCTCTTCAATTGCTGACCTATTGCATATGGTTTTGAAATAAAGTATTGAAAACATTTCTACGCTTCTCTTGTAGGCCACCAAAGTCTATGCTCTCAGGTGAAGAAAAAAAGAAACCAAGGCCAAAAGACATTTATGGCCGTGCTTTACCGACAGAAGAACAGTTCGAAGTCCTCAAAAATGCCCCAAGGTGTGTCTAAGTTCTATTGCACAACTGTAAAAGCATAATTTTCTGCCCATGGCAAAATTATGTGTTAGGAATTTCAAGTTGTTTCTGATTACAAAGGCTCAACCTTTTCATTTGTTTAACCACAAACAGTGTTGGCATTTATGGCATGTAGTGTCTAAAAGTGATGACACGTTATTAGCGACCACACTTTGCATGCCTAATTAATTGATGGTTTGAGGACATAAGAAGCTTTATCAGATATCTTACCAAAAAAGGAGAAAAATAAAAGAGAGCCCTAGGCAGATTATTGGTGGAACAGCTTCCGTTGATGCAAAGTCGCGGTAGCAGTTTAAGTTTCGGAAGAGTTTCAATTTTTTTTTAAAAAAATATGAAAAATTCTAAATAATAAGATTAACAAGATGGATCAACTAGATAAACACAAAACCACCATCTAGTATACATTCTGTTGTCCAAATGATCATACATACATCTCGCAGACTTGTCTACACTAATGCTATATTGCATAATAATTGAAAAAAAAACTGTTTTAAGACATTCTATAAAGTACATAAATAGAATAAAAGAAGTTAAATAGTTATTTCTCCTACTCGTCCTACATTATCGCCCTCTTCTTGTTCGTCAATAATAATAATTTTTATTTTTTGATAAGTTAACATGTACATATACATAGTAAATATAGGTTAGTATGTTTACATTATAATCCTTATAATCATCACCTCATTTTTTACATTGTTATTTCGCCTTTATTCCTCTGGTATGTGGTATGCCATTATTCCTCCCCGTTACACTGTTATCCCCCCCAACCCCCAACCCCAATAATTTTAACTATACATGACCTTTACATTGATAATGCTTGAAATAACGATTCATGTCTTGTCATCAGAGCAATGATTATTAAAGAAACCAAACTGATACGCTCGATTGAAAGAACCACTAATAAAAACGGTTAGATATGTCAAGGAGTAGATGTTTCTTAGTCTCGTTGATAGAAAATTAACATTTACAAATTGTAAATGGGTGTTAAAAAATGGGATAATGACAAAAATGTCTTCTGAAGTTGACAAAATTTTCTATTTTAATCCATAAGTTTAAATATCAACGATTAACTCTTTGGCTGGATCCGACCAATTTTTGGCCGGAGTGTGACACGTGTCAATTTTATACGACTTTTGTACAAATTGATCTTCTTATTTATTTATTTTATTTTATACAGATTAATACATATATGATATTTTCATAAGAATATAAATGTAATTTATTAAGTACTTTCATTGTAATTAATTTATATAATTAAAAGTAACATTAACAGTAATACAATAAACAATAACATACAGGAACATAGTTTTAGACCATTAAATTAACATTTATAACTTAATTAATATATTTTAACATTACCATACAATTAACTTAACACAATAAATTAACAAAATAATAATCAAAATAAAAATAACATTTAAACTAATCAATTAAACACAAGATGGAAAAAAACTCAATTAAACTAAATAATCAATTTGGAATAATCTCTTCCCTTTCTTGTAAACCAGACGGAACCCCTCTCTCTCTGTCCTCTTTCCACACCTATTTACAGCGGCCCCTTCTGCGTTCAATTATAACTTTCATTAGTGAAGTGTATGATCTGGTTGTGTTGATATATGTAACAGGATGGAAGATGTATATATGAAACTATTTGACAATAAATTGGACTGTGATTTTAGATTTTTTTAAGCCAGGAATACGTGATGCTTCTTTTCTTCTTCTTCTTTCCCCCCCTTTATCTTCACTTTTCTTATGAGAGGAGTTGATTGTGGTGGCTTGAAGACCTTTTCCAAGTTGATCATTATTTGTAATGGCTACATTCTAGGTTGAAGATGACGAACAATGATGGCGGTAGGGTTCGATGAAGAAGATGAAGATTGAAAAAGTAGAGAATGTGAATAATATTTAGCTAAAAGTGAATTCGCAGGGGAAAAGTAAATAAATATTGTTTTTTTTCTCTCCCTGGTATTATGTCAAATATTGACATTTATTGTCAAGATCTTAGTAAGCCTTGACAAGAGAGAATTTCAGAAGAAATAGAAGATAGATCTATGGAGTTTAGGCTTATCTTGGGTAAAGAAGAAGACGACGAAGAAAAACTGTGATTGGATAAGAATGGGAGGGGGAAAATAATCGTTGGCTCTCAAGAAAGGTCACACAATTCAGAATTTCAGAATTTCCTGCACCTGTATCTTTGCTTCTTGGATGGCTTCTAAGTTAGTAATGTAGATTGAAAATGGTAATGTTTAGCAATTTTGTGTGTGTATATATATATGCATATTTTTTATTCCCTGGCTTGCATTTTGTTTTCGTTATTAGTTAAAGTTTACAATAACTAGATTAGTTGTACTATTCGTATCATTCACTTAATGCATAGTCAGTGGGAACCTCATGTTTGATAGCTTGATCCTGGACACTTCTCTTTCATCAAGGTTGCCTGTGATTAGTTTGCAATTTATATTGTTCATATTACTATTTCTGTGAGTCTTCAATGCTTTAGATTGGTGGTCAATTGAGTTCTAATTTGTTGTGTTTTTTCCAGGTTAGAGACAGGTGTTGCTGCAAGGGCCAAACCATTTGGAGTTGAAATACGGAATGTAAAATGTTTAAGATGCGGAAACTTTGGCCACCAAAGTGGCGATCGGGAGTGTCCACTGAAGGACACTATAATGCCTAATGAAGAGAGTCGACTGAAAAGAGATGATCCGTTGACAACTATCTTGGATCACACGGATCCTACTGAGGTGACGTTAATTTTCTATTTTTAGATCTGGAAATTATCATGAAGGGGTGATGCAGCTAATTATTAAGATTATATGATATTTTTCTGATAGGCTAGTCTCGTTCTTATGCTCATATTATATGTCAAATTTAATTTGTTCTTACTGCTGAAATAAGTCGGTAGGAACTTATCCAAAACCAAAAAAGGTCAGTAGGGAAGGGCATTTGACATCTAGTCAACATAACAGATCTAATAGTCGAGATATGAGTTTAAAGAAAATTAGGATATAAGAAAGGAGCCAATATTCTAGAATTTTAATTATTTCCTGTTGGTTCATGAACATATTATACGGTTAATACAATAGTTGTCAAATCGTGTATCGTATCCTGAATCGAAAACTCCCGTATCGATTCGAAAACTCCTGTATCGTATATTGAATTGTATTGTAAGATACGAAAATAATATTTAAGAAAATTATTATTATATTTACTCATGGAGAACATAATTTAAGACGTAAAGTCATACCAAAAATTAGAAAATATTTTATTTAAAAATAAAAATTAAGATGATCATTAATTGTATGAAACAATTAATTACAAGTTACTAATAAATTACACTAAAAGTATATAACAAAGAAGAATTAAATTAGTGCTATCTATACTACTTTATATAGTTTTTATAGCTTTATTTACTTTTTTAAGTGAGTGGAGCAATGTAGTATAATATATTATTTACTATACAAAATACTTGTTGTGAGGCGATGTAATCCTAAGACTTTAGTTGGACTTGGATCCAAAATAAAACACGTTAGTTGATGACGTGAGAGGAGACAAAGCAAGTCGCACAATTCCGAGTGAAGCTGTAGAGTCGAAGCTAATAGAGAATCAGATTATGTTGGAAGCTATGGGTCAAACACGTACCTCGCTTTTGGGGCTAATTGAAGAAGTGGATTGAAATTTTTAGGCCTGATTGATGTTTTTGGGACTGATTGAAGGTTTTTGTATGAACTGAGATTGGATTTGAAACTCTTTTATAAATCGTGATTATGGCAATAGGAATCAAGCGGATGGGTAAACAGGTAACAATTCATGCGATTCACATGCGATACTGTTGCGATTCATATGATTCTCATACAAAGATCGATATGGCTATGATCATGAATCAATTTTATCCTGTATCGTGTTGAATGTAATGACCCAAGAAATCGGACAAACTTATAAATTAAGTTTAGTATCGTGTTGAATGTAATGACCCAAGAAATCGGACAAACTTATAAATTAAGTTTAAAGAAATATTATTTAATAAAATAAGTTTTTATTAATAATATTATGTGTTGTGTGTTTAAAGATCGTTTTATGTCCTATTATGGGTATTAAACGTTAGGATTTTGGTATGTGCTAGAATAAATGCATAAGAATTTTAAAGACGAAAATAAAATTTTTCTGAGAAAAAGACGAAAGAAGCACTACTCATCCATTGAAACTTAAAGGGTAACCCTAAGGGTTTAGGGTTTAAATAACTTAAGTCTTTTAGAGAGATTGGTATGTCCTAATGACATTCCGTTTCAAGATTTGTCGGTAATATATCGTGAAAAATCATATTAGCCAATAGAAGTTTTTTCGATAAACGTGCAGAAATCGAACGAAATAAAAGCGACGAAAAATATTTTTATCAACTTTTTGATAGTTTAACCATGTTTTGGGAAAGCGTCACGGAAAATACTATTCACCGAAAAATGTTTTTCGATTTTTCGAAGAACGCGCCAATGATGGAATGTCGAGGAAAGACCTGTCAAATAAAATTTGAAGAACGATAAACGTAGTTTTTCTATTGTGTAATGAATTTAAGAAGATTAAATAAACGAATATTAGTATAATATAAATTATTATACAAGAAGAATACGAGTAGAATATGAATTATTATACTAGTACAATACGAGAATGAGTACGACATATAATACAAAAATAATACGGGGTATAAGACGAAAAGTCAAGTCAAAAAAGTCTTGGTAAACAAAAGTGGTTAGTTTTTTCACTTTCCCACCACTTAACTATATGTGGTTAATATTTAACTATGATTAAGTTAGGTGTGGTTAGGTTAAGAAAATGTGTGGCCAAAAATGAGGTGTGAATAGTGAAGTGGTGACTCAAAAGTTGATTCATCATTTCAATTAATATGTGGTGGATGATGAGGGGGTGGTTTATAAGTTATGCAAACCTAAGGGCGTTGATTAATCAAAACTCTAAGTTAAGTGATCAATTTGTAAGGAAAACAAAGTTAAATTAATGATCATAGTGCCCTCACTCTTGGGTTTTCTATAAAAGGCAAGCCATTTCATGTGTTAGTTTATTTTTTTTCAACTAATACATTCCAAGAGAA
The DNA here is from genome assembly GCA_020205605.1 of Panax ginseng. Lineage (NCBI taxonomy): Eukaryota > Viridiplantae > Streptophyta > Magnoliopsida > Apiales > Araliaceae > Panax > Panax ginseng. Next base: position 10,162,825 of record CM035150.1, read on the forward strand.
GAGAAAGCATAATATTGAGAGCAAAGAGAGGCATTTTTGGAAATTGAAGAAGGAAAAGGAAGAAGAAAAGCTAGCAATTAGCAAACTTTATCAAGAAGAAGAAGATTAGCAAGCTAATCATTCATCAAGTCTAAGTAAAGAAGAAAGGTAATACTAAAACCTAGCTTTCATCCATTTTTTTCTTTAACTATAATATGTAAAATTACATAGCTTAATGATTATGGAAGTAAAAGATGGTAGAAAAGGATGAATCATATGGTTTAACTGTAGAAATATGTAAGAAAAATGAAGTAATAAGAACTTGAAAATTCTCTTCATCTATTTCTTTTTTAAGCCTTCATATGTTATATGAAGTTTGAATGATTCGAATGAATAATATGGATGATATGGAAAAATAAGGAAGAATTAACGAACTTATAACGTTAATAAATGCATGATAAGTGAATCGTAATCAAAATAACGATTTAAAACGAAGAACGAATGAAGAACAAGTTGTTGATAGACAAATTTATAACCATCTTAATTAGAGCTTGTTGTTGATGAACAAGTTTAAAACCATCGTGTATAGGCTAGTTGCTATATGATTGGTTAGGAGATTTTAGAATTGAGAAGTGTTGAAAATGTTCCTTTGGAACGGATTAAAAATATTGTATAACGAAATTATGACGAAAATTTTAATAAAAGACGTTGAGAGTTGAAATCGTAGTTGACACAGTCTACGGTTATGCTCCTTCCAAATAATTCACCATCGCACCGACTCGGACACGGGACACGGACACGGACACAAAGATACGACATTTTACAAAAAAAAAACAGGACACGATTCTTCGGGGACACGTTCAATTTTTTATTATTTATATTTTTAATAATATAAATGTGTTTTTTACAATAAATAAATTTAATTGTTAATAAAGCATGATAAAAACAAATTTATAACATACCCATTTTAGGCAGCCCGCATGGTCCATATACAAATTTATAACACGTGCATCTTACACCATATGGTTCATTCAAAGGTACTGACTTGAAGGAATTAGGTTTAAAAGGTACTAATTGCATATGGGTACTCTCAATTAACTTCTATCTTGCAATTTAAGTACTGAAATTTGTTATTATTTTTTATTTTTTTTACCCCAGACCTGTCCCTTGCTTGTCTAAGGCTAGTCAGGACGTGTTCAAGGCGTGTCCGAATTTTAAAAAAGAAAAAGATAAAAGGGAAGCTCACGGACACGTGTTGGGTGCGTGTTTGTGTGCTTCGAGGACGTGTCCATGCTTCCTAGCCCACCACATAGAGTGAGGCACCTTATTCCACATAGTTTTCACCCCTCAAAGCACCCAAAAAAAATTGCACCAATCTCGGTGTCCACTTCACCCCAAACAACATGAACACCATCACCCACATTAACGACATCACATTGCCAAAACAGATGATCTGCACCAATACTTCTATGCTTGTAGCACTGATTAATAGTCCTCTTACCTCTCTTCCATAGCAATTAGTGTCAATATAACCCCCAATGCCGGGGTCCAAGAAATGTCACCTTTGTGGGGCACCAACACACAACTTCCATGGGAAGCTATCTCACCATTTGTTAGGCCACACTTAGCCTTGACTTGTTCTGCAGAGATAGAATCAAAGGGAAGAGAGGGAGAGAGAGGGGAGAGAGAGGGGGTTGTTAGGAAGGGGTTAATTGAGGTTTTGGTGACTGTATTGAGGTTCAATTTACGATTTGGTTACTAAACTGAAAAAAATTTCAATCTAGTTACAACACCATAAAAACAATTTCAATTGAGTGACTTTAACAATTTTCATCCAATTGATTTAACTGTTCATCCATGCGGCTAGCGAGATAAATGGAAAAATGAAATGGAGGATGAGATGGAAATGTGGGACCAACACTTCATACTAAATGTAATATTTATTACTTGAAAATTAACAGCAAAAAGTAAAGAAATGAAAATAAGAAAGAGAAAAAATCACGCACTTTCTCTCTCTACTTCTCATTGTAACACCACCGGCGTCAAGGACATTACAGTAACATCGCGGAGGAGATAAATTGGAGAAGATTACCACAACAGAAGAAGGCATCATCGCGAAACCAGTATGGGAGATAATTAGAACTCAAAAATCAATTAATACCTCCATGGATGAGAAATTAGAAATTCTTCAAGCATCAGATCTGGAAAATGAGGAGTTGAAGATGGAAAAAGTATGCCTCAGGAAGAAGTTTTTCTCAAGATAAAGATGGTCAATTTGTAGATCTATTTCAGATGAATGGTGGTGTTAATGAAGGATCCTCTATCACCCAATTGTGCTTCCAGAAATGGAGCGTGAGGGAGGGGGAAATCTGTTGAGAGAGGAGAGAGGAGAGAGGAGAGAGGAGAGAGGAGAGAGGAGAGAGGAGAGAGAAAGATGAAGTTTGTATTTGTTTATTATTTATTTTTATTTACTTGTTTATTTATATGCTCTATATCCATGTAAGCAGTTTAAAAAAAATTACCTGAAACATGGGCCCAAATTTCCTCTCATATTCCATATTTACAAATGTTAGCCACATAAGCAGGTCTGTTAAATCAATTGGACGGAAATCACTCGAGTCACTAGATTGAAAATTTTATTATGATTCAGTAACTTGATTGAAATCTTTTTCTCAGTTTATTAACCAAATTGTAAATTGACTACTAGTACAGTAACCAAAACCTCAATTAACCCTGTTAGGAAGGAAGAAGAGAAACCAGACACAGAGAGCTTGACTGGAGGGGGACATAGAAGCGAGCACAAACTTCTCATTTTCATATATTTCGTTACTTATCCAAATACAAGGTCATTACATCTATTTATAGAAGAGATAACTTGCTGGAAGATGCACCATATTCTTATCCTTCACCTAGATGTTAACCGACTTCACACAAAATATGAAGTCATCTATTCTCATGGATGATGCATTTTGCAAGAGATTCCTCATGCTTCCCGGATACACTATCATTTGCAGAATTATCTTTCTGCTCCTTGTAGTATATAACAGTCATATCCTAGCAGTTTGCTCATCCAACTCTTCTGTAGGCATATGACTCCATCTTCTGTTCTAGGAAATATTTCAAGGATTGGTGCATTGACCTCATATAAGACAAGGATGGAGGAAGGAATAGAAGAGATTAAAAGAAGATTATTAGTTGAAAAGCTACTAGCTCAAGGCTTAAAATCAATAATCGTCGATCATTCAATTCAATATAATATCATAATAATAGATTACAACTGTTTATATAGGAATACTTCAAAATATTTTATTAACATAATTACATTATACTAAACATTTATATGTAAGTAATAATATAAAATAATTAATAAATAATATCTTGATCGTCTGCTTCACATCATTCTCCCCCTTCCCTTTTTGGGGAAAAAAAGCCACCTCGAGTTTTAAGGTACAGGAGGATCCATAATCCATGAATAGGACTCCAGCCAGATAACTTGAAACCTCTTGATCTTGAAATGAGCTTTTGAAGCTGTATATAAATCTCTCTTTTCAAAACTTGCCCACGGAAGCAGAATGTTATAGTCAATGTGTTGGCACTCGGATATTTCATTTACCAATTTCGAAGTAGGATAGGATCTTCACTTTTTGTCTCAACAATCTCATCTACAACTTAATGGTCTGAATAATACTCTTGGGGATTACATTGCATATTTGTAAGGAAAAGATAAAACTATAATCTTGACTTAAAAGACTAAACTACCCTAATGATGCAGTGAAAAATAATACTGAAGATTCAGATTTCCATATATTTTAGCATGTTTGTAGATGTAATATATTTTGTGTATTTTTATTTATTAGTTAGAAAAATTTAGTAGTTTAATTTATATTTGGCCCGTTAATATTTTGGGTTTTAGTTTTGATAATTTTATTTAGTGTTAGGTTTTAATTATTTTTCTTTTCCATTTAGTCATAGGATAGTTTAGTATTATAAATATGCTTTCTAGGGTTGATTTACATGGAACGTTTTATTCATTAATTGAGATTATTATCTTTTGTTCTCTTTGCGAGTTCATTATCTACCTTGTGGATTCAAGGGTTTATTTCTGTTCGTGTCGATACGTTAACTTTCATAATCATATTTGTGTTAGAGCATTACAATCTAACCATATCCCGCGTCAATTGACATGAGAGTCTGGATAACTGTATCCATTAGTCATGGTTGAAGGAGTAGATGGAGTAAAACCTCGTGTGTTATCTCGAAGACTTTCTAGTTTTTGGTGAAAATTAAATTCTAGAGCCGAAAATTGTGTAACTCGTGATGGTTTTTGCCTAGATCGGGGTCGAGCATAATTTTTGTTTATCTTTAAAAAAAAGGCTTCTGCTACTATTCATCTTCTCCATTGTGGTTATCATCAACCTTCGTTTGAAACAGAAATCAATCTCCATTCAAATTTCACTGGAAGTTCATCACGGAATCTCATTCTCCTGCCAAAAATGATGGTGCCGCCACCAATTTCCCCTATCAAACACAGTTGGTCAGCGCTGCTCTCTTCAAATTAATAGAAAAAAAGAAAAAAACAGAAGCCGTCTTCGGCATTTGCCGCTGCGAGTTTGACAGCCATAATTGCTAGCTTAACTCTAGAAAACCACCGCTGCATAGTGTGCTGTTGTCACCATGTTGTTTGCTATTTCTAGTGCCGCGGTTTGTTTTTTCTGAAAAACCATAGTCGCCATTACGTATCCTTGCTACCTCCTTCTCCTAACAAAAAATAAACGGACCAAATATAAATTAAACTACTGAATCTTCCTAACTAATAAACATAAAAATACACAAAATATATTAAATCTCCACACATGCTAAAATATATGGAAATTTGAATCTTCATTGTTATTTTCCACTACATCACCTAATGACTTAAAAATAAAATAACAAAAATACTTAAATAAATTACCTAGGGTACCATAATCTCTAAACATCAAATAAGATTCCTAATTACATCAATTGCAACCCAATTAAAAATATATTCTTTTGATTTCTTTTGTTTTCTTTTGGGGGAGGACTTCTAGCCCTTATGCATTGCAACTCAATAAAATCTTCATTTATTATTATTTTTTAAATAAATAAAACTCATAAATAATTAGCTAAAAGCTTATTGCTGTCCTCACCACAATAAGTCAATGTATAGTGTACTCTTCATTAGAGTAACAACTTAAATCTGCTGTGATCCTATCCATATATTCTTGTTTTATGTGTTTTATAACATTGCATTATTTTTTATTGATTTTATTGTTGTAGAAAGACTCGTAGCATTATAAACTTTCTAATTCTGTTCTAAATTCCTACTCTAAGACATAACATGCCTGCAGTTTGTTACCAGTATTCCCCATCTTGCATCTGATCTGTATTTGTTTGTCTTGCAGCCCTTGAAGTGGGAACTGAAGCAAAAGCCAGGAATGAGTCCACCTCGTGGGGGTTTCAAACCAGATGATCCAAACCAGCAGATAGTTGCTGAGGATATATTTGATGAGTATGGAGGTGAAGTCTCCTTTATAGGAAGTTCTCTTATATAGTTTATACAATTATTATTTTTGTTACACAGAAGTTTATTCTAATTCCCTTGTTGATGCCCAGGATTCTTAAGTGGGCAGAATATTCCTGAATTGCTGACCAACTTTTCGTCTAAAAAGCCCAAAAAGAAGATGTCTACTAGTAAGGGGAAGCACAAAAGACGATCATCACCCCATATTACTGAGTTGACGGATCATGAAGAGAGCAATTCATCTGATGATGATGATGATGATGATCGAGGAAGGAGGTCAAAGACGAAGAAAGATAAGAAAAAGAAGAGATTATATCCTGAATCAAGTTCACCTGATAAGAAAAAGAAGCGAAAATATAATGAATCAAGTTCACCTGACAAGAAAAAGAAGAGAAAATATTCTGAATCAAGTTCAGCTGATAAGAAAAAGAAGCAAGAATATTCTGAACCAAGTTCACCTGAAAAAAAGAGGAAGCGAAAATATTCTGAATCAAGTTCACCTGACAATTCTAAGGTTGATAGGCAGCACAGGAGCAGGCACAGGCGACATTATTCAAGTTCATCTGACAGTTCAGATTCCGATAGGAAACATAGAAGTAAGCACTGGTATCATCATAGCCGTTCCCATCGCTGGCATCGGCCTGATTCTTTGTCAAAATGAAATTAGGTATTTTTTTTTTTTATATTTTATCTTGTACATCCAGATTTGAGCAAAATAAACACGCTTCTGGGTGATGTCAAAAATGTTATCTGAGCTTTGGGTCATAGAGCCTTTTCCGATTGCCTTGAAGGTGCAAGTCTCCCTCTTAACAACTCTTCCGAATTCATCAGGTAAATGTTAGGGGTCTCAGATGGGTATCAAATGATGTGACATTGAATATTTTAATGATTCTTTATAACTTAGCCAAGTAGAAGAGAATTACATGACTAACGACTATTGTAACGATACACATTATTTGAGACATTTATTGAGACCAATAATTTGAGACTAATATTACCCTATTAGATATTTAACTGTTGGTCTTACTGGTTTTCTATGCTTAACATCCTTTTGCAGAAGGTTCAACTTGATTTTTATTGTTAGTTTCTGTAATCTTCTTTGCGACTAATCTCAATCAACATTCCAAGATTAGATGCATGTTTTCATACTCAAATATCTTGATATCTCTAGGGATGTTCAACAAATATTCATGATCCATGGGTCCGATCTGGATTTACTAACATAGTATGTCAAGAAGATGTTCAGATGATTTAAGCCAAGTTGATCCTAACCATTGAAAACGTCCCAATGTTCTTTTTAACTCTCTCACCTACTCTCTCAAATGGACGAATTCCGTATTTCGAGTATAAATGGACGAATCTTTACTTTAAAGAGAGAGTCATAAAAGAGTCGTCATATATCTATTTCATTCTTTTTTAATCTTATTTTAAAATTTTAATATGTTGATACTGTTGGTTAAATCTTCACCCATTTTTTGCCTTACCTATTTTCCGTTCCCCACGGATCTTCGAATTTTGCCTTTTACATTTCTTGTTCTCCTCCAGATTTGCACTATAAAAGGAGGAGGTTATCAACATACTAGGACACATCAATTTGAAGAATACTCTCAAGTCTCATCCGAGAGTTTAGAAATACAGAGATAAGGAAGCTTTTATTAAAGCTTAGAAAATCAGAGAGAAAGAAAGGAAAAACAAATAGGTGTTTTTGTTTGAGTTCCATCACAGGTGTATTGTGGTGAAGTAATTTGAGTTTGTAGTTAAATTAAGATATCTTTGTATTCTCTCACATTATTATAGAAATTTTTTTGAAGATCGTCCCGTGGTTTTTACTTCTTAGTTTTAGAGGGTTTTCCACGTAAAAATATTGGTGTTTTGTGCTTGATTATTTTTTTATTCATTATTTCTTGTAGTGATTATTATTTGGTGAAACTGCCACTCAATTTATCAAAGACAACAATATTTGGGAAGTGATTTTTCTCAACAAGTGATATCAAAGCTAAGGTTATCTGTTCAGTTGTTTTTGATAAATTTTATGGAGAAATCAGTCGGAGCCATGATATCCTTTATTACAAGGATTTGTATGATCCGTTGGAGCTCGAGGGAAAGAAGCCCGTGGATAAATCTGAGGTTGGTTGAAATAAAATGAATAGGAAGACTATTGGTCACATCCAGCAGTGGATTGATCAAAGTGTGTTCCACCATGTTTCGCAGGAGACAGATGTTCATACTCTATGGACAACACTAGAATATATGTATGAGAAAAAGAATGCACAAAATAAAACTTTTGTTATTCAAAAAATTGTGAATCTAAAGTACAAAGACGGGAGCAGTGTGTCAGAGCATATGAGTGAGTTCCAAGGTTTGGTGAACCAGCTGTCCACCATGAAGTTGAATCTTGATGATGAGATTCAGGCTCTTTTGCTTCTCATTTGTTGCCAAACAACTGGGAGACTTTGGTGGTGTCTTTAAGCAATTCAGCTCCAAAAGGAAAAATGACCATGTAGATGGTCAAAGATAGTCTTCATAATCAGGAGACAAGGCGAAAGGAGCAAGGCGTAAATTTTGAGACACATGCTTTTGTTGCAGAGAACAGCGGCAGAAGCAATTTTAGGGGATCTCACAAAGGAGATAAAAGTCGCAGCAAAAGCAAAAATCACAGTAGCAAGTCAAAAACCAGACAAGGTGAAACGTATAGATGCTTCCATTGTAATAAGGAAGGTCATTACAAAAAAAATTGGCAAAAAACACTTTTACCCCACTGTGGTTATAATGTTTTAAGCAATTAGCCACTGTGCTTTTAAAATATTCAATTAGCCCACTGTACTTTTTAAAAATGTTCAATCAACCCATTCCGTCCAATTTCTTGGACGGACGTTAACAGATCAGCTTGGATTGCTTACGTGGCTTTTTAAAAAATAAAATAAAATAAGTTATTTCCTACGTGGCAAGCTAGTCAACCAAATTCTTAATACTATTGAACCACTGTACTTTTAAAAAAATGCAATTGGCCCACTGTGGTTTTAAAAATATTTTTATGTTTTATTTTCTTTCTTTTTCTTTACCTAAATATTTATAATATTAATAAAAATTAATATTATAATATTTATAATATGTATGTTTTATTTTAAAAATAAAAATAAAAATACTTTTACGTTTTAAAATATTTATTAAATATTTAAAAATAAAAATAATATTTTGTTTTATTTTCTTTCTTTTTTTTTACCTAAATATTTATAATATGAATAATATTAATAAAAATTAATATTATGATATTAATTTTAATATGGCAAAACTAATGATTTGGCATTTGATGTTGTACGTTTTATTGAATACTTGATTGAACTTTTAATTTTTCAAGATAAATCAAATATTAATCAATTAAAAAACCAAACATATTTTCCATAAAAAAAAAGACAACATTAAAAGTAAAAAAAATCAAAAACATTCAAAACAGATCTATATACATATGAGGATTCTTTTGAGATTCTAGATCTACGACCGATCCCCACATCAGAATCCAGTCCATTGAACCTTTAGCAAAAATATTCTGACTTATGCTTAACAATTTACTTGTTTAGCAAATAGGTATATATATATATATATATATATATATATATATATATATATATATATATATATATATATATAGAGAGAGAGAGAGAGAAGAACAAAAGGTTTTGGAGAAAAAAAGCGGAGAGGGAAAATTGAGGGCCACCACCTACAAAGGAATCATTATTAATTGTTTCAAAAACTTAGATAAAGAACTCAACTCAATTCATAGATTCAAATAGGTCTAGGGTTTGTCCATGGAGAGTCCCCAATTTGCCGTCACTCCTATTGAAAATACTCCAGCTTCCTCTTCTAGGGTTTTGCGAACCCTCATTAGCGATGATCGATGCGATTGAAACGCCTTCGAGACGCCGATTTTGACCAAGATTCCATCCAGCGCAGTGACAAAGCTTCCCTCATTGCCTATATTGCAAAGCTTGAAGCAAATAATCAAGATCGTCAAATCTGTTTTAGTTGAAGAAAAAAGATGTTTTGATGTTTTGTTTTTGTTTTATTTTATTATGTTTTTGTCATTTTTAATTTTATTATTATTTTAATTATTTTTTTTTACCACATAATGATTTATTTTATTTTATTTTTTTGTTTGAAAAGAAAAAATTATAAAGAAAATCCATTAAAAAAAAAGAAAGGAGCTAATATGTATCTATTGCCACGTAATTACCACGTCATTTTTTATTTTTTTAAAAAAAGCCACGTAAGCAATCCAAGCTGATCTGTTAACGTCCGTCCAAGAAATTGGACGAAATAGGTTGATTGAACATTTTTAAAAAGTACAGTGGGCTAATTGAATATTTTAAAAGCACAGTGGTTAATTGCTTAAAACACTATAACCACAGTGGGGTAAAAGTGCTTTTTGCCAAAAGAAATTGCAGAATTAGGTTAGACAAGTAGAAAAATGGTGAGCATGAAAAGGTTGAGGAAAAGAAAACTGCAGCCACAGTCACCGAAGATGTTGTGATTCTTTCATTTGGGGAAGAAGAATGCTTGCATGTTGATGATTAAAAAGTTGATTGGGTGGTTGATATTGATGTCGTATCATGCTACAACCAAGAGAGAATTTTTTACAACTTACAAAGCTGGAGACTTTGGGTACATAAGAATTGGAAATACTGATCAGTTCAAGATTACTGGAGTTGGTGATGTTTGCATTCAGACATGTGTTGGTTGCACTGTTACCTTAAGGGATGTTAGACACGTTCCTGATTTACGTCTTAACTTGATTTCTGGCATGACCTTGGACAGAGAAGGCTATGAGAATCACTATGGCAGTGGAAAAAATGGAAGCTTACCAAGGGCTCTATGGTGATTGCAAGAGGAGATGCTTGTTGTTCGTTGTACAAGACTCATGTGAAGGTGTGTTCTACTGAGTTGAATGCAGTTGAGGATGATTCTTCACCAAACTTGTGGCATAAGAGGCTTGGCCACATGATTGAGAAAGGATTGTAGTTGTTAGCAAAAAGTTCATTCATTCCTCTTACTAAAGGTACTGTTTAAGCCATTGTGATTATTGTTTATTTGGGAAACAACATAGAGTTTCTTCTAGTAGTTCCGCTAAAGAAAATCAGAGTTACCAGAGAGAGTATATTCTGGTGTATGAGGACCCATTGAGGTTGAGTCTTAAGGTGGAAATATGTATTTTGTTACCTTTATTAATGATGCTTCGCGGAAGTTGTGGGTATTTTTGTTGAGAACAAAAGACTAGGTATTCCAGCATTTTCAGAGTTTTCATGCTATGGTTGAAAGGGAGACTGGAAAAAGTTGAAATGTCTTCGTAGCGACAACAGAGGGGAATACATTTCAAAAGAATTTGTTGATTATTGTAGTAAGAATGTTATTCGGCATGAACAGATTGTTCCTGGTATCCCACAACATAATGGTGTGGCTGAGAGAATGAACCGCACTATTATTGAGAGAGTGCGATGCATGTTGATAATGAATAAACTGCCTAAGTCATTCTGGAGTGAAGTTGTCCGTATAGCTTGTTACCGACTAATAGATTTCCATCAACACAGTTGGATTTTCAGATTCCAGAGAAGATTTGGAGTGGTAAGGATGTGTCTTATTCTTATTTGAGGGTATTTGGGTGCAAGGCTGTTGCACATATACCCAAGGAACACAGATCTAAACTTGATGACAAGTCTACTCCATGTGTGTTTGTTGGCTATGGAGATGCAGAGTTTGAATACCGGTTATGGGATCCAGTGCAGAGAAAATTATTAAGGAGTAGAGATGTGGTGTTTCATGAGCACCAGAATTATGAGAATTTTGATAATGTTACACAACCTAAAGATAATAGAGTTTCAGATCTTAGCGGAGTTCCTTCTCCAGTACAGAATGCCACAGTTGGAGAAGGAGATCAGAATGAAGATATGACTGATACAAATTTGCACGATGGTGATGGGTCAGATGCAGAGAGTGTTGATCAGGGGGATCAACCAAATATTGAAGAACCTCATGGGCGAGTTATTTCAAGTCCTTCGATATGAAGGATTTAGGTCCAGTTAAGTAGATTTTGAGTATGAAGATTTTTCGTGATAGGAAAGCCAAGAGGTTATGGTTATCACAAAAGAAGTATGTTGAACGGGTACTTGCAAGGTTCAACATGGGTGATGCTAAACCAGTTAGCACACCACTAGCTAGTCATATTAAATTAACAAAGTGCATGTCTCCTTCTATTAAGGAAGAGAGAGATGATATGACAGCAGTTCCCTACTCCTCTACTGTAATGAGTCTTATGTATGCAATGGTTTGTACACGGCCAGATATTGCTCATGCAGTTGGCTTTATGAGCAGGTATTTGTCAAATCCTGGTAGAGAAAATTGAGAAACAATTAAGTGTATTCTCAGATACTTGAAAGCTACTTCCAGTTTGTGTTTGAGTTTTGGTAATACGAGTCCAGTCTTAGAGGGTTTTACAGATGCAAACATGTCAGGTTCTAAAGAGAATAAGCTTACTTCGGAGTATTTGTTTACTTTTGTAGAGGGAGCAGTATCATGGCAGTCCAAGTTACAGAAGTGTGTTGCTTTGTCTACAACTGAGTCAGAATACATTGCATCTATAGAAGCAGGCAAAGAGATGTTGTGGTTAAAACGGTTTCTCCAAGAGTTAGGTTTGAAACAAGATGAGTATGTGGTTTATTGTGATAGTCAGAGTGCAATTGACTTGACCAAAAATGTCACTTATCATAATTGTACTAAGCACATTGACGTTCATTATCACTGGCTTCGAGAAGTGATGGAAAAGGAGTTGATGAAAGTGAAGAAAATTCATACCTATAAAAATCCATCGGATATGATGACGAAGGTCGTGACTCGAGATAAGCTAGAGCTTTGCAAAAAAGTTTACAAAGATGGACTCCAATTGACAGAGTCATGGTGAATACCTCCTCTAATGGGTTCGGAGGGGGAGATTGTTGGTCAAATCCTCACCCATTTTTTTCCTTCCTTACTTTCCGTTCCCCACGGACCTTGGAATTTTGTCTTCTATACATCAATTTGAAGAATACAATCAAGTCGCATCCGAGAGTTTAGAAATAGAGAGATAAGGAAGCTTTTATTAAATCTAATTAGAAAGTCAGAGAGAAAGAAAGGAAAACATATAGGTTTTTTTGTTTGGGTTCCATCATAGGTTTATTGTGATGAATTAATTTGAGTTTGTACTCAAATTAAGATATCTTTGTATTCTCTATGATTATTATAGTAAATTTTTCAGAGATCGTCACGTGATTTTTACCTTTTAGTTTTAGAGGGGTTTCCACGTAAAAATCTTGGTGTCTTGTGCTTGATTATTTTTTCTACTCATTATTTCTTGCAATAATTATTATTTTGGTGAAACTTCCACTCAATTTATCAAAGACAATAGTATTTGGGAAGTGATTTTTTCCAACATATATAAAGTTGAATGTCTAGCTAGTCATGCTTAGTATTAGTATATCATATCTAGTTAGAGAACATAAGATAGAAGGTTGGTTGTTAACCCGAAAAAATGTAAGGCTTGATTGTTATTTCCTCAATATTTAAACTACTCTTAGTAGGTTAAGGCTTTCAGTAAACAGATGGGTTTTACACAAGTTTGTGCAAGGTTAGTAAGGTTTTCCAATTAACCCGAAGTGTGAAAGTTGTACTGAGCTCAAGGTTGAACTAATACAATAGGACTGTGGATAAGGCTAATCATATTGTGTATATAACCATGTAAATCTTGTGTACGCATTATGTTCATTGTGTGCTTTGTGTACTTAGTTAAGCATTCAACAACAATAGTATTTTGTTTATATATTGAACCAAGTTAGATGTGATACACTAATGATACATTTGGATTGAAGGAATGAAATGCAGAGTGGAATGATTCATTCCATTCTAGATGAAGAATGAATTATTCCATACTCTCCTTCCCCCAAGGAATAACATTTAAAAATTAGGAGGAATAAAAATGGTTCAATCCATTACAATCGCAACCAAACAATTTTTTTTTCATTCCATTGGAATGGGTCATTCCATTTACCCTTCATTACTCCAATCCAAACATAGCATAAAGGAAATGATTGATCTCTTTTGCTGCATCAACTCTTGGGAAAAAGTTTACAAAATTTAGTAACCAATTCTCCCCTCTTGGTCGGCTAAAAGCAGGCCAACAACTGTCTTATTTCCAAAAGCACAAAAGAGATCTAGAAGGGAGGGTTGAATAGATTCTTTTATTTTTTTTAAAAGACGAGTTACCAACTAATTAAGCAGATTAATTTAATGTAATATTAAGACCGTGGAATAAGTTTGAAAACCCCTTCAAAATTATAGAAAATACAAAGCTCTGAATTTAGTGAACATTTGCATAATTTAGTCACAGACAAAATGGTAGAGTGACAGACAGATAAACTGCAGAAATGTAAGTACAAATAATTAAAGAACACATAATATTTTAAGAGGTTTGGAGCACAAAAGTTTCATAATCATCTCTTTTACTACAAGAGTAAGGATGATCCACTAAGGATGAGGTGATTACAAAATCAAAGTTCACACATAACATTTACAAGTTTGATTCATAAATAATCATTCAAGTCACACAGACTTGGAATACAAAGATCACTTAAATTTTACACAATCACAAAGTTGTAATAGTTGTTTGAGTTGCTACTAATTGGCTTTCAGTTCTTCTTTAAATGTATTAGCAACATGTTGTTAGTCTTTGGATCTTAGGGTGGAACACTTAAGCACTTGAGAACTTTTGAATGTTTGAATCATGAGAATCAGTCTTGTTCAATGATGTAGTAGCAATACTTTTATAGGCACTCCTTGAAATTTACCCGTTGGATTGTTGCCGTTGCTACAAATAGCAATGGACACTTGTCAATGGATAATTTCTTTGACTTCAAAATGTTGTCTACTGTACCGTAAGCTGTAACTTTCAATAGTTCTATATTTGGTGCAGTAGTAGATGAGTGTCCTTGTCCTTGTATAACTAGTTGGTGAAAAAACTATGTTGTCTCTTCATCCTTATCGCAGACTTATATGAGAAGATATCAATTTTAAATATTATGAATTAAGGTTGTATGACATTTGTTATAAATCTGCCACTGACTTATCAGCCTCATCACTCTACAAAAAATACTTAATCTAGCCGTTAGTGCACGAACGTAGAGTTAGTCTTTAGATCGTTGAGTTACCTTACTCAGATATTGACTTTATATTTCTACGATTTGACTTGGGAATTGATATTTCCTCACAAAAATTTGAGTTTCACAAGTCTCCTCTCACATGAATAGTAAATGAGACCCATATCTATGTGAGTAAGATCTTGTGGAAATAGTAAAGTTCCCTTGTGGAAATAACAATTCCCTTTGACTTTTACTCAACGATCTCAGAGTTTCTTCTAATAAACGTGACTTTTTTCACTCTACGATCTTAGAGTTGGCTTTTACTCAACGAATTGCTTAACTCCTTGATCAACTTCAACTATACTAAATTACATGGTGAAAGTTCAATATTAATCTAGAAGGGGGGTTGAATAGATTTTCACCGTTTACAAATTATCTTTGGCCTTTTTGAATTTTTAGTAAATTAACTTGTAGTGTTAGAAAGTAATAAGAAGGTTAGTAAAAATATAATCACACAATGTACAAATATTTATCTAGTTCACAACATACAGCTAAGGTATGTTGCTACGTCCAGTCTCAAGCTCCTCTCCAGGACTCGAGATCTATTACTCTCACTAATAAATACTCCTTCAATAGGCGAAGAAGCCTTTATAAAGTTTTATAGATAAACTTACAACTATCCACAACTAACTATCTCGGACAACGAACTCCCAACTCCTTCCTCAAGCTTAGTTGTATCTACCTTTTGAGTTCAGAACTATTCTATGATTTGGTCTCGAAACAACAATCTATTCCTTACCTCACAAGTACACTAGAGACCCAACTCCCAGCTGACCTCTCTAACACTTTGGTATTGGTCAAAGAATTTTTGTCTCTCTCACAGATAAATAAAATAAACTAACTATACCTTTCCTTTTTACAAAATATTATTTTGGTTTTTGCTTTTAAAGTAAGCACAATAAGTTTAGTACAGACACTTCTCAAATAAGCAGATATATAGATTAAGATCAAATATTTAAATAAAAGTTCAAGACTTTTATGTGTTAAGCTTTTGTGTATACAAATATGAAACTTGATACACTTTTATAAAGATTTTCCTTTTCTTTAATAAAGAATGTGTTTCTATGGTTTAAACAGATTAAAAAGGGAATTTTCTTGATAAATAAAGAGTGTGTTTCTATGATTTAAACAGATGTAAATGATGATTTTGAATCATAGTTTAAATCACTTATATAATGTAACAAGTAATTTATAAATAAGTAAGTTTGTGTAAAAATTACTTGTGATGACAATTATCAAGTATAACAGATTAATCAGTTAAATAATACTTGATATATCACATAAGTATGTTTCACTCAAAAATATATATTTTTGTATATTTGATCTACGTTGTGAAAATTTGGCCACTTGGAATTTCAAAGACCGTTATGATAATATTCTTTGTTAAGAAATATCTCCGAATATCGGTATCCAAGTACTGATTAAATTATTCGTTTCACAATCTGAAAATTATATAAATATTATGTAATATTTATATAATGTATCTATATCAATAAACGACCACTTAGGATTTTAAAGACCGTTCGGATAATTTCAGAGAAATTACTTCGCAATAATATCAATATCTAAGTACTGACTTTTTACTTGATATTGATAGATGAAATATAGATATATATAGATGTGTGTAACAATTCGGCATAGGCCTCCTAAGGTATCTAAACAAGGATCAGGCCTAAAGACTTATGAATGAAATGCATAGTGGAGTAATCGGAGCACAAATGAGTGGACCCCTTCTTGCTAATAAGATATTAAGAACATGACACTATTGACTTTCCCTAAAAGCTGATTGCGATGATCATGACAAGTGTTGATATCAATGCCAAATCCACGCCAACATTATTCATGCACCGCCTAACCAGCTACATTGCATGACCACACCATGGCCATTTGCCATGCGGGGAATGGACATGATCGGACTAGTCGACACCAAAGCCAGTAATGTTCACAGATTCATCTTCACTATGATCGACTACTTTACCAAGTGGGTGGAAGCCGCCTCCTTCCCTAAGGTTACTAAGGAAGTCATCATCAACTTCATCAGGAATAACGTCATTTGTGGATACGACAACCAGATCTTATCGTGTCAGACAACGCCAAGAATCTAAATAACTAGATGATGAGGGAACTGTGCTGTAAGTTCAATATCAAGCACCTCAACTCGGTTATTTACCGCACAAAGATGAATGGTGCGGTGGAAGCCGCAAACAAAAACATCAAGAAGATAATGATGAAGATGTTGGCAAACCACCAGGGATGGCCTGAATTGTTGCCTTTAACCCTGTTCCCCTACTAAACGTCAACTCGCACCTCGACTAGGGCAACACCCTACTCATTAATATATGGCATGTAAGTCGTACTCCCCATAGAGGTCGAAATTAAATCATAGAGAGTGATACTAGACTCCCAGATAGAAGAGGATCAATCTCTGGACCATCTAGAAGAGATAAAAGTTAGCTCTGCGGGGGAGCGACCAATAGATATTCCAAGCTCAACCAATGATTTTGTGGTTCCATCAAAAATCATTGAATCAATTATTACAAACGTTGGGTTTGAGCACAACTCTCCTGCTTATGAAAATATCAATGCACATACTGAGGGGGAACAACCATAAATTTTATCTTCAGCCCCTCTTCTATCTAAAGAGCAAGCAGAAGCAGAATAATCGAAAGTGAAAGTTATTGGAGAAAGGCGTTATGATCCAGAGAACTCTCCTCAAGGTAGTAGCACAGTTGTTTTCAATGAACAAAGTGATCAACTGTATTCCTTTATCCCTCTTATGCCTCTGTTTCAAGCCCTTTTTCACAATAATCTGAGCTTCATCTCTTAGACGTTAGTCCTATCCTAATGTGAAGTTGATGGCTCAAAACTTTCCACGAGTCTTCAGGTACGATAAGAAGACAATCTTTGATAAAAATTTTTATACTTTCTTTAGATATGATAGGATTTCTTTTATAACCAAATCTTTCTTTACTTTTTCATCTGTCAATAGCTCATTCTTTGTTTGCGATGATGAAGTCGTCGAGTTTCCCTCTACGATCTCCGAGTAACCTTCTACTCTTATATGATTTAGTGAATCATACAATCATTCTTCATTCGTAGAGTCTCAACACTCTACAGATGATGTAAATAAAACTATTTCTCTAGTCGTAGAGTCTCAAAACTCTACTAACCATGAAAATTCATCACATTCTCCAGACGTCGAGTCTTAACACTCTACGAATGATGTACATACTACTAACTCTCCGATCATAGTTGTGACGCCCCCAAAATAGGTATACATAACCCATCTTGAGTCGCCAAATACATGGTACTGAATACAAATACAAACTTAATTATACAACATGAGCTGAGAGTTTTTACATTGTCTCATAAACAATATCCAAGCTCAAATTCAATCCTCATCACATTTATTATCACACTAAATAGTGAGGACTACTAAAACAACCATCTCGGGCTGTCACTCCATTCCCCGACTAGTCCCGGCTACGTTCTCATTTCCTGAAGAGAACAATGAAAGCAAAAGGGTGAGCTCAACTAGCCCAGTAAGAAATATTATGACTAAGATAATGCAGAATAAATTATCATTAGCCTTCAACAGTTTTAAACTGATAAAATACAATAAACATCAAGTTTAACACAACGCCGTCACCACGCCGCAACGCCAACCAATGGCCTCGCGTGACCGAAGCCATAAGCGCTCAACTCGGTAGCCGCAATACAATACGAACCACGATGTAAATCTGTAAATGTGTGAATGAGTTAAGTTAAAAGGTTCTAATGAGTTTTGTTTAAGTATACAAATTTGGAAAATAAATGTTATGTGTTAATAATAGGAATGTTAAATGATGATTTCAGTAGTATTAAGCTATGAATGAACATGCTATCAAGTGTTTCCTATTTGTAACATAGTTGATTATGTGAAAGGGTAATTTAACCTATATGATGTATATATTTGTTTATATAAATATACAATGTTGGTAATTAATAACTATGTCAATATGACATATATATAGGGTATTGATTCAAGTTGTAAGGTTTAGCTTGTGCTAAAGGCAAGTTTTCTAACTCTATTTTATAATTGAGCAAGTTTTCTAACTCAAAACTTCATTGTGCGAGTTTAATTTCATTTGGTACATTATTGTTTTCAAATTCAATTACAATTGTTGTAAGTTGCTACTTCTACACTTTCGTAGTGCTAGATTTCCTATTATTGAGTAAGTCATTGTATCTAGTTACTCATGACGATACAAGCTTTCTAATCTATTATCTTGTTAATTCAATTACTGTTTTCAATTTGATTACAATATAATAATGTAAGTTATTTGGAGCAAGTTATTCTTGTATTTAACTTATGGATTAGCATGCACAACTATATATGCTATGCATGCTTATTATTCAATTCTAATTAACCTTGGCTTAGTGTTGTTCAAGCAAGGTATGCTATAGTTATTCAAATTGTAAGCTATTAGATTATTCCTAATGCATGACTTTAGTTTAATATAATTGATTCAATCATGATTATTCTATAGTATAGTGTTATTGGTCTTATTCAACTACTCCTTAGTTGATGTTTGTTGAATTCCAAATTATCTTGAAAGCTTATCCAAACCAAACTTCCTTTGGTGCGGACTTGTACTCTAAATACTGAGATGAACAACTCTTTTAATAGAGGTTTATGCTTAGCGTTGAAATGGTTGTGCACAATACATTGTACGAAGGGTTGATCCCCCTAAGTACGTGGAGTCCTTATAGTCTTATGACTGTTAAAGTTAAAGTTGAAAGATTACTTATAACTATGGACATGATTTGTGGTCATTAGACCCTCAGTGAATGTTATAATTTTTAGAAAGTTAATAGAATATATTGTTCAGTTCTATTGAGCCTAATATTGGCAATTGATGTAAAATTTAAAGATTTATTTATTGTTATTTCAAGTGGGCCTTGTTTGCTCACTCTTGCCTGTAAAATTTCTTACAGCTAAAGTTGAAACTGGTGATGTACCTAGCACCAGTAAGGGAAAAAGGAAAGATGAACAAGTACTGAAGACTTGTAATAGTTTTGATAGTTTACTTTCAGACTTTGGTTTAAAGATTGTAATGAAGTTTATTTAAATTTCCGCATTTGAATGATTGTTGTTAAAGGTTAGATAACCTGAGAGATTTTTATTTAAATTTTATCCTGTATGAGAAGGTTTTGATTATTCAATTTTATTATAATTGGGTAGTTAGAAATGAATGTTTAATTAAGTGAACACCGAATCCTGTGGAAATGAAGTACCAAGATTTGGGGGTGTCACAGGTTGGTATCAAAGCTTTAGGTTATGAACCTTAGGTGGGGGGAAAGCCCTAGGAAGTAACCTTTGAAAAGATAGTGGGAATAACTCTTATCGAGTTTTAAGAAAGAAGTAATAAAACACTTATGTGCTTATGTGTTTATAGTTTATGTACTCGTGAGTGTGGAGTAGTAATGATTAATAATTAAAACTTTAAAACTTTGTTGTCAGGATGACTAATGCCTGAGAATCCAACAGTTAGGGAGGAGGGACCTCAAATGCCTATAGAGGAGGAGCCTCGCGACATTCAGAAGTTTGGGGAACAACCATCGCCACGGAGTCGACTCCATTGGTTGGTCATGATAGTTGAAGATGAGGATGATGATGTGGAAATGCGGATGAGGAGGATTCCGTTTAGTTACCACAGGAGGATGAGGATGATGAGGACGAGGAGGAAAGGATTCCACTTAATTCGATGGCAGCATCAGAGTATATACGATGAGGTGCATGACCGTAACGTAGAACTTCAGGATATAGTTGAGGAGTTGCAGGAGATAGTAGCTGAACAACAGACTGCAATGACACAAACAGACGGAGAGATCCAGGATCGTGAGGAACGACTGACAAACACCGAGGAGAAACTAATACGCATCAAGGAGAGAAAGAACAATTGATCGAGATGGTTCTTCGAATCAAGAACAAAAGTTGAGAGAAGAAGCGCTAAGAGGGCAAGAGTGAAGATGCATAATGAGGAAGCTTATCAACGAATCGGAAGAGTAGTAAAGGAACTCACAAAGTAAAAGGATGAAGATGGAAGAGATGGATAAAGTATTTGACATCGCAATTAATCGAGCTCAAGATCGGGTCATGGGATATCCGATTCAGTTCGAGACGCTGCCATCATATGTATTAGATTGCAGGACAATGTTTCGAGTCATGGAGGAAGAACGTGATAGGGCTAAGAAGTACCTTAATAGAACATCGTAGTTGTTGTACGATGAGTGGAAGGTTAAATAAATTGTAAATCCCAAGTGTTATGCAACCTATGGGATATGACTATGATGTAGTCCTGAAACTTTGTAGTTCAGGAAAGTAATGTAGATAGCAGTGATGCTATTATTTTATGTTTTCCAAAAAGGTTTTGAATAAATAAAAGTTGTTACTTTATTCAAAGTGTTATGTGTTATGTGGTTATTTCTTTTATGGAGGCAAGTTAATTAGAAAATACTTAAAAAAAGGTGAGTAATAGTCTAATAGATGTTTTGTTTTAACAGAAAATGCCTCCTGCACGTGAACCACCCCCGCCAGAGAAACAATGAGAGAACTACTAATAACGATAATGTTGGACGGTAACCCTGTTCAACAACTTGTGACACTACTGACAGGAGCGTTTTAGAATCAACCATAAAACCATGGTACAACGTTTAAGGATTTCAAGGCGGTTGGACCACCTGAATTCCGTGGGTCTATGAATCCAGTCGAAGCACAAACCTGGATTATGGAGATAGAAAAAGTATTCGATGTCGCTAGGGTAGGGGATGATCGTAAGACCGCTTTTCAACGCGTTCATGTTGAAAGCGAAGTTAGTTATTGGTGGCGTGCCAATAAAACTCGTGAAGGGCCAGGAGTGATGACCAGGATAGGTTCAAGGAGTTGTTCTTGAGACCTATTTCACGAGAGAGTTCAAGAGTCGACTAGAAGTTCGATTTGGAACTAAAACAAGGGGACGATGACGGTATCCGAGTATGCCACAAAATTCAATGAATTGGCGAGGTTTGCTTTTATCAAGTCAAGATGCAGACGGCGTAAGGTGAAGAGATTTGAATAGGGACCAAGCCACGGGTCAGACAAGAGGGTTTCCTGTTCGATTGAAGACATTTGCAGCGGTGATGGAGAAAGCAGTACTCGCTGAAGGTGGAGGCGAGGCAGTGACAAAGTTTAATCAGGAACAAAAGAAGAAGAAGAATGAGAATAAGATTAAGAATAGAGGTGGTAGCGGTGGAAACAACAATAACAACAACAACAACAACAACAGCTTGAAGAGGAAGTGGAATGGGAGCATTGGTGCTGGACACCAGCAGGGTAACCAGCAAAACAAAAAGTTTGAAGCATGTGCGACATGTGGGAAATTTCACAAGGGTGCGTGCTTGATGGGGAAACGAGTTTGCTTCAATTGTGGCCAGGAGGGTCACATCGCCCCAAATTGCACTCAACCGAAGAAGAATGTATGCTTCACGTGCGGATCTAAGGATCACTTTGCTCGTGAATGCCCTAAGAAGAAAGACGGAGTGACAACCAGAAGCAATGGAGGTAACAATGGAGGTACATGGGCCATTCGCGGGACTTGCAAAGATCAAACAAAACCCATGCTACTAGAACCTTCAACATGACTGTGCAAGATGCTGTGCAATCAAAAGATGTAGTGTCAGGTATTATCCCAATCAATGATATAAATGCATATGTATTATTTGATTCGGGTGCTACTTGTTCGTTTATATCTGATGAATTTGCTAAGAGGTTAGAATTGCCTAGAGAAGAACTGAATTTTCCTTTGATCATAGAAATTGCGAATAAGGAAGTAATCCCTGTTAGATTCGTATACAAGAACTGTAGGGTGAACATTAAGGAAAATATCTTGTTGGTAGATTTGATTTCGATTAGACTCGGGGAATTTGATGTAATTTTGGGGATGGATTGGCTGTTCAAATATGGAGCAGTAATCGATTGTCACAAGAAATGTGTAAACCTTATGACTCGGTCAAAGGTAGTATTTTATGGTAGCAAGTCGCCTAGACAAATGAAATGTCTGACGACTATGCAGACCAAGAAATTGTTGAGTCAAGGTTGTGTGGGCTATTTAGCTTACATAGTGGATACTCAGAAGAAGGGTGTGAAACTAGAAGAAATACCGGTAGTGAAAGAATTCGAAGACGTGTTTCCAGAAGATTTGCCAGGACTTTCGCCTGACATAGAAATTGAGTTCGTGATCGACTTAGCGCCGGGAACAACATCAATATCGAAGGCCCCGCATGAGAATGGCTCCTAGAGAAATGAA
Source organism: Panax ginseng (assembly GCA_020205605.1). Classification (NCBI taxonomy): domain Eukaryota; kingdom Viridiplantae; phylum Streptophyta; class Magnoliopsida; order Apiales; family Araliaceae; genus Panax; species Panax ginseng. Next base: position 10,185,888 of record CM035150.1, read on the forward strand.
GGAACCGATGGTACGATTGCAAGAGTTCTTTGGACAAGAAATATATTCAACCAAGCGACGCGTAGGGGGAGCGCCAATTTTATTCGTTAAGAAGAAGGATGGATCAATGCGTCTTTGCATTGATTATAGAGAGTTAAACAAAGTCACTATTAAGAAAAAGGTATCCGTTGCCTAGAATAAATGACTTGTTTGATCAGCTGAAGGGTGCTAAATATTTCTCGAAAATAGATTTGAGAAGTGGGTATCACCAATTGAAGGTAAGAAAGGAGGATATACCTAGAACGACATTCAGAACTCGGTACGAACATTACGAGTTTCTGGTGATGTCTTTTGGTTTAACAAATGCCCCTGTTGCGTTCATGGATTTGATGAACAAGGTGTTTAAACCATTCTTAGACAAGTTTGTAGTGGTATTTATTGATGACATTCTGGTGTATTCCAAAACTCAAGAAGAACACGTGGAACATTTACGTTTGACATTGGAAACACTAAGGAAGGAAAAGTTGTACGCGAAATTCTCTAAGTGCAAATTTTGGCTCGATCGTGTACAATTTTTGGGTCATGTGATTGACAAAGATGGGATTTTCAGTGGATCCATCAAAAGTGGAAGTCGTAATCAATTGGGAACAACCAAAAACACCGCCGGAAGTGAGGAGTTTCTGGGGATTTGGTCAAGTTATTATAGAAGATTTATTCAAGATTTTTCTAAGATAGCCACTCGCTAACAAATTTTACAAGGAAAGCTATAAAATTCGTTTGGACGGAGAAGTGTGAAGAGAGTTTCAAGATTTGAAGAAAAGTTAAGTATGGCTCTGTGTTGACATTACCGGATAATACAGAAATTTTGTGGTGTATAGTGATGCCTCACACAAAGGGTTGGGTTGTGTTCTTATGCGAGCGGAAAAGTTATTGCCTATGCATCAAGACAAATCAAGGATTATGAGAAAGGGTATCGACTCATGATTTGGAATTGGGCTGCGATTGTATTTGCTCAAGATATGGAGACACTATCTTTATGGAGAGAAATGTGAGATCTACATGCACCACAAAAGTCCAAGTATATTTCACTCGGAAGGATTTGAACACGCGTCAAAGAAGGTGGATGGAATCGATAAAAGATTACGATTGTGAGATCTTTTATCATCCAGGAAAAGCGAATGTGGTTGCAGATGCTTTAAGCAGGAAAGGTCGAGAGAAGTTGATGCTGATAACAACTCAGGAGGAGCTCATTTCAGCAATGACAAAACTGGAGTTGGAAATCAAATTTCCAAAAGAATCTGATGAACAACTATTCCAGATAGAAGCGGGTCCAACTTTAGTGGACAAAGTGAAGAATGCTCAACTACAAGATGAAGAGTGTGGGAAAATCAAAGAGAATCTGATTGAGAGTAGTGATGTAAAATACAAGATCGATACCGAAGGGGTACTACGGTTTGAGGGAAGAATCTGGGTTCCAGCGACACCAGAACTGAAAGAAGAAATTTTGACCGAAGCTTATAGCTCAAAATATTCAATACATCCAGGAAACACAAAAATGTATTAAGATTTACGCCGACATTTTTAGTGGCTGGATATGAAAAGGGACGTTGCAGAATGCGTAGCGAAATGCTTGACATGTCAAAGAGTAAAAGCCGAACATCAAAGACCTAGCGGGTTACTTCAACCGTTGGAAATACCAGAATGGAAATGGGAACACATCACGATGGATTTTGTGGTGGGTCTTCCAACTACTCAGAGAGGATGCGATGCAATTTGGGTGATAGTGGATAGACTGACGAAGTCAGCGCACTTTTTACCAATAAAGATTAGATTCAATCTTGATCAGTTGGCAAGATTGTACATTAAGGAGATCGTTTCGAGGCACGGAGTGCCAGTATCAATTGTGTCCGATAGAGATCCGCGATTCACATCGAATTTCTAGAAGAGACTACAAGAATGCATGGGGATACAGTTGCGAATGAGTACGACTTATCATCCACAAACAGATGGCCAAAGCAAACGAACAATTCAGACATTGGAAGATATGCTGAGAGCATGTGTCATGGACTTTAAAGGAAGCTGGGAAGAACAATTACCGTTGGTGGAATTTGCTTACAACAACAGTTATCACGCTGACATCGACATGCCACCTTACGAGGCATCAGTATACAGTAAATTGCAGAACTCCTTTGTCTTTGGGATGGAGTCGATTGAACGCCAATCGTTAGGACCGTAATGGTACAACAAAGCTGCCGGCGTTGTCAAACTCATCGAGGACAAGATTAGTAGCGACCCAAGATGGATAAAACGTGAAACCCAGATTTTATGAATAAAGAATTAATTTTCTCGAAATAATTTTTTTTTTATATTATGGTGTGAATTTGAGATAATGTTATAGTTGTGGGTAATATTTATAAATTTTGCAAAGTATGCAAGTTGTCATATTATATTCGATTGGTCTGGGAATATTCGTTTTAAGCAGAAATATTCGATGCGACCAAGACAATCATTGGTGGACCCTACAATGTAATTATTGTCGAATCGAGAAAACGACAAAAATATTTTATTGAAAATAATAAATGGAAGTTTTACCGTTGATCTTTGTTGAACTACCTCGGTAGTAAAAGTATGCGATGAATACGCGTTGTTGCATAGTAGCACACGGTATTGATTATTGATATTTATGTGAGAAGTCACTCAGTTTTGTTCAATTATTGCTACAATAGTTGTTGCATAGTATCTCACATTATTTGATTCAATTATTGTTGATTTAGAAGTTTTGTTTTATTCAATTATCTCACAATAGTGGCTTACGAGGTAGCTCTACCTCCAGAGTTGGAAAACATTCATAATGTTTTTCACATTTTGGTGTTACGACCATATAAACCCGAATACAAACATGTGATCGAGTTCGAACCGTTGCAGTTTGAGAAAGATTTGTCTTATGAAGAGGTTCCTATCCAGATAGTCGACAGGAAAGAACAAGTGCTCAGGAATAAAGTGATACCTTCTGTGAAGGTGATATGGAGGAACCACAACGCTGAAGAAGCTACGTGGGAACTCGAAGAGAAAATGTTGAAAGAGTACCCTGAGTTATTTGTTTAATCTGTGTCTTCGATTCTGGGGACAGAATCTTTGTAAGTAGGGAAGAATGTAACGAATGATTTGTTTGAGTTGTGATTCTGAGGACAGAATCCTTGTAAGGAGGGAATGATGTAACATTCCAGAATTTTAAAGTGTAATATTAAATATTTATTGATTTATATAAGTATTTAATGGATATGTTTATTGTTGAATAAATAATTGTTCAATTTGAGTTGATGTGGTTTAGTTAATTATTTGTTGAATAAATAATTAAATATTAAATATTAAATATTAAATATTTATTTGTAATATTAAATATTTAATGAATTATATAAGTATTTAATGGCAATTTGAGTTGATGTGGTTTAGTTAATTATTTGTTGAATAAATAATTAAGGAGCTAAGAAAATTAATTGTTATGAGATTATATACCAATTTAATTTAATAAGTAAGCTAGAGAGCTTATAGTGATTTAAATAAATTATAATATTTTAAATGGAAAATTATAATTTAAAATATTAGTTGGTTTAATAAAATTACAATTATAAAAGAAATTATAGTTATGTGATATTAAATTATGTGCTAAAGTAATTTAATAGATTAATGTTTTAATTGATTTATTAATTAAATAAAAGTGTGACTAATAACCTTGCTATAAAAGGAGTTATTAAAATAAATTAAAGGACTTTAGTTTAGTTTTGGCCAAACAAGCCTTAATGCATATTAAGTCTTTAATCTAATAGTGTTTTATCAAACAAGGTATAAGGATTAATCCATTTGTTTTAGTTAGATTTGCAAAACAAGGTGTAAGGGTTAATGAGTTATTTTTATTAGCTTAACCAAACAAGCCTTATGGCTTTTGATTTTCAAAATAAAAATAACTGATGTCAGTTAAGTTAGAGTTATATTATATATTTAATATATACATTATATCTATATACGTTATATTATTTTACGTATGTTAGAGTTAGGAAGAAAGAAAGCTCAGAAGAAGAAAAAGGGAGAGAAGAAGAAAACTATAGAGAGAAAAAGTGAGTGATTCTAACAGGTTTTTGAGAAAGAAATTGGAGAAAAAAATAGCCATCATCTTCCTAATCAAAGGTATGAGCTTAATCTCTTCTTTAAAAGTTTAGACTTCTTCTTCCAAGAATAGCCATCATCTTCCTAATAACTTGTTGTTATGTATGTAGTTTTGTATGATTATTGATTATAAGGTTATTTCATGAGTTTATATATGATTATAGATAAAGCAATTCATGTATGTATGTGTTTTGTGGAAGAAAGTATATTACAGTGTTTACATAAAAATATATATATGAACATGACTTAATTTAAAATAGAAATTAAGGTTTTATTAGTTGTTAAATTGATAAATTGATTTTGGAAATTGATAGAGTATGTATAATTATAACTATGATGTTTTGAAATTTCTGTTTTGATTGAAAAACAAAATCACAGTGTTGATTTTCATTAAAAATGTCAACAATGGAGTTTTTGCCAAAAACATTAAAATTGGGTGTTGTAAATTTGATGTTTATGTTATTTTATGAGTAAAAACATGTTAGAAGTCTTCACAATATGTTTATATGAAGTCTATATGTGTATTACATGTGAATCAGTCTATTAGATTCGAGCTTTTAGGCCAATTTGGCTTTTGTTCATGCTGTTGCCGAGCTTGGTCGCCGAGTTTTGGACTCTGGTGCCTTGTTGTGCCCAAAGAAGATAAATCTCATGCGCGCCATTGCCGCCACGCTGTAGTAGCACCAACCAATGGCTCGTGACTGAGTTTAACGCATAACTTCAGTATAGCATAATACGAACTGATGTAAAGAATCAGAAATGCATAATATGAAGTTAGCGAAGGTTTCGGCAGTTTTGTTTAAGTATACAAATTTGGAAAATAAATGTTATGTGTTAATAATAGGAATGTTAAATGATGATTTCAGTAGTATTAAGCTATGAATGAACATGCTATCAAGTGTTACCTATTTGTAACATAGTTGATTATGTGAAAGGGTAATTTAACCTATATGATGTATATATTTGTTTATATAAATACAATGTTGGTAATGACTAACTATGTCAATATGGCATATGTATAGGGTATTGATTCAAGTTGTAAGGTTTAGCTTGTGCTAAAGGCAAGTTTTCTAACTCTATTTCATAATTGAGCAAGTTCTCTAACTCAAAACTTCATTGTGCGAGTTTAATTTCATTTGGTACATTATTATTTTCAAATTCAATTACAATTGTTATAAGTTGCTACCTCTACACTTTCGTAGAGCTAGATTGCCTATTATTGAGTAAGTCATTGTATCTAGTTACTCATGACGATACAAGCTTTCTAATCTATTATCTTGTTAGTTCAATTATTGTTTTCAATTCAATTACAATATAATGATGTAAGTTATTTGGAGCAAGTTATTCTTGTATTTAACTTGTGGATTATCATGCACAACTATATATGTTATGCATGCTTATTATTCAATTCTAATTAACCTTGGCTTAGTGTTGTTCAAGCAAGGTATGCTATAGTTATTCAAATTGTATGCTATTAGATTATTCCTAATGCATGACTTTAGTTTACTATAATTGATTCAATCATGATTATTCTATAGTATAGTGTTATTGGTCTTATTCAACTACTCCTTAGTTGATGTTCGTTGAATTCCAAATTATCTTGAAAGCTTATCCAAACCAAACTTCCGTTGGTGCGGACTTGTACTCTAAATACTGAGATGAACAACTCTTTTAATAGAGGTTTACGCTTAACATTGAAATAGTTGTGCACAATACATTATCTGAAGGTTGATCCCCCAAGCACGTGGAGTCCTTATAGTCTTATATGATTAAAGTTAAAGTTGAAAGATTACTTATAATCGTGGACATGATTCGTGGTCATTAGACCCTCAGTGAATGTTATAATTTTTAGAAAGTTAATAGAATATATTGTTCAGTTCTATTGAGCCTAATATTGGCAATTGATGTAAAAGTTAAAGATTTATTTATTGTTATTTCAAGTTGGCCTTGTTTGCTCACTCTTGCCTGTAAAATTTCTTACAGCTAAAGTTGAAAGTGGTGACGTACCTAGCACCAGTAAGGGAAAAAGGAAAGATGAACAAGTACTGAAGACTTGTAATAGTTTTGATAGTTTACTTTCAGACTTTGGTTTAATGATTGTAATGAAGTTTATTTAAATTTCCACAGTTGAATGATTGTTGTTAAAGGTTAGATAACCTGGGAGATTTTTATTTAAATTTTATCCTGTATGGGCAGATTTTGATTATTAAATTTTATTATAATTGGGTAGTTAGAAATGAATGTTTGATTAAGTGAACACCGAATCCTGTGGAAATGAAGTACCAGGATTTGGGGGTGTCACAGTTCCGCTGCAGTTAAACTTGATGTTTATTGTATTTTATTAGTTTAACACTGTTGAAGGCTAATGATAATTTATTATACATTATCGTAGTCATAATATTTCTTACTGTTCTAGTTGAGCTCACACTTTTACTTTCATTGTTCTCTTCAGAAAATGAGAACGTAGCCGGGACTATTCAGGGAATGGAGTGACGGTCCGAGATGGTTGTTTTAGTAGTCCTCACTATTTAGTGTGATAATAAATGTGATGAGGATTGAATTTGAGTTGAGATATTGTCATGAGACAATATTCATGTAAAAACTCTCAGCTCATGTTGTATAATTAAGTTTGTATTTGTATTCAGTACCATGTATTTTGCGACTCAAAATGAGTTATGTATACCTATTTTGGGGGCATCACAGTAGTCCCAAAACTCTGCAGTCGTTGTACATAATACTAGTTCTCATACTCATATACCAACCCAAATACACCCAAATTCTCCCTCATCAATAAACATATCAGACATTCTTTCAACCCCTGTAAATTCATTTCTCAATCCTTAATCTCCTATACAACCTGTAAAGCCTATACAATCAATTGTACTAGAAAATAATCCAATAACATGTGCTAACATGCCATCCTCCTCACGAAATGAGTTCTTTGATATACCCCTAGCCATAACCAATACTGTTCGAAGTGATAAGGAAGGTTTTGAAGCAATCTTAGAGCAAATTTTGGAGCAAGTCTCAGTTCTGCCTACCAAAGATAGATATCAGAACTAATGGCTCATGTTACTGAGGATATTATCAAAGAGTTGGAAGGAAATTCAATTGAATTACATCAGAATGTCAATCGTATAACTGAAACCACTACAAAAGTTCATGGGGAGATGGGTAAAGTTTTCCAGAAGTAGATAAAAGATCTCCTCAAGGATATTACAGATAATTTAAGTAGCAGGGATGTTATTTAGTTCAAGCAACTGCAAGAACACAAAGAGGATATGTTTGAATTTCAAGAGAGCAGCAATCACACAATCTCTACTCTTAATGAGAAAGATTTTGACCTCAGTTGTAATAACCTGATATTTTCTATATAAATAAATAAGAAATTTTGCATCTAATTTTTTATTATTTTAATGATGGGAATATGTGCCAAATAATGTGTATGTATTTATGTGATAAATAAAATTTATTTATTACATGAATAATTTCAAATAATTTTATTTTAGAATTATTGATCATTATAAAGTATATTCTTATAATAATTATATTCTAGTAGAAATGTTTTATTATTTATTTTCCATGCAAATATGATATTATATTATTTAAATAATATATGAAATGATTATTGGAATTATTATAATTACTATTTTATTATATGAATTTTAGTTCGATTATTAAGTTAATTATTTTAACTTAATTAATAATGTTATATATGAAAGATATATCATATATGGAATCCAAACCCTAATTTTGGATTTTGAGCAATAATGAGAATAATAATATTATATTAAATATAATATTATTTTTCAGTTGTTATAAATATATATTGTAAGACCCCAACTTTTATAAATAAAGATGAATTTTCTATAAATATCATTTTTGAATATTATGGAATGAATTTGATATAATGTTATAGTTGTGGGTAATATTTATAAATTTTGCAAAGTACGCAAGTTGTTATATAATATTCGATTAAATTGGGAATATTCGTTTTAACAGGGAATATTAAATAAATGGCACAATCATTGGTGGACCCCACAACGGAATTATCATTTGATTGAAAAATGACAAAAATACTTTATGAAAATAACTACGGAAGTTTTACCTTTAAATCGTTGAAACACGGTGTTGTTAAAAGTACGATGTCTGGCGTAGTTACACAAAAGATGCACACCAGTATTGATTATTGATGCTTACGTGAGAAGTCACTTAGTTTTATTCAATTATTGCTACGAAGAATTCTTTGCATAATATCTCACGTTATTTGATTCAATTATTGTCAATATTTTATATATTATTAAATCAATAATTGAGATGACAAAGTTATTAATATTATTATTTACAATATTAACGATGTCTAGAAGTTACATCGAGGAGAGATTTGGTCACCTAATTCGGCGCTTATGGGGAGAAATCTTTATTGGAAAGCCCCTCTTTCACGGGAGGAGCGACACAGTCGATTAATATTATGAATTATAATAATGATGATAAATGTTGTTAAAAATATTGAGGAATTTATATATATAAGTTTGTAATGTGTGTGGTGGGTGAATATATATATATATATATATATATATATATATATATATATATATATATATATATATTATGTGTGTGTGAGTGGAAAATGGTGGAAAAATAGAATTTTGGTGGAAAAGTGGAAATGGTGGGATGAGTATTAGTATTATATATATGACATGAATTGAAAATGGTGGGGAAATGATGTTTGTCGGGTGGTTTATTTTTCAACCAACTTGTGGTTATATATATATATATATATATATATATATATATATATATATATATATATATATATATATATATATAATGTAACATGTGGGTGGTGGTGGTCCTGGTGGATATTTTGTTAGGTTTTGGAATGATTTTCCAAGCTTGGTCATTATTGGCCAAAACTTCTCAATCATGCAGTATTATTGTTAGCTTGTTATTAAGGGAGCTTTTTAATTGGTCAAGGTTTTTAAATTGGCATGTGTTCATTTTTTTCATTGGACAACTCTTTGAAAAAGATTACTGATGCGTTGGATCAGTGAAGCTGTGACTCTGCAAATTATTTCGTCTGAAAAAAAAACTGTTCACCTGTGATATTTTTCTTAAATAGTATCCTTCCATCCTCCTATAAATAGAAGCTCATTCCTTCATTATTTCTTACGAATTCACTGAAACTCTAGAGAGAGAAAATTATAGAGAGAAAGAAGAAAGTATTTTGCTACTTCCCTACTTTTATATCAAGTTTCTTTTACGGTAAGTGATATTATTTGTTATACTCGTAAGGGGTATTATTTCTTTCTTTCGTCTTCATGAAAAGAACTTACATTATTCCATTCTTTATTATTATGTTGGAATAACTCCATACATATGCAAGTCAACTGCATACATGGTGAAATTATTCTATTATTCCATTATTTATCATTCTGTTGGAACATCACATGCTGTGGCTATACGCATGACTGGTTCTATTATTTATTATTTTGTTGGAACATCACATGCATGCTATCTGCATGACTTTGGTTCCATTATTTATTATTCTCATTGGAACATCTGTTTGTGCGCTTCGCATGACTGATTTTTGTTATTTATTATTATACATTGGAATAACTCATGCATGCGATCTATCGCATGCCTGGTGATTTCTTTTGTTATTCCATTCTTTATTATACTTAGTTGGTTAAAGTTTTGACTTCTATACTCCATGAAATTAGTGGAATATCCTTGATATTTGCGCTTCATCCAGTATCTTTTCATGGAAATATTCTTCTGAGCATTCTTGAGTGTTACTCTACAAAGAAGTATCATGTTGATAATTTGGACATGATTAGTTCCTGGATAAATTAATTCTTGAACTTGTTTTATTGAATTCTTATACCATTGTCATCATCCTCATGTTTATATTATGTTGAAAATCATCTGTGGCCTATAGTGCATAGATGGACTTGGTATGATTATGACCAGGGATTATTCGGTGTAATCATGACCGTAATATTACAAATGATGTGGAAAAAACCTCATTGGCCCGTAGTGCATTGATGTACAATTGTTGGCATGATCATGACCATTGATGAATACACGAATATCCTTGGCCCGTAGTGTATGGATAATTTGTGGTCGTGATACTAATGAATATCCTTGGCCGTAGTGCAGGGATGATGGGAATTATTTATTAAGCTGAGTCTCAGCGATAAAAGTCATGAAAAACCTTTTAAATCATAGAAGATAGTAGATTTTATTCTCTACTTGACTCTTCTAATGGATTGCTTGTTCATTATGATTAAACTTGATGTTTGTTATATTTTATCAGTTTAACACTGTTGAAGGCTAATGATAATTTATTCTGCATTATCTTAGTCATAATATTTCTTACTGGGCTAGTTGAGCTCACCCTTTTACTTTCATTATTCTATTCAGGAAATGAGAACGTAGCAGGGACTAGTCGGGGAACAGAGTGATGGTCCTAGATGGTGTATTAGTAGTCCTCACTATTATGTGAAATATTGTGATAATAAATGTAATGAGGACCCATTGAGTTTGTATATTGTCTAGATGACAATATTTGTATTAAAACTCAAAGCATATGTTTAGTCATATTTTACACGACTGTTGTATAATTAAGTTTGTATTTGAATTCCGTACCATGTATTTGGCGACTCAAGATGGGTGATGTATACCTATTTTGGGGGCGTCACAGTTGGTATCAAAGCTTAGGGATATGATTCCTGGCTAATATGTGAGACTAGAACTAGGAGGGGAGAGACGAGGAATTCCTTCGCTAGTATGACCTACCTAAATTTATTTGGTATTTAATTGGTTGGTCAGAGTATAGAGATAATATGTTACATGTCAACTAACCCTTGTTTTGTGGCAGTATTTGAAAATGACATCCGAGAATGTTGAGAATATCAATGGAGCACAGGAAACCGTTGAGTCACCACAAATCAACACCCAGGATAATGTGCATCAGGAAGGTAATAATCCTTAAGTGAACAACAACACCGACCAAATGGCGAACGACGGAATATTTAGGAGCTTTCTGCAGTTTGTACAACATCAGGCAAGAGAGACTCCTGTCCAAAATGCAGGTGGAAACACTTGCAACTCTCGGACGGTCACCGCTAAACAGTTCATGGAGCTGAGACCACCAGAGTTTATTGGAGAACCAAAACCACTTAAGGCGGAGACGTGGATAAAATAGATCACCAAGATATTTGATGTCTTGGGATGCTCCGAGGAGAAAAAGGTTCCCTTTGCCACCTTTATGTTGCGAGAGAGGCGATTCTTGGTGGGAATCGGTAAAGCGTACTCAACCCCACCTTTGAAGATCTCTTGGGAGAAGTTCCAAGAACTATTCAACGACAAGTACTTTCCCGAAAGTATTCGTCACATGAAAGAGGTAGAGTTCATCAAGTTAGAGCAGAATAATATGACCGTGTCGCAGTACGAAGCTAAGTTTTCTGAGTTATCTCGGTTTGCGTCTCACTTGGTTGACAATGAAGAGAGAATGACGCGGATGTTTCTAAGAGGTTTGAAACCTGAGATACGTTAATATCTAATTTCTCATAAACTGTGTTTGTATTCAGATGTTGTAAATAGGGCTCAGTTATTGGAGTGCGATAACGAGTCAACGCATCCAAGAGAAAGCAGCCGGCAAAATGATAATACCAATGAGAGCAGTCATCGAAGCGGTGACAACAAACGTGGAGGGAATCAACATGCCAGAAATGGTAACCACTTCGGTGGTAATCAAGGCCAAAACAATAAGAATGGACATTTCAAGAAGAGGAGATTCAACAATGATGGAAAGACGTCAGCACCAGCACCCGTTGTTAAGGAAGGAGAACGACCACCTATCATATGCTTCAAATGAGGAGGGGAGGGACACATTAGTCCAAACTGTGCGATGCCGTCCAAAGCATGTTATAATTATGGAAGAGAAGGTCACCTAGCCCAATTTTGTCGTTCACCGAAGACAAGTTCAGCTAAGATGGAGGCACCAAAGGCCGTCCCAGAAAACTCAAAACCGGTAGTGCAAGGGAGAGTGTTTGTAGTTACCTTCCAGAAAGCAAGGAACCCGAACGAGGTCATCACGGGTAAGCTTATCATAAACTCTAGCGAAGTCTATACCTTATTTGATACCGGTTCTACCCATTCTTTTATTTCTCCTACTTGCGCTCAATGATTAAATTTGACTCTGGAGAAATTAGACTTTGACTTATCTGTGGAAACTCCGTTGGGAGAAACTTTCATTACATCCACTGTTTATAAGTCTTGTTTGGTTCAAATCGGTACCCTCACATTACCTATCGATCTTATTGATGATTGGGTAATATACCCATAAATCAGATATACTTGGGTTTAAATTGTTGTATTCTCGAGTCATTTAGAAGTTTTTTTTACTGTGTTTAGGTGTTGTTTTGCAGATTCGGGAGTTGTAGGGACGAGTTGGGGAATTTGAGTTGAAAATGGCATAACGGTAAATTTTACGAAAGGCGGTAGCAAGGGCCCTACATCCAAGATTAATCCCGGCCTTGAGTACTGGTAAATTTAAGTTGACCAAGATTCGCGCGATGACTGGACGACTGACTTGCTAATGGAAATCTTATGTGACAAGTTGAGTGGGAAAAGGAGTAGGGCACAAGATGAGAGTATATAAAGTTTAGGAGGCTGAATTAGAATCCATCATTCACATTTGGAGGCTAAGCAAAGGATTACTTGAAGATTAAGGATTGGCTCAAGAGTTTTTCCCCTTCTCCTTATTTTCAATTTGTGTAATTCTTTAAGGATGATTTTTGAAAGATTGTTGGTTTTTCTTTCTGTTATGAACTAATTCTTTAATTAAGATTTCAATTGAACCTTTTTATGGCTATAAATTAGTTATTCGATTTATTCCAATTATTTATGTCAAAGTGAATTGTTTATCTTGTCTTGTGCTTATTGATTAATTATTTGGCCAATAATTACCTTGTTACTCTAGAAGGAATTGGAAGAGGAATTCTAGGGTTAGAACTGGGCAATATAACATGTGACTTAATTATTTGCACAGTGAATAATTAGATTTGTGAATTGAATGGAAATATATGTTCATCTCATTTACGCATAAGGAATTGGGATTGAAGGAGTTTAATTCACTTGTTTTGCATAGGAATATAACAAGATTAATTTGAATTAAATAGAAGTCAATTGATCACTTGGAAAAGGGCTGTTGGCATTTGAGAATTCCTGTTAACAATTCAGTAGGCATAATAATTAGGATAATTGGATAATTAATTTATAGTTCATAATTGGGGATATTGAAGTCTTAATCTTTATTTATCTGAATACATTCAAATCGTAGTTTGGTTTATTTGATTTAATTTAGAATAATCTCTTTTTAATTGTTTAATTTAGTTTATTAATTTGGAAAATCACAATTTATGGTTGTTTAAATAAAATTGAATTGATATAGTGCTAGTAGTTGGAATTTATTAATTAGAATTCTCTGAGGGATCGACACTCTATCTTATCACTTTATTATTTGTTGTCTGTGTACACTTGCACAAATCTATTGATTGCGAAATCAACCAACAAGTTTTTGGCGCCGTTGCCGGGGAATTCTTTATTAATATTAATTCCATATTAGTTATAATCAATTCGGTCTTAATTTAAACTTTACTTATTTTTCCTCTTGTATTTGCAGGAATTCTTTGCAAGTGTATGCACACTAGATTAAGGGCTAAAAAGGAACTTTTTTCGTATACAGACGACATCAAAAGGAAGTTCCGAAAATTGCGGTTGCCTAGTGAGGTTATACATTTGGAAGAAGAACTGGCAGACCAGGAAATACCCGTGAACATGGCAGGTGACTAACATAAATTACTTAGGGATTACGCCATGCCGTATGTCACGGATATACAGTCAAGTATTAGGAGGCCGCCAATCAATGCGAATAGTTTTGAGATCAAACCGGGAACGATTCAGATGCTTCAGAATACATGCCAGTTTGGGGGTAGTTCGATAGATGATCCTAATGAGCATATCTTGAGCTTCTTGGAAGTTTGCGACACCTTCAAATTCAACAATGTATCGGAGGATGCTACAAGGTTGAAGATGTTCCCGTTTACCTTGAAAGATAAAGCGCGAAGTTGGCTACATTCTTTTCCCCTGGCTCAATCACAACTTGGGATGACTTAGCCCAAAAATTTCTAGCAAAATTCTTCCCACCAGCAAAGTCGGCAAAACTACGGAATGATATTCACACCTTTGCACAGTTCGATTCAGAATCGTTATATGAGGCGTGGGAAAGATTTAAGGATATGCTCTGTAAGTGCCCACATCACGGAATTCTGCAGTGGATGCAGTTGGGAATATTTTGTGATGGTTTGCACGCGTCCCCAAGAGCAAGTATTGATGCTACAGCAGGGGGAGCAATCATGTCTATGAATTTTGATGAGGCATATTAGCTGTTAGAGACAATGGCCAATAACAACTATCAGTGGCCCATGACTAGGTCTAACCCTCCAAAAACACCGGGAAAATTTGAGGTGGATCAATGATGACATTAAGCGGACAAGTGGCCGCAATAGCTAAGAAAATGGAGACATGGAGTCCACCATCTACGCAGCAAGTAGCAATGGTTTGTGAGTTGTGTGCTGGGAGTCATGCTACAGATCAATGTGCCATAAATGCGAAATCAACTCAGTTCGTAGGGAGCTATAGTCGATCTACCCATCCGTATCCGAATCAAAACGTATATAATCCAGGTTGGAGAAATCATCCGGGATTTTCATGGAGTAACAATCAAGCTCAAGCTCAAGCACCTAGGCAGCAAAACACATCTGGATTGCAAAATCAGACTCAACAACAACCAGAGAGGAAATCAAGTTTGGAAGAAGCCTTGGAAAAATTCATTAGAGCTTTTGACAAAAGGAACGAGGAACAAGACAAAAAAATGAATCAAATAGAGCTGAATATGCAAAGCCAAGGTGCGTCGATAAAGAATCTGGAAAATCAAGTGGGGCAAATAGCACATGCACTGAACAACCGACCACTTGGAACACTCCTTAGCGATACAGAAAAAAACTCGGGCAGAGATGAGCATTGTAAGGCTGTAACTCTACGAAGTGGAAAGGATTTGCAAGAGACAGTCAAGGATAAGGAAGCAAGGGATAAGGCATCAAGTGAAATAGAGGAAGTTAAGGACACCGAAAAACGTCCAGATGAAACCGTTGTGCAGAAAGAACCGGAACCAACCATCACAATGCCGCCTATACCGTATTCGCAGAGGTTTCAGAAATCCAAGTTGGATAAGCAGTTTTCAAGATTCTTGGATATTTTCAAAAAACTGCATATCAACATCCCCTTTGCCGAAGCCTTGGAACAAATGACGAGTTATGCCAAGTTTATGAAGGAGGTTTTGTCAAGAAAAAGGAAATTGGATGAGTTCGAGATAGTGGCATTAACCGAAGAGTGCAGTGCAATTATACATAATAAGTTACCTCTGAAGCTCAAGGATCCGGGTAGCTTTAATATTCCATGCGAAATTGGAAATCAATTTTTGGGACTAGCATTGTGTGATTTGGGGGCCAGTATAAATTTAATGCCATTATCCGTCTACAGCCAGTTTGGACTTCAAGCTCCACGACCGATAACTATTAGTTTGCAGTTGGCAGATCGTTCAGTTACATATCCACGAGGTATTGTTGAGGATGTTTTACTCAAAGTGGATAAATTCATCTTCCCTACGGATTTCTTTATATTGGATTGTGAAGTAGATAGCGAAATTCCAATTATTCTTGGGCGACCATTCTTAGCAACTGGAAGAACGTTGATTGATGTGCAAAAATGAAAACTTACAATGCGAGTCAAGGATCAACAGGTCACCTTTAATGTATTCAAGTCAATGTCTTATCCGAAAGAAAAAGGTGAGTGTATGCGGGTGGATATCATGGAGGAATTAGTTAATCACAAGTTCAGTGGAAATTATTCGGAGGACCCGCTAGAATCTATTCTACTCGGGATGGACGATGATGGTATTGAAGATGATGTTGAGTATGTCAAATGGCTAGATTCATCATCTCTCTTTCGGAAGTGAAATCAACCATTCTACATCCTTGATAGGCCCGAAACGGAAGGTAAAAAGTGCATACCCTCAATAGAAGAGCAACCGGTGTTGGAATTAAAACCGTTACCATCTCATCTGCAGTATGTCTATTTGGGGGAAGATTCTACACTACCAGTCATTGTTTCAATAGAGTTAACGGACACGAAAAAAGAGAAACTACTAAGGGTATTGCGAGAGTTCAAAACAGCAATCAGATGGACCATAGCAGACATTCGAGGTATAAGTTCATCTTTCTATATGCATAAAATTCTACTGGAAGAGGGGCCAAGACCAACCATTGAGCAACAAAGAAGACTAAACCCCATTATGAAGGATGTGGTGAAGAAGGAAATCATAAAGTGGTTGGATGCCGACATTATTTATCCAATCTCGGACAGTTCATGGGTAAGTCCTGTACAGTGTGTACCAAAGAAAGGGGGTATGACGGTGGTGAAGAACGAAGCTAATGAGCTCATCCCAACTAGAACTTTTATAGGATAGAGAGTATGTATGGATTACTGCAAGCTAAATAAAGCCACATGCAAGGATCACTTTCCCTTGCCGTTCATCGATCAGATGTTGGACAGGTTAGCGGGACATCAATTCTACTGTCTGCTGGATGGATATTCCGGGTATAATCAAATTGCCATAGCTCCGGAAGATCAAGAAAAAACCACGTTCACATGTCCATACAGTACGTTTGCATTCCGTCGGATGTCCTTTGGTTTATGTAATGCGCCGACAACCTTTCAACGGTGCATGATGACAATCTTCTCAAATATGGTCGAACAGAATTTGGAGGTATTTATGGATGACTTCTCCGTGTTCGGTGATAGTTTTGACTTATGTTTGAAAAAATCTGATTTTAGTGCTGAAACGATGCGTGGAAACTAACCTGGTGCTCAACTGGGAAAAATGTCACTTTATGGTGCAAGAGGGGATTATTCTGGGGCATAAGGTTTCTGCATCAGGATTAGAGATGGATAAAGCAAAGATTGAGACGATTGAGAAACTACCTCCTCCATCATCGGTGAAGGGAATACGAAGCTTTTTTGGGACATACGGGTTTTTACAGACTCTTCATTAAAGACTTTTCAAAACCCTTATGTTTTCTGTTGGAGAAAGATGTGCCTTTCAAGATGGATCAGACATGCATCGAGGCATTTGAGGTATTAAAGAATAAATTAGTCTCTACTCCAATTATTGTGGCGCACGATTAGTCGTTACCGTTTGAATTGATGTGCGACGCCAGTGACTACGCAGTTGGAGCAGTATTGGGACAACGTCACGACAAGATTTTTCACACAATCTACTACTCCAGCAAGACGTTGAGGGATGCCCAGTTGAACTACACAACCACCGAAAAAGAGTTACTTGCAGTGGTGTTTGCCTTCGACAAATTTAGAGCATATCTTATTGGCACCAAAGTAATTGTCTACACTGATCATTCTGCCATTAAATATCTGATTGAGAAGAAGGATGCCAAACCGTGATTAATACGGTGGGTACTGTTGTTACAAGAATTTGATCCGGAGATCCGGGATGTAAAAAATACAAGAAAATCGGTGGTGGATCATCTTTCTCGGTTGGAAAACGCGGAGGTATAGAAGAAAGACAACGTAATGATTAATGAGAAATTCCCAGATGAACAACTTCTCTGTGTAACCACAATATTGCCTTGGTATGCTGACTATGTGAATTACGTGGTTGCCAAAGTGTTACCACCAGATTTGACTTCACAGCAACGTAAGAAATTCCTCCATGATGTTAAGCAATACTATTGGGATGAACCATTCCTGTTTAAGGCTTGTACAGATCAAATGATTATACGTTGTGTGCCACATGAAGAGATGGACATCATATTAAGACATTGCCACTCATCAGACATTCCGATGATCGAACAGCAGCAAAAGTGTTACAATCGGGATTTTTTTGGCCTTCTCTGTTCAAAGATACGTACCTCTATTTGCTAAAGTGTGATCGGTGCCAACGCGTAGGTAACATCTCCAAGTGCAATGAAATGCCACTCAACACAATTTTGGAGGTTGAACTATTTGACGTGTGGGGGATCGACTTTATGGGACCTTTTCCATCTTCCTTTAATAATCAGTACATTCTGTTGGCGGTAGATTACGTTTCAAAATAGGTAGAAGCCACAGCTTTACCCACAAATGATGCCAATGTTGTTCTTCGATTCTTAAAGAAAATTATCTTCACACGATTTGGGACGCCGTGGGTGATAATAAGTGATGAGGGAACTCATTTTTGTAATAAGCAGTTTACAAAATTGCTTGTAAAGTATGGGTTTCGTCATAAAATTGCAGCTGCGTACCATCCCCAAACCAATGGCCAAGCGGAGGTATCGAATAGGGAGGTCAAGCGAATTCTAGAAAAGGTGGTCAATCCGTCACGAAAAGATTGGTCATTGCATCTTGACGATGCCCTATGGGCATATCGAACAGCTTACAAGAATCCCATAGGCATGTCATCCTACAGAATGGTCTACGGAAAAGCATGTCACCTCCCGGTTGAATTAGAACACAGTGCACACTAGGCCATACGGAAACTTAACTTCGATTTACAAGCAGCATGTGATAAAAGGTTACTTCAGCTGAACGAGATGGACAAATTCCGGTTAAATGCGTATGAGAACGCAAAACTCTATAAGGGGAAAGTCAAAGCCTGGCATGATAAAAAAATTCTGGATCGGACATTTGAACCAGGCCAACAAGTCCTACTTTTCAACTCACGATTGCATTTATTTCCTGGGAAACTGAAATCGCGTTGGTCGGGACCTTTCAAGGTTGTATCTGTCGCGTCACATGGAAACATTGAAGTCGAGGAACCGAATTCAAAGCGTACATTCAAGGTTAATGGTCAACGACTCAAACACTATTGGAGTGGACCCATCGAATGCCAATCTACAACCATGAACCTCTCTGACCCAGCGATCAACTGAGCATCACCAAAAAGTCGGGCTGGCGACTATAAACCAAGCGCTACAGGGAGGCAACCCAGGAGTTTGTATTATTTAATTATTGCAGTCAGTTTCAGTTAATTAGTAGTTTTCGTAGTTGAATTACTTATATTTCATTTGAGGATATGTAGATTAATTTTTGCATCACCTACTAGTGCAGGACCAGCTCAGAAGTGGAATACATATGTGCACCAGGACACCTCAGCTCCCCGGCGCTCAAATTGAACTAGTTTCAAGCGCCCCGTCGCTAGCTCTTCATGTTCAACCCTGTCCATCAGCGCCCCGGCGTTCGATTCTTTTGTAATCTCAGCGCCCAGGCGCTAGTCCACGATATTGAACCCTGCCCATCAGCGCCATGGCGCTGCTCGAATGCTTTACCATAGCACCTCGGTGCTGGGCTCAGTCATTAGGCCCTGACGTATAGCGCCCCAGCGATGTAGTTAGGCTAAATCTCAGGGCCCCGGTGCTGAGGATGCAAAATAAAGTCCTATTGGAGTTTAAACACGTGGTTTCCAACTCCAACCCTCCCAACTTCCCCACATGATTCCACTCCTCATCTGGTAACTGCTCTTCACCCTTCATATAACAGTCCAATACCAAACACAACTCCACATATCACTTAGGGATTTTCTTTTGCAAAGAAATTTTCATCTATCGCAAAGGTATGTTACTCAATTACACTCCTTTGATGGTGCAATCAACTCTTGTTAATTGTGAGATGGGTAAGCTAATTTGCATTTTCATTCATAGTCGCTACATCTACAATGCCGATTTTTATTCTTTTGATTTTGATTGTGCACCACTTGTGGTCGAAATATCATGCATATGTGGTGATTAAATACCAGGGATGTGAGTTGATAGACAAATAGTGTGATTCAAAACAAACTATGGATTGCACACAAGGTGTTCGATAAATTGCCTGACTCAGTGCTCATTGTTAAAGAAGCATACATTACCACAGCCACACACGTTAAATAACATATGTCCACTAGCAACCATTTATCTCACTATTGTGGGGGGATGAATCATGTTGATGCATACATGGGATCATATTGTTTTGCATGACACATCTTTTGGGCAAATCGTGTGTTTCTTTTGCCAATTGTAGAAGTTGAATCATACATGCGTCTAATCGTTGCAATTGTGCATTTTCATGCTATTATGTGTCATGCTACACCCCCAATCATGTACTCAATGTACACATTTATTTTGAAGTTTGGGGGTAGTGTCATGGATACGTTTATCCAATCTAAAATTCTGTCCAACTCTAATACATGTGTATTGTGACACCCCCAAATCCGGGTACTTCATTTACACCGAATTTGGTGCTCACTTATCAAATCTATTATATCTAACTACCCATAATCAAAGGATAAAGACATAATTTAAATAACTTAAACAATAATCTCTCCTATTAAAGGGTTACATCATAATCTCAAAATAAATCCCAGGTAATCTAACCTTAAAATTATTACATCAGTTTGCGGAATACATTATAAAATAAAACAAGACTTAAGACATCAATTATTTAAATAAACTTTAAACAAATCTTCATCACTTAGACATCTTGCCCTTTCCCTTGCTAGTAGATGGATCATCACCTCTTTCAACTTTAGCTGCATTATTTAATTGCAAGAGTGAGCAACCAATTGCTCACTGACATAAAGAGAGTATAATAACAACATGCGAGTGAACAACGAATACTGAATGTTAGGGTTGTTCGTCTCAGTTTGAATTTAGAATTTTCGCACTAAAGAAAGTTTAGTTTGGAACTAGCTTATCAGTGTTTCTAGAATTTTAGAACACTTATTCAATTTCCATAAATAAAGATTTAATACAAGAATGTATAACTGAACAAGGCTATCAAAGTCAAAGATCGAATATCGATAATATATAACTGAATAAGCATGATATATATGCAAAGTATTATATTCAAGGAATTAAAACAATCTCCTTTGAATCAATGTGTTAGAACAATATATGTTTTGAATACTAATAACAAGGAATGAGAATGTGAAACTCATTCGATGTAACGAATTAGGTTACATGAGCTTATTCAATCATTTATCAGAATAGAATCAATAGTCTAGCTCAATGACAAATATAAGATTTAGAAACTTGAACATTTATGAAAGTAGAGTTAGAGAACTTGCATAACCATAACAAACTAACTCAATGAAAGTATGGAGTTAAAAGACTTGCCTTGTTTGTAAGCTACACAAATGAAATAATCTCCAATTACCCTATACATATCATCGAAATCGCAACAACAATTAATTGTATGAATATTAGCTTTAGGGTTTAAACCATCATTTAGGTCATAACCCTAACCTAGCTCCCAACCATTTAGGTTAACATACTTAACGCTTCTGAAATTACACATTGATCAACATAACTTAGTCGTTCAACTCTATCTTTCGAAAATATCTCATTTGGTTTCATTTTATAACTTATTTAAATAATTATTTCAAATCTTTGCATTTCAACACATTAACATCTGTTATTATAGTTTATAACATGTTTTAACATCATTAACATACTCACTAAACTAACACAAGTCCGACAAGCCTGACCTGCAAACAAGCAGACCTCACTGTCTCAGTTCAGGGTGTGGCGCAGCTGCGCCACACATAGACTTGGAACCGGCGCAGCTGCGCCATTTTTTGCCTTGGCACCAGCGCAGCTGCGCTGGTGCACAGACAGACGCAGACTCGGCAGTGAACAGTAGCCGTTTTTAGCCCAACAAACACAAATTTCACCCATCAAATGGTGATAACAACATGTAAAATAAATATACAACTATCCTAAACATGATTGCGAACATATTCAACCACTTAGTACGATTTAACAACAAGTAGAACTATTTTAATTTCTCAAAATTCCATATATTTATATAAAACTCCATTTTTGAACTTCTTTCACAGAAATCATCACTGAAATCTCAAAACTTGGCCAAAACACTTAATTCAAATTACGTTATGTTTGTATCTCAATAAACTACCATATGCAAGCGTCAATTTACAGTTTTATACACCAATTGACCACTAAAATTGGTACTACTCACAAGCCATATAGAAAATATACACTGTCATATTTTTATTCCTTTTGAAACTGTAATTAGCATACGAATTCTTGTTTACATATAAACTCAAACACAACCAACACATATAATCATCATAATTCAATTGTCTAGCAACAATTTAACAAAATCGACTTCACAGAGAATAGAAAATTATGTCGTAACTCATATATGTATATTAATATATATATATATAATACTAAGGTTTAGAAAATACATTAACTTAGCTTGGTAATCCACTTGGTTACACACTGAAATTGCTTAGATCTCCTCTCAATCTCTTAAGTTCTCTGTTAAGCTCTACTCAGTTTTCTCTCAACTCTCAGACTTAGCCAAGGAAAGAAATAAGACGCGTACAAAATTATACTAACTCCCACTAACGTCAGGTAAAAAATAGCGTCAGTTAAAAACCCAAAGGCCACAAGGCCATGTTTGGTTAACCACATAGTTCCCAAACCAAATTATTTTAATAACATTTATATTATATAGTTTTATGTCACACTTTTAGTAGATTAATTTAAATAACTTAGTTTAGCTAATTTAAATAACTCGTAATAATAATAAAATTCTTATTATCATATACCTTATAATTAATAAATAATTATATATCTAATTTAATTAATAAATTAGACATCTCACTATATTTAATTTATTTATTTCCTTTAAATTAAACAATTCATTTAATTTAACTAATTTCTTAAATATTAAGCAATTGATTTAATTTAATTATTTTCCTTAAATTAAATCCAACAAATAAAATTATCATTACTCGATTCAATTAACATTAATTAATTTAGCTACTAAATTAATTCATGACAATTCATCAAATATTTATTTTTCTCAATAAATAAATTATTTTAAATATTTATTTAATTCCATAAATATTTAAATTAAATTACAAATTTCTCGATCGTTACATCCTTCCCTCCTTAAAAGGATTCTGTCCCCAGAATCACAACTCGAAAAATTCATTCATTACATTCTTCCCTCCTTAACAAGATTCTGTCCCAAGAATTGCTATACAAAATCAAGCAAACAACTGAGGATAACATTTTCAAGTTCCCACGTAGCTTCCTCAACATTGTGGTTCCTCCAGATTACCTTAACAGAAGGTATCACCTTATTCTTCAGTACTTGCTCTTTTCTGTCAACAATTTGAACATGGATTTCTTCATATGTTAAGTCTTTCTCTAACTGTAAGGGCTCATATTCTATAACATGCCTATAATCAGGCTTATATGGTCTCAATACTGAGATGTGGAAAACATTATGGATATGCATTAACTCGGAGGTAAGGCTACTCAGACGCGCCACTTCGCCAACCCGTCGAAGCACTTCGAAAGGTCCTATAAATCTAGGGCTCAATTTCCCTTTCTTTCCAAATTGAATTTTCCCCTTCTAGGGAGATACTTTCAAGAAAACATAACTACCAACATCGAATTCCCGATTTTGTCGGTGCTAATCGGCATATTTCTTCTGTCTATCTTGTGCAGCTAGCAATCTTGCTCGAATCACCTTGATGATTGCGAAGGTTTGTTGCACCAACTCTGGACCCAATAGCTGACGTTCTCCTACCTCATCCCAGCATAACGGAGTTCTGCATTTTGTGCCGTATAACGCTTCATAAGGCGGCATGCCAATACTCGCGTGATAACTATTATTATATGAAAATTCAACCAATTGTAAATGATCATCCCAATTTCCCTTGAAATCCATAATACATGCTCTGAGCATATCTTCTAGTGTTTAGATGGTTCTCTCGCTTTGTCCGTCGGTTTGAGGATGGTATGCTGTGCTCATTCTCAACTGTGTTCCCAAACATTCTTGTAGTCGTTTCCAGAAATTAGATGTGAAACGTGGATCTCTGTCTAACACAATGGACATAGGTACACCGTGTCTTGACACAATTTCCTTTACGTACAGTTTTGCTAACCGATCTAGGGTAAATCAAATCTTGATCGGCAAAAAGTGAGCCGACTTCGTCAATCGATCAATAATTACCCAAACGGCGTCATACCCTTGCTGAGTCGTTGGAAGTCCTACCACAAAATTCATTGTGATATGCTCCCATTTCCATTCTGGTATCTCTAACGGTTGTAACAATCCGCTTGGCCTTTGATGTTCAGCTTTAACTTTCTGACACGTTAAGCATTTCTCCACACACTCAGCCACATCCTTCTTCATATTCGGCCACAAAAAATGATGTCTAAGATCTTGGTACATTTTTGTACTTCCAGGGTGAATCGAATATCTTGAGTTGTGAGCTTCACTCAGAATTTCTTCTTTAATTTCCGATACTTGCGGTACCCAAATTCTCCCTTCGAACCGAAGTAACCCTTCCGAATCGATTTTGAATTTGTTTTCCTCACCTTCAGCTATTTTCTATTTTATCTTGTCACAGTCTTCATCCTGAAGTTGTGCATTCTTCACTTTATCTACCAACGTTGAATCATTTCCTATCTGGAATAACTTTTCATCGAATTCTGTCGAATATTTAATTTCCAACTCCATCTTAGCCATTTCTGACACTAGCTTCTCCTGGGCTGTCAACAACATTAACTTCTCTCGTCCCTTCCTACTTAAGGCATCAGCAATAACATTCGCCTTTCCGGTATGATAGAAGATCTCGCAATCATAATCTTTGATTAGTTCCGACCATCTTCTTTGTCGCATGTTTAAGTCTTTTTGTGTAAAGATATACTTCAGACTTTTATGGTCAATATATATCTCACACCTCTCTCCGTAAAGATAATATCTCCAAATCTTCAGGGCAAATACTACCGCAGCCAACTCTAAGTCATGAGTCAGATACCCCTTTTTGTAATCTTTTAATTGACGTGATGCATACGCAATAACTCTGCCGTTCTGCATAAACACACAACCTAGTCCTTTATGCGATGCATCACTATACACCACAAAATTTCCTGTATCATCAGACAATGACAACATAGGTGCTAAGCTGAATCTTTTCTTCAATTCGTGAAAACTTTCCTCACACTTCTCCGTCCAAACAAACTTAACCACCTTCCTGGTTAAATTCATCAACGGGGTCGCGATCTTGGATAAATCTTGAATAAAACGCCTATAGTAACCTGCCAACCCTAAGAAACTCCTTATCTCTGACGGTGTCTTCGGCTGATCCCAATTTACTACAGCTTCAACTTTTGATGGATCCACCGAAATTCCGTCTTTATCAATAACATGCCCGAGAAACTGTACATGTTCCATCCAAAACTCACATTTTGAAAATTTTGGGTACAACTTCTCCTTTCTCAATGTCTCCAACGTCACTTTTAAGTGTTCAACATGTTCTTCCTTGGTCTTAGAATACACCAAGATATCGTCAATAAACACTACCACAAATTTATCTAAGAATGGTTTAAACACCTTGTTCATCAAATCCATGAACGCTGCAGGTGCATTGGTTAAACCAAATGACATAACCGTAAAGCTTCGTAATGACCATACCGAAGTTCGAATGCAAATCTTGAGACGTCTTACGGCCTCACCTTCAACTCGATGATAACCACTCCTTAAGTCTATCTTTGAAAAATATCTAGCACCCTTCAGTTGATCAAACAGGTCGTCGATTCTTGGTAACGGATACTTATTTTTAATCGTAACCTTATTCAATTCTCGATAGTCAATGCAGAGCCGCATCGATCCTTCCTTCTTCTTCACAAATAACACTGGCGCTCCCCATGGCGATACGCTCTGCTGGATATACTTCTTGTCGAGCAATTCTTGCAGTTGCACCATCAACTCTTTCATCTCTACCGGGGCCATTCTGCATGGTGCCTTAGATATCGGACCTGTTCCTGGTACTAAATCAATTACGAACTCAATTTGTCGATCTGGCGGAAGACCCGACAATTCGTTTGGAAATACGTTTGCAAAATCTCTTATTATCGGTATCTCTTCTAACTTCGCACTTTTCTTTTGTGTATCAACTATGTAGGCTAAGTATCCTACATATCCTTGTCTTAACAACTTCTTGGCTTGCATCACCGTCAAACAACTTGCTTGTCGAGGTGATTTGCTGCCATAGAACACAACCTTTGACGGAGTCATAAGGTTAACACATTTTCTTTGGTAATCAATCAACGCTTTCCGTGATTGAATAACCAATCCATTCGAGATAACATCAAACTCCCCATCTAATTGGTATCAAGTCTACCTCATCTCTTGAATCTTTAATAACCACTTTATAATTCTTATATACAAATCTAACATGAATCACTTCCTTATTCGCAATCTCTATACTTAAGGGAAATTCTAATTCTTCCTGGGGCAATTCTAAGTTCTGAGCAAATTCATCGGATATAAATGAACAAGTAGCACCCGAATCAAATAGTACATAAGCATTAATACCATTAATCGGAATGATACCTGACACCACATCCTTAGATTGAACAGCATCCTGCATGGTCATATTGAAAGTTCTTGTAGTAGGTCGGCTTGACTGAGATGGTCCAGTGATAGTCAATGCACCACCACCATTGTTGTTTCCTTTTCCTCCACTTGTACTCCCCACTGGCTTTTTAGGACAATCACGAGCCATGTGATCCTTTGAACCGCAGGTAAAACATGCTCCTTTCTTTGGACTAAAATAGTTCGGTGCAATGTGTCCCTCCTGACCATAGTTGAAATACACTCTCTTTTCCTTCAAACATACCCCAATATGATTCTTTCCACACGTCGCACAAGCTTTAAACTTTTTCTTCTACTGACTTCCCTACTGTCCTCCCGTAGTTGAATTCTCGTTCCATTTCCTCTTCTGATGGTTACTTCCAACATTATTTCCACTAGCCTTATTCTCGTTATCATTCTTCCGCTTCTTCTGATCTTGGTTATACTTGGTCAAGGCATCGCTCCCACCTTCCGCGATAATTGCCTTTTCCAGTACAGCCGTAAATGTATTTAACTAGAACATTGAAACCTTGCTATATCTGACCGTGGTTTCAACTTGTTCAACCTTCTCGCCTTACGCTCATCCGTATTGACTTGATAAGTGGCAAACCTTGCCAACTCGTTAAACTTCGCAGCATATTCTGGCACCGTCATAGTTCCTTGCTTAAGCTCAAGAAATTTCACTTCCAACTGATTCCGAGAACTTGCTGGAAAGTACATTTCAAAGAACATCTCCTTAAATCTGTCCCACGCTATCACTCCTTGTCCTTCTCGAACTTTATTTGCTTGCCACCAGTAGCTAGCTTCAGACTTAAGCATAAACGTCGCGAACGCAGTCTTCCGATCTTCGCTAACTTTAGCAACATCAAACACCTTCTCCATTTCCATGATCCAGGTTTGGGCTTCCATTGGATTCATAGACCCTTGAAACTCTGGCGGTCCAACCGCTTTGAATTCCTTGAAAGTCGTAACTTGAGCTTGCGGTTGATTTGCAAGTGCTCCCATCAACAAAGCTACCAACTGCTGAACTGGATTCACGTTGGTCTCATTGTTATTGTTAGTAGACCCCTCAGGAGGTACTTGCTGACGTGGTTGTCTTCTTCTAGGAGGCATTTTCTGTTAAAATATACGCTTTTTAGTTCATTACTCAAATTCTTGGGTATTCAAGGTTTAACTTAAACATTCCAAAATTGAAGCTTTAACACATTACATCTCAAATAAACTCTAATATTTTATTCATTCATAATGTTTTAAACATACTAAAGATAGCATATCTGATATAAACATCCACTTTCCTGAACTAAACCAGTTTCAGGATTACATACTCATACTATCCCTTTATTAATCTCAAAATAAGGGATTCACAATCTATTTACTCGCATAATTAACCACATATTATTATCACTTTTATTTTCTATCTATTCATATTAAGACGTTGTATTTCCCCTCGACGCTCTTCCTTCATGATACGATACGCAGTCCTACGATCTATCACAAACCACGACGAGTCTTCAAACTGAGGTGGGTAATAATGGACTTGATCCTGTGCCCTATCAATCGCCGAATTAAAAGAATAATCCATCTCCTTCATCTTGGCTTTCTTCACTTGGACCTTAGCCTCAGCACGATCTGCACGTTGAGTCTCCTTCATACAAGCATCCTCTGCTCTTGCACGCTTAGTTGATTCCTCTTTGAAGTCATCTTTCATTTTCTCCATGTCAGTCTTCATCTTCTCGTTCACTGCCAACAGGTCTTCATGCTGACCCTTGGTATGAACTAGCTCCCATCCCGTGTTTCCAAGTTTTGAGTCAAGTTCCTGAATCTCTACCTCCTTCTGTTCCAATGCAACGTGATGCATCTCTACCATCTCCTTCAGCTCCTCAATATTATCCTGTAACTCTATGTTACGGTCATACAGAGCATCATACATCGCACACTACACCAAAAATGGCTTCTAGTGAAGGACAAATCCTTCACTAGAGGCCCTATATCACTCACAAGTGATTTATTGTGAAGAAATATTTCCTTCACACGAGTGCTCGCATTAGACCTCCTCGCAATTGGTTATCCTTCGCTAAGTAGTAACAAAATATTTTTTGTGAAGGATATATTGTGAATAACTTTTTCCTTCACAAATGGTATTTAGTAATGGAATATTGTTATTTAGTGAAAGATTAGTTTCCTTCACAAATAATATTTTAAGAAGGACTATTTGAAATTAGTGAATAACTTTATTCCCTCACAAATAATATATTGTGAAGAACAAATTTATTTAACGAGAGAAAATTTTCCTTTACTAATTATAAATTGAGAATGTATCTTCAAATTAGTGAGGGAAATAATCCTTCATTGATGACTAACTAATTAACCAGAAAAGATTTAGTGAGGAAAATAATCCTTCATTTAAATCCATTTCTCAAGGAAAATCCTTCACAAATTATAAATTTGTAAAAAAAATTTTTTTGATAAATAATCAAAATTCATTGCAAATTATAATTAATTTTCAAATCACTAATTTCATATTTTATTATTATTATTATTATTAAATGCTATAATAAATATTAAATTTAATATTTCAAATTAGTATAAATGCCATACTTGTTTCAAACTAATTGATAAACTGCATAAAGAGCCAAAAAGTAAAACTAATACTCCATATATAAATAGATAATGCTCAAGTCACGATAAGTACAAAATTTGTTATTGTATCTTGATCTCCCAAAAATCATAGTACTTACAATATTTAATAACTAACATAAGAAAACTGAAAAAATAACGAACTAGAAGGAATGAAGTGTACATCATGTTAGGTCCACTTCATCATCATTTTCTTTAAGAAAATCAAGGCTGGGCCTGTAAAGTTCCTCATGCAAAAGAAACACTAAAATTCAATTTCAACAATATGAGGAATAAGAAAAAATAAACCTGGTGAACTTAAATTAATAGATAGAGAGAGATTAATGAAGGACAAAGAAAAAAATATAGTTATTAGTAAATACCTCAAGTGAATCATAGTTGGTAAATGTTTGAAGGAAGTTGGTAAACTTCTTCTCTACCAATTTAGTTACATGTTCAGTAATATCTATACCAATGGACGGTTGTGGTGTACTATCATTGGTAGAAACATCATCCATAGACTTTATACCCAATCGACAGAGGACAATCTTGTCAATCATATTCTCCAATTCCTTAGGATCAGTAGATTGTTGCGGTGAAGAATAACCTATACTCGGCGGCACTATAGGAGGAGTACCTAGCACGTCTCGTCCGCGATATCCTGGAAAACCAAGTATTCTATTTTTTTAATCCCACCGGCTTTTCTCAATCCAAACAAACCAAGTTATCTACCTACGGTGTACCGAATCTCTGCAGGGACCGCCAACCTCAAGATTATATTCATGCCTAAAATCCAAAACATGTACAAGAGTTAAATACGTACATTAAATACATTTGCAAGTCACAAAAATGCACATCAATTAGAAATTGAAATCAGTAAATATTGATGCATACACAAATACAAAGAAAAATGGAAAAAGCAGAAGAAGCCAACCATATAAAATCAAACTTTGATAATGTAAAAATATTGTCAAAGATTTAGACAAGGAATCCACCAAAGAAGGTAATAACATCAAATGCTAATGAAACATGTAGAATCAATCGCTAATAACATCAAATGCTAATGAAACAATCCCTCTCGTCGAGATAGTTCGGTTTCTGCACCGAAAACAATTACAAACTGATTATAGTACACAAGGAAAAAAATATTAAGTAATCTGGACAAACGATATGGTAGAAGGCTAAACATGAGTACAACTTAGAAAACACAGGTTAAGGGATAATAAAGGATGACAGCAAAACAACATCAAAGTCAGAACTACTTTGCTGATATTGTACTTTGCTGGCGACTATGTTATTGTTGATGAAGTGCTACTTACACATAAGTTTCATCCTAAGTCAGAATTAGTGAGCAGAAGTTTGCCTTTAACACTCTTATAGCAGTAAAATTAAGCTAACCAGTGGATGGTTCAGACTTTTTTAGTAACTACTTAACAACATTTAGGTATGATAGTTATTATAGCAATAATCATAGCATAACAATCATTTGAGTATATAGCAGTAACATAGCACAAAACAGAAAAATAGTCCTTTAAATCTCTTAACACAAGTGTTACAACATAATGTACTTACTATGTTCATGATTTAAAGACCTAAATACAAGGTATAACTATCCAAAGATATGTTTCCAAAACATTTACAAAGAGTTCACCTTTTCAGTCCTTGTTATTTTGTTTTGCTCAATTGTTACACCAATACTTGTTGTGCATAAGCATAGAGGTTATTTGAAACATAACTACACTTTTTAAGAGAAATTAAACACATTTTGGACTCCATTCCGGTGACCAAATTTGCCTATTTCAAATCCAAAGTGGTATAACACAAAGATACCATACCATTCGATCTATTGCACTAATAGTCAGTATAGCACAAGGATGTTGCTCACAGCCAGTCAACACATCAACATAGCACAACAACAATATAGAATAGCAGTCATTTAGTAAAGGAGATTAGTATCACAGCCATGGTAGTTAATAGCAGTCCATATTAATATAGCCATAGTATAGTAGCTCTTTTATGTTACTTTAGTTTTGTTTTATCAAAACATGATCTTGAATACTAATCAACTACTCACAATTTTGTAGACGTAACCATTTAGCATGATTGATACTTTAATAATATATGGTTTATTCGATATCCTTTTCTCTAAATCACAGTTAACATACAAGATCCTTAAAACAGTGGCTCAGTCATAGTTAAATGCTTAGCTCATGTATGGACTGATATACAACCAATTATAATCATCTTATGTTCATGTAAGACTAACCTATTAGCACCTTTGTATCATTAGGACTACAATATAATGTTGGCATAAAATTAGTCTTGTCTATACTCCTATTCAACACAAGTTACAACAACAGTCCTCTCCTAAGCATTTCATCAAACAGATGGTGGGCAGTCTACATATCTCCTTACCTTATCTATGTACATTAAATACATTTGCAAGCATACTTAGCACAATATAATAGGGCCCAATATTTTAATATGGACTCTTGTGAAATTTAAAACACATAGAATTTTATACATTATATTCTTTTTTGGCTAGCAACAATAGTTAACACATCTATCATTAAAATGACGATTCCATGTAGTCTTAAATAATTCAGGGTAGTACATTATTTCTTTACCCTTCATAATTCAAGATGCTTAGTAAACTATTAAATAATTAATAGTTTTGTCACAATAAGAAGTAATGACACACACAAAAATTTCATACGCAAAATTTGACATTATATTAATTGAATATTACATAGGATTTTCT
The DNA here is from genome assembly GCA_020205605.1 of Panax ginseng. NCBI lineage: Eukaryota > Viridiplantae > Streptophyta > Magnoliopsida > Apiales > Araliaceae > Panax > Panax ginseng. The sequence continues at coordinate 10,217,968 of CM035150.1, forward strand.
GAGTCATTACAGGGTATATTTACGTGATGATTTATATATTATAGATTTGGTAAAAAAAAGTACCCTCAACAGAAGCGAGGGCAAGAAATGAGCGTCTTACATGTCTGATTAAAGATGCATATATTAGTGAATAAACAAATTTAAGATCGTCAAAATGAACTAATTGACATTAAATAAGGCAATTTAATATAAAATATAAAATTGCAAAGAGACATCATAACCATTTCAATCAGATTCATTGGTCAAAATACCGCATGAGAAGCAATAGATTCCAAATGTGTCATTAGTTCTCCAACATATTTGACAGTCCTTTTAAAATATAAATCTTGATTGTAAACCTTCTCAGCCTGCAGACATCATTTGATTTGAATAAGTATACTTCTTCAAATTTAAATGACGAGCCTAATACCAGGAGCTACAAGAACATTTGCACCTTCAAGACCTTAAAACTGCTCATATTGACATAAACACCCATTCATAAGCCGACTTTCTGGATCAGCTGAAAGGATATCTAAGAGTCGTACTCATGGATCAATATTGATAGAGATAAAGAGGCCGAGAACATCATGCTTTAAAATTAACATAGTCTAAAGCACAGTGAGAACATCTAACAAACATATTTATGAATGAATAACTGTATATCTAACGCATTCATCTTTGCATTTATTTACTATCTTTTACATATAGATGCATATAATTTTAATCATGTTTTGCTTATATTATATTTTCAAACCTTTTCTTAAAGTTTTATTTCCTTCAACTTAAATTATCATATATAGGAATGAATAATATAAGTGCTCAGTTGTCAGATAGCAACCCATCTGAAGGGCTAAAGGTTAAAGTCTTGAATAGATGAGATTTATAATCCATACAAAGTGTGAATGAATATAGTGCACTAACAATATTTATGTACTTGCGATGTGGTTATCTGAAATTAGTTGTTGCGACTTTCTAACTTAACCAGATATATTACAGATTTGACTTGCTAGATCTACAAATTTGTCACACTCAACTTTTTAGTTAGCAAGCTTAGACTGTATTTGGCACTTGTCCACACATATGGGACTGACATGTATCCATGTTGATGACATTTTTCAAATGTTAATATTCACCTCACTTGACATTACTATATTTTGTTACCACCCAAACTCATATCATTTTTTTATCTTACCCCACCCTCTATCCACGCCAACATGAACATGCTAGTTGATCATAAAATGCTTTCGCAACAGCTCATGTGAGCGGATAAATTAAAGATATAATGTATTTTCTCTATTTTTTTCAGGTAAGTGAAATGAAGATAATGAGATGAAATTCTAATTTCTAGGTGCACAACACAATAAGTTGATTTAAGAGGGAGTTCACATTTCACAATGGTAGTATCTTCAGTTTTGAAAAAAATTTCTTTGTGCTTCAAATACATATCCATGCGAGAATGCATACCTTTTTGTTCTTTTCAATTGCCAAAGATTAAGAGAAAAATCATACTAGAAAGTTGCTTCGTCCACAGTACTTGCATAAGCTCCTCCACATATAAACAAGCTAAGGGTGGCGGCTGTCAATAATCTCCTCTAAAGTTATAAATACCAGATACTTTAGAATCATAAAAAAACATGAAATTTTAAAGAGACCTTCACTTGAAATTATCTTAATTAAGATTGGTTACACATATACTCAAATTATCATGAAAAAATTGTTTATTGGTTATCCTATTGCAAATGTCAGCTCTGTGTACAAACAGATACTGGAAATCCTACAAAGATATTTGTTGGCACCTTATTCTCAAGTAACTAACTTAACTGCAAAAAAAAATCATCGTATAGGTACAGAACTAATCCCACAACTGTTCTATTCAATTTTAAACATAAAGCTTATCATTTGGGTGGGGTCAAGTCTCCATTTCCTTCATATGTCTAATTTACCTTTAATTGTTCAGCTTTGAAAAGTAATTTGAGCAATGTTATGACCACACCCACATACTATATAGAAAACACATATATAAATATATATGTATGTATAACTAGTACAAAATATACGAGGGAGAGATGAAGAGAATACCTTTTTGGAGGACTGAGGAAACTTGGGTCTAACAGCAGTAGGAGGAGCAGAGGAAGAAGTAGTGGAATAAAGTCTAGAAGTAGAACTAGAAGTAGATTTGGGAAAACATTCCCGCACAATGAAGAGGCTAACCACACAAGAGCTGCAATTTGGGAAAATCAGGGAAGCCATGCAAGAAGCTAGAGATCAGGGCAGCAACATTATAAACAAAAATAAGTTTTACAAAAAATTATGAAATTGAAAAAATAAAGTTTGGGGGTAAAAATCAAACCCTAACCTTACAATTTGAGGAAATCAGAAAGAAAGGGAGGATGGATGAGAGATTGAAGTCAGAGAGGGAGGAGAGAGGAAGAAGATAAGTATATATAAAGAAGAAGAGGGATTTGTCCATTGACAAAGAACAACCGCATGGGCCGGTGCAGGATCAGACCTCATCTCTCTGCTCCCAAAGCTCTCCTGTCGTCGTCCTCGCTCGACAGACGGTAGCATGTGCCACCACACACCGCTTGTCGTGTTAAACCCGCCAAAATGGGTAAAATCAAAATGGGGTGGGGGAAACGGGAGGAGGAAACTATAGGTATCTAGATGTCGCAAACAAAAGAAATGGGGGAGATGAAGATGTCGCATCAAAGAAATGTGAGAGGAAAAAAAGAAATGGGGGAGGAAATCTGAGAGGGAAAAAGAAATTAACTAATGATTTTTTTTGGATTTGTGAAGGAAACATAGTTGGCTGTTGATTATCTGAGATTTATTTCAAGTAAAGTAATGAAGAATTTTTCTCTCACAAAATAATTGTCGCTAATTACATATTGTGAATAAAATTTCCTTCACAATTTTTCAACAAAAAATAGGTGCCAACTATTATTTTACTATCTTAAATTTGCGAAAGAAAAAAAATTAATTTGTGAAAGAAATTTCTTTCGCTAATTGTTTTTTGTGACACAATCTTTTTCCTTCACTAATCCCTCACAAAAAAGACTTATTTGAGAAGGAAACAATTCCTTCAAAAAATTTCCTTCGCTACATCCCTATTTTGGTGTAGTGTCAGCCGATACAGAGTTTGGTGGAAAATCCTCAGGATCCTCCTCATCATCATCTTCCTCAAGACTATCCTCCTCGGGATCGGTCACAGGCTCATCCTCTTGGATCAACTGTTCCCGCACTGCGTGAATATCCCTGGGTTCATCATCTCTGGTACCGAGGTATCGCCTCTCTATTTGGATCGACCTCCTTCGTTAGACATCCGTCAACAACAAAATATTTTAAGTTTTACTTAACATTATCGATACTCGCGAGCACATAAGTTATTAACATATAATGTCTTTTATTGTTTAGTTCCAATGGATGCCTTAATCCATTCCTTAAAACCCGAGAAGAGTTAATCACCTCTATGTTTTCTGACTTCTTAAAGGCTACTTCCTAAGGTTTTCCCCACCTAAGGTTCATAACCTAAAGCTTTGATACCAACTGTGACACCCCCAACCGGGTACTTCATTTCCAATCAATTTGGTGCTCACTTATCAAATCTATTATATCTAACTACCCATAATCAAAGGATAAAGACATAATTTAAATAACTTAAACAATAATCTCTCCCATTAAAGGGTTACATCATAATCTCAAAACAAATCCGAGGTAATCTAACCTTAAAATTATTACATCATTTTTATGGAATACATTATAAAATAAAACAAGACTTAAGACATCAATTATTTAAATAAACTTTAAACAATTCTTCATTACTTAGACATCTTGCCCTTTTCCTCGCTAGTAGATGGATCATCACCTCTTTCAACTTTAGTCGCATTGTTTAATTGCAAGAGTGAGAAACCAATTGCTCACCGACATAAAAAGAGAGTATAATAACAACATGAGAGTGAACAACTATCATCGAATGATAAAGAACTTGTTCTATGAATCAAAATAGAAAACAAGTTCGAACTTTAATTATCTGAGGGTCTTAAGACCACGAACTATGTCTACGGTGTTTAGGTATTATTACCTTAACCTCAACAAACAAGTTAGGATCAGATAGACTCTTCTTAACGTACTCAGGGGGATCAGCCCTTTGTACCATGTATTGTGCACAAACATCTAAACGTTACACGTACAAAATCCCCTATGTTAGGGTTGTTCGTCTCAGTTTGAATTTAGAATTTCCGCACTAAAGAAAGTTTAGTTTGGAACTATCTTATCAGTGTTTCTAGAATTTTAGAACACTTATTCAATTTCCATAAATAAAGATTTAATACAAGAATGTATAACTGAACAAGGCTATCAAAGTCAAAGATCGAATATCGACAATATATAACTGAATAAGCATGATATATATGCAAAGTATTATATTCAAGGAATTAAAACAATCTCCTTTGAATCAATGTGTTAGAACAATATATGTTTTGAATACTAATAACAAGGAATGAGAATGTGAAACTCATTCGATGTAACGAATTAGGTTACATGAGCTTATTAAATCATTTATCAGAATAGAATCAACAGTCTTGCTCAATGACAAATATAAGATTTAGAAACTTGCACATTTATGAAAGTAGAGTTAGATAACTTGCATAACCATAACAAACTAACTCAATGAAAGTATGGAGTTAGAAGACTTGCCTTGTTTGTAAGCTACACAAAAGAAATAATCTCCAATTACCCTACACATATCATCGAAATCGCAACAACAATTAATTGTATGAATATTAGCTTTAGGGTTTAAACCATCATTTAGGTCATAATCCTAACCTAGCACCTAACCATTTAGGTTAACATACTTAACGCTTCTGAAATTACACATTGATCAACATAACTTAGTCGTTCAACTCTATCTTTCGAAAATATCTCATTTGGTTTCATTTTATAACTTATTTAAATAATTATTTCAAATCTTTGTACTTTGCATTTTAACACATTAACATCTGTTATTATAGTTTATAACATGTTTTAACATCATTAACATACTCACTAAACTAACACAAGTCCGACAAGCGACGACTGCGCAAACAAGCTGAGACCTCACTGTCTCGATTCAGGTGTGTGTGGCTGACCGCCACATAGACTTGAACCACAAGTTGCACATTGCTTTTTACTATCTTGGTACCAACATAGAATAGCGTTGGTGTACGCATGACAAGACTGAACTTCGGCGGTGAAAGCAGAGCCGTTTTTAGCCCAACAAACACAAATTTCACCCATCAAATGGTGATAACAACATGTAAAATAAATATACAACTGTCCTAAACATGATTGCGAACATATTCAACCACTTAGTACGATTTAACAACAAGTAGAACAATTTTAATTTCTCAAAATTCCATATTTTCATATAAAACTTCATTTTTGAACTTCTTTCACAGAATCATCACTGACATCTCAAAACTTGGCCAAAACACTTAATTCAAATTACGTTATGTTCGTATCTCAATAAACTACCATATGCAAGTGTCAATTAACAGTTTTATACACCAATTGACCACTAAAATTGGTACTACTCACAAGCCATATAGAAAATATACACTGTCATATTTTTCTTCCTTTTAAAACTGTAATTAGCATACGAATTCTTGTTTACATATAAACTCAAACACAACCAACACATATAATCATCACAATTCAATTATCTAGCAACAATTTAACAAAATCGACTTCACAGAGAATAGAAAATTATGCCGTAACTCATATATGTGTATATATATATATATATATATATATATATATAATACTAAGGTTTAGAAAATACCTTCACTTAGCTTGGTAATCCACTTGGTTACACACTGAAATTGCTTAGATCTCCTCTCAATCTCTCAAGTTCTCTGTTAAGCTCTACTCAGTTTTCTCTCAACTCTCAGACTTAGCCAAGAAAAGAAATAAGACGCGTACAAAATTATACTAACTCCCACTAACGTCAGGTAAAAAACTAACAGATAGCGTCAGTTAAAAACCCAATGGCCACAAGGCCATGTTTGGCTAACCACATAGTTCCCAAACCAAATTATTTTAATAACATTTATATTATATAGTTTTATGTCACACTTTTAGTAGATTAATTTAAATAACTTAGTTTAACTAATTTAAATAACTCGTAATAATAATAAAATTCTTATTATCATATACCTTATAATTAATAAATAATTATATATCTAATTTAATTAATAAATTAGACATCTCACTATATTTAATTTATTTATTTCCTTTAAATTAAACAATTCATTTAATTTAACTAATTTCTTAAATATTAAGCAATTGATTTAATTTAATTATTTTCCTTAAATTAAATCCAACAAATAAAATTATCATTACTCGATTCAATTAACATTAATTAATTTAGCTACTAAATTAATTCATGACAATTCATCAAATATTTATTTTTCTCAATAAATAAATTATTTTAAATATTTATTTAATTCCATAAATATTTAAATTAAATTACAAATTTCTCGATCGTTACATGTATGCTCTTAATTGCAGATTTTTCGACATGGCCTCAAAGCGTCAACGCGACAAAGGTTCCGGTTCAGCCTCGGCCCCTCCGAAATTTGATAGCCGACGATTTGTCTCCGCCGAGGCACAGGAACGCTATAACCGCATGGCTACCCGCTCACTAGTCCCAGAACGCGGTTTGAGACCCGATCAATCAAAGGATGGGGACTTGGCAATTATGATAGCTGAGAGGAATTGGTTTACACTCACCGAAAAACCCGATCCAGCCGTGATTGCAGTTGTCAAAGAATTCTACGCCAACGTACCTGAACACTACCACTATGGGGTGCTTGTGCGGGGAAAAACTGTTGAAATTAGCGAAGAGGACATAAACGGATGCTATCAACTGCCATTAGAGGGACTGAACGATGAATATGCTAGTCTTGTAAGTGACGGGCCAGACTATGAAAAGATAATTCGCGAGCTGTGTCAACCGGATATAACATGGACATTGCATGAACGTGGCAGCATGACCTTCCCACTTTCTAATCTCAGTTTATATGGGAAAGCGTGGTATGCTTTTATATGTGCCAAACTCATGCCATGCACTTATGTGAGCCATGTCACCAAGGAGAGGGTTGTGCTAATGTATTCCATTATTCAAGGATTGAAGATAGATGTCGGACATGTTATTCAGCAATCAATTTTGCGGGCTACAAGAGGAGGAACCACATGAGGATTACCCCATCCATCTCTCATCTGCGTTTTGTGTGCTAAGTTTGGGATGAAATGGAAATCAGATGAGATGATTCAAACGCCGATGCCAGTTTTGGACCACAAGTTGATCAGCAGGTATAAAGTGTGGACAGGTGGGGAAAACCACCCTAGGGTATTGGGTTTCATAATTCCCCAAGTTGAAGCTACACAAGCCCCACCACCTCAAGCTCCACCTACTTGTGGTCCGTCCTCCACAGCTCATCGTGGTTTGGTTCCTGAAGCAGTCCAGCATGAAATAGACGGATGGTTCTACAATCTAGAAACCCAGAATGTCCGCCTGTCAGAATGACAAGATGTTATATACAAATATTTGGTTGATTGTTTTTGCGACCAGAGAATGCCAGCTGAACGCCTAACTGCATTGCAGGCGTTAACCTTAGCCGATTCCCTCATCGCTCCTGCTCGCCAGTGTTTCCCCCTTTTGATCTAGAGATGAGTGAGGACGATGATGCTCCACCCGAGGAATAAGCTCGTCAGGGAAGTCCTCTGTTTTATTTTGCCTTATTTTTCGCATGAGGACATTGCTCTAGATAAGTTTGGGGGTAGTTAATTTCTATTTGCCTTAGTAGATTGTTATTGTTAATAGTTTCTGGATTTGGATTGTTATTGTTAGTTAAATATTCCATTTAGGATTGCATGATAATTCCAGCGTTTTATAGCACGTATGTTTGGGTCCAATGATGAAATTAAAATTGCATGAACAAGTCTAGTAAGGATTGTTGAGCTAGTGATATGATTTTCTTGACATGAATTAAATCTTTATTTGTTTGACACTGTTATTATAAGGGTATCACGTTTTGAAAAATGACCATGTTGGCTATAATAGTTTAAATGGATAGATAATAGAGTTCTACAGGATGAATGCTAGTGAAATATAGGAACAATTTGAATAGCTAGTGAAGACTGAATTGAGACACAAACTCAAGTTTGGGGGGGGGGAATATCTGGAATATATAAGCTTAAAAAAAACCGTGTCATGCTTGTCTAGTTTTGTGGCCTTTGTTACTTGAGTAAGTAAGCCCGAGGGGATTGTCTATACACCTAGCGCCCTAAGGTCTTAATGGCTTGTGAGTCGTTGGTCGAAAGCTCGTTAAGGTAGCACTGAAAAGCCTAAGGGAATAAGACAATGCCTAGTCATGAGAGTAAAAATAATAAAAAAAAAATTATAATAATAAAGCGGAAAAAGTGCAAAAAGCCCCCGTTATAAAAAAAAGAAAAGAAAAGAAGCATAAGTATTTCATTTTGACCTTTGAACTTTGGTAAGTGTTTGATTTCAGCCAAAGCAAGTTTATTTGATGAGTTCTCAAGTTTACACTGTATGATGCCTATGAAGAAATTTATTATCTTTCATATTTTTGCCCGTTATTGGTTAGCATGGTTGTGGATCACACACACACGATATCAGTAATAACAGATTTAGATTCATTGATTGTTGAGGATATTATTGATCAGCTTTAACATGATGTATTAGCATGTATGTGTGATTTTTCTGAGGCTTATGAATATATGGTGCTATTGGATTGCTGGAATTAAGAACGTAGAGATAGTATGCATTTGCATGGTGGGTAGTTTTTCGTTGTGTTTTGTGTTATGTTGCTTGAGGACATGCAACGATTTAAGTTTGGGGATATTTGATGATTGGGTAATATACCCATAAATCAGATATACTTGGGTTTAAATTGTTGTATTCTTGAGTCATTTATAAGTATTTTTACTGTGTTTAGGTGTTGTTTTGCAGATTCGGGAGCTGTAGGGACGAGTTGGAGAATTTGAGTTGAAAATGGCATAACGGTGATTTTTAGAAGGCAGTAGCATAGGGCGCTTACATCCAAGATTAATCCCAAAGACCTTGGTAAGGCCAAGGTAATTTAAGTGGACCAAGATTCGCGCGATGACTGGACGACTGACTTGCTAATGGAAAAGTTATGTGACAAGTTGAGTTGGAAAAGGAGTAGGGCACAAGATGAGAGTATATAAAGTTTAGGAGGCTGAATTAGAATCCATCATTCATATTTGGAGGCTAAGCAAAGGATTACTTGAAGATTAAGGATTGGCTCAAGAGTTTTTCTCCTTCTCCTTATTTTTAATTTGTGTAATTCTTTAAGGATGATTTTTGAAAGATTGTTGGTTTTTCTTTCTGTTATGAACTAATTCTTTAATTAAGATTTCAATTGAACCTTTTTATGGCTATAAATTAGTTATTCGATTTATTCCAATTATTTATGTCAAAGTGAATTGTTTATCTTGTCTTGTGCTTATTGATTAATTATTTGGCCAATAATTACCTTGTTACTCTAGAAGGAATTGGAAGAGGAATTCTAGGGTTAGAACTGGGCAATATAACATGTGACTTAATTATTTGCACAGTGAATAATTAGGTTTGTGAATTGAATGGAAATATATGTTCACCGCATGTAACGCATAAGGAATTGGGATTGAAGGAGTTTAATTCACTTGTTTTGCATAGGAATATAGCAAGATTAATTTGAATTAAATAGAAGTCAATTGATCACTTGGAAAAGGGATGTTGGCATTTAAGAATTCCTGTTAACAATTTAGTAGGCATAATAATTAGGATAATTGGATAATTGATTTATATTTCATAATTGGGGATATTGAAGTCTTAATCTTTATTTATCTGAATACATTCAAATCGTAGTTTGGTTTATTTGATTTAAATTAGAATAATCTCTTTTTAATTGTTTAATTTAGTTTATTAATTTGGAAAATCACAATTTATGGTTGTTTAAATAAAATTGAATTGATATAGTTCTAGTAGTTGGAATTTATTAATTAGAATTCTCTGTGGGATTGACACTCTATCTTATCACTTTATTACTTGTTGACTGTGTACACTTGCACAAATCTATTGATTGCGAAATCAACCAACACTTATTTCATTAAAAATACTTGCATTTGATGTGATTCTAGGGATTGATTGGTTAACTATTCATCATGAAAAAATTGATTGTTTTCGTAAGGTTGTTAGCTTTCATATTCCTAACCAACCTATTATACGAATTCAAGCAACCAAACCATTAAAATCAATCACAGTCATCTCAAGCCATAAAGCTATTCATTTATTGAAAAACGGATGTCAAGCTTTCTTAGCTCATGTCACGGATCTAAACAAAAATACGTCAGTTTTGAATGATATTTCTATTGTTAATAAATTTCATGACGTATTCCCTGAAGAACTTCCTAGCCTACCCCTAGAGCGTGAAATTGAATTTTGTATCGACCTTGAACCCAGTACAAAACCCATTTCCAAAGCCCCATATCGAATAGCTCTATTGAACTTCGAGGAGTTAAAGACCCAATCTGCAGGAATTGTTAGACATTGGCTTTATTCATCCTAGTACTTCTCCTTGGGATGCTCTGTTTCTATTCGTGAAGAAGAAAGATGGGAGTATGCGACTTTGTATTGATTATCGTGGAGTTGAATCATGTCACCATAAAAAAATAGGTACCCATTGCCACATATTGATGACTGTTTGACCGGTTGCAAGGAGCCAAATTCTTTTCAAAGATTGATCTTCGCTCCAGAGATATCACCAATTGAAGATTAGAACAGATGACATTCCAAAGGCGGCTTTCAAAACTCTTCAGACGGGCATTATGAATTCCTAGTCATGTCCTTTGGATTGACTAATGCTCTTGCTGCCTTCATGGATATGATGAACCGAGTATTCAAGGAATATTTGGATCACTTTGTGGTCGTCTTTATTGATGACATCCTTATTTATTCTAAAAGCCGTGAAGATCATGAGCAACACTTGAGGCTGATACTTCAAAAGCTTCGTGAATATAAGCTTTATGCCAAGTTGAAGAAATGCGAGTTCTGGCTTGAGGAAGTAGCATTCATTGGGCACATAGTATCAAGTCATGGAATATCTGTTGACCCGACAAAGATTGAAGCTATTCAAAGCTAGGAGCAACCCAAATCAGTGACCGAAGTACGTAGCTTTCTCGGCTTAGCTGGTTATTATCAGAGATTCGTGGAAGGATTTTCTCGAATCGCTACTCCATTAACTCAACTGACTCGAAAAGATAAAAAATTTGGTTGGAGCGAAGAATATGAGAAGAGTTTTCAAGAACTCAAGAGGAGACTCATTTCAACACCTGTTCTGACAATACCATCTGGCTCGGAGGGATTTGTCATCTACAATGATGCTTCGGGCAAAGGGTTAGGATATGTTCTCATGCAACATGGGAAAGTTATAGCCTATGCCTCTCGATAACTCAAAGAATATGAGAGGAATTATCCTACTCATGATCTAGAGTTGGCAGCTGTTGTTTTCGCACTTAAAATTTGGAGGCATTACTTATATGGGGAGAAAGTGGAGATCTTTACGGATCATAAAAGCCTCAAATATTTCTTCACTCAAAAAGAACTCAACATGCGACAACGACGTTGGCTTGAACTGTTGAAAGATTATGATCATACCATCCAATACCATCATGGAAAAGCGAACGTGGTAGCTGACACATTGAGTAGAAGATCATATGCGGCACGAAAAGCGATATTGTCAACGCAAAGGCCCATTTTGTGTGACTTGCAAAGGATGGAGATAGAGTTAAAGACTTCAGGGACCCATGTGATGATGGCAAATATACGAGTAGAACCGACTTTAATTGATAGAGTTAAAGATGCTCAAGCTACAGACCTGGAGCTGATGCATAAGAGGAAAAAGTGTAAGAAGGTGCTCTGCCGGAAGCAAGAATCGATGAAGAAGGAATACTTCGAGTCAACTCTAGACTTTGTGTTCCTAACGACCCTGATTTAAAGTATAAAATCATGATGGAGGCGCATAACACACCGTTTGTAATCCATCCTGGGAGTACCAAAATGTATCGTGATCTTCGTCATACATTTTGGTGGAGCAATATGAAGAGAGAGATAGAGTTGTTTATCTCAAGGTGTCTAACTTGTCAATGAGTCAAGGCGAAGCATCAAGTACCAAAAGGTCCATTGCAACCACTTGAAATTCCAGAATGGAAGTGGGAGCACATTACCATGGACTTCGTTACCGGTCTTCCCAAGGTTTCTCAAGGCATAGATGCGATTTGGGTCATTGTTGATAGATTGACCAAGTCTGCTCATTTCTTACCGATACGAGAAACTTATACACTTGAACGTCTTGCTCGTATGTACATAAACGAGATCCAAGATTCACTTCAAGATTTTGGGTTAGTTTGCAAAAAGATATGGGCACGGATTTACGATTTAGCTCGGTATATAATCCTCAGACGGACGGGCAGTCGGAGAGGACGATTCAAACTATTGAAGATCTATTAAGACTCTGTGTCCTTGACTTCAAGGGAAGTTGGGACAAGTTCTTACCATTGGTAGAGTTTTCCTACAACAACAGTTATCAAGCAAGTATTGGCATGGCTCCATTCGAGCCGTTGTATGGAAGAAAGTGTCATTCTCCAGTATGCTAGGATAAGGTGGGTGAAGAAGCGTTGTTGGGACCAGAGTTGGTACGTATGACTACGGAAAAGATTCAAACGATCCGGCAACGTATAAAAACCTCACAAGATCGACAAAAGAGTTATGCTGATCTTCATCAAAAGGATGTGGAATTCTATATTGGAGATCATGTGTTGTTACGTGTTGCTCCATGGAAAGGAGTTACGAGATTTGGAAAGAGAGGAAAGCTCAATCCTCGATTAATCGGCCCATTTTTAATCCTCGATCGAGTAGGAACTGTGGCCTATAGACTCGCTTTACCGCCAAGTATGTCTCGTGTTCATAACGGTTTTTACATATCTATGTTACGTAAATATGTGAAAGACCCGCACCACATTATTGAGTTAGAACCGGATGAAATAGCGGAAGATTTAACATATGAAGAGGTTCCTGTTCAAATCTTGGATAAGAAGGAACATATTCTACGCTCCAAGGTTATACCTCAAGTCAAAGTTTTGTGGAGAAACCACGATGTTGAGAAATGACACAGGAGTTAGAATTTGAAATGAAATCAAGGTATCCTTACTCTTCGACATACCAGTCGTACCCTAATTTCAAGGCTTAAATTTCATAAGAAGGGAGGTTGTAAGACCCCAACTTTTATAAATAAAGATGAATTTTCTATAAATATCATTTTGAATATTATGGAATGAATTTGATATAATGTTATAGTTGTGGGTAATATTTATAAATTTTGCAAAAGTACGCAAGTTGTTATATAATATTCGATTAATTGGGAATATTCGTTTTAACAGGAATATTAGATGCAAAGCACAATCATTGGTGGACCCCATAACGAAGTTATTATCGGATTGAGAAAACGACAAAAATACTTTATGAAAATAACGGCGGAAGTTTTACCGTTAACTGTTGAAACACCCGGTGTTAAAAGTACAGTAATACGCGTAGTTGCACAGTAGCACACGATATTGATTATTGATGCTTACGTGAGAAGTCACTCAGTTTTGTTCAATTATTGCTACAATAATTGCTGCATAATATCTCACGTTATTTGATTCAATTATTGTCAATATTTTATATATTATTAAATCAATAATTGAGACGACAATGTTATTACTATTATTATTTGCAATATTAACGATGTCTAGAAGTTCTGTCAATGAGAGGTTTGGTCACCTAATTGCGCGCCAATGGGGAGAAATCCTTATTAGAAAGTCCCCACTTTCTTGGAAACGACCTGGTCGATTAATATTATGAATTATAATAATGATGATAAATGTTGTTAAAAAATATTGAGGAATTTATATATATAAGTTTGTAATGTGTGTGGTGGGTGGAATATATATATATATATATATATATATATATATATATATATATATATATATATTATATGTGTGTGAGTGGAAAATGGTGGAAAAATAGAATTTTGGTGGAAATGTGGAAATGGTGGGATGAGTATTAGTATTATATATATGACATGAATTGAAAATGGTGGGGGAAATGATGTTTGTCGGGTGGTGGTGGTCCTGGTGGATATTTTGGCAGGTTTTGGAATGATTTTCCAAGCTTGGTCATTATTGGCAAAAACTTCTCAATCATGCAGTATTATTGTTAGCTTGTTATTAAGGGAGCTTTTTAATTGGTCAAGGTTTTTAAATTGGCATGTGTTCATTTTTTTCATTCGATGACTCTTTGAAAAAGATTCTTGATCGCGTTGGATCGGTGAAGTCGTGACTTCTGCAAATTATTTAAATTCGAAAAAAAAAGCATTCACCGTGATATTTTTCTTAAATAGTATCCTTCCATCCTCCTATAAATAGAAGCTCATTCCTTCACTATTTCTTACGAATTCACTGAAACTCTAAAGAGAAAATTATAGAGAGAAAGAAGAAAGTATTATGCTACTTCCCTACTTTTATATCCAGTTTTTTTTACGGTAAGGGATATTATTTTTTGTACTCGTAAGGGGTATTATTTCTTTCTTTCGTCTTCATGAAGAGAACTTCTGTTATTCCATTCTTTATTATTATGTTGGAATAACCTGTCTATACGAAGTACCGCATACATGGTGAAATTCTTCTATTATTCCATTATTTATCATTCTGTTGGAACATCTTGTTTGTTCTATACGCATGTAGGGGTGCTTATCGGTAAAAAACTGAACCGGTACCAAAAAACCGAACCGGTACCGATTCGAAATAACCGAAAAACGAGAACCAAAACCGATCTTAATTTAGGTTCATAAAAAATGATAGAGATTTTTTGGTTGGTTTCGGTTATATACCGCATGCATGGTAATATTTATAATTATTAATAAATAATAATAATTAAATAATTTTTTTTAATATATTAACAAAAAAATTTAAAACTAAGAAATCATCTACAATTATATATCAATTGAAGGCAGCTAAAGCTTGCAGACTTTGGGCAATGTATGGGTACATAACTTAATATAATAAGGTAATGTACGGGTTATCGATTACAGACTCAAGCTAATGTATGAGTAAATAAGGTAACCTTTATTTTATTTTTCATACATAATTTATTAATATAATAAAAAAAAATTAATTAAAAAATATAAATATATAAAGAGTAATTTTACGTGCATAAATTATAATACAAAGTTGTGCACAAATGTGATAGACCCATACTAATAATTTTATATACACAAATTATATAAAACTGACACATACTATTTGAATTTTGATACATTTTTATTAATATGTTTAACATGAGTCCTACTATTTATACTATTTATTAGATCTAATGTTGAACACAGTGAAGAGTAAAGTAAAGTAGCTCTCTATAAAGTAATTGAGTAAATAAAGTACTTAACGTATTAACTAGTAATTTCGATTTTTTTTTTCGGTTTTTTGGTTTTACCGAATTAAAAATTCTCATTACCGCTACCGGTACCGAAAAACCAAAACCGAAAAAACCGAAACAAAAAAAAACCGGTACCGGTTCGGTAAAAAAACCAAAAAATCAAATTTTTTGAGCACCCCTATACGCATGACCTGGTTCTATTATTTATTATTCAGTTGGAACATCCTGTCTGTGCTATACGCATGACCTGGTTCCATTATTTATTATTACATTGGAACATCACCATGCATGCGTTTACGCATGACATTCGGTTCCGTTATTTATTATTACATTGGAATAACTTCATCGTGTGGTTTATCGCATGCCTGGTGATTTCTTTTGTTATTCCATTCTTTATTATACTTAGTTGGTTAAAGTTTTGACTTCTATACTCCATAAAATTAGTGGAATATCCTTGATATTTGCGCTTCATCCAGTATCTTTTCATGAAAATATTCTTCTGAGCATTCTTGAGTGTTACTCTACAAAGAAGTATCATGTTGATAATTTGGACATGATTAGTTCCTGGATAAATTAATTCTTGAACTTGTTTATTGAATTCTTATATCATTGTCATCATCCTCATGTTTATATTATGTTGAAAGTCATCTGTGGCCTGTAGTGCATAGATAGACTTGGTATGATTATGACCAGGGATTATTCGGTGTAATCATGACCGTAATATTATAAATGATGTGAAAAAAATCCTCATTGGCCCGTAGTGCATTGATGGACAGTTGTTGGCATGATCATGACCATTGATGAATACACGAATATCCTTGGCCCGTAGTGCATGGATAATTTGTGGTCGTGATACTAATGAATATCATTGGCCGCAGTGCAAGGATGATGGGGATTATTTATTAAGCTGAGTCTCAGTGATAAAAGTCATGAAAAACCTTTTAAATCATAGAAGATAGTAAATTTTATTCTCTACTTGACTCTTCTAATGGATTGCTTGTTCCGCTGTAGTTAAACTTGATGTTTGTTATATTTTATCAGTTTAACACTGTTGAAGGCTAATGATAATTTATTTTGCATTATCTTAGTCATAATATTTCTTACTGGGCTAGTTGAGCTCACCCTTTTACTTTCATTATTCTCTTCAGGAAATGAGAACGTAGCAGGGACTAGTCGGGGAACATAGTGATGGTCCTAGATGGTGCATTAGTAGTCCTCACTATTCTGTGAAACATTGTGATAATAAATGTAATGAGGACCCCATTGAGTTTGTATATTGTCTAGATGACAATATTTGTATTAAAACTCACAGCATATGTTTAGTCATATTTTACACGACTGTTGTATAATTAAGTTTGTATTTGAATTCCGTACCATGTATTTGGCGACTCAAGATGGGTGATGTATACCTATTTTGGGGCCGTCACATTTACTGTATGTGTGTATTGATAATAGTTGGTCAATTATGGTGTATAATGTCAAAACCCTAATATTAATTTGTTACACCCTATTTGTTAAACTCAATTATGAGTTCAAGACTGTGTAGTAATGGTGTTATATGATTTATAATGTGTATTATTAGATTTAATGTTAATTAGAGAAAATCCTAATTAATATTTGAAAACCCTAATTGTTAGAAATCCTAATTTCTAAATTAGTAACCCTAATTGCTAATTGTGAGCCATAATGTTAATTATGGGATCTTACACCCTAA
The DNA here is from genome assembly GCA_020205605.1 of Panax ginseng. Classification (NCBI taxonomy): domain Eukaryota; kingdom Viridiplantae; phylum Streptophyta; class Magnoliopsida; order Apiales; family Araliaceae; genus Panax; species Panax ginseng. The sequence continues at coordinate 10,235,199 of CM035150.1, forward strand.
ATGTTCTAGTAATGTAATTAGAAAACTAATTATACTTAGTCAATTCTAAATTATATTTTTAAGAAACTAAATTTTTATTTTTATTTTTTAAAAAACCCTAAATCAAATCCTAGAAACCCATTTTTGAAAAAACCTTAGGGTTAAACCCTCAGGGTTTGCCAAGTTTACAAATTTGCTATTTAAAATTACAAGACAATTGACCACTATACCCTTTTTGTCCCATTCTTGAATTATTGCTAGTAAAATCTTGCCAAATCTTGGCAAGTCACCAACCTAGTTTAGCTAGGAGCTAATAAACTCCAGCTCTCAACCATTACCCATCCAAGTTCATTGCATACAAGTCAAATATAAGATTAAAGAGAGAGAAATTTCCTTAGTTAGCTCATTTGTTCACTTATACTCATCCAATACATTCTCTCTCTAAAACCCACGAAATTCCCTTGCTAGATCAGTCACAAAACAAGCCCCACTATCACTTATATCAAATCAGAAAGCCAGATTCAAAATAGTTTAAGAAAGGTGTTTACCTTTCTTAAAATAGTCTAAGAATATTTGATCTTGTATGCCATGTTGGATTTGATATTTTTTATGTTAAAACATGTTATTTATTGTGTATATTGATGATCTGGGTTGATAGATGTTAGATCCATAACATTTATAGGCTCGAATTTGATGATTTACAAAATCTGGAAAAAGTTTAAAACTGTGGTCTGACAACGAATGTCAGTGGCTCTAGATTCTTGCCTGATCATGATTTTTGTTGTTTTATGTTTTAGATATGTAGTTTGATATGTGGTCTGTGATCTGGAAGTGTAATAATAGCCATCACATGTCTAGGTTTCATGTTATTCTTGGTCAAAACCCATTGACCGAACATGACCAGGAGTTTCTGGGCAACCCAGAAACTCGTTTTCAGTGCCTGACAGGATTTTGTTAGCCCAAGATATGTCAAGTGTTATGTTTTTTTTATGATGTTGTTATATCTATATTGTAACATGTATTATGTACTATAGATCCATGGTTTTAGATACTTTAAAGCATCAACAGGATCGGTGTAGTGGATGGTCAAACTAGACCATCCGATCACGATTTGCGTTTCTAGAAAACCCAGAAACTGTATGAACTAGCTCTCTGACAAGGTTTGACTGGATCCTATCTTCTTTATGTGTTGTAGTGTTATTGATGTTTTGCAATAGATCTGTTCCCTTGCATGTTGTCTATACACTGGACCCATAAGATCACTAAAACATTGCACATATCACAAATTGTAGAAGCTTAAAGTAGGGCAGTCGAACTGTTCTTCATTTCTAGGTAACCCAGAAAATGAAGAACAGCTTTGACAACTTGTTCAAAGCCTTAGATCTTTTTGATGATGATTAAACATGCTAAGTGTTCAAACCTTATACCTTGTTAGTTTGTCTACAAAGCCCGATGTCTAGATCACCTATAACATAAACCGATTGACTGGAATAGGGCTACCGAAGCGTTAATGACCCATGACCATAGAATTTCAAGCGACCCGAACATGAAGAAGAACACGACAAAGTGATTTCAAAGATTTATAACTTTCAATTGTGATGTGGTATGACCTTGTTAGTTGTTGTTACTTGTAGTGTTACATTAACACTACCAGATCTGATCATAAGTTTGCCCAGAAACACAATACACAATGAATTAATCATAGTCAAACATAGCGACTCGATAACTGACTTTGAGTGTTCTTAGTGATCAAGAACACCTATTGCAACACTTTCTGTCACTAAAAGATATAGCGACAGTTTATTTAATTTTAATTAATTAAATTTCCTAAAATCAATTAAAAATAGAAATTTAATTCTGAAAATTACAAAAATAGTTTTACAAATTATTTTAAGTTATAAAATTAACTTTTAATAATTTAACATATTTTTCATAAATATTAATATTTATTTGAATATTATTGATATTTAAATTATTTAATAAATGAATTAAATAAATTAATTAAAAAATTATTTTATATATTAAAATCATTTTAAATGATAAAAGGTATTTAATAACATTTTAAGTTATAAATATAACTTTTAATATTTTGGGACAAATTTAATTAATTATTTAATATTAATGATATTAGATATATTTAATAATTATATTAAATAAATTAATTAAAATGATTTTAATATTAGAAAAATTATTTTAAATGAAAATAAAGAGTTTAAAAATACTTTAAGATATAAAATATAACTTTCAATATTTAAAGGTAAATTTCATTAATAATTTAATATTAAATGATATTTGATTTATTTAATAAATATTAAATAAATAGTTTAAAATGGTTTTATTAATTTAAAAATCATTTAAAAGGAAATAAATGAATTTAAACTATTTTAAGTAATAATAAATGACTTTTAATATTTTGGTGAATAATACATTAATATTTAAATAATTATAGTAATTATTTAAAAATGATTTTAAATATTTTAAAAATCATTTAAGGGTAATAAAAATGTTTTAAAATATTTTGAGTTATTATAAATAACTTTAATATTTTGGCAATGGTTTCATTAATAATTTAATATTAATTAAATATTAATGATAATAGAATTATTTAGTATTTAAATCATTTAATAATAATTCTAGTATTTGAAAAATCATAATAAATTATAATAAGTATTTAAAAATTATTATAAGGCTATGAAAAATAATACGACTGATATTTAAAATATCTAAACGAATTTTGAACTACACGATAGAGTCTTAGACTCGATAATTACCCGATAAAGTCGTTGGTACACCGAAATATTTTAGAAATTGATCTGAACTTAGATAATTAGACTAGATACGTGTTTGTTTGTGATCCAATGACTGTTAAACATATGTGACAATGTGATTAGGTTACGTGCTGACTGCATTTAGCAGTACTATGTGTTATGATATGTATTTCTAATCGATAGAGTGATCTTATTAATGATAAGTCTTGATATAAAAGATAAAACTAAGTTGCGTAACTGTAAGCAGCAGACCAGGCAAGTATCCTAACTTTACATTTACTTTATGCAATGGACATGAGTAAGAAAGTTTCAGAATTTTATTATCATTATGCTAGATTATTAACTCTATTTTTATCGATTATGTATCCAATCTTCGTATTCATACAAGTTATTAAATTATCCAATCATTGTTTATCAACACAATATTACTGTATAATTCAGATATTTATTATGTTCGTTAATTCCTAAATAGGGTTAGACAAGTGTCCTCACTTGGATAATCATTGTATTTAATCACATGTTGATACATACTTATTGCTTTCCAGTATGTATACGTTGACTTAAAAAGTCGTCTAAGCTATTTGATTCAGCTAGACATAAACTTAAAGATATTGTTGAACAAGATAGAACTTTATTGTATCCAACCAGATTGTTTTAGTTCAGATTCCCGACTAAGTATGAACATCCCGAACATGGGAAAACTTTTGTGCACCTAAGGTGGATAAGATGAACGATAGTATCGTTCTTTCATGTAGTATTGATCAATACAGGGCACATTGGGATGATCACCCTCGCGCCCGTAAGTTATGACGGTTTGCGGACGAAGTTCTGCTTAACCTTAGCGAAAATTGAAAACAAAGTTCATAGTCTGTCAACTGCTCTCCATTTATAGTCAGTACGTAGTTTCAAAAATTTGAGATAGATTTGATATGTTGTTATTATTGGTTCAGCTTACTTCACAACTATTGATGCGTTGTAGAAGTGTCGTTCAAAGAAAACATTTAATCCTTTCAGCTTTTATTTATTGTTGCTATTACTTGCTGGGAAATCAAATGATCATCCTTGCTTTAAAATTTAAATGTTTTCAGCTAAGCGTGATCAACCGGAATGTTTAGACCAGAACAAGGGAAAAGGAAAGCAAACAGAATAATCTTATGTTATCTTATGTAATAGTTTGACTTTAATTAGTAAGACAATGATATCTATTAATTATCATGTAATGAATGATTAAAGGTCGCGTACATGGGATTAGACTTTGATATATGTAAATTAAGTTTGATATTTATATTATTGTTATTATTATTAGTATTATTCCACTCATAGAAATAGTATCGTGAAGCACCGAGTTCGGGTTTCAAGTCCCTGAATTTGGGGGCGTCACATCAGTAACTCCCTAAATGAATTCAAGAGGATGGTAATGACTCAGATGAAGTAGAATGATAATGCTCTTGCACGAATAAACTCTACCTTAACACTTGTCCACCAACAAAGTGAGCAATCAGATAAACGATTGCGAGAAATTCACGAAGATATTGCTTTATCTCATAATCAGATTTAAGAGATGGTGCTCAGAGTCAAAGAACTATCCGCAGATGTCTCTATTTTGCATGTTGACAAAAAGGGGGAGAAGAGATCTTTATCTCAGGGGGGATATGAGAACTCGTCAAAGGCAATCACAAACATCAATCTATCCTCCAGCCTTCAACACTCTTCAAGAAACTATGCCTACTGATCATTATGGATAGTCTTCCTCTTCACGATATGATCTGAATGCAGTGACACCCACTGACACTAGAATCATATATCTCAGGCGATCTCATGTACGTTAATAGAAATCTTCAGGGGACTTGCATCATGGGAGAAGAAAGAGCTAATTTTCTTGATCTTGGTCTAAGAGACTCGGTAGAAGAAATTTGAAGAAAGCAAGTAGAAGATAAAGCCAAAACTGAGCAGAGGATTGCTTCAGAGAAGTATCAACTTGTTAAAGAAAATAGAGGGAGGAGATAGAAATTTATAGGTATATTTTTTTTCTCTGATATATATCTTTGTACCTATTGTTAAGTTTTCAATATGTACAAAATTCGTATTCTTCAATAAAACTCATTCTTTCGATATAGAAAATATAGTTTCTCACTATATGATAAGGCATATTTACTATTTATGTTCTTTGCATCAAATAGGGGGAGATTTTAAGGAATTGTTAAGTTATGCATATTTGAATTTGATGATGTGATTATAATAAAGTATAATTCTTCAGTAGTTTTTGTAAAATTCTTATCTGAGATATATTTGTACAAGGACTTAGAAATAGAACAATAAAACTTGTAAGTTGATCCTTTGAACTTATTCGATGTAATAGTAATAGGATCAAATCGATCATATAGTCTTCTTAAACGATCACATAGTTACTTTATTTGTTTGGAGTGTTAAGTCTTTTAACAGAGTAATCTAGTTATTCGTAGAGCGACGAAGTATTCACTATTTGAAGAGAAGTTCGCAGAATCTGCTCAAGTATCGTAGATTGTTTATTCGTAGAGCAGATAATAGAGAAGTTTGTAGAGTTCAAGATCGTAGAGAAGAATGTAGAGCTCAGACTCTACGTTCCTCACCACACTACTATCTATCAAGAATGTAGAACATGTCAGAACTGTCATCTAACTGACAATTGCAGAGAGTATCAAAGCGGAGATTTCAAGATGTTACTCACCATCTTCAAATTCAAATAAGAAGATTAGAGAATGGTTTGTCTAAACCGCTAGATTGAAGATGTGACACCACTAACATGTAGAAGGTGAGACTGCAGTCTAATTTGGCTTTCCAGAGCTGAAAGTAACTCTAGTACCTACCATATAAGTCAACAGCAGAGAACATCCTGAAGCAAAGCATTAAATGCACCAACGGGAACTCTCCAACAGACTGATTTTCAGAAGTTTAGAAAAGAGTACGAGGATTCAAATCTAAATAAACGAAGATATAAAGAATAAAGCTGAAACTCTGCCAGATCATATTAAATTTCTACTCTACGATTTTGAATATCACATTCAAGTTGCTAAGTACACGAAGGAGTCAAGCATCATTGCAAAGCTTAACAGCACCTCAACCAATCAACATTCATTTGTGATTCAACTTGGTCTTAGTGACCATTATACCGAGACTAAGTGACTCGAAGGAATCTAAGTGATTTAGATGCCTAAGTGACCATTGTCGATACTAAGTGACTCAAAGGAATCTAAGTGATTCAGTTGTAATAGATTTTAGTGATCTGGTCTTTGTGACCCTATCCTTAGTGGATTTCCTACGTGTTGAAATAGGAGAGTGGACTAGGAGTTGTTTATACTCTGAACAACTTAAAAGATTTTGTGTCATTTACTTTCAGTTTTATATCTGTTATATTTGTGAAGTAACTGACATCCATAGAACTAAATTTAGAATTTTGATTTTATTACATCTTTAGGGGAGTTTTCAAATTAAAATTATGTTATGCTAAGCTTAATTAAACAAATTAATTATCTGGTAAGAAATCTTTAAACAAACAAAAGTTTTTTTTAGATCTATTCAACCCCCTTCTAGATCTCTAATGTGCCTCCGAGAAACAACATAAGGTGTTAAGGCATAGATATTACTGGCTGACTAAGTTTCAAGAGGCTAAGGATTATGTAAGAAAGTGTCCCAAATGTCAACTAAATAGTTCTATTCCACATCAACCACCCGAAGAGCTGTCATCGGTTCTGTCCCTGATCCCATTTGCAATTTGGGGGGTCGACATATTGGGTTCATTTCCGAAGGCTAAGGGTCAAGTGAGCTTTAAAGTGGTTGCAATAGATTATGACCAAGTGGGTGGAGGTTAAACCCCTTCGGTCAATCACTGAACATGAGTATTTAAAGTTTTTTAAAGAGTCAGTGGTGTTCCGATTCAGTATCCCCAGGGTTCTGGTGTCGGATAATGGACGGCAATTTGTTAGAGCAAAGTTTGAACAATTCTTGGCGGATTTGAACATTCAACATCGGACTATGTCAGTGGTCAATCCTCAGCCTAACTGTCAGGTAAAAGTAACTAATCAGACCATGTTGAACGAAATTAAGAGGAGATTAGATAAGGTTAAGGGACGCTGGCCGGAAGAGTTGCTTAGTGTACTGTGGGCTTATCGAAATACTCATCGGACTAAAACGGGGGATTCGCTGTTCTTGTTGGCTTATGGAACCGATGCCCTTATACCTGTGGAGATTGGATCCCCATCTCTTCGGGTCAGTCAGTAGAAAGAGTTGTACAATAAAGAGGGGCTTCGGATCAACCTTAATCTACTAGAGAAGGTTTGGAATTTAACATTGGTATGGTTAGCAATCTACCAACACCGAAAAACCCGACATTACAATCGAGGTCTTAGGCAGAGAAGGTTCGGGATTTGAGATTTGGTACTTCGGGAAGTTGAAGCTTCTACTCCTCAGAACACAAGAAAGTTAATGCCTAATTGGGAGGGTCCCTATGAAATTATTGAAGTGCCAAAGCCCCGGTACCTATCGGCTTTGGGCAATGGATGGGACATAAGTTAAGAATACTTGGCATGCAGGCCGACTTCAAAAGTATTATAAATAAGTTATGTCACTTTGTATCATCCTTACAGTTATGTAATTTTATTATGTATAAATGAGATTAGTTTTATTGGAATAATTCGTACTTGCAAAAGTTTTTCATTTCATTCAAAAGTTTATAGAAAAGCATTCTTTACAAGTTCAGCAAAAGAGGGAAAAAAATTTCAAATATTAAAGGGAAGGACCTTCGGCTTCTCCCTCTTTATCCAACGAGTCAAGAATCTTTGTATCCAGACCAGTCGCTTGAATCTTTATTCTTATTTTGTCCTTATGGCCTTGGAACCCTCAGAGAATTGCTTGATATTGATATCGGTCCGATCCAAGGAATCTTTATATTGATCGATAATTCTCTATTTGTCGGCATCAGAGATACTAGATTTCTCGTTCTTAAGCTATATGTAATCTTTTTCCAACTCCGAGGTCGCCTTTAGCAGGTTGGCCATTTTCTCGTGTAGTTATTCGAATTGGTTCTCAAGATTTATCAAGGCATTTGTCAGGAATAAACATATGAATGATATTCCTATTTAAATATGATTTGATTATGATATATATATGAATGAATATGCAAGTATGCTTGAATGAAGAAAAGATGTAAAGTCCTTTGATAGATAATAGAAACATGTGTACAAGGACTTAGAATGAATTGATCAAGTATGTTAGGTTGATCCTACATAAGCAAAACAACTTTGTAAAGTCCTTATAAAGAAATGATGTACAAGGACTATAAATATAGAAAGATCAAGCATGTTAGGTTGATCTTATGATGTAATAGATAGGCTTGTCTGATCGTTGAGCACTGCACCAGAAATCGTAGTCTGCTAGGAGAGTCAAGGATAACTCGAGAGCTATCGAGGCAGAATCGTAGTCTGCAAGATATTAGATCTCGGAGTTCGTAGACTGCTAGGAGAAACGATGAAGGATCGTAGTATATCGAGAAGAGCTTCCTCGCGATTGTAGTGTGCTGAGGAAGTCATGTTCAGAATCGTAGAGACAACCTGCCTACGAGCCGACCGATCATCTGCCGAAGCCAAGACAGAAACGTAGACTATACTCAGAGTCGTAGAGTCTACTGATGCCGAAGTCAAGTCAAGGATCGTAGATCACACTCTAAGTTAGTAGAGTCTATTGATTACATGCAGAGATCGTAGTCGAGCAAGATCAGATGAAGACAATAAGCACAAGACAGAAATCGTAGAGTGTCAAGATCTGATCTTGGGATCGTAGTGTTCTGACACCGTTTGAATCGTAGAGTCGCGAATCACGATCTCAACAGAATGTGCTCACAATGCCAAGGCAGAATCGTAGAGCAAGTACGATTCTCAACTAATTATCACTCCCAGAATATCCAAAGGAATGAAGCCTCTGGTTGGCACTGCAATGTAACATCTAAGGAAACCAGAGAGCACTCAACGAATGGCATGCAAGCTAACAACAGATCTAAGCACCAACCCAATCAACATCAAGATTGAGTTGTGAAGCCATTCGAGAGGAAGTCTTTCACAAGATGATCACAAGAAGACTTCAATAACTGACTAAGGAAAGTCAGCAAGTGCAGTAGCTGTCAAGTGAACAGAAGACAACAATCTTGGAAGCAACCGAGATCATAGTGTTTTCCAAACAAAGAAAGAACTGATGGAAAGTGAACCGAGATACTGGTTAATCTCTGAAGAACAAGGCTAAAGTGATTAAGCGTAGGGTCAGTCCATTGATGATAAGTGAACGGGAGATCACAAGGAGAAAGCGAGCTGGACGAGCCACAAATCTGAAGTGTCTTACTATTCAGAGGGGACCAGAGCAAGGAGTTAGGCCTTCAATCTTTGAGAACAGTCGAAGCAAACAGAAGTATTGAAGCACTGCACAATAGAAGGAAGAGGTGTACTACATTGGAGATCCAATCAACACTCTTCAAGATCGTAGTGTTAACTCTACTACCAATGAGCAACACTCAACAAGACACTACGATCAGTCCTCAAGACATGCATCGTAATCGTAGAGAGTTTGAACAATCAAGATTGAAGCATTGGCAACGGTTCAATCTGAAGGATGGTATTCGGACAAAAGCTTATTGAGAGCATCGATGCAAAAGGACAACCTCTGATCGAGAAATCAGAAGGAGATAATAAAATCTTCAACCTGCCCAAGACACTAAAGTGAAATCTCTGATGGGTAGGTGAAACAGTTGACTGCAATGTCAGATAAAGTATGACTTGTCACATCAGCAGTCTACCTCCATCAACTCGAGATCTGTGAAGATATTTGAATAGCCTTCAACGACTACTTTCCAACGAAAGGATTGGGAAGGAGTATAAATCAGGAAGAGCTTCAAAGATCTAGGGTTGCTGGAGTTGCCGAGTTTGGAGAGAAGGTGGACTGTTCTAAACCACGTAAGATAGTGAGTCTGAAGGCTCACTCTACGATCCACCAAGAACACTCAGATTCATGCAAAGGAAGAAGTAGAAGTGAGAGTTCTACTATGTAGAAGTGAGAGCTCTACTACAAGAAGAGTGTTTTGAACTGCCAAGAGAAAGAAAAGCATCATGTCATCTTGGTGTCCATCATGGGAAGACTCTAAGTACAATAGAGAAGAGCTCATAGTCATCTTAGCAAGTCCATCATGAGGACATCAAGTATCAAGAAGGAAGATCGTAAACGTCATCATGGTGGCAAGCATGAAAAAGTTTCTAAGTACCAAGAAGATAAACTTACAATCATCTTGGAAACCTATCATGTGCAACCATCATGTATCAAGAGGAAAGATCTTCAAGGGTCATCAAGGATCATCCAAGTGATTGAGAATCAAGAAGTGAACATCATGCAACACTCAACTGCACTTCAAGGATGACCACGCCAAGTCAGTGCAGTATAGAAGATGTTCAGAGCATGAAGACATCTTAAGCAATTTCAAAGACCAACTCCAACAAACAAACAAACAACTCAACAAAAAGCGTGGTATTCGAGGGGTCCTTGTCCAAGGACTAAATGAAGCTGGGCTGAAGGGTCCTTGTCCGGAGAGGACTAAACGAAGTTCCAAGCTCATTGGCTTGAAGAGTTCCTAGGAACTAGAGGAGTCCCAAGGTTGTCGGCCTCAAGAGTTCTTAGTGAACTAAAGTCCCAAGGTCGCTGGCCTCAAGGAATCTTAGTGATTCAAGGTGCTTCCCTTCCTTAGTGGAAATCCTGCTAATCAAAAGCGGAAGAGAGGATTAGAGCTTGAGTCTCCGAACCACTTAAAACCCTTGTGTCTTTTTACATTATGTCATTTACATTATGTACTATAAATCTGCTATATATGTTTTAATCGCTTACAACTAAACTTACTCTCTACTTAACAATGTATGTATGATTATGAATATATCAATGAAGGGATCTTTTACTTATTCCGTTGTGCTTGAAAAGATTCTTATGTTTGTCATATGCTAATGTATTTGAAAGCAATACAAAATAAACCGTAAAAGTATTTGAAATTAAAAAGGATCTATTTAACCCCCCCTTCTAGATCTATTGTGCTTCATCGGGAACTAACAATTGGTATCGTGAAAGCGTGTTCTCATGCTATATTCAAAAGCTAATCGCTTTGAGTCTGATCCCAGGAACAAACATTGTTATAAACTTAGTTTAGTAGTAAGTAACTTGTTATATGCAGATGAGCTCATACATTGGAAATACTGTGTATAGGTAAATGTGTATATACACCTGAAGCTGCTCAGATTGGTCCATGTTTTAAATTGCAACATCAACAAGACCAATCCCAGCCTGCAGTTAATCTTGTAGTCTGAAGACCAGACGAGAGAGTTCAAGAGACATCAATGACAAAGAATCAAGCATCCACCAGTCTGAAAGATGAAGAGGCCATACATGCTGAGAAATGCTTATAAAGAGAAGAAAGAAGATCTTCTCAAACTTATGTATGGCAACCAACAGCTGGGTGCAAACTTTGTAAACTAAAGGATGTTAGAGATTTTAATGCAAAGATTCTCTTGGTCTACATCTTCAAGACCACGACTGATTGATTAAAGGCCAACACGAGTAATAAGTTGTCAGGAGCAAAAGTGAAGCTATGCACATCAATGCCTAAACTTAGTATATCTAAGATAAATGATTGTTAAGAGACTGACAGTAAAAAGGTACGGTTCCTCACTATTATACATGTGTACATCATTAATGCACCCTCTTATGAACCATAACAGTATTCTGTCAAGAAGTTATAATCCACCTAAAAAGGTGAAGAGAGAAAGTACCATGAGGATGGAAACTCAAATGTCTATAAACTTTCTCTCCATCCAAGTTTTAGGTTGAAGATGACATCTTGAAGAAAATCTGAAATGGATCATAAGAGCATCACAGGTCAAATGAATTTTATGAGAAGTAATCTTTGCTGGTGGGTTAGTATGTATGTACAAATCCTTATTCTAAGTGTTTGATAAGACACAGAGTATGATCAGTTCTAAAAGAGTATCTTGATGATGTGTAGAAACTGATCACCTCCATGAATCAACTAGATACTCCTAAATCGTAGAGTTGATTCTCACTCTGTGAACACTCAAACATTGTGAACATGATCCAAAAAATGATGAAACCTTCAAAGATAAAGAGTGTGTTATTAAATGTCGAATCTTACACACACTCACCTTCATGCATATCAAAATGTATTATCTAAAATTAGTCTTATACATGAATATGATGTTGGTGATAAATGTGATGATTATCAAAATAAGAGGAACAGGGGTCTAGAAAACTAACCTAGCAGGACCCATTTAATTATGGGTACCAAAATAGAAATATATGTAAATCTGCAGGTACTTGGTCAGTCTGACCACACTAAGGAATGCTGAAGCAGAAAACTTCAGTCAAGAAGACTCAACCAGCAAGAAGGCTATGGATTTTCCAGAAAGAATTCTGATAAAATTTCTATATGTCCAAGCCTGTCCTTGAAGACCCTCTGAGCTAACCAGAATGGAGCTCACATGGCTGCTAATCTATATATGGAAGCAGACCATTCAACCAAAGGTGAAAAGAGTCCTATATGCTCAAACCAAGCAAAGCATGCTATATGAGAAGAATCCTCAAGGGAGCTTATAACAGAGGATCGTCGAGCATCAGTCAAGAGGACTTCATTACAGAAGCAGAACTTTACATGCACAAGATTGTCAAAGGAGACTACGTTCGTAGTGCTGTCAAAGGATCGTAGAGTGATCAGTCCTGAAAATATCTATGCCTACAATACAAGGAAATCTAAGTGATAATGGTGATTCCAGACAGAAGGAGATTTGCAAGGATGCCTTCTAATACATATGTGGAAAAGGGAATCACAGCTGAGAAAACACCATCAACCATGGGGAGCAGTGATCTGTTGAGAAACAATAGCACTGAGTTTTACTATGAAGAAATGTACCAGCTACAGAGTCCCAAAACCCTGTGGCTGATGAACCAAATGAAGATCCGTAGTCAGTAGGAACGTCTCAAAATGCACTACTGATAACCCTTCAGCCACCCAACCCAACATCGTGAAGTGCCTACGATCGAACATATGATCGTAGTGTAAGAACAAGAGGATACCACGATTTCAGCAAGCAATTGTCTAAAGTTGGTAGAGGATCTCCCCATCAGAAAAGATCGAATGAGATGTCATTGCAAATCACTTCTATAGCATTTCATCTGGAAAGCGTCTCAGGGACAAACTTGACCCTTAGCTCACTCTAAGAGGTTGGCCCTTCCTGAGTTACCTTATCCCAGAAGAATTGCTTGATCAAATTTATCTCAAGGACCAAGTCAGTCAACGATCGTAGAGTCGAAGTTGAAGAGAACTCCACGATCGCAGTGCAACCTCAACGATCATAGAAGACAACTCGACGATTGTAGTCCTACCAAAGGGTACTCCAGTTCACAAGGAGCTTGGAAAATGAGACAATTGATCAACCATTCAAAATGAGGAGATAAGTTCGAGTATATCAGTGATCAACCTATGCTGCATCAAAATGAGGATATAAGTCAAAGTCATCCACTGCAGCATCTCTCAAAAGTTGATCGTTGAGTCAACAAAGGAAATCGTAGAGTCCATAGTTGCCTTACCATGCTACTTTCATTTAATCAAAAGGTCAATCACCAAAGCCACGTCATCTAAACGTCTACTCTTCTAAAAGGAAATATCTAACTGAAAAGTTATAGGGAGTTACAGCTCATTACTGGGCATCGTGCAACCAATGGTCGGTTAACACATCACTGGTTATGCAGAGTTAGAAGGAACTGCCATAAAGACAATTTTAAATCTGCAGACAGTTATCAGAAGCTATCGAACCTTTCACCCTCCCATTTTCAAACCCTAAAATCCTCTCAAGAGCCATAACAGATTAACACTCCAGAGCTTTATCAAATCACAATCAGCCATCACTTATAAACCTCTCTAAATCAAATACCCACATTCTTCAAACTACTCAAATGGAAAACTGGCGAGTAATCCCTGGCATTCAGTTCAGAACCAAGTCATTCGAGAAATTCGAAAAGAAGTTCAAAGACATTCTCGAACTTGTGAAGAAAGCTGGATTCTCAAAATGTCTTGAGGCTAGCACTCGAGTATACGTCAACCTGGTAAAAGAGTTCTACTCAAACGCCTCCATAAACTCCGGAACCCTTTCTACCAAGGTCAAAGGTCACTATCTGAAGCTGAAATCTTCTGACCTCAATCAATGCCTAGGTTTTCCTAACCAAGGGTTGAAGAGCCTTGATGATGTCGATACTGAACAAGCAAAGGAGATTATGGGGTACCAAAGAAACCCTAGTCTGAAAGACATGAAGAAGGAGTTTCCAGAGGAATACGAGTTCCTTGCTGAAATAGTTGGAAAATGCATGTTGTGCAAGGACACTGCATATGACACAGTGCTTAACCAACAGTTGAAGATAATGTCAACAATAGTTCTGAAGAAACAAATCAACTTTGGAGCTATCTTATTCGATCAAATCTCCAAGTGGGTAGAAAAAGCTGAATTGAAAAAGTCCACCGAAAAACCCTTGACTAAGGTGTTTCATGGTAGACTGCTGAGTATTGTGATGAAAGAGAAGCTAGGAGGGAAGATCAAGGATGATGAGGGAGAACCTTTGAATGTCCACAAAGTAATGTCTCCACAATTTTTTGTGAATTGGAAGAAGAACCCCAAGTAGAACAGAAGGCTGACTACTGCAGACAGGAGCAAGACCTCTACAAAGAAGAGGAAGGCAGAAGAGGTAGAAAGCTCTGAGTCTGATGACTCAGATGCAATGAGAACTCACACCACCGAAAAAATCCAGAGGTGTGAAGAAAGCCCAGACCCCATCAAGAAGAGTCTCCACCAAAGATACAGATGAAGAAGAAAAGGGCCTAACTGCTGAAACAACAAAGATAAGAAGTAACAGGCTGCTTCAAGGGCCATTCAGCAAGAAAGCTAAAGTGGAAAACAAACCAGCCTCAGCTTCCCAAAACAGTACATCTGCTGAAGAGAAGGACGTAGAGTCAGCAGAAGAACAGACAAATGCCAAGGCTGAGTCCTCACAGACCAAATCCAGCAGTGAAGGTGAAGCTGGATTGATGAATAAAAATTCAGCATCTGCTGATAAAGAGGAATGCTCAAGCCCTGTGGCTAATCCTCAGAGCATTCACTCTGATGATGAAGAAGAGATTCAAGATGACCCAACTACATCTCCAAATGCAACTGCCCCAACAAGCCCAGATAATGGGTCAAATGATGCTGATTCTAAAGAAGGAGAACGAGCACCTTCAAATCCTGGAAGCCCTCAAAATGACTCAAAGGGTGATGAGTTTACAAAAGAAGGGTCTGCCCCTGCCAGTACTGAACTTCAAGGAAGGTTGTCTGTTGAACCAGAGGAGTCAGAGTCAGAAGAAGAAGAAGAGTCTAACACTCACAAAACTGAACCTCCAAGAAGAAGGAAGAGCTACAGACTGCAAGCTAAGTTTGCCTCCAAAAGGAGCAGTGATCAATCAAATGCCGTCATTGAATTAAGTGATGATGAGTCTGTATCACAGGAAGAAAGTGCTGAGGAAAGGACCAGCAATGAAGAAGATGAATCAGAGGAAGATCTTGCTGAAGAAGGTTCTGGGAATGAAATGCAGCAAGAAGAATTCACTGTTGTAAATGATCAAGATGGTTCAGGCTCTGAAAGAGAAGAAATGGAGAATGATTCCAATTCTGAAAGTCAGGAATCGGAGGAACCAAAATTCTACCCTATCCTCTCTCCAGCAAAATTCACCAGGAAAATAGTGGTAGAAGTCCCAAATGAACCACCAGTGACACCACCAAAAAGATGGGTGAACTATGGAGATGAACAGCTCAAAGTAGTAAGGATGACTGCATTTGAGGTGTTTAAAAACTGAAACAACATGGAACTAGATTGCACAACCATTCTCTACAATCCTGATGACCTACTAATGAGATGGTTCTTCCAATGGATGCCATAGCTAAAGGCCCACACTGAAAGAGATGGTAGCTACTTTAGTTGGTGTTACAAGAAGTTTCCAAGCCTGGAGCTGGTGGCTCAAAACTTCCCAAGGGTGAAAAGTTATGCTACAAAGATGATCACAAACCAGCCCCACTTCAAAATCTATCGACATGCTGGAAATCACTATATCCCCTACGATCGTAGAGTGGACTCTGAAGGAAGAAGGAAGAAGGAACATGATCAAGGAGTTGATCGTAGAGTCTGGCTACTCTACTGCTGAGACTGCTCAAATACAAAGTCAGAAGCTTCCAACAGCCCAATCACTGCTCTCTGACATTCCCTCATCCTCAACCAGCAATTGGTACTCAACGATTGTTCAGATTCTCCAAGCTTTTGAAAATCTGTCCAAAAATGAAAATCGTAGAGTCCAGTCCAATGCTCAACCCGAAGCTGCCCAACAAGAGGATCAAACTATTTTGGAGCAGAACTACTGAAGAGTTCTGATGAATTAAGTGAGAAAATATCTCTACTCATGAAGAGTCACGAAGTCGACAAAGAAAAGGAGATAATTCACTTGTAAGCAGACTTGAGTTACTATGGCTGATGTATCTCTCAAACTCTAAGAGAGAGATAACATCTATCAAAAGGCCATACACAATCAAAAGGCAGAAGCCCTACGAGTTCAGAAGGCCAATGAAGAGTAGATCCAAGCCCTCTCTGATAAGATTGATGACCTGAAGCAGTCTTTCTCAGTGCAACTTGAGTTGGGCCAATAGGAACTCAAGTTTGAAGTTGCCAACTCCTCCTACCTAATGGAGCAGCTTATGTCCAACATGGAGCAGCTTATGTCCAACATGGAGCAGCTCTCACAAATGATTAATGACAAAAAGGGGGAGAAAAAGAGGCATAGAAAGAGGAAGAGCAAGAGGAGCAAGAGACACTCAAAGAAGAGCAGAGGGATGGGAGAGAAGAAGTCAAAGAAGAAGACAGCAGCTGCAGAAAAAGAATCATCATCTGAGGGGGGACCCAGAAGATGATGATAACATGATCGCAGAGTCTGAGGGGAAGCCTGTTCAGGAAGAAGCGGAAAGGGATCAAAGCAAAGACAAAAGGTCATCATCTCAGGGGGAGCAAGAGAAAGAAGAACAAACAGATGAATAGTTGATCAACAGACATCCTGGAAACATACATGGAGCCAAAGAGGTACATCTCTAACTAGTTAGGTATGTTCTGGATCCAGGATGTAAAGTGTCTTAATGTATAAATTGTCATATCTTTATAAATGACATTCATGATTATCTGTTTTAGAAAAACAGCCGCTCACTGTATATAAGATTCATTCATAACTTGTATATGCACTTATTGTTTTTGTCATAATCAAATAGGGGGAGATTGTCAGGAATAAACATATGAATGATATTCCTATTTACATATGATTTGATTATGATATATATATGAATGAATATGCAAGTATGCTTGCATGAAGAAAAGTTGTAAAGTCCTTTGATAGATAATAGAAACATGTGTACAAGGACTTAGAATGAATTGATCAAGTATGTTAGGTTGATCCTACATAAGCAAAACAACTTTGTAAAGTCCTTATAAAGAAATGATGTACAAGGTCTATAAATATAGAAAGATCAAACATGTTAGGTTGATCTTATGATGTAATAGATAGGCTTGTCTGATCGTCGAGCACTGCACTAGAAATCGTAGTCTGCTAGGAGAGTCAAGGATAACTCGAGAGCTATCGAGACAGAATCGTAGCCTGCAAGATATTAGATCTCTTGAGTTCAGATCGCCAGAGGAACGATGAAGGATCGTGGTATATCGAGAAGAGCTTCCTCTGGATTGTAGTGTGTCTTTGAGGAAGTCATTGTTCGTAATCGTAGAGACAACCGCCACGAGCCGACAGATCATTTGCGAAGAAGCCAAGATGTAAACGTAGACTATACTCGAGGTAGTCGAGAGTCATCGATGTCAAGTCAAGTCAAGGATCGTAGATCACACTCTAAGTTAGTAGAGTCTATTGATTACATGCAGAGATCGTAGTCGAGCAAGATCAGATGAAGACAATAAGCACAAGACAGAAATCGTAGAGTGTCAAGATCTGATCTTGGGATCGTAGTGTCTGCACAGCCGAAGCTGAATCGTAGAGTGCAGAACTACGATCTCAACAGAATGTGCTCACAATGCCAAGGCAGAATCGTAGAGCAAGTACGATTCTCAACTAATTATCACTCCCAGAATATCCAAAGGAATGAAGCCTCTGGTTGGCACTGCAATGTAACATCTAAGGAAACCAGAGAGCACTCAACGAATGGCATGCAAGTTAACAGCAGATCTAAGCACCAACCCAATCAGCATCAAGATTGAGTTGTGAAGCCATTCGAGATGAAGTCTTTCATAAGATGATCACAAGAAGACTTCAGTAACTGACTAAGGAAAGTCAGCAAGTGCAGTAGCTGTCAAGTGAATAGAAGACAACGATCTTGGAAGCAACCGAGATCGTAGTGTTTGCCAAACAAAGAAAGAACTGATGGAAAGTGAACCGAGATACTGGTTAATCTCTGAAGAACAAGGCTAAAGTGATTAAGCGTAGGGTCAGTCCATTGATGATAAGTGAACGGGAGATCACAAGGAGAAAGCGAGCTGGACGAGCCACAAATCTGAAGTGTCTTGCTATTCAGAGGGGACCAGAGCAAGGAGTTAGGCCTTCAGTCTCTGAGAACAGTCGAAGCAAATAGAAGTGTTGAAGCACTGCACAATAGAAGGAAGAGGTGTACTACATTGGAGATCCAATCAACATTCTTCAAGATCGTAGTGTTAACTCTACCAGTCAATGAGCAACACTCAACAAGACATTACGATCAGGTCCTCGAAGACATGCATCAGAATCGTAGAGTTTGAACAATCGAAGATTGAAGCATTGGCAACGGTTTAATCTGAAGGATGGTATTCGGACAAAAGCTTATTGAGAGCATCGATGCAAAAGGACAACCTCTGATCGAGAAATCAGAAGGAGATAATAAAGTCTTCAACATGCCCAAGACACTAAAATGACATCTCTAATGGGTAGGTGAAACAGTAGACTGCAATGTCAGATAAAGTATGACTTGTCACATCAGCAGTCTACCTCTGTCAACTCGAGATTTGTGAAGATATTTGAATAGCCTTCAACGGCTACTTTCCAACGGAAGGATTGGGAAGGAGTATAAATCAGGAAGAGCTTCAAAGATCTAGGGTTGCTGGAGTTGCCGAGTTTGGAGAGAAGGTGGACGGTTCTAAACCACGAAGATAGTGAGTCCGAAGGCTCACTCTACGATCCACCAAGAACACTCAGATTCATGCAAAGGAAGAAGTAGAAGTGAGAGTTCTACTACAAGAAGAGTGTTCTGAACTGCCATGAGAAAGAAGAACATCATGCCATCTTGGTGTCCATCATGGGAAGACTCTAAGTACAATAGAGAAGAGCTCACAGTCATCTTAGCAAGTCCATCATGAGAAGACATCAAGTATCAAGAAGGAAGATCGCAAACGTCATCATGGTGGCAAACATGAGAAAGTTTCTAAGTACCAAGAAGATAAACTTACAATCATCTTGGAAACCTATCATGTGCAACCATCATGTATCAAGAGGAAAGATCTTCAAGGCAGTCATCAAGGGATCATCCGAAGTGATTGAGTAACTGAAGAAGCTGAACATCATGCAACACTCAACTGTACTTCAAGGATGACCACGCCAAGCTTCTGCGTATAGAAGATGTTCAGAGCATGAAGACATCTTAGCAGCTCAGCACCAACTCCAACAAACAAACAAACAACTCAACAAAAGCCAAGGCCTGAGGGGTCCTTGTCCGAAGGGACTAAATGAAGCTGTGGGGCGGGAAAGGGTCCTCTGTCCGAGGACTAAACGAAGTTTCAAGCTGTTGGGCTTGAAGAGTTCCTAGGGAACTAGAGGAGTCCCAAGGTTGTTGGCCTGAAGAGTTCTTAGTGAACTAAAGTCCCAAGGTTGTTGGCCTCAAGGAATCTTAGTGATTCTGTAGGCCGCCTTCCTTAGTGGAAACTCGCTAGTTGAAAGCAAAAGAGTGGATTAGAGCTTGAGTCTCGAACCACTTAAAACCCTCGTGTCTTTTTACATTATGTCATTTACATTATGTACTATAAATCGCTATAACTGCTATATATGTTTTAACTGCTTACAACTAAACTTACTCTACGAACAATGTATGTATGATTATGAATATATCAATGAAGGGGATCTTTTACTTATTCCGCTATACTTGAAAAGATTCTTATGTTTGTCATATGCTAATGTATGAGAAATACACAATAAACCAAAAAAGTATTTGAAATTAAAAAGGATCTATTCAACCCCCCTTCTAGATCTATTGTGCATACTGGGAACTAACAACATTCTTTAGTTCTGTATTGTCCACCCCTCAATTCGTCCTGATCATCCAAAGTTTTTTCTTCTGCTCGGAGCATTTCCACTTTAGCGCCTTTACCTCAAGCATGAGCTCTTCGAATCGGCATCGAAATGCATGTTGACTCCATGCCTCTGTCAAGGAGGACTTCAAGGCTTCCACCTCACTCTGGAGGAGGTCGATGCTAGCCTCGAGCTCCTTTCTCCTGTTCGGCCCTTCATTTATTCTTCTTAGCAACCAGCCCGAGGCTGCCATGGATTGAATCATATAAACGTAAAGAATGGGTTAGATATTCCATTTAAGCTTTGGAGACGAAGAGAATTTGGAAACGGATATGAGGGTTACTTACCCGACCTTGGTAGACGGGGGTGACTAGGATCCTTTAGGTTGATGTCTTTGTATACTTTGTCGTCATTGTCAAAGACGAAGGCGCCAAAGCTCTGTTACGGAAAGCCTTTGAGTAAATCTTTGGGCCATACAGAGGATGATAACTTTTATTGAGGTGGTGTTAAGGTGGAGGGGACTTTATTGGTGATGGGTAAAGGAGGGGTTGAACTCCGTTTGATTCGTGCTTTTTTCAGTGGGGGTTCTGTGGTTGTGGGGATATTTTCAGGTGCGATGGTTTGAGGTAATGCAACAGAGAGAGTTGGAGGTGGGTGAGGAATTTTAGTTGATGTCCTCACTAACCGGAATTTCTTTACTCTCATTAACGACATCTTATCTCTGGTGGTCATTGTTAGGATGTTCTTTTTTATTGGTGAAGACATCGGGATGGCAATTATGGGTTTTTAGCGATAGGTGGTTCGGGATGGTTTGGGTGGTGATGTCGGTCAGGGGGGGTTATAGTGATGTCGAGATTACGAATAGAGTTGGTGTCTAGTTCAGAAATGGCGTTGGTTATAGGTTTAGTAATGAGGTTATAGTGGTGTCGAGATTACGAATAGAGTTGGGAGCCGGGTTTTGTGATTGGTTTCGATTTGAGGATTATTACTACAAAAAAAAGGGGGGGAAATAAGCAATGTGCATACACTCATTAAAAGAGTACATATGGATACAAATTAACATTTTGAAACTTACACTTATGCTTGCAGAGCCAAAATGGGTCGGACAACAATTCAATTAGTCAGTCGGACTTTGATATCTTGTGGTAGAATTCCCTGAAATCTTCCACTTGATCCTTTGGGAAGCTATCAACTTTAACGATAGGCGTTTCAAGGTCGACCCAATTCGGGAGAAGGTTGAGGTCGGCACCTTTGATGAACATCCATTGTGAATGTCACCCTTTGTTGCTTGAAGGGGTCTTCATCCAAATGAGTGTACTAGGTTGTTTGTTTAGTTGTCGAATGCCTGGTTCTTTGGATTGGCCAACACTGAACAGGGCAAAAAAGAAATCCAACCCTAGTTTGACTCCACATTTATTGCAGAAGCCTATGAAGCAGATGAGATTGATATATGAGTTCGACACTAGTTGTGCAAACCTGATACCCACAAAGCTAAGGAAGGAAGAGATAAATTCATGTAAGGTGAATTAGACCACGTACTTCAAGGCCCAGATCGGGACGGCTATCCATTCTCCCTGTGGGCGCCAGTACATCTTCTCTGATAGTTTCTAGGCCTGAATGTCATAAGTGTTCGAAATTTGATATTATTTGCGGATGTTAGGCAGTTGGTGGGCTTGTACAGCTGATCGGGTATTGATGTGTGTATAGGCCTTTTTCGATGAGTAGTAATTTCAGATTCTCATTTCGTTTATCTCAGTATGGGCAAACACCGAAGAAGGGGTGTTTTATGATGGGGGTGTGGATGCTTATGAGAGAGAAGTAGTTGTAGTGGTAACAATGGAGGATGGTTGTTGGGGCTCTATGTTTTGGATGGTGGTGGTATTAGGAGCGATTTCGCTTGAAAGTTGTGTGACCACGGGGGCGGGGGAGATGGTTGCGGTTGCGAGTTGATAAGTAGTGGTGGTGGTTTCAGCAGAGGGTTGGGCACAGAGGTGGTGGCTTAAGCAGTTTTGTCTCCTGACATGGTTGGTCGATAAGTATTTAGGTCTGGAGTGATGTGATCGGAGAAGAAATCGTTACAAGGAGGATTCACATAGGATGATTTAGCTTTGAGAGAACTTTTGAAATCTGAAAATGGAGGTGTGGCGGTTAATTTTTGGGATGGGACTTTTGAAATGACTGGTTGGCTCTGCACGTTCCTCAAATTACGACTGCGTAATTATTATGGTGGGCTTCGATTTGGCGTGTGGAGCAAGGGGGTGTCTGTTCGATTTTAATGTCCGTACCCCATTGATTATAGAATTTTGTACTCTCTTGTTATATGGCCCATTATAACAAAAAAAAAATGGGGGGCAATGTTGGGGCTTGATTTTGTGAGTCTAGTGGATTTGGTGGGACTCATCCGACATGGCGGCACTTTCCCACGTGGCATTACACACCGGTTAGGAGACCTGATCTTTAAGGAATCTATAGTTTTGATTTTAATTGATTTCCTACTTTTATGAGAACAATCCTGATTGATTTCGATTTCTCATTCTTATGGAAATTGACTTCTATCCACATATGGTAACTAGTGTAATGAGTCCTATTCCTACTTGGGGGCCGACGTAGGAGGCTATAAATACACGACTATATCCTAATAAACAGGTAATGATACTTTACTTAGCACTAAAGCATTAACGTGTCTCCATTGTTAACTTATTCTCCAACATGTACTTATTCTCACATCAGAATTATCCCTTAACGACCACGACCGTTAAGCTCCTCAGTGTGTTTGCATGGGTAAGATTTAACTTTTTGTTTGGTGATTGGACGAACAAGCAAATCTGTGTTAACAATCGGCTTAAGACTCCATCGACAAATCTACCCATATGTTGAGAAATCATCTCTAGTATAGAGATAAATTTTCTCTATAATTGGGATTTAATTTTATTTTCGGTATAACAAAGTTTTTACTTTTTAGTATGTGAAGGAGAGAATAATTAAAGGACACCTTTTTCTTAAACAGAAAAAGAATAGTTCTTTTTATAATACCATCTATAACATAAGCTTAGTGTACTTGTTTGCTCTGCTAGGTGCCTTTGTGGTTGGGCTTTACCTGATTAGTGGACCTAGTTTAAATAAATGAAAAACTTGAAAACTTGAAAACTTGCAAAAATAAATAAATAAATAAATCCGTATACAACAGGGTATAGTATATACCGGTATCTATTTTTCAGTAAAATCGGAAACCGGTTAGTACGACACGGACTTGTTCGATATTTTACCAATGCACACCCATAAGCCATATTATCCCCTATTTATTGTGTGTTCGTTTGAATATATTATGCGTGTGTATATATATTCAATTCTTTGCACAGATTTCAGGAAAGCAAACTTTTCAGTCTAATATTTTACTGAGAAATTATACACAATTCAAATAAGGCTTGACATTATGTTGTTAAAACTTTTTTTCTGTAATGAGAAATTACGAACAAATTCAAGTTTTAAGTCATTATTTCTAAAAACAATGACTTGCCGGGCTGGTCGCTCCGTCCTTGGGCATGGCAATTCTATTTTCTAGGACTTCTGTGCAATATTTGGTCAGCAGTTGGGAATTCAGGAGCTATATCCACAGGAACCTGAAAGACACCATGAAGAAATATTATAGAAATAGATATAAAACGACGACTAGTAATTATTAAAGTTGTTCCTTTTTAATTGACATTCTCAGACAGAGATTAAGAAATGTAATTAATGTTTTGTCGGATTGATCAAACAGAATATAAAACCTCAATATTACTCTTCTAAAATTTGTAAGGATGAAAAAAAACAAGTATTTAATGTGGATAATATGAAAGAAAAGTTTTTAATACTTCCTTAAAATCTCTACAAAATGAACAAATTTCACTCTAAAAGGACAAATAAAAAGTAACAAAAGTAAAATTTCAACAGGTAATATAGAAGAAGTCTAAAATTTTCAACAGGTAATACAGAAGAATGCCATTAAGTTTTTTAAGTTTACCCATCCAGTGCCGTAAAGCGTTTTTGGAAGATTAAGAGAAGAATTCATGTTTGAAACTCAAGTTCTTATCAACTAATCTCATGTTCTGACTACAAAGTAATCCAATAATACAGAAAACAACAGAATTACCATCTGTAAAAGATCAAGAGCATGTCAGGTACATAAATTTTGATGAATTAGCTAAAACAATCAATACTAGAAAATCTTAAACTACTGAATGAAGTTATCAACTCAACCAAAGAAAAAAAGATATAAATAAAGAAAACAAATCCAATTAGAGATGGTCAAACAGAATAGAGAACCAAATAAAAGACAGCCAAAGAGAATAAACTTATTAATTATATGAACAAAGTTGACCAGAAAAGGAGCGGACAGAGAATTATATGAACAAAGTTAACGTCCAGAAAAGGAGCGGAAAGAGTATGTATGAAAAAGCATCATATATTGTCACCGACAGCAACATCACATAAATGCAATACGGAAATACTAAACCCATTCTTATTTCTCTCTTCTTTTTTTCTTTATTCTTTTACCCAGAAACCCAGGAAAAGAACAATTATTTCCCAATTTCCTCTCCTTCTCATAATGTAGACATTGAATGGAAAATCAGAAGCCTCAATGAGTAACAAAAGAAACCAGTCCCTCTTTCTTAAAAAAAAATCCACCAGTTCTGACATATGAAGTACACAATCAATCCAGTATAATTTTGAAATATCTCCTTAGTTTAGCTCAACTATTCCAATAAAAATGGGTCACTGCTATGTTATTTAACAAGAAGATGCTACTAAATATATATCAGGTATTTGCAGAAAGACACCCCCTAGCTGAAATCCATCAACTTAAAATTTGAAAACATGGGGAGGTAATTTAGCAAGCCTAATCACACTGAGAAAATGAAATATTAGACTGGAAGAAAAAAGAAAAAAAACTTAATCCCATGTTTCAAAATTTGTTAAGGGAAAATTATGAAGCAAAGCAATAAGCTAAGTTTATAAGAACAAAGACAGACCGTGCAGGCAAGGCTGGGGATGGAAGTGCACTAATTTTCATTTAGACAGACTTTAGTTAAATTTTTACCTTCAGAGGTACGTAATGTTTCAGATGAAGCTGTAGTTTCACACTCTTCCATTTCCATGAAAAAAAGGTATCTTGATATTTATCTTGAGGGATCATGATCATGTACATCATAAAGTGGATGTTTTATGGAGGTATAAACGTGAAAGCTTATCAGTGCACTTTAGTTCCTAATTTAGAGTGCTTGAACTAAACATTAGATACACCAAAAAAAAAAAAAAACGGAAAGTAGTTATACATCGCCATTTAACAATAAATTTTGACTAATAATAGACCTGAAATTTAAAAGGACCACTAATCACCATGTTACAACAAAGTATGACAAACACAGAAATCAACGAAATAAATTGAAGACAAGATTTACGTGGAAAACCAAATCAGGAAAATTATGGGTGCAAAGCAGAAGATATATCTATATCAAAACGTGAAGAACACAATCGCTGAAGAGAACTATCACACCCCAAAAACCCGAATTGTTTCTCTCTAAAAGCGGCTAAAAACTAGGAAAGAAGAGAATATTGAAACCCTAGCTACAATAGCATGTGCATATATATAATATATTATATAGTTGGGCTAAAAACAAAATGAGCCCAAATAACACAATTAATCATACAGTAAACCACTTCTTTTCTTTTGGGTAGTTGCACAAAATAATTCGGGTCGGGTCAAATATGGAATCCCGAATTACACTTCGAGAGACACATAACACACCACATTGAAAATTAATCATATGCCTATGTCATATGAGTTCTTTGTAGAAGCACAATTCAAAGTACAAGAATGAAGACATTTAGTAAACATAAAAAATTGTCCTTACATATATTGGGCTACGCTATCTTGCTCAGTCGCAATGGGCACATCAGTGTGCCACGAGGATCATACTCTTGTGCAAAATAGAACCCAAGGGTTTGAGTTATCGCCCCAACAAGGAGCAAACTCCATAAGCATAAACCTTATTCCATAGTAAAGAAGCTTACTTCAAAGCATAAACCCTTAACCCAATTGCAAACAGGCTCAAAGGATAAACCTTTACCCTAGTAGCAAAGTGGCCCAATGCTAAACCTTTGCCCCAATAGCAGACTCAGGCTAGAGTAGCCTGACGCTTTTGCTTATGCAGTAAACTTAGTCCAAAGGTAGACACCAAAAAAGTTCCACGAAGTGCCCCGCTTTGGAACCTTCTCGGATTTGGCATAGTGGCTAGAGTTGAGGGACCACACTTGGATATAACTTCTATGAATTATATCAAGACCCCTCCTATATCAGATAGAGATGTTCAAATGATCTCAGAGACGAGTCAAGTAACTGTATACCTTCTTAGTTCTTACATAACAAAGAGGTAGTTGTTATCATCCAAGGATAATGGGGCACAACATGGTTTCTAGGGGATTCTTTTCATGCCCAGTCACATGCCCAAGCTATCATATAGCTGTCTATTATTCTCTCACATCATATATATGACAATACATTTCATCAGATCTCTTCTATCCTAGTTCTTTCAGAACAACCCGTCTCTTTTTTGCAAAACCCTATAAACCTGTGCATCCACCATTAGAGGTCACAATAAGGTCTGCCTCATCTTCTCCAATCTCTCTGTCCATAGGTTCCATTGGCTCTCTACCGCATCTCCAAGTACCTTTGGAGATCTCTCTTTCTGAATCTACCGACTGACACCATGATACAACTCCGGCAACCCATCCACACACTCAGTTTACAGCACTACTTCCAAATTACAAATTATATGTAAAATTATGCTATTGCAACTAGTTAATGTTGTAGTTCAAAGTTCAAACCTGAACCATTTCCAGTTTTTCAAGAGCAACTTTCAACGGTTTTGTCATTTCACAATATTTCTGGAGAAGCTCATTTGCAGCATCTTTGTCACCCCTAGCCTGTATTGCAAGTATTGTCCTACTCAAGCTCTCAATTGCACCCTCAACCTGCCAATAAGAATAAAGTTACATGCTTATTATTTTGATCTAAATAAGATAATCTGAAGGACAGGAAATTTGGCAAATGAATACCTTATCAAAGTCAACAGAGAATGTTTCGTCGGGATTTAAAACAAAGGCACCTTTTTCAAATAACCAGTTAAACTGTAATGCTTGTCCTTTACTGAAGATATTTAGGAAAACCCAGCCTTAGATAGATAAATGCCATATATAAAATAAGAAAAGGATGATCAGATGGGTTACCCATGAGCTTCCTCCAACCCAAAACGTACAGATCTGAAGCATCCCGCAAGGAAAGAAACATACATAGACTTGATCAGACTATCCGGAAGCAAATCCTGGCCACCACAACAAAGAGGTAACATTTAATTACACTAGGGTTAGTGATAAACAACATCAAGTTAAACTCAAGGGAGAAGAGGTTTGTTTCTTGTCTTTTCCAAATGAGTATAAAATATAATCTATTAAAGAAGTATTTCACTGGAAACAGAACCGACATCCTTCAACCCTAAAACTTTAGTTTACAGGACTTGTTCCTCCATTGTAGGATCACCCCAATTTCCCTTGGTGGGACTTTTCATTTGTGCCACATGGAATATATATATTCTAAAAAGTTAATATCTCCCGATCATAAACTCGACAATCATTTCTAACAGTCCAAACATCAGTTTATATGTAATATGCCAGCACAGAAAGGAGGAGACCTCATTCCTCCAGTCCAATGAAAATCTATTCTTATGTGCACACGTACAAACACAAGCCTCTCCCTCAACACATCCATCCCCCCCTCAACACATCCATCCCCCCCTCCCCACACACATTCTTTCACACACAAACACACACATACAAGGCCCTCCACTCACACAACAATGTCCATGCACATGCCCTAGACACCTCTCACCCACTCATTCACAAACTAAGTTGAAACACAGATGCATATCATTGTTACAGTATTTGGTAAATAGTGCCGAAAAGTTCCGAAAGACATCACCACCAACAAAGTATGTACTTTTTTAAGGGTGCTTATTCAAATACCAGTATGAGATCAGAGAGAAGGAGATGGGATATAAAATATGGAAATTGATGACAAGGTTATGAAGTGTTAGAATATATGACAAATTGCTAAAAGATATGATAGGATATACCATAATTGTAGCTTCCTTAATCGGTGTGTACACATTACTGTAATTTAGGAATTACCATAACTGTAATTAGGATGTTTGTGTGTATATAAATCAATCTATCTATGTAATAGAAAGAATTAACTTCAATAAAATAAGCTTTTAAATTTCTACATGGTATCAAAGCTTGATCCTTTGTCAAAAGCTTCTGCCTTTTTTCTTCTTCCTTGTTCCATCTGCCGATCATAGATTTTCATAGAAACCTTGCATGATCAGTTTTGTTGGAAAAATTGAGACCATATTAGGGTTCTCTGGTGCAGACGATCGAATAGGAGTTTTCCATTTTCGACGACCCACCGCCAGTAGCGCTGCCTATGCTGGCCGTCCACTCGCCGCCAGTCTTGGCGACTTTTTCCGGTGCGGTCTTTTCTAGTTTGGTCGTTTCTCTCTCCTCTTGTCATCTACAGTGGACTTAAGGTGTTTTGTTGAGTTTTTCACAACCCTTTGTTAACACTGTTAGTTCGTTTGGCCTTGAGATGCAATTGGTGCTTAATGTTGTTCCTTAAAAGCTTCCTTTACACCTTATTTAGACCACAATCTGTTGTGTGGAATTACTATGCCAAATTTTGAGCCAAATTTTTGTTTATAATCCCTTGATATCATTTGGAAAGTCTATTCTCCTTGGTATAGATTGTATCTCCCTGTTAATACTATTTTATAGCGGAACAAAGTGGTGCTAGCAGTAAGGTTCAGAACAGTGGAATGGAACAACAAGGCTTGTTCAGAAGTCATACTCTATATTCAACATCGACTCTCAGCCCTTTTAAACTGGATAGAACCAACTATTTAGCATGGTCTCAAGCATGTCGCATGTCCATTGAGGCCAATCGTATGCAACACTTTATGCCTGAGAAATCGAGTCTGGCCTAGGAAAAATGGAAATCTGATAACTCCATGGTGAAAACCTAGAATTTTAACTCAATGGAACCCAGTATGCGTAGTTACATGTTCTTAAACACTGCATATGAACCTTGGGAGGCTATCTCTCAAACATTCTTTGTTTCTGGTGATATGTCTAAGGCCTATGATATTCGTAAACGCATCCGTGAGTTGGGTCAAGGGGAGAAGTCTGTGGCACAATATTTTGTAGAAGTTAATGTACTTTGGCAGGAGCTTGATCATTATCGAGTTTTTTCAGTCAAATGTCTAGAAGATGTTGCTGCTTATCAAAAGTTTGTGTGAAAATAGAGTTGTGGATTTCTTGGCCGGTCTGAATATAGAATTTGATCAAATTCGAGCATAGCTGAGAGATCAGTCATGGTTGCTTCGTTTCCTAATTTTAGCTCCACTACTCAGTCTCCTATTGAAAGGAATCCCGTGAATGTGATTACTGTGAAGGAAAGAACCATACCAGGGATCGTTGTTTCAAGCTTCATGGATGTCCTAAAGGATGAGGGGGTCGGTTTGGTAGTATTAGTGGCCGTGGACGTGGATCTCAGGCCTACGTGACTACTACAACACCTCCTGTTGATACATCCAGTACTTCAGACACTACTTCTGCACTCACTCCTGAGGAAATCTCAGCTTTTCGGAAACTCTATTCAAAATCCACTTCTTCTCATTATGCCCAGTGAGGTATACAGTCTTGTGCTCTTAATGTTTCATCAACTTGCTCTAGTTGGATCATTGACACAGGTGCCTCCGAGCATATGATCGGGTCCTCCACCCTCTTTACTTCATACGCGCCTTGTTCTGGAAAAGACAAGATTCGCGTAACTGATGGTTCTCTCTCTTCTATCTCTGGGAGAGACTATGTAGTTTGTTCTCCTTCAACGTCTTTCTGAATCCTTACATTGTCCAGTAACCTTTTTCCCATCTCATTGTGTTTTTCAGGACTTGGTGACAGGGCAGAAGATTGGCAGTGGTAGTGCAGTTGGTGGTCTCTATTATTTAGATGTTCCCTCGTCTAATACGTTTACTAGTCAGGCTCTTCACTCTACTTCTGACTCCAGCCTGACCTCTCCATCAATGCCATCAACTTTTGAGACATCCTTCTTTTTCAGTATTAGAGTCTTTATTTCCATCTTTAGTTAAACAATGTAATAAAACTCAGTTTTTGTGTAAATCATGTGAATTGGGAAAACACAAACGTTCTACTTATTCTACTATTAACAGTAGACATTCTGACTCTTTTGCTATTATACATACTGATGTGTGGGGACCCTCTCGGGTTGTTTCGCGTTCTGGTTATAGATGGTTTGTTAGCTTTATTGATTGTCATTATCGTGCCACTTGGATTTATCTTCTTCGTTCCCAAAATAAGGTGTTTGGTTGTTTTCAGAAATTTCATAAAATGATTCAAACCCAATTTGAAGCTAAAGTCAAAATTCTCCAAAGTGATAATGGTCGTGAATATAGTAATAACAATGTTTTTGCATATTATCTCTCTCAGCATGACATCATTTCTTCAAACCTCTTATGTCAAAACTCTAGAACAAAATGGAGTAGCCGAAAGGAAAAATCGCCACTTACTCGAGGTAGCCCGCACTCTTTTGTTCACCATGAACACTCCTAAATTTCTATGGGGAGATGAAGTTCTGACTGTTGCATTTCTTATAAACCGCCTTCCTTCTCGAATTCTTAAGAACAAAAGTCTCATCTCTTTTCTACAACACACGACGTGTCATTCTCCCTCGCCTTGAGTTTTTGGTTGTGTGCTATGTTCATAATAAATCTTGTTCTTCTGATGATACTGACATTCCTATTGCTCTTAGAAAAAGGGTTAGATCTTGTACTCAACATCTTATCTCTAATTTCGTAGCCTATAATAAATTATATGCATCCTACCACTCATTTGTTTCTTCCTCCTCTTCAATATCTGCTCCTTAGGGGTGGAGAGAAGCAATTAGTGATGAGAATTGGAAACAGACTATGATTGAGTAGATGAATGCCCTTACATGGGAACTAGTTATACTTCCTTACGAGAAAAAACCAGTTGGTTGTAAATGGGTATATAGTATATACAGTCAAACAGAAGCCAGATAGGATAGTTGGGAGACTCAAAGTCAGGCTAGTTGCAAAAGGGTATACTCAAATCCATATGATTGATTTCCAGGAGACATTTGCTCATGTGGCGAAGATGAACTTTGTTCGTACCACAATCTCATGTGCAGCAAACTTCGGCTGGGATATTCAACAATTGGATGTGAAAAATGCATTCCTTCATGGTGACTTGGAAGAGAAAGTATATATGGAAATACCCTCTGGTTTTGCTTCATCTGCCACCAAGGGTAAGGTTTGTAAACTGTGAAAGGCTTTATATGGTTTGAAGCAATCTCCCAGAGCCTGGTCTGGTAGATTCCACAAACGAATGATAAGATTTGGGTACAAGCAGAGTAGAGCATATCATACTCTATTTGTCAAACAGATAAAAGGTAAGACTACCATTCTTATTGTTCATGTTAATGACATTGTGGTGACAGGAGATGATAGAGAAAAGATAGTTAATCTTAAAGCAAAATTGGCGAAAGAATTTGTGATCAAAGATCTTGATCCTTTGAAATATTTCCTTGGTATTGAAGTTGCAAGATCTACCAGTGGGATTTTTCTATCTCAAAAGAAGTATGTTCTTGATCTTTTAACAGAAATTGGCATGTAGGGATGTAAGTCTGTTGATTCTCCTATTGAAGTTAATCATCATCTAGTAGGTGGCATAGGACCTAAGGTTGATAGAGAAAGATACCAACGTTTGGTGGGACGATTGATATATCTTTCTCATACTAGACCGGATATATCTTATGTTGTGGGAATAGTGAGTCAGTATATGCATTATCCTCGACATTGTCACATGAAAACTGTATACAGAATTCTGAGGTATCTCAAGTCTGCTCCTGGAAAAGGGTTATTATTCGCATCACATGGTCATATTAGAGTTGAAGCTTTTTCCGACTCAGATTGGGCTGGCTCTATAAAGGATCGTCGTTCTACATCAGGTTACTGTTCATTTGTTGGAGATAATCTTGTTACTTGGCGTAGTAAAAAACAGTCCGTGGTAACAAGATCTAGTGCTGAGGCGGAATATCGAGCTATCGCCTTGGGTATATGTGAACTAATGTGGCTTCGAACCTTACTAGAAGAGTTGGGTGTTACAACTAAAAGGCCTATGCAGTTATTTTGTGATAATAAGGCAATCATTAGTATTGCAAACGACTCAGTACAACACGATACAACAAAGCACATTGAGATTGACAGACACTTCATCAAAGAAAAATTAACTAGTGGTCTTATTTGCTTACTTTTTGTCAAAATAGAAAATCAGTTTGGTGATATTTTGGCTAAGGGTCTTAGTAATAAGATGTTTCGTCCACTATGTTTCAAGTTGGGTATGCGAGACATCTATACACCAACTTGAGGGAGAGTGTTAGAAGATATGACAGATTGTTAGAAGATATGATAGGATATACTATAATTGTAGCTTCCTTAATCAGTGTGTACATATTACTGTAATTTAGGAATTACCATAACTACAATTAGGATGTTTGTGTATATATATCAATCTATGTAATAAAAAGAATTAACTTCAATAAAATAAGCTTTTAAATTTCAACATGAAGCATACGTATAATAAGGTGGTATCAACCGACCCAGCTATTTTGACAATGAAACACAAAGATGCTCAATCGATGACTATCGGTGGTGAGATGATTGTCACAAGTGTTTGTACCATTAGCATTTTGCTAACATTTTAATTGGTGTTAATTCAAAACTACTCTTTGATGATGTTGCAAGTTTTTAAGCTTCTAAAATATGCTGAAGGTAGCCCAAATCAAAAGGTCCAATGAGGGGAACTGTAGATCCCATAACAGTATTAAAAAAGAGTCGGTTCTAGTTTATGAAATCAAGACAAGTGTTACCTAAAATGTGGTACGTTTCGGTACGCAATACGAATATGGGTACACAATACGCTAGTAACGCTACATAGCTAAAATGTGATACGCTAGAGTATCTTTATATAAGTTCTTATAGTTAAAAATTCTCTTAAGATTTAAATGTAATAAACCTAAGTTTTATAGAAGATGTTTAGTTGAATCAACAAGTTGATTGTTTTATAAATATTTTAGTGCAAGTGTTAATGTTTGAGCGTCCAATACTAAACTATAAAATTGATATTTGTGCAATTATAGTTGAACAAAAAAAAATTGGTATGCTAAATTTAGAGTATTGATACGTAAGAGTACCTTATTTTGGGACATAAGTACAAATATGCGGTTTGCTAGGTCTATGAGAGTATTTCGTAATTCTGATCAAGATATGGAACTTGGACAGATCACTCTATGTTTCAACGTGAGAGTCGTGCTGGAAGAATTTTGTTAGTTGTGTATGATATTGTTATTATAGGCAAGGATATGCAATGAATAATGAATGTAAAATCATTATTGATGCAGAACTTTGGAACCAAAGATTTGGGAAACTTGATATATATTTTTGGTATTGAGGTGACTCAATCTAGTAAAGGTATTTATTTTCCTATCTCAGAGGAAGTATGTCTTATATTTGTCGGAGGAAATAGATCTTCTTGGATCAAGGCTAGTTGACATGTCCATGGATTCAAGTCAAAAGATAACAACAGGGGAACATCTTTTGGAAATCTAGAGAAGTATCGAAGACTTGTGGGGAAACTTAATAATCTAACAATCACTCGTCCCGATATTGCATGTTAGTTTCATTAGCTAGTTCTTACCCTCTCCTGAGTCCTCACATTGGGATGCAGTTGTGACAATATTGAAGTATCTTAAGGGAGCACCAAGGCATGGATTGGTCATTCGTGATCATGGTATGTGAGATTTGAAGGATTCTCTGATGTCGACTGGGTTGGATCTCCAACAGATAAGAGGTCTACTATAGGGTATTGGGTGTTTATTGGAGTTAAGGTCATAGAAAAGTACGAAGCATACTGTTGTGCCTAGATCAAGTTTTGAGTCGGAGAATAGAGCAATGACTAATGTAACCTATGTTGTTAAGTCGTCGCCTAGGCGACGCCTAGTCGGCAAGTCGGTACAGAAAAGACAACGCGGGAGAACGACTTGGTCGTTGACGGAAAGGCGAGCGCCTAGACAAAAAAGGCGTCGACTTGGACAGTTCGGCGACGCCTAGGACGCCTAACTTGTTGATCGAGCGACTTGGGATCAGACAAAAAATCTGAACTAGGTTTTTTAAAAAAGGACGTCGCATGAAGATAAATAATATAAACTAACCCTAAAAGAAAAGCTCGATCGATCGACTGAACACAGAAGATCGACCGAGAGGCTAGAGCGACTGACAGAGGCGAGAGGCGAGGGAGAGAGGCGAGAGCGAGCGACGAGAGCGAAGAAGTAACGCACGAGGTCGGCGGTCGGCAGGTATGGTCGAGCTTCTGTTCTACTTTCCTCTTCCCCTTTTCCCCTTTTCCCCTTTTCTACTTGATTCAACTAACGCAGTTCCTCTATTTTTTTAGCCTCCTGCCTGTCTTATACCTGTACTGCTTTGCATTATAACATTACAGACATTTATATATATATATATATATATATAATTATATAACATTAGAACATTACAGACATTTATATATATATATATATATATATATATATATAATTATATATACCTAACTTGGTTTTTTTTTTACCTTATAACTTATCATTTTTTTTGTAAGTACATATTTCACTAAAAGAAAGAAATTAATCAAACATGGAAAATAATGATTATGAATTTTTTAATTATATGTAAATTAGTACTGTAGTACTACTATGATTAGTATGCTATAATGGATAAATGCATGACTGTTAGTTATTATTTTGACCTTAACTTTATGGTTAACTCATCATTTGGACTAAATAATATGAATTATTATTAGTTATTTGATATCACTATATATATATATATATATAATTATATATATATATTACATAGTATTAATAATATATATTACATAGTATTAATAATGTCAACATCAGAGATATTTGTGGCCTTGTGGGTGCATTATGAGATTGTGAATTCTATATAAATATTATATTATATGTTTGTCTTATATTTTTTATTTGATTGTATTGTTTAGACAGTAAAATGGCGGAAAGTTCGGGGGCAGATAATTATGATATAACGAAGGACCCTAAAAGAAAAGCTAAATCGAACGATCCAGGTTGGAAATATGGATATTGGCCGGATTTAAGTAATAAGGATGTCGTGCAATGTATACTTTGTGGGAAGAAATGTCATTCGGGCATCATCAAAAAGGCTCGAACAACATCTAATAGGAAATTATGGAGATGTAGCTAAGTGTCCCAAAACAACAATGAAATCATGAGGGAGATCTGGCGACTTTGAATAGTAGAAAGAGGAACAAGCCACTTGAGCTAGATGATGATGATGATGTAGTAGAAGTGCAAGAAAACAATCATCGCTCGTCAACCATGGCTTCCAATACTTCTTCTAACACTATCCCAAGTTCGGGGACGACTTCTAAAAGGAAGAATGTTTATTATTGATTCCAAAATCCACAACCAAAAGCTAAGACGGTTGAAGCACTTCTAAGGAAGACTCAGAAGAAGTTCAGAGAGAGAGGCATAGCTAAGCGTATAAGCTAAACGAGTATTGAAAGTCGTTTGAGGACACAGGAGGAAAAGAAAGAGTCCAAATGCACGTTCTTGCCGATTTTTTTACGAATGTGGCATACCATTCAATCTTGCAAATTCAAGGAGATTTGAAGTAATGGTCGAGTCCATAGGGCAATATGGGCCGGGTTTCAAGCCTCCAACGTATCACGAGTTGAGGGTTCATTTACTTGAGAAGGCAAAGAAGAAAACCGATGACTTAAAGAAGAAACATGAAGTTGCTTGAAAGGAATACGGCTGCTCTCTCATGTCGGATGGTTGGACATATAAGAGGGGAAGACACTTATTGAATTTTCTTGTTAATAGTTCAGAGGGGACTTATTTCATGGGTTCATTGATGCCTCCAATCGGTCTCAAGATACCCTGATGTTGGCAAATCTACTTGATAGCAAGATTGAGGAAATTGGCCCGAGTATGTTGTTCAGTGGTCACAGAATAATGCCTCTAATTACAAAGGCGTGGTGCATATACTAATGGAGAGGAGACCTACCTTTTTTTTGGACACCTTGTGCCGCTCACACGCCTTGACCTTATGTTAGAGGACATAAGCAAATTGAAGCAATTTCAGCCCACAATCACAAATGCAAGGAGAATTACAACATTCATTTATAGACATGGTCGTCTTCTTAGTGTGGTGAGTAGACCTGGCAAAGATGGCCCAGTCCATGGTCGGTAAACTGCCAAAAATCAGACTTTGGGGTCGTAGTTTTCTAGTCCGCCAAAACCCGGGCCTTTTTGGCTACTGCCGTTTTGGGCAACCGTGGGCCTTAGACCCACCAAGTGGCCCGTGAATTTTTTTATTTTTTTTAAAAAAAATAAAATGTTACTACTTGTGGGTTGTGAGGCTTGAACACAAGACTTGTAAGTAAATAAATAAGAGTTCAAATCAACTAAGCTACAACAACTATTTGTTTTTAATGCAATCTTCAATATATTTTAACTATAATTGAAAATTATAATTAAGATATGTAGTTAATGTAGGTAATTAATTAATAATACTAATTTATAATACTATTAAAATTTTAATTGATTGAGATATGTAGTTAATAATTTCAAAGTATAAAACTATTAAACTAACAAATAACAATTGTAGTACATTTGGAAAGTAAATCAATCATTATCCCTTAATTATGCATTCCCCCTATTTATTTGGAAAGTAAATCAATCATTATCCCAAATCATGCCTTTAGAATAATATCTAAAATTATAATACTATTAAAATTTTAATTGATTGAGATATGTAGTTAATTTAAGTAATTAGAATTATTGTTTATTATAAATTATTTTATTATTTTTAATATTTATTATTATTACTATTTTTGGTGTATCAAGATTTTGCAAAAAAGAAAATATAGGAAAAAGCCCGCGGGCCCGCCCAACCCGGGCCATGGGCCTAACAAATTTAGCCCGCGCTCGGCCCGGCCCGCTCGTTTGCCAGGTCTAGCGATAAGGGAGAAAACAAATGGGAGGGATCTTGTGAGACCCACAGTTACTAGATTTGCTACAGTTTTCCTCACCTTGCAGAGTTTGTACAAGAATAAAGATGCATTGAGGCATTTGTTCATTAGCGAGGATTGGTCAAAATCAAAGTTGTCGGCTACTGAAGCGGGGAAGAAAGTATGTGATACTGTTATTTCAACAACATTTTGGCATACTGTTGAGGATTGCATTAGGGCGTCACAGCCACTTTTTATAGTCTTGAGGATTGTTGATAGTGATGAGAAGCCTGCTATGCCGGAAATTATTGCTGCGATGCAATGCGCAAAGAAAAAAATCAAAGATGCATTTGAGAACAAACAAACACTGTATAAGAAGGTGATTGAAATTGTTGAGCGGCGATGGGAAAATCAAATGGAGCAAAATTATATGGGGCTGCGTTGTTTCTCAATCCGGGCGGCAAGTACTTTGATATCAAAGAGGAACGTCGGTTGTTTGCTAATGCTTTACGAGATGACTTCAATGACGTTCTTGCAAAGATGGTGCCCGAGTTAGATTTGCTAAACAAAATAAGCAATCTAGCCGACAACTATGATGCTTCTCGAGATACTTTTGCAAGAGAAATGATGATTAGGCAACGGAAAATAAAGAATCCTCGTACGTATATTCAAATATATATAAATATATAAAAGCTAAATTATGATTATAATTTATATACATTCTTCCTTTCCTCCCTTTAAAAATATTTATATTTCTTTTAAATGTTTGCTAGTTGATTGGTGGAATGCTTTTGAAGCGCGGGCTATTGAGCTATCTTCGTTTGCAAAAAGAATTCTAGGTCTCTGTTGTTCTTCCGGTTGCGAGCGCAATTGGAGTACATTTGAGTTTGTAAGTACTTTCTATTGTTAGTTCAAATTTCAAAAGTAATAAATCATTCACTATTATTAAAATTTTATCATTAATATTATTATTTTTTGTTCTATTTATTTTAGATTCATACGAAGAAGAGAAATAGATTGGAACACAAACGATTGAGTGACTTGGTGTATGTCCAATACAATCGAAAGATCGACTCAAGGTTCCAAAAGAGGCGTTAACTTGGCAATAATTTTGATCCATTAGTCATTGATGACTTTGAATGGGGTAATGAATGGATCGATAATGATGCCGATGTTGTTCATCCCGGGGAATCTTACATGGAATGATGTGAATCGAGCAATGGGGTGCATCCAAAACGGCGAGGGTCGCAATCTTTCAAGGAGTGCTCGTCTTTAATACTAGTAATAATCTAATCACATACTCTCGACGTGGTGGTGATTCAACTTCAAGGGAATCAAGGTTGATGGATTCCAACTCCGATAATGAAGTTGATGAAGAAGAGAGAATTTCAAATGATGATGAAGATGTGGAGGATGATTTTGGAAAAAGACCACCACCTACGCCTTTGAATGAGAGTAGTTCTCGTGGAAGAGATGGAGATGACCTTTTCTATGATGATTTTGATTGAATGATGTTTCTAGACTAGTGTAGAGAGTCTAAACATTATTTTGGCTTGCTATGGTGGTGTTTTATTAGTTATTAGACTACATATTTGTGATTGTTAGTTGCAACTTTATTTTCTATGTGGTGTTTGTTGAATTCTTCATTTCTTTTACTAATTTTTAATATCAAGTGTGTTGTTTTTGGATTGTTATTGCTAAGTATTTACATAATTATGCCTTTCATGTTATTCCATAGTGTTATGTTTTGAGTTTTAATGAATATAAAATTTTATTACCAATATACTTGTTAAGTAAAATAAATAATATATAAATTGCACATTGTAAACGACTTGTCGCCTAACGGACGCCATGGCGGTCACTTTGTCGCCTAGGCGTCCAGGCAGTCGGTTACCGCCATGACTCGCCGTGGCGCCGTAACAACTATGCATGTAACATGTGAACTAATATAATTGAAACACTTGTTAAGTGAGTTGGGGTTGAACAAGCTAGTACCTATGCAAATGTGATAATCAAGTAACTCTTTACATTGCATCTAATCCAGTATTTCTTGAGAGAACCAAACACATAAAAGTTAACTGTCATTATGTTCGTGAAAAGATTGATAAAAGAATGGATTATATCCACCAGTCATGTGAAGACCGGGAATCAGCTTATTGGCGTGATTAATAAAGCTTTAGGGTCAGCTAGAATCTCCTATATTTGTAACAAGTTGTGCATGATTGATACAACTTGGAGTGCAGTGTTAGGGATTCTACAAGATTCCAGGAGATTATAGGAGTAATGTGTGGACTAATATGTGCTAATTATTGATCAACATTGATTTACTTTCCTTGTATAGCACGACTCTAAGGTGGTGTTTGATTAAAACT
The DNA here is from genome assembly GCA_020205605.1 of Panax ginseng. NCBI lineage: Eukaryota > Viridiplantae > Streptophyta > Magnoliopsida > Apiales > Araliaceae > Panax > Panax ginseng. The sequence goes on from CM035150.1 coordinate 10,274,993, forward strand.
ATACAGTTAGGATCTGTATAATTTAGAGGTTTGTGTGAAATATGGTGTGTTTGAAATAGAGACGGAATGAAAAAAGTTGTTTGATAACATCTACATAACAATATTTTACCAGTTTAACTTTGTATACTGTTTTGAATAATTCAAACATATTTGAGAAAAATTATGAATACACTATCAAATTATCAATTTTACTCATTATATAATTAAAGATTTTAATTGTGAAGATTTATATTTGAATTACGTTAGATTTTTATGAATGAGCCCAAAGTCTAGTATATAAATATATTAAGTTCTCTAACTCAAAATCAATTGGCAATGAGAAAGTTGGCCCAAGTCATTATATATTAAACATATAAACATATTTTATCAAGGTATTTGATATGGGACAAGATATATACTCTAACACTACCTCTCACGTGGAACCCATTGTATTGCGGGTTGCACATTGAATATAGAAGCTCACACAAGACAAGCCCAAAGAAGAATGGCAGCTGTATATGGCCTTGAAGAGCTAGTAAACCACGGGCAACTTTTAGGCTCAATTGAGAAGTGACTACTAATTAATACGTGGGCAACTTTTTGACCCATAAAAAGTGGACTATAAGTGGGGTACGAATGAAAGATAAGAAGAGTGTTACGAAGTGTTTAAATAGGCCCAAGGATAGCCCGCTCTGATATACATGATTTTTATGAATGGGTGCAAAGTCTAGTATATAAAGATATTAAGCTCTCTAATCAAAATCAATTGGCAATGACAAGTTTTGGCCCAAGTCACTAGGCATATTTTCTCAACGTATTCGATATGGGATATAAAATACAAACTCTAACAAATTAACTTTAGAAAAACTTAACATGTATTAAAACACAACTTTTAATAATAGAACTTTTAACAACACTCTTATATGGAATGGAGAAGGGACAGAAAACACAACCCACTTTTGAGAATTTCGTTTCCCAGTAATTAGCTCTCTTGTTTTGTTAATTGAAATGGAGAAGGGGGATGGTCTGAATCTGGCCGGACCGGAGAAGGGGCATGGTCTCAATCTGACCGGAGCGGAAATGGGTCATGGTCTCAATCTGGCTGAAGCAGAAACGGGGCATGGTCTCAATCTGTCCAGAGCTTTCTTTGTTACGGAGAAGAATAAAATTAGAGAAGAAATCAGGGACAAATAAGTAATTTCTTTAAATTTGTGAGCATACTCTTGTAATAAGAAACTCATATGCTCCTTTCTCCGACGTGATTTATGTCTTCCCAAAACAAAGGCTTACAGACGTGATCAATTATTTACCAAATAAACTTTTGACTCTGAGCAAAACAGATGCAAAGCTTTTCAAAGGCAAAAAGAGGTAATCAAACACCACCAAAGTCTATAATAGGCTCAGCTCTTATTTGTACTTGATATGGTCATGGAGTATACCTCTCTACTTCACATGTTCCTTAGTTATTATCCCCAGAACCACCGACATCAGCGAGCCACATCCATGCTTGGGACAATACCACATATACTCCAGATTAAATATACGTCTATACATATATACATATGCATATATAATTATAATTATTACCTAATTACTTACAAGAATAGCATGCATCTATAACCAATAATCTTAATCTAGACAGCCAAACATATGTAAAATGTCTAATTTTCTTGAAACTTTATCTACTTTTTATAATCTTTTCTTAGCCATGGAGTTGATGTTTTGTGGCGACCCTGTTAAAGATGTGGTTGAAATATGGATTAATAGATAACTTGGTGGATTCTAATGCTATTTTACAACTTATTGTTTGCATGTAATCATTTAGATGGCAGCAAGCTCAAATTATCCCAAACTTGTACATATATGCCAAGGAAGTAGTATCTAGTAAGCTCTTTTAAATTGATTTTATATTATTGTTCTTCCTCTGTTTTATGTTTCTTTTGAATGTTGTAGTAACTAATAGTTTCAAGGAGATGAATATGTATAAAAGAAGAAGGTGAAGAGGAATCCAGATGTTCACATACTTTTATACTTGTATATTATGTTATTTTAATTGAGGAAAAGTTCAAATTGTTTCCCCACTCATTTCTTGAATGAGAATAAATTATATAATATAAGGACTGTCTGCAATATTATTTTACATTATTCATAGCAACATGCCGCGTAGGTAATTTAGGAGAAAATCAAGGATTTGAATTGTATCAACAGATTGTGTAATTATCATTTGCCATGGTAAAACTTTTTAATTAATAATAGTTTTACAGATAATCCTTATATAATTTATTTTCTTCCTGAATATGTTGCATTCTAGTTTCTTCTTCCACCCTTCTTCCTACCCACCCACATCAACACTTATTATTCACACGCACAAATTTAGTGATTCAGCAAGTAGATAAAAATACTAGTGGAAGTAAATAAATCTTTTAGTTAACACTTGAAAAGCAATTTTATACAAATTAGCGATGGTCAATCACTACAAGTGAGTTTTCTTGTGCTCCAGCAAGCTATACTGCCAAACATAAAGCTAAACATCCCTTTCTCTCCTTTTCAGTTCTTTTTGGATGTAAAACAATTAAAAGAAAATTATATCTAGTTTACACATCTTTCAGTCAGGATACAATGGCTTTGACATACAGATAGAAATCAGCATATGACACCTGAAGAGCATCATATAACACTGATGACACATTATTTATAAGTATTTGCATTAGCTAAGGCACAAATTGAGGAGCGTTACAGACACAATATGTTGTCATAAGCAGAAAGCTTTAAAAAATGAAAAAGTTACTGACCTTGTCGATTAGAAATTTTAAGGCCCAAAGACTAACAATATCAGCTTTAGCTTCTTCGAGAGCTGAGTGGAGTTCTTGAAGCTCCTGTGTCAAATAGAAGAAAAAATGGCAATGAAATCACTGTAAGCGACTCGTGTGGCCCTTTATAAAGGCATAAAATTTGCACTGCACAATATTGAAAATTGGTTTTCCTCTTCCAAGAAGATAATTGAAAAAAAAATTATAAAAATAAAATTAGCACTTTGTGAAGATGGCCAAAATAAATAGTAAATTAAAAATTAAAAAAAAATCAGAGATATTGTGAAATGACTGAGATTTAGATCAGACCAAATTGGTTTCATAGATTTCCATTTACCTAGCAAAAATTCACCAAGAAATTATATTCTTACATTTAATCTCAACATTGAAAACCATGCTTAGAGCATCTAAAAAACCATGCCTAATTGATAGAAATATCGTCATGGGTATGTTTTTGTAATGGAAGTAAAACTTTGTTGCAGCCGGATTAGACAGAACTTCAGAAGATAAACATAAGCAGAACTGCCTAAATAAAAGTTCCTAGCTGTTTGACGCAGCGGAAGACAGATAGAATAGAAACAATCAAAAATTGAATCTATGTAACTTTGCAAACACACTAATTTACAAAGTTGGATAAGTCAACTATAAGCAACAACAATGTTTATAAATCTAACTAATAAAATTTCCTCCATAATAATAACCGAGACTATTTATACTACCTAAACCCTAAAAATAAATAAAATCCAATAAACTTAAAAAGTAAGCTCAAAACATAAACGGGTCGATAATAATTAAACCTACCTGACTACTAATTCATAAATAAAAGTACATCAAATATTTAAATTATTCATAAATACCAAAACATAAATTATATCGAATCTTGAAAGATAATGCTTCTCGTGTCATTCGCCTTTTCTTGGAGAAAATTCAACCTCGAATTTTAAAATGATGTAGTATCAAACACCAACAGTTAGACATTCGCCATCTTTGTACCATGTATTCACGATGTTGTTTCTTAAAAAAAAAAATTTGTAAATAAATCTGAAATAATCAAAACCTTCATATTAACCTGCACTTTCAACAAATAATTAGGCATGACGAAATCAAAATTTTCTAAGTTGGCGAACATAGGATTATGAACAATCTCATGATCAATCTCAATTTCTATGATATTTGTATCCTTACGCCGCTTTGACACCAAATCATGATTCTCGTCAACCACCAAGCTTGGTTTGTCTTTAATTATAACTTCTTCTTCAACTACCTTCTTTGTGTCTTCCGCTCTTTCTACTAAAAGGGACAAATCACATGTCACATGTCTGAGAAATAGGATTGATGACACTACAACTTTTTTGAGAATTTTCCGTGCAGACTATCAAATTCTTGCAACACCTCCCAACTTCATTAATCAAAAAAGAAATCTCCCTTTGACACTCGTCTCTAGCTCTTATTTTTTCAACTTGATACCAATATTTCAACTTGTTAAGTCTATATTGTGCTTCCTCTAATTCCTCTAAAATATCATTATATTGGGGCAACAAGTTTTTACGATGACAAACATAAATCTCATAATTTAACAAATCACATTCACTCATAAGAAAGTCAATATAATCCCATACTTGTTCAATTCTTGTCTTTGTAGCTGTAGATATTTTCGATACCAAAATCTGGATTGATTCTTTTGTCCACCTGTTTCGTTTACGAAAGAGAATAATGCGTGTGCTCAATAATGGAGATAATGATTTGTGACCGAATGTATAGATTGATAATCAGTGCTTCCGGAAGCATGTGATGGACAACAACTATTGTTATGTAATTCGGCAGCATTTTTTTTAACAGAAAATTAAAGATAAAATTTGACTAATTTTACCTAGTCCCCACGACGAACGAACGGTTGCTTGCAATCCCCGGCTAAGCAACTTCGATCGACATCATTCTCCTTCACACTGACATCGGAGTGGGTTCTCTTGCTTAATAAGTAGAATCGTCCTTGTCGTGGACAAACTCACGGGCTTTGATACCAACTGACGCAGCGAAAGACAGATAGAATAGAAACAATCACAGAAATTGAATCTATGTAACTTTGCAATCACAAGAATTCACAAAGTTGGATAAATTGACTATAAGCAGCCACAATATTTATAAATCTGAATAATAAAATTTCCTCCATAATAATAACCCTAAGAGACTATTTATACTACCTAAACCCTAAAAATAAATAAAATCCTATCAATTTAAAAAGTAAGCCCAAAACATAAACGACCCCATAATAATTAAACATACCTGACTACTAATTAATAAATAAAAATACATCAAATATTTTAATTGTCCATAAATACCAAAACATAAATTATATCAAATCTTGGCAGATAACTCTTTCCGTGTCACTGTTGACACCGAGGGTGGTGGAAAATTAGCATCTTAAAGACTTTAAAGGCCATGGAGAGCAAAAGTTTTTTTTTTCAAATTAATAGGAAAGTTTTGGTCCCAAGTATGGGAATTGGACATGAAATAGAAAAAGTTTGATATGAACTAGATTGATTCAATCCACCAAGATATGATTATGTAGAAAGGAATACTCAGAGTTTAGGTTTATAATTCCTTTTTAATTTCATCTCAATTACATTGGTTTATATACACAAGTATATTTATGATAATCTCTAATTACAGCTATGTTTACACAATAATAATGGGATATGACTAACTATAATTATGGAAATCATATCATATCTTCTAACACTCACCCTCAAGTTGGTGTATAGATGTCTCGCATACCCAACTTGAAAAACAATGGATGAAACATCTTACTACTAAGACCCTTAGTCAAAATATCAGCAAGCTGGTGCTCTGTTTTGACAAAAGGAAAGCAAATAAGACCACTAGTTAACTTTTCTTTAATGAAGTGCATGTCAATCTCAATGTGCTTCGTTCTATCGTGTTGTACTAGGTCGTTTGCAATACTAATGGCTGCCTTATTATCACAAAATAACTGCATAGGCATTTTAGTTGTAATACCCAAATCTTCTAACAAGGTTCGAAACCACATTAGTTCATACATACCCAAGACTATAGCTTGATATTCGACTTCAGCACTGAATCTTGCCACCATGGATTGTTTCTTACTGCGCCAAGTAACGAGATTGCCTTCAACAAATGAACAATAACCCGAAGTAGAACGACTATCCTCTATAGAACCAGCCCAATCTGAGTCGAAAAATGCTTCAACTCTCACATGACCATGTGGTACGAACAATAAGCCTTTCCCGGGAGCAGTCTTGAGATACCTCAGAATTCTGTAGACGGTTTCCATTTGACAATGTCGAGGATCATGCATATACTAACTCACTATTCCCATAGCATAAGATATATCAAGTCAAGTATGAGAAAGGTATATCAATCGTCCCACCAAAATGTTGATATCTTTCTTTATCAACCGTAGGTCTTGTGTCACCTACTATATGATGATTAACTTCAATAGGAGAATCAACAGGCTTCATCCCAACATGTCAGCTTCTGTTAAAAGATCAAGTAAATATTTCCTTTGAGGTAGAAAAATTCTACTGGAAGATCTTGCAACTTCAATACCAAGAAAATATTTCAAAGGACCAAGATCTTTGATCTCAAACTCTTTGGTCAGACTTGCTTTGAGATTAACTATCTTTTCTCTATCATCCCCTGTCACCACAATGTCATCAACATAAATAATAAGAATGGTAATCTTAACTTTTATATGTTTGACAAATAAAGTATGATATGCTTGACTCTGCTTATACCCAAATCTTATCATTGCTTTGTGGAATCTACCAAACCAGGCTCTGGGATATTGCTTCAAACCATATAAAGTCTTTCACAGCTTACAAACCTTACCCTTGGCGGCAGATGAAACAAAACCAAAGGGTATTTCCATGTATACTTCCTCCTCTAAGTCATCATAAAGAAACGCATTTTTCACATCCAATTGCTGAAGATCCCAGTCGAAGTTTGTTGCACATGAGATTATGGTACGAACAAAGTTCATCTTCGCCACATAAGCAAATGTCTCTTGGTAATCAATCCCATGGGTTTGAGTATACCCTTTTGCAACTAGCCTGGCTTTGAGTCTCAACTATCTCATCTGGCTTCTGTTTGACTGTATATACCCATATGCAACCAACTGATTTTTTCCATAGTAACTAGTTCCCATATATCATTCTTTTTCAAGGCATTCATCTCTTCTATCATAGCATGTTTTCAATTCTCATCACTAATTGCTTCTCTTCATCCCTGAGGAATAGATATTGAGGATAAAGAAGAAACAAAGAAATGATAGGATGCAAATTATTTATCATAGACTAAGAAATTAGAGATAGGATGTTGAGTACAAGATCTAATTTTTCTAAGAGTAATAGGAAGGTCAATATCATCGTAAGAACAAGTAGAATTAGGATTATATTAGCATTATCAAGACTAAGTTTAGTGATAGATCAAAGTTGTTACCTTGATCTTAAGATCTTGTTTTATGTATATGTCCTCATGTTGTAAAGAATCCTTGATATGATTTGAATGTATAGATCAAATTTATAGAGATTATTTGTAAAGTCGTAGATAGAAAGATACTTAATGAATATAGGTTGATCTTGAGATGTAATAGATAAGATCTTAACGAGAAGAAATCGTGGAATGCATGATCATCGATCGACGATTCGAGATGTAATAGAAGCTTCAAGAAATCGAACGTAGATCAACACCGCAGAAGATCGTAGATCGTAATGTGCCTGCCTTGAAGGGACTCTTCGGAAATCGTAGAGTAATCCCAACGTTTGCCAAGAAAACTCCACGATCGTAGTGTGATGAAGGAAACATGGAGTTTACAAGTCGGCGATCGTAGTGTGCTCTCGGGATCGTAGAATCAACAACACGAGCAAGCGAAGATCGTAGTGTGCAAAGGTCTAAGGGAAATCGTAGTGCTCTCATTGATAGCATCGTAGTGTGCAAAGAAGTCAAGACGCTACGATCCGAAATAAAAGTACCACGATCCAAAATCGTAGAGCATCATCATCTTATGTCGGGAAAGCGTCGAACCTCATGATTTGTGTAAAGGTAGATTTCAACATATGAGGAATGGATTCTAGGCGTTGCGGTACTCATCGATCCAGAGTATATGAAATATCCTTAGTATGCAACAAAGAAGCGTATTGAAGAAGCTAAGGATAGTACCATGGGTAAGAGGGACAAAACACCTTTTCAGGTGGTAGGTGAGAAAGCAGTCTGCAGTGTCAGTGGGCCAGAATGCAGAATTCAGAAGATGTGCAAAAATGTCTCTATCACAGATCGAGAAAGTTCGAGGCGCATTCAATGCCTCAGCGGATGGATCCAGCGGATAGTTTTCAAGATCACATATATACGCAGATCAGACGAATGAGAAAGAAAGAAAGCAAGCATTGAACAAACAGCGTGAACATCTCTCTCAAGCTCAACTCTACGATCCGAGATATTGCAAAAAGCTTGCTCATTACTCGGTTCTTTAGAACAAGTGCTTACTGACAAGCGAGTAGCAACCATCAAGAACTTCAACATTATCAACCAAGTGAAGAAGAGTACCAAGTCTGCTTTGGACTTGAAGAGTTAAATAGTGAACTATAAGAAAGCCAAGTCTGCTTTGGACTTGAAGAGTTCAAAGTGAACTAAGAAGTTCTAGAATTGGCTTTGATGCAGAAGGAATCATGTGATTCGGAAGTTGTATGAGACATCTTAGTGGATATCCTACTCGTTGAGTAGAAGAGTGGACTAGGAGCTTTAAGTGCTACGAACCACTTAAAAAGCATTTGTGTCTTTTACGTTCATGCCATAATCGCTATATATGTTGTTATATCGCCATATAAGCGCCTCACTCTCATAACTCCTTTGCTTGGTAAAGAAGATTAAAACAAATATTAATTCCGCTAAGTTTTAATCATTATCAAAGAACTAGTTTAAAGCGAAAAGATTTTTAAATATCTATTCAACCCCCATACAGATAATTATTGTGCCAACTAGGAACTAACAATTGGTATCGAAAGCGGGTTTTATTTTATAGATACCGGAGGCGCAGGTTTTATTTTATAAGCTTTAGTAGATCGATGGCACTTTCGTGCAAGCGAATCCGAAGGCCCAGGGGAAGCGTGAAGCCACCGATGTGCAACAAGGATAAATTTGCTAAGTGGAAAATCGAGGATCAAGCGTACATGGACTCGATAGATGAAGATCTATTTGAGGCCAGATTCAAAATGGGGCCCTACATTCAACCAAGCTTGCACCAACCATTGGCGATCCAAACCAGTATCTGGATCAAAGTTAAAAGAAGATGGATGAACCAACGAGAAGAGAGGCATCGACTTGATAAGAAAGGCTAAGAACATCTGTTCCGATCCTTAGAAGACGATCTGTTTGAAAATGTTGTAAAGCAACAAAGCGACTAAGGAAGTTTGGGAAGCTCTGCGCGATCATGCGAAGGAGGCTGAAGAAGTTAGAGAGAACAAGCGGTCTCTTCTAACACGGTGATCTGAAATGTTAATGTTCGCTCGTATGCGAGGAGAAAATGTAAGCGCCACTATGAAAGATTTAATGTTACGCTTTCGACTCTCTACGAGCATATGGAAAGGTCTATCTAACAAAGAGATCGACCATAAAGTTCATGAGAGCCCTACCAAGGCGGTGGGATGCAAGACCGCTATGATAAGAAAGTCAAAAGAATCTCAGCGAGATGACGATTCAACAACTATATGGAAATCTCGACATCTGTTGGGTGACCCAACGTCTTTGAAACCTTATCGGAAGGAAGAAGGAAGGATAAGGGTGTTGCTCTCGAAGGCATTAATGAAAGTGCATCAAAGGTCGAACTTTGAGATTGACTCGATGATGATGAGGCGATGATGATGACTTTCTTATCTTTGGTAAAGAGACTAAGAAGGTTCATGCGACAAAGCGAGAATCAACCAAGCCCAAAAAAAAGGTCGACAATTACAATGATCGAGAGCAAATGAATGATCTATGCTCTGTTGCAAAAAAAGCACAGCCACTTCATCGCTGCAACTGCAACAAACCTCAAGAGAAGAACTAAATAAAGAGAAACAACATGCAAAGAAGGAATTCAAAGGAAACAAAAGGCCTCGAAAAGAGACAAAGGCTGGTAGGTAGAAGGATCGTGGAGTGATTCGGATAATGACTCAAATCTTGACTCAGGAGATGAAGAAGAACCACAAATGGCCAATCTGTGCTTAATGGCCAAACATCTGAAAGGACAAACAAAGCCTCAACATACATAATGTAAGTCTCGACGAGGTATTTGATTTTAACTCTCACGATGTAGACATGAATGACTTAAGAAGCTGCCTTTGCATGGCATAACCAACGATCTACATCAATATATGAAGTGGTTGAGTAGTATTGTCTAAAGATCATTCACTTCTTGAGGAGAAGAAGAAAGTTCAAGAAGAGCTTGAAACGACCCTTCTAAGTACTAATCTTCTTTCCAAGCTTGAGGTGAGAATGAAACTTTAAAGCAGAGACAAACACACTCGATGCACAAAGAGAATCTAATCTAACCTCTAAAATTGAGGATCTAGAAGACTATCTCTGCATGGAACAAATCCTCATCATCCATGGATTGCACTGCTCTCTAGTCAGGGAGAAGCACATTCGAGGAAAGCAGTGCAGGCTTGGGGAATCCATCTCGAGCCTTGTGTGGAAAAACAAAGGAAACTAGCACTAGTAATGCCTCAAGTTTTAGTAGAGGCATTGCCTTTGTGAAATCCTCACGATTAGAAGAACCAGTTAAACCTTGTCTCTCTTGTCTCTATTCTTACTCATAGGAGTAAAGGATCTCATCTTTGATGCAGGGGTTCATAAAAGAGAAAGTAATCTAACCTCTACTCACCTGACCTCGAAGAATCGTGAAAGTCAAGCAAGACCAACTCTACGAATCAGCAGGGAAAGTGCAGTAGAGGGAAGGCACACTCATCACTATTTATGAAATCCGAGGACACGTGGAAAAATGAGAATCGGTTTAACGAGAAGGATACCTAAGGAACCACACAAGTCAAGTGGAGGATGAATCATCATACACACAGGCATGCATCATAATAAATGTTTCATATCTGATAAATATGGTCATAGGGCTGCCAAGTGTTATTATATTTCCATGCATATGAGACCCAAGATTAGGCAGATTTGGGTCCCCAAAGATACTAACAAAGAAGGACCCATGCAAATATGGGTACCAAAATGAAGGTTCAAATGTTTTGACGGGAAAAAGAGCTCCACGACCTCAACATGGTATACGGACGGTGGATGCTCGAGGCATATGACGAGGGAACAAATCTCTACTATCTAACTACATAGAAAAGGAGGGTCCCTCGGTCATCTTTGGAGATAACGGCTCAAAGGCGAAGACAAGAGGATATGGCTCTGCTTTGGTAATGGTGCGATATCTTTTAAAAAGTAGCCTATGTGGAAGGTCTTCAACACAACCTTCTAAGTATCAATGACTCTGCGACAAGGGTCATCAAGTGACATTCCTCAACAACCAATGTCAAGTCGGAGATTTGAAGACATCTCTTTGTAAAGCTAGCTTAGGGACAAGAGAAGGAAATGTCTACACGGTAGATCTTGGTCAACTAAGCTCGAGATGAGACAATATGTTTTACGGCAAAAGCAGCACGAGAAGAAATGAAATTTGGCTATGGCATAGGCGGTTGTCTCACTTAAACTTCAAAAGCATGTCAAAGCGGCATCAAAAAAGACCTAATATTTGGCTACCCAAGTTCAACCGTGAAGGAAAGGCCATACGATGCACATCGACTTGGAAAGCAAACCGAAGCTCATTCAAAAGCAAGGCGCTTGACTCTATTAACAAGCCCTGCGGTTACTCACATGGATCTCTTTGGGCCGATCAACAACTAGTCTTGGAGGAAAAAGATACTCTACAGTCATAGTCGGCGACTACACGATTCATATGGGTATTCTTCCTAACTTCAAAGGATGAAACAAGCTCGAATTGATCAAGATGTCGGATTGGTGATGAGCGAGAAAGGGAGAAAATCAAGGCCATAAGGAGTGATCATGGCGAGAGAATTCGATTTCTCGAAATGGATCGATTCTGCTTGCAGAACAATGGGATCGATCCACAACTTCTCGACTCCACGAACTCCTCGACAAAATGGAGTAATTTGAAAGAAAAAACGAGAACCTTGATAGAAATTTGGAAGAACTCTACTAGTTGACCCATCTGCTGAATACTTACAGGCGGAAGCTATATCAACTTTGCATCTACTACTTGAGCAGATCACTCATACACTCTACGATCAAGAAGATGCCCTACTGAGCTGTGGAAAGGAAGAAAGCCGAGTGTCATTTACTTCCGTGTCTTTGGTTGTGCATGCTACATTCTCAACAATGGAAAGCGATGTCGACAAAATTCCATTGAAGTCGGACGAAGGATCTTTCTTGGATATGCCCATGACGGCCAAGGCTTACGAGGTGTTCAACGAAGAAGACTTTGAATGTTGAAGTCTCGATACACATCATCTTTGATGAAGCGGCTTAGATAAAAGCGAGTGCCTCAAGACACTACGGATAGATAGTCTGAGACACTACTGAATGAAGTCGTCGAGCTCACACACTACGATCGTAGTGCGGATAGTGAAATCGTAGAGCATGAGAATGTGATCGTAGAGAGGTCCATGCAAGGCAATGAGCCTCCACTCCAAGAAGAAGAGATAGACCTTGAAGAATTAAGGCAGGAAGGCATCGGGCGGATGTCCCGATCGGATAACAGATGGGCAAGAGATCACACTCGGGATCTAATCATTGGAGATCCAAGTGCTAGAAGTCAAAACAAAAGTGCTACTACTCGGAATGAATGTTTTTATCTAAGCTTACATCACAAATAGAGCCAAAGAAGATAGAGGATGCTATGGAAGACTCGGTTGGATAGAAGCCATGCGGGGAAGAACTCAACCAATTTGAGCGAAGCAAAGTATGGAGATTGGTACCAAGACCAAAAGTCATCTGTGATAGGAACTAAGTGGGTCTTGAAACAAAATGGATGAAGATGGGGTCATAACGAGAAACAAGGCAAGATTAGTGGCAAAGGGCTATTCTCGAAGAAGAAGGTATCGACTACGATGAGACATTTGCACTGTTGTTGCTGATTGGAAGCCATCGAGAATCTTTCTTGCCTTTCTTTGCCCACATGAAGTTCAAAGTCTTCGGATGGATGTCGAAGTGCATTTCTTAATGGAGAACTCAAGAAGAAGTCTATGTAGAAGCAACCTCCGGGTTTCATCGATCCATCTCTTTCCAATTATGTCTATAGATTAGATAAAGCCTTATATGGTCTTAAACAAGCACCTAGAGCATGGTATGAAACAACGACTAACTTCTTAATCGAAAATGGGTTCACTAGAGGTAGAGTAGATACCACCTTTATTTCTTAGAAAGCATAAAGACAAAGTCTTACTAGTTCAAATCTATGTTGATGACATTATCTTTGGTTCTCTTGACGAAAAGTTATGCAAAGAGATTCTCTAAGCTAATGCGAGAGCAAGTTTGAAATGAGCGTGATGGGTGGTGAACTTCTTCCTTGAATTTGCAAGTAAAAGCAAATTGAAGAAGGAATTTTCATAAACCAAAGCAAGTACATCAAAGACTTCTTGAAGAAGTATGGCATGGAATCGGCCTCTCCCATGAAACACCAATTGCTCCTGCATGACCAAGCTTGACAAGGATGAGAAAGGTAAAAGTATTGATATCACTCAATCTGAGAGAGGTATGATAGGCTCTCTTTTATACCTAAGCGCGATGAGACCGGACATAATGTTTGCAACATGCATATGTGCTAGATTCGAGGCTAACCCTAAAGAGTCACATTTATGTCTTTGTAAAGAGGATCTTGGTATCTCAAAGGTACACCTTACTTGGGAAATTTGTGGTACCCCAAGGAATCCTCATTTGAACTAATAGGATACACGAGATGTTGATTTTGCGGGATGCAAAATAGATAGAAAAAGTACCGGTGGCACTTGTCAACTTCTAGGAAGCAGACTTGTGTCTGGTTTAGCAAAAAGCAAAACTCGATGTCTACCTCATTGAAAGAAATTTGAATATATTCTTCTTTGGCATTCTTTGTCTTTCGAGATCTATGGATGAGAAATCAACTAGTGACTATGGGTTCGACTTCAAATCTATTCCATACCTTTGTGATAACACAAGTGCCATAGCAATAACTCATAATCACATCATGCATTTTAGGACTAAGCATATAGAAATAAGGTATCACTTCATTAGGGATCATGTGCAAAATGGAACTATATCTTTACAATATATCCCTATTGAAAATCAACTTGGCGATGTTTTTACAAAACCACTAGATGAATCAGTTTAATAAGTTAATAAGTGAGCTAGGTATGCTAAATCTACTGACCATGAAATATATGCTCTAGATTGTGCTAACCATAGCAGAATACAAAATTTGAACTCAAAATCGTAGACATGATCGAGGAAAGCTCACGATCGTGAAAGTGAAAAGAAAACTACCTCAGCGATCGTAGCAAAGACTTAACTATCGTGAGTGCGGACTCAGCGATGACTGAAGCCCCATCACAAAGCAAAAATGTATCTTGTGATGACAAGCTTCATAACATAGCAATCTCTCTAAGAGGTGCCTCGGGAACAAACCTAACCCTTGAATCTCTCAAGAGGTTGGCCCTTCTGAAAGTTTGCTTAAAAGAATGCTTTATCAAAAACTCATCACAAGGATTGGACGGACTCGACGATCGTGGGGCGGACTCAGCGAATCTTGATCGGACTCGGCGATCGATAGACTCGCGAATCTTGGTCAGACTCGACGATCGCGATCGCGGGGACGGACTCAGCGAACATAAGACTACCTCAAAGATCGTAGTCTTCCTAAGGACACCTCACTCTGAAGAAGCGAGGGCAAATCGGTACATTCTGCTTGCGATCAAAATCGTGAGAGCCAAGCAAAAATCGACACTTGTCCACTAAGCGAAAAGAGGAGAGGAAGTTACAAGTACAAGTTGAAATCACATTTTGAAATCTGAAGTCAAAAGATTATCTCTCTCATTCTCTCTCTCTCTCAAAGCAAAAACCCTAAATCGTGAAAGCTCGGGCGTATCTCACCTCCGACTCTGAGAATCAATGCATTTGCTTCAAATGTGGTATCCATTCTACAGACTCTGTTTTGTGAGTTCAAAACAGCTCCACCAAAAATTTCACAAGACCCTAGCGGCTCTTTGAAGAAGGCGGGTCTCGAGGAGGCTCTAAGCACGAGATACCCTTATCTATCCCAAGTTAGTGAAAGAGTTCTACAAAAATGGTGTGTTTGAAAAGCGACACCATCACTACAAAAAGTAAGGGAAGTAGAAATTAGACTAAAAGCGAGAAGACTTCAATCGCCCTAGGTTTCAAGAATGAAGGGCACCCATTCTTAGACAGCATAGACTTCGAGAGGGACTAAGAAAAATGCATCTGAAAAACCCCTCTGTGAAAGGGTACAAAAGAAGGAGTTCCCACAAAGTGCAATTTTTGGTGACATTATTGGGAAATGCATCTCTTTGTAAGAGCTCGGAGACATGACTTCGGTGAATGAAGCTCAACTAAGGCTCATCAGACTGCCATGTATTATGATATACAACTCAACTATGGAGCTATATTACTCGAGTGGATTGGGAAGTGGATAGTAAACTCAAAGAAATCAAAAAGCCCTCGAGAAAGATGCTATATGGGCGTTTCTTGAGTATCATTCTGCAATCTGCACTGGGTGACAAAATTGGCGATGAAGAGGGAGAAGCCATCAACCCAAATCGAAGAATGACCCAACAGTTGTTTGAAAACTGGAAAAGAAACCCCGGTGAGCATGTACGAATGATGGTGAGTTCGATTGGAAGAAGCTGGGGATCTGAAGAACTCAGCTTTCCGAAACACATATACATTGTCGGGGAAGAAGAAGAAGAAGAAATCAACAAAGAAGAGCCCTCTGTTCTTACGAGAAAAAACAAAGGGCAAAAGAAAGCTAAGAGCTAGAGCGGGTGGAAGAGCCTCGAGGATCTATGCGATATTCTGTAGAGTCCTACGATATAGAGACTACGAGGATGCTAAGAAGAAAGCGTGACAAGATGAAGGCGATGAGGATCAAGCCACCATATCACAGATCTAAAGAAGAACAAAAGTTGGCCATAAGTCCAAAAGGCCATCAACCACCTCAATCGTAGAGTCTCTCTTTGTTAGTGGAGACCCGGACCAAGCATGGCGAGACAAGGAGGTAGTTGCTTCAAGCATAGTGGTACATTGAGCAGGACAAAAGTGAGATTGAGAGAGTCTGAAGTTGTGACTAAACCCAATGAAAGCAAGGAGAAAATTTGGTCAAGAAGTACATTCTTGAAAATGAAAAGGTCTTAAAGAAGGAAAGCAAAGAGCATGGTGCTGCTAAGAAGGAGGCCCATCGAGCAAGTCGAGAAGAAAGTGCTCGGTGAGGGGAGATCCACAGAAATTCTCATGATAGAGAATACAAATTTGAGGGGAGATGTCTGACAATTTCGAGAAGATGTTCGGTGAGGGGAGTTTACGAACTCTCAAGAAGATAATCATCTTGAGGGGAGCCTCATGATATCCATATGGCGAAGAAGAGGTCCTGCACAAAATAAAGATGAACCGGTCTGCAAGACCATCCGAGAGACCATTGAGATAATGGAATCCTCGAGAAGAGAACAAAGAAGAAGAAGATGATGATGATGATGATGATGAGCTCGAAATCCTTTGGTATAGGTAAAGGTGGATATAGAAGCTATACATACAATCAAATGTTTTCTTACCTACCCATGATGGCATACCATCAAGCTCAAATCTGAACTCATGGGATCACATGTTACGGAGCTTGAAAGAGTATCCGACCATCTCGATTACGGCTCATGGATTCGAGGGAAAGTCAACTTTGCCAAGAAGGCGCTTCTTGACCATTCTTCATCAAGGATAAACTTGAGGTCTTAACTATCCACGATCTCTTCAAAGTTAATCACTTGCCATCATCTTCATTCGATCGATTCTATGAATTTCCTCGGTGGTTGGAAGTGATTCTTCACCCACTCAATCAATTTCGATTCACGAGAATCCCAAAATTACATTCTTGAAACCAAATGAAGTCAACCTTACTTTGCTCCCACAAACCACCATCTCTACGATCCCGACTCTAGCCCGGTCGTAGAGTCCCAAATAGATATCGTGAGCCCCTATAGTCCAAACACTAAACCTCGGGCCCCTCCATCCGATATACCATCCTCCTCATCGTGAATGACTACTTTAGTCTTGATCTTGCTCTTTACAACTTGCAAGATCAATCCCGATAAACAACCCCTCAACCAACAATCCTCAAACCAATGATACTCTCCCAAACACACCCCACGAGGATGACTTGAAGAAAGCAACCAAGAACATGGTCGAGAATATAGAAGGCGATCTGGAATCTCACTCCGATCTCATCCATATCAAAATTTGAATCAAATGATTCTGAATGACAAATAATTTTCTGGCACTATGAACCTTTGAGCTTACAAAGAAAGCGAGGGAAATTATCAAGAAATTCTTAAGAGTATGAAGGACGGAGATGAGATTCACTTCCGGATAATTTGCCAAGCAAAGAGAGGTTGTTCTTGAAATGCGAAACATCAAGACACTCAACATAAACTTATCTTTGGAGAATATCATCAACTTGAAAGCTTACATCTACGACTTCCGGAAATCTTATGTCAATCAAGAAAAAGCGAGAATGACATGGTTCTAATGACCCTCAAAAACAAAGAAGCGAGATCGACAAGCGGATCGAGGAAAGTAGAGAGGACATTGCTCGGACTTAAAGCTTGTTGAGCGAGCTTGTCAAGGTGTTAATCATGTATGTCTGCAGATATTGAACCCTTGATCTTTGACATAAAGGGGAGAATAAAGGGAAAGGAGTTAAAGGGAGGACGGGGAGATCAAGGCGCGAGGCGGAGGAGGTCATGGAACTCAAGAAAGGGAAGAGGACAATTTCATGCTCAAGCATCACGAAGCCCTCCTGCAAGACAATTCCACCATCGGACTCAGCGATTCGATCGTGAGGGGAATTTTAACGGCTATACCTTTAAGTCGTCGAGAGTCGACTCGACTCACAAGATGTGTGTCTCATAGACGCATAAGAATGCCATTTGGAGATCCTGCATTCATATAGAGACATGAGGAAAATCGAAGACTAAGTCAAGCGAAATTTGAAAGAGTTAGTTAGAAGCGAGGAAAGCTGAAAAAAAGAAAGGCTGAGGAGTATGCCAACCCACCTCCACTAAAGAGGTCAAAGAAATAGAGATAAGTTGAAACTTTAATTTCTATTGATGTAATGCCTGGCTGAAATATCTCACGATCATCGATAAATTCATGCTTATTCTCTAGAAATTTCAAATTTGCTCCTTTGAAATACTAAGTCATGTTTAAATTTCACTGCAAATGCATCTAGTCACTAATAATCATGACAACAAATCTCCTTGGTTATGTCGACATCAAATAGGGGGAGATTGTTGGGAGAATGCATATTATGATTTGATGTTTTAATGTATATGCTCATGATTATTTGTAAAGTCCTTGATGAATATATGTACTGAGGACTTAGTGATAGATCAAATTTGTTAGGTTGATCTAAGATCTTAACGTGTATCATTACGTAATGGAATGTATAGATAGAAAGATCAAAAAGGCATTAGGTTGATCTTGAGATGTAATAGATGAGCTTGAAGAAATCGTAGTGTATCATCGATCAACAACTGAAGTCGAAGTCGAAAGCGAAGCGTAGAGCTTCGAAGATCGTAATGTGCTTGCCTTGAAGGAACTCTTCGGAAATCGTAGAGTAATCCCAACGTTTGCCAAGCAAACTCCACGATCGTAGTGTGATGAAGGAAACATGGAGTTTACAAGTCAACGATCATAGTGTGCTCTCGGGATCGTAGAATCAACAACACGAGCAAGCGAAGATCGTAGTGTGCAAAGGTCTAAGGGAAATCGTAGTGCTCTCGACTGATAGCATCGTAGTGTGCAAAGAAGTCAAGACGCTACGATCTGAATCGTAGAGTACCACGATCCAAAATCGTAGAGCATCATCTGTCTCATGTCAGAAAACGTCGAGCCTCATGATTTGTGTAAAGGTAGATTTCAACATATGAGGAATGGATTCTAGACGCTGCAGTACTCATCAGTCCCAGAGTATATGAAATATCCTTAGTATGCAACAAAGAAGCGTATTGAAGAAGCTAAGGATAGTACCATGGGTAAGAGGGACAAAACACCTTTTCAGGTGGTAGGTGAGAAAGCGATCTTTGTGTCGGTGAGCGAATGCACGAATTTAGGAAGATGTGCGAAATGTCTCTATCACGATCGAGAAAAGTTCGAGACGCATTCAATGCCTCAACAGATGGATCCAACGGATAGTTTTCAAGATCACATATATGCAGATCAGACAAATGAGAAAGAAATAAGCAAGCATTGAACAAACAACGTGAACATCTCTCTCAAGCTCAACTCTACGATCTGAGATATTGCAAAGCTTGCTCAGCTACCCAGTTCTTTAGAACAAGTGCTTACACAGCAACTGAGTAACAACCATCAAGAACTCAACATTATCAACCAACTGAAGAAGAATCCATGTTTGAGAAATAGTCTCCCAAAGCTCATAGGCAGTGTTTAAAAACATGTAACTACTTTGCATACTCAGTTCCTTTGAATTAAAAATCCATGTTTTCACCATGAAGTTATCAGATTTCCATTCTTCTTGGGTCATATTTGGTTTTCAGGCATAGTAGTTGTTCCATTGATGAAGTGTTGCATACGATTAGCCTTAATTAACATACAACACACTTGAGAACATGTTAAATAGTTGGTTCCATACAGTTTGAAGGGGCTGAGAACCAATGTTGAATTAAGGGTATGGCTAGGAGTGATCATTCGGTTATAACCGAACCGAATACCGAATTATTCATAATTTTACTATCTGAAACACAAATCGAAATTTGGAACTAACCGAATTACCGAATTGTACATTCGGATATTCAGGTAATAACCGAATTTGAGAGAAGAAGCCCACCAGCCAAATAAAACCCAGAATTTGAGAGAAGAAGCCCACTAGCCAAATAAAACCCAGCCTACATGAAAGCCCAACAATAGCAATAAGCACCCAGTCCACTGTCAACCAAGCATCTTTGCCCAACTTGAAATAACAACAATTTAAAATCGTGGGTCTTAAATCTTAATGCTCATTACTCAGCCCATCATCAACCATCTTAACAAAAACAAGAGCATGCTACAAAGAGGAATTTTTCCTCATCTTTGCTAACTCTTTGTTATTGTAAACTTGTAATTCATCCTAAAAGCTACCAGCTCGTCCATATATTTCCCAGATGCAAAAACAAACATATAACATAGGAAAAAAGATGACTTTCCTAAAAAAGAATCAGCAAAACAATGAACATAAAGGAGGAAGATCCCAAATTGCTTCATTAGGATCACGAACAGTCTCCATATATTCTTGAACCCCATTCATAGCATAGAGTGATCTTTGAAATCATGTTTTCAACTTTCATGCGGTCGAATTCGAAAACTCCATTTCATCAGGCATAAGATTCATATTCTTAGGCAAATCCAGCATTTCTTGAGTAAATGGAAACCCCTTATTATTCGCAAAACCCCATGACATATTATTATTCGATTCACTACCCAAGTCGAAACCATCATTACAATGGAGATGGGGAATAAACGAAGAGGGAGAATGGAGATGGAGATGGAGATGGAGATCGAGTAGGTAGAGATGAGAAATCGAGATCTGACTTCTGAGAGTGATGACATGGGAGTTTTAGATCAGATCTGGGTTGAGACTTGAGAGTCTGAGATATCATATATAAGAGATAAAAACAGAGACGAAGAGAGTAAGGCTGTAAATGTAAGGGCGAAGAGTTATTAAGATAAGGCTTATTCGGTATTCGGGTAGACCGAATGATACAAAAATGAAATCTGAACCAGTAACCGTAAACCGAAAATAAATTCGGATATAACCGAATTGTAAAAAATACCCGAATTATTAAGAAATTTCGGTTAAATTATTTCGGTTTGGTTCGGTTATTCGGTTATACCATTTTTTGCTCAGTCCTAGGTATGGCTTCTAACAGCTTGTTGTCCCATACTACTGTTATGAACCCCACTACTAGCACTACTTTGTTCTGTCATATAATAGGTAGATACAAGGAGAATAAACTTTTCAAAGGATATCAACTAATTATACTACACTGTAGAACCATAATTTATACCAAAGAAGCGGTTGAAATCTCAGTACTAATAACAGAGCTGATGAACAGTGCCGATGAACAGTGTTTTTCTAAAAAATAAGGACCAATCTCCGATACCATGTACAGAGGAATACTCAGAGTTTAGGTTTATAATTCCTTAATTTCATCTCAATTACATTGGTTTATATACACAAATATATTTATGGTAATCTCTAATTACAGCTATGTATACACAATAATTATGGGATATGACTAACTATAATTATGGAAACCATATCATATCTTCTAAAAGATAATTAAGAGACCTTTCTTTCACTTGAATTTTATTTTTATTTTAGTGATACGGGCCAATTAAGAATAAGACCCGATGACACGTTAATATCACTAGGCCACTTTCTTCTTAACACTTTATCAAAGCCAACTATTGGGAAAAGAGAGAAATGAGACTTTCAATCAGCCAAATTCCCGTTAAACATGAGAACCCAATCTTTGACCAAGTTCACAGCTTTCAATTTGAAGTGGACTATTACCCGGCCAGCTCACATTATCTAATAGGGTAAAATGCAAAGATGACCACTTAACTTTAGGGGTTTTTGGGTATTGAGCCATTTTCTTTTGGTCAACGCAAATTGAGCCTCTTTCTATTAAAAAATTTGGACTTCGAGCCTCAAGCGCCACATGTGCGTTGACCTGCTTACGTGGCGCCTACGTGGCAGATCTGACGTGGGCATTTTTTATTTTATTTTACACGTGGACGGGCTGACGTGGCGAATATTGAACTTTATCCCAAAAATTATGTTGTTGCACAGATTCGAACCCGAGACCTCCAGTTTGGAATTTTGGTCTAATGACCACCCGAGCACATGGGCCTAGCTACTATTATTTTGCAGCGATTTATATTTAAGCCAAATTATTATAACACCACAAATATCTTTGTACGACAAAGTGGCTTTTGTAAAAGTTGTCCTACACAACAATTTTGTAGTTAAATTCATCAACAAATTATGACCCTTTTTCGTAGGTAGATATTCACCAGATTTATGAAATACAAAATCCATTCTATAATAATAATAATCATAATAATAATAGTACTAATAATAATAATAATAATAATAATAGTACTAATAATAATAATAATAATAATAATAATAATAATAATAATAATAATAATAATAATAACAATAATAGTAATAATAATAATAATAGTACTAATAATAATAATAATAATAATAGTAGTAGTAGTAATAATAATAATAGTACTAATAATAATAATAATAATAATAATAATAATAATAATAATAATATTACTAATACTAATACTAATACTAATACTAATAATAATAATAATAAAAATAATAACAATAACAATCATAATAATAATAGTACTAATAATAATAATAACAATAACAGTACTAATAATAATAATAATAATAATAATAATAATAACAATAACAGTACTAATAATAATAATAATAATAATAATAATAATAATAACAATTATAATAATAATAGTACTATTATTATTATGACTTTTATTATTATTATTATTATTATTATTTGGGGATCTGTTTTAATTTGGGAAAAATGATTTGTTCAGTTATAAATATTAATCATTGCAAAATAATAGCAGCTAAGCCCATGTGCTCGGGTGGTCATTGGACCAAAATTCCAAACTGGAGGTCTCGGGTTCGAATCTATGTAGCAATATAATTTTTGGGATAAAATTCAATATTCGCCACGTCAGATCTGCCACGTAAGCGTCACAAAAGCAGGTCAACGCCGCCTGGGGCTCGAGGTCCAAATTTTTTAATAGAAAGGGGCCCAATTTGCGTTGACCAAAAGAAAAGGGCTCAATACCCAAAAACCCCTAAAATTCAGTGGTCGAATTTGCATTTTACCCTTATCTAATATGATGTATGGATTATAATTAAAAGAGAGATGGGGGTCTTTGACAAGCTGATATGAATTCCTTAGCCTCTTATATGCCATGGGTAAGCTACAACAATATGCCAATAGATGTTTCTATACATAAACGTACAGAAACAGAACATTGCACTGCCTTATAAAATTAGAAACTGGACATTTTTTAACATCATGAAGACTTACTGATCACACTCTATAACAGTTGATGAAAGTGTTGAACACGTGTCTGAAATGAAAATTTTAATATTTAAAAAAGGAACATCAAAAACAAGTTTGAATCTTGTCTAAATTCTTGACTCTGAAATTGATAGTGAAGTTTTTGATATTCATAGGCATAACATGAAAGCATATTTCAATGATAAAGATTTTTCCCCGAGGAAGAAAAACAAGTTCAAATTTTATATAAATAAATAAAAAGTTAAAAAAAAAAAAGAGCAAGTAAATAGTAACAGAGAAAGAGCATCAAATTTAACATCTAATTCAACTAACCAATCTCACTGTAGATTTCTGACCACTCGGAAGGGTTATGCTATGTGGTTCAATACCATGGCAACATTCATGGCAAATTGTGTGAGTAAAGAAAGTATCGAAGTCCACATAATCTTGTTGCTCCTTTGTAATACATACAACAGCTATAGGCCAAAGAATTAGCTTGAACCTGGTTATATAAAGTAGGTTTGACATATCAAAACATATCCAAACTCGGTATTAAAATTTTCATAGCCAACAAGAGAAATACTTTCATCATGACAGAATCTTCACAGGAAAGTACTATTACTTTGCTTCCGAAACATTCTTAAGCACGACCATTGATGTTCCCCGATCTTTAACTATCCGTTCATCAATTGGAAGATTAAATGCCACTGTTTGAGGGCCCTTCACATCCTGCCAGAAATTTTTACTTCACATCTCATTTTGAATTCACATATGTCCAGTAACATTTAGTTACGGAATCGGAAGACAGAAAGTTCTGACAATAAAGTGTACCATACACAAGAAAATTTATTTAACTTAAGTTGTCATGTAACTAAGTAAAATGAATTGCCATAACAAGTATTTAGTGGAGTACCCTTGGATTCATTTGCTAAGCATTGCCGGGCTGAACCACGAGTTATATTAAATAGTGTTCAACATATTCTTCTCCAATTTTCCATTTATAATTGGTGTTTATTTTCCGTTATTATTCTACCTTGGTTGTTTTTGGACCACTTTCCAATCGTTATAGACTCTAACCGGGTGAAGTAGGGTTCAACAACTTCTAAATTTGAGAATATGTGCTTTCTTAGCCTTTTTTGAAGGAACAGTTTTCCGGTGGCCAGAGGAATGTCAGTGGAGGTTGGGGGGGTTTTGTGTTAGTGAAGAAATTAAAAGGAGCTTCAACTTTAGGACACAAATATGAAAGTATTCATATATTAGGTTGTAAAAGGAGGCAATTGTGAAGAACAAGGTTTCTGATCTTGTTGCTATACCTTTTGATGGGATTTTCATTCTTTTTGTCATTTGAAAAATAGAGATGTGTAGGATTTAGCTTCACTTCTTACCATGGTCTCTTCTTGTTCCTTTTCCTTCCATGACAGTCTTGTTTAGCCACTTGATCCTTTTGGAATTCTGTTGGAAGTCCTATTTTTCTTCCCGCAATGGTTCTTGGCCACGTCTTTATGTTGACATCTTTTCTTTGGAAGGCAAAGGTTCCACTAAAATAAAAGCTTTTGTGTGCCTTCGTGGAAGCTCAAGATGAGTGATATGCTTTACTGGCATCGGTTGCAAAATATTTGTTTCTTGATGGTGTTTTGCAGTATTACAGCAAGGAGACCCACTCACAGATTATTCTTCATTGCTCAAAACCTTTATCAGATTCGCGGTTTTGGAGGGTCTAATGAGGTCATAATATTGTGGCACCATGGCTGCTTTAAAATTATATTAGACTTAAATTTTGAACACTAAGCTAGGAGTTTTTAGGGAAATAGTTGCAGTTTGATCTTCTGTGGGAGAGGGCATGCCATAAGTATAACTAGCTTCTTCTTGGACACACTAGCTGCCCTCCTTTGGGGGCTTGCCGTTCTCTCTTTTTTTCCTTCATCGAGGATGCCTTGTATTCTGCTGTAAATACTACTTTCTAATAAAAGTAAAAATAAAAATTTCACTCGAAAGATGTAATAACATAGTAATATGACTCAAGATATGCAACAATAATAGCAATTTCTATAAAAAGATATTTAAATTGTCCAAGGAGAAACTTTTCTTGTTCTTTATTTTTTTTATTTCTTTGTTATTTTATTTATTTATTTATTTTTATTTGTGATAACTTTGGTCAATGGGTGTCTTCTTAATTTCTTTATACTCTTTCTTTTGTGACCCTTCATGAAAGAAAAAGAAACAGAATTCTGTTGTGCTTATAAACGCAAAAGCTTCTTCAAAGCTGCCTCTAAAGAACAGAAACCAAATTGTCAATCTTGATTGTTGGTGAAATATTGTATGTCAGAACAAGAATATAAAATAAACTAGAGTTTTCATACACTTCTCAAGGACTCACCCCAGCATTATATAGAAGCTGAACGACACGAATAGGAGCAGCAATCACATCTTCTGATTTGTACATATTGTCCAGTGGAAGATTTTTCTCCAAAACCTATGCCAAAAAAATATTTAATAGAACGAAAAAGTATTTTAAAAATGAAAAGGAATAGAAAGGGGGGAATTTAATTATTCAAATGGGGTGATTTTACAAAAAGCACCTGCAAATGGTCACCAAACAGCTTAACTTGAGCAGTTGCATTGTCATCGCGAACTCCAATGAATGCCTCGAATGTCGCCTAAGGACCAAAATTGCATGATAAGCTCCATATACCACCAAAGAACAAGATTAATCGGCAACAAGAATTCAATAGTTTAAATGTTGTTTCAAAAGATTACCATACATAGTTTACCTTTCTTTAAGTAATAAAAGAACACTATTTTCTTATGACTAAAAGACAATGTGCACCCCAAACTTTACACCCTTGTTGACTTTTGCACCCCAAACCGAAAAAGGTTTCTAAGTACACCCCAAACTTCAATTAAACGTAACAGAAAGCACACTTTCTTTGATTAACCGGTCAAAAATGACCGGCTAAGGCTGTAATGTGAATCTAGAGGGGTGTTTAAGTCTTTTTCTTTTTATCTTCTCCAACATTGTCATTAAGTTTGGGGTGCACATTGTCTTTTAGTATAAAATAAATAAAATATTCTCCTTGTCAATCTATTGACCAGTCTCTTTTCCTTCTCTCTCTCCTCCATAACCAACTTTCTCTCTCTCTCCTCCATAACCAACTTTCTCTCTCTTAAACAAACACTCATTTCCTCTCCCTCTCAATGAACAGCGACTACTTCTGAGTTGTAGAGCGCCCAAATTCATTAAAAAAAAAATCATAATCATGTTATTCTGACATATTTAAAATCACAGCCACCAAATAAAGAAAGGATAATTTTTTTGAAAACTTAAAGAAAAAGAAGGAAAATGAACATAGTATTTTGCTAATGCCATTCTCACTTTTCTAGCCTCCAATTTGTTAAAAATTACCTAAAAGACATTGAAAAGAACATGATCAAAATTTCAGACTGTCAAAACCTTTCACTAAATTTTGGTATATACATATTGGTAGAACTGAAAACTAGGGTTCCTAAAGGACCTCTTAATTCCCAATTAATCAACCAATTTGGTCCAAACTCAACACCACAAAGAAATTAGACCTGAGCAGAACGTAATGAACACAACTAAACAAAAGATTTTCTCGTTCAATATATATGCTGCAGAGCGCCCAAATTCATTAAAAAAATCCATAATCATGTTATTCTGACATATTTAAAATCACAGCCACCAAATAAAGAAAGGATAATTTTTTTGAAAACTGAAAGAAAAAGAAGGAAAATGAACATAGTATTCCCCTATAAATATTTTCACATACTATCAAATTTGAAAGTCTATCAAATATGATCTTCATAGCCAAAACCAAGCTATTTACAATCATGAATCCTAGTTGATTCTAAACATCAAACAAGAAAACTACAACTCAAACAATTTCATGAACACCTAGTTACGCAATCAAAGACAAGGACTTGGCCTATTGATCACAAAGCTATAATAATTATATATTAAACTTTCCAATAAAGTCACAAGATTTTTTGGTCCCAAATTTAAAACCAATCAAATCAAATGATCAAATACAAAACGATCAGAGCAAAAACATCCTAGAATCACCAGGAAAGTAAAGATCACTGTATTATCCGCATTCAGGCCTCACAAGCAGATCATCTGACTAACCTAATAGCTCAAATTGACGCCCACCTTCACCACAATTGAGCTTGACACTCTTGAATCTGAGAACGCAAGAATTCAAGTAAAGTAGTAGATGGGTGTGCACCAAATACCTCAAACCTCTCTCCATTAATGGCAATGGTACTGAAGTTGCCTGAATAAGGTGTGTGCTCTGCTAGAACAACAGTTCCTTTTGCAACAAAGCTATAAATAAACCCTCTTAGATTCATTTCTTAATTACAATTCCAAAGTCAAGAGACCCACAATCTTCTTTCTCCGCACGAACCAGATAAAATTGGTTCGTCTTCTTCAACATCTCGCCTATTGGGCAAACACATAGAATGAAGAGCAAATCCGACGATTCCTCCACCACCGGCGGTCTGTTGATTTCGAGCACTGACGCCATCCTGTCATTTATCCGGGCCTCAGCCTCCGACGAACCCCTCTCTCTACAACCCTCCGTACCCTACACTTCCCTCCGCTCCATCTGGGTTTCCGCCGACCCATCAAGCCATCTCGACCTCCTCACCCTCCTGTCTGGATCCACCTTCATCTTCCCCAGCCCCAAACCTAGAGAAAAAGTAGCTTTTAATAGAACAATCAATTTCATGAATATTTTTATTCTCCTTATTAATATTATAAAAAAAGATATGTAAAAGACTTAAACACCCCTCCAAATTCCTTAGCAGGTCACTTTTGACCGGTTAATCAAAGAAAGTGTGCTTTCTGTTATGTTTAATTGAAGTTTGGAGTGTACTTAGACACATTTTTCAATTTGGGGTACAAAAGTCAACAAGGATGTAAAATTTGGGGTGCAAAGTGTATTTTAGTCATTTTCTTATTTTGTAGTCCGAGTATAATCAACTTCTAAAGTAAAAGTTCAGAGTCTGAGTTTACAGTTATTAAGTCTTCGCATTCGTATGTGGAAAATCTTCTATGTTTAAAAGTTGTTTTTGGAAAAAGTTTGCAATTTACAAGAACAGTAAAGAAAAAGAAAGACCTCCCACTTCATCCCAGTGCGTGCAACAGAATTACCATAATGTTCACGATGACATGCAAAGACATTTTAATATAATATAATAGCAATATGGCCTGATTGAGGATTTGCACCTGACTCGAGACATACTTTATCTAAATTTGTGTATTACTGTTGTTTGGCTAGAATAAAATGGAAGCATCATTCTAATACTTTCAATGTTAGGTTAGGGAACATAAAGATTTATTCGGATATTCCTTACTGCTAATTTCATCTCGGAATATTCTCGTCTGTATAATGGTTTAAAGAAGTAGCTCTGGATTTTAGATACTGATTTAGCCTTTTATTTCATTTTCCAACTTCTTCTTTTTTCATTAGTAGGTTAAAAAAATGCATTCTTTTCTTTTCTTTTTTATATATAAAAGATATATTATTTTGCCTCAATTTCATTGTTGATAAAAGTCACTATACTCTAGTACATGTTAGAATAAACTATGGCAAAGACAGAAATTAACGAAGAATACTAAATCACAAGAATGCAAGATTTACGTGGAAACCTAAATCGGGGAAAACCATGGGCAAGAGGCAGAAGAGGATAATAATCAGAATCCAATACAAACTGTGAAGAGATCTCTCACAACCCAAAACCCCAATCTGCCTAATCCATTTACCTTTCACACTATCATGTATCAAGTACTCATAATTTCTCATTCAAAACTTACTCAGCTTGTTTGGAAGGCAACATGTAAGAACCATTTCAGTGTTAACATCGAAACTCCGCACGAATAATATAAACAAAAAGCAAGTCGACTCAAAATTACCATGCAAACAGAAAGCTAAACCTAGATTTATCAGCAACTCTTGTTCAACAATGAAATTCTAGGAGCAACTCAATTTGTTATGGATAAGAACTAAAGAAGGGTGCATAGGAATGAAGTCGATCATTTACCTTGTATCCAAAAACTGCATCTTCATAAATCTCGTATGGACCTATAGTAATGTCCAGCTTAGAGTCCTTGAGAGAATAAAACAAACGTTAAAATTTGATTGCTGCTAGAAACAAACAAAAATAAGCACATAAGTAATAACTAACAATTTTTTACAAGAAACTCCAAAGCTGAACAAGACACCAGAGCATTTGAATGTAACTATTTCACAACAAAAATTTTTATGACACTAATGACCTTTAAATATGGTGGCGAAAGCTAGAATTCCAGCGGTGTTGTTGCAGGAAGGTTACAATGATTTCAACAATGGAAAACAACTTTTAACAGATATTATTGCTTTTAGTAGGTCCTTAACCACACTTTTCTAACCTCAAGGATAAATAGTGAAGCAAAATGTTAGAGATTTCATTACACCTATTCAGTAAACAGAGTAGTATTTGTTTTAGGCTTGTGCACTAGTTCTCCAAAATGATTCTGCTGAGAGAATATTGTCTAGGTGGGGTTGCCAATAAACTAAAGGTATTAAAAGCTAAATTCAGATTTCAGGACAATTTCCAACGTAATAAATGCTAAATTGATATGGGCAAGACTGATGAGCATATTTTGTCGGCACATGACCATTAGCAAATTATCATTATCTTCCTACTCTACCACTGGGGTGGCATGTCATCCAAGAAAAGTCCCATATCTATTACTTTGAAAGGAAAAGGCTTGGCATAAAGAGGATAGGTGCTTACATTGGAAGCAGCTTGGCTAATCCTTGACATTCATCTTTTATTGGTGTATAACTTTGTTCAAGCGAATCAGCAATTCCATACAAGTTTTCCCGCATTATTTGCTACAGCAAGCCTTATTAGCTGTTAACTCTTTCTCAAAATCTTATTTTCAGTGATCCAATGAATGTACCATTTATCATTTGATTTGATATTATAACTGTCTTTCCAAATAAAGTTACTCAAGTATCTTGACAGCTCATGCTTTCTAGAATAATTCAAAGCTCCAAGATTTTCTTCAGCCAGATGAGTGGGGAATGGCTTGGGAAACACCTATCTGAAGATTCCCATAAACTAAATTGTATGTCATTCCACCTTCTGAAAAACTCTCATTGTAGAAACAAAAAATACCATAAACTCAAATAACTACATAACATAAAGTCGAAATAGAAAAGCTTCACTGAAACAGATAATTAGTTACAACTAAACTCAATGCCTTTTATTGACACTGTAATAGTAGAAAGAATATGGAAAAATAAATAAAATAATTATTATTATAATAATAAACAAAAAAGATAAAACAAAAGAAATAAAAACGAATATAATAAATAAAACAAATTAAAATGATAGAAAGCAAGAAAATACATAAATTACAAACTCATTACATATATAAACATACATACACATACATATAAATAAGATGGATAAGTTCTACTTCATGAATAAACATAACTTTGTAAAAACAGAATCAGATCCACTTGGTAACACTATAATAGTGCAAAGATTGATTGTGAATACTATGCTTACCAATTCCATCCATGCTATATCTGAGTCATAATAGTCATTTGTAAGGAAAGCATCAGCCTTGCTATGCAGCAGCCTCTTCAAACTACACAAGGACTATGTTAGAAGAACACAAATTGGCAAAAATTTAATAACCTGCAAGAAAGAGGAAATTAATAATGACTATACCTAGGTGAGCTGGTCATGTCCCCTGCTTTGTGGAGTAATTCAGCAGCTTTTTCAAGGAAAGGCTTGTACTCTTGAGAGTAAGGGACAATATAAAGATCATGAGCAAGAGTAGAGTTAACTGGTGTATCGCTGAATTGGGATGTGTCCAAAATCAATTCACTGTGCCTTTTAATAACGTTGAAAAATCCTGTTGCATCTTGCTTTTGGTCCACCGTAAGGCTGGCATTCCATAATTCAAATTCCTATTACAAGAAAGAGACTCTTTACGCCTTCATGCTTGAATGTAAACAAAATATGATCATTGATGCCTTATTTCACAGTCATACAAGTAGATGGAATGATATGTAAGACATGATGTTTCTGAAGCATGTAACATAAACATCCCATCGTATACCATTTTATCCATATCTGGTGGGTAGAAATTTGCACCAGGTGGTTTGAGCATAGGAAAGGCAGATCTATATTCAAGACCCTTCCATCCAGTAACTGGTTTTGTAGCCTCATGAAGAAACTTAACAGCTGAGTCTGCAGTTGTCAAAAATGCCTCATTTTCATCAAGGCAGGACCTGCCAAAGAGAAATACCACACATGCTTCACAAATAATGCGTAGTATAAAAAGAACAATGACTTTCCTCTGGAGATCAATTTAGAGACCTTGCAACAGAAAAGAGTATAAACTTAAACATTAAGCCACCGGAAAGGATATATATCCCCACGACATGCACATTTGATTGAATAATCACTAGCGCCATTGGTGATGGCCATAATTGTCACGGAACACTTCAATTTATAAGTTCGTTTTTATAGGAAAAGAAATTTCATTAGAAGAATAGAGAGATTACAAGCAGAGGGGGAGCAATGACTACTTTAAAACCAAAGAATGGATACTTGAGATAAGTTAGTAATTAGAAAGAGAGAAAAAGAAGAGGAAGAAGAAGCGTGGCAGAATGTGTTATGTAAATCCCTTAAACATCAATACCATCTCTTATATATGAGAAAAGGTATTACGAGGGAAAGGCTAAAAAGGACATAGACTAGTAAGTAAATTAATATAACTTAACACAAAGACAGTCTTAAATAAAACTTGAACGCTCGTCACTCTTAAGGCTAAAGGCCAACAATATAAATAAACATAATTGATTTAGGAAATAGTAAAGATTTTAGAATTAGCTAGCAAATGGATAATAGTTACAACATGGTGCAAGATAGCAAAGCATGTTAGGATAAGAAGTCAAAATAGAAAGGCGTGTATCAAAAGAATGATCATAACTTGTATATGAATAAATGAAGGTAATTGTTAAATCCACAACACTTTTTGTAATTTCCACAACAAAAGTGTCGTTGTAGATGTATAGCGACGGTAAAAACCGTCGCTATAGTTTTACCGTCGCTATAGGATCTATAGCGACACTTTTGTTGTGAAAATAACAAAAAATGTTGTGAATTTAACAATTTGGACATTCTCTTATATATATATATATATATATATATATATATATATATGTAGACACACACTAAGGCTGCACAAAAAAGCCAACTGAACCAAAAAAATCAGTAAGACCAAGCTGACCAGCCAGATCACTGTTAAACCATCTAACCATTGCTTCAAAGAATTGAAAAAATGAACATACTCGGTTGGTCCCGATTTAGCACAAAAAACTTCAGGACTGAAACCCACCATATGTTTATAGAATTATCTATATATCTATATATCTATATATATATATATATATATATATATATATATATGTACGTATGTGTATATAATTACTTAAGTTCTATTCAGATTATTTTGACTTCAAACGAGTGAGAGACAGACTCATAAAAATGCTCTAGACCTAGGGATTTCTTTCTCTCCCCCTCACCTACTATGGCTCTTTCCCTTACAGTCTAGGCCATCTCCTATCAAGATCTACTCATCCTAGCTCAAATCTACTAGCTTTATCTCAGATCTAAACACCCAATGTATGTATTGAATCAATATCTAAATCTATATTGGGGATTTGGATTTTTATTTGGGTCACTAACTTCAGCAAGAGTTGTTCTAATTACATTTAAAAGTTGTTTTAAGAAAAAAAGAAATTCTTTTTTAGGATAATTTAATTTATTTTGTGTATATATTTGATAATTTTGTCCATTGTTGAGCTTCTGTTTGAAGGTGTACTGGACAATTTGTTTAAAAAGTTTTAATCGGGAAAGGAGAAATATAGTTGCTTCTCTTGAAAACTTGTTCTAGTAGTTTCAATAAGTTTAAATTTCATCATGTTTTGTGGATTTTGGATTCTTTAGATTTAATACTCACATGTATCCATTTTTTGTTAGGAAGGTTGATAGACACGTAATTAATACATTTTAATATTCCCATATTTATTATTTTATATGCTTATTTTATTTAACTAATACATTTTATTTTGTTTTGTAGGAAATAACATTTATTTTTCTTGGAGAGCAAATAAAGGATTTATATCAACCTTTAAAGATGAAAAAGGACTCTTAGAGGATTACCATATAGAGATTGAAGTCAAGAAGGAAAGAAGAGAATGAAGGGAATAAAACTGTCCAAGTTCAATGAACCTATATCAGGGTTCAAAGTTATTTTCCCTATAAATAGGCCTATTGTTTTAGAGAGAAAAGGAGATCACTTGTTATTTTCTTTTTCTTAGTTTTTCACTAGTGTAGAAGGGAGTAAGATATTTAGAGTTTGTCTTTTCTCTTATTCCAATCACGTATGGTACAACTGTCAAGGAGTATTTGTAACTTTCTTTTATTTATATAATAGAAATTCTCTTTTTAATTATTGTTCTTATTTCATGCAAATAGTAGTACTAATATTATTTGTTTTTGTTTTTAATTTCATGGCTAGCTAAATTTCTAATACCTAGGATTATGATGAAACTAAGTATTTCATAATAATATTTTCTTTCCGTTCCAAAATTAATGCCTAATTATTTTCGCCTTCATATTTTCCTCCGCATAAATTGCATATGATTTTTATATTGATTGCGAGGTTTTGATAAGTTATAGTTAATCTGTGAATTTTTCATAACTTATGCTTGCCCATATTAATTATATGAATCATTATTTTTAAAGGGAAGGAAAAATAATTTGGGAATTGATTTAGGAAATAAGAAACTATTTATTATGTTAATATTTGGTGGATTCTGATTCCTAGGTATCTTTTCTCATTAATAGTTTTCGTTATTAGTTAAAAGTTTGCATAATTTAGTTAATAAATCTTCTCCACCATTTTTGTTTCTAATTTGCCTAAAATATTAATTAAGGATATATTAAAGAATTGATCTAATCTTTGCGGTTCGACCTGCACTTGCCAAATCTACAATAGACGATGTGCACTTACAGTTACATAATTTTAACACATCAAGTTTTTGGGGCCATTGTCGGGGACTAGAATTAATTTTTATTTATTCCTTAATTTTTATTTATTCGAATTAGTTTTAGACTAAAAGACAAAACGAACCCCAAACTTCACTTCCTATTTACCTATGCACTCTAAACTTAAAAAGGTGTCTAAGTACACCCCAAACTTCATTATACGAGACAAAATGCACACTTTCTTCACTTAACCGGTCAAAAGTAACCGGCTAAGTCTGTAACACAAGTTTGGGGTGCAAATTATTTTTGCCACAAAAAAAAATTTTGTTTTTATTTTTAAAAACAAAATTTTTAAAAATAAATTTTTTTTTAAAACAGAATTTTAAAAATTTGTGAAAATTGTAAAATTTGTAAAAAATTCTGTAAAATTTTTAAAAACAGAATTTTGTAAAAACATAATTTTTTTTAAACAGAATTTTGTTTTAAACAGAATATTTAAAAAAAATTTAAAACAGAATTTTATTTTACATTTTGTTTTTAAACATAATTTTTAAAAATAGAATTTGTAAAAACAGAATTTTGTTTTAAACAGAATTTAAAAAAAAAAATTAAAACAGAATTTTATTTTACATTTTCTTTTTAAACAGAATTTTAAAAATAGAAATGTTTTTAAAAACAAATTTTGTTTTAAACAGATTTTTAAAACAATTTTAAAACAGAATTTTATTTAACATTTTGTTTTTAAACAGAATTTTTTAAATAGAATTTTTTTAAAAACAGAATTTTTAAATTTCTGTTTAAAAAATAAATTTCTGTTTAAAAATAATTCTGTTTTTACAAATTCTGTTTTTACAAGTATAAGTAATGGAGTACTTATTTTTTTTTTAAATTCTGTTTAAATTTTAAACAAATTCTGTTTAAATATTTAAACAATTTAAAAATAATTTAAAACAGCATTTTTAAACAAAATTCTGCTTAAATTTAATAATTTAAACAGAAATTTTTTAAACAGAAATTTATTTTACAAGTTAAATTGAAGAATTTTTAAACAATTTAAAAACAGAATTTTTTTAAAAAATAAGTAGTCCATTATTATTACTTATACTTATTTTGAAAATGGTGATTAGTACTTATTTTCCCGATTTTTTGCTTTGATTTTTTGAAAATTTATTTTTAAAAAAATTCTATTTTTACTAAAATTATGTCCTAAATTTTTTTTAAAATGTTGTTTTTAAAAAAAATTCTGTTTTAAAAATTCTGTTTAAAAACAAAATGTAAAATAAAATTCAGTTTTAAATTTTTTTTAAAAATTCTGTTTTTAAAAAAATTCTATTTTAAAAATTCTGTTTAAAAGAAAATATAAAATAAAATTCTGTTTTAAATTTTTTGAAAAAATCTGTTTAAAACAAAATTCTGTCTTTAAAAAAAATTCTATTTTAAAAATTCTGTTTAAAAAGAAAATGTAAAATAAAATTCTGTTTTAAATTTTTTTTAAAAATTCTGTTTAAAACAAAATTCTGTTTAAAAAAAATTATGTTTTTAAAAAATTTACAGAATTTTTTTACAATTTTTACAAATTTTTAAATTTCTGTTAAAAAAAAATCTATTTTTAAAAATTTTGTTTTTACAAAATTTTGTTTTTAAAAACAAAAACAAATTTTTTTTTATGTGGCAAAAACAATTTGCACCCCAAACTTGTGTTACAGCCTTAACCGGTCACTTTTGACCGGTTAAGTGAAGAAAGTGTGCATCTTGTCTCGTATAATGAAGTTTGGGGTGTACTTAGACACCTTTTTAAGTTTAAGGTGCACAGGTAAATAGGAAGTGAAGTTTGGGGTGCATTTTGTCTTTTAGTCTTAGTTTTAACTAAAAAAAAATTCTTTTCAGGATTATTGAAGCGGATCGAAGGAGCGAAAAGATAAAGATTTGGTTGCTACGCTTTCTTCGGTACTTCGTATCTCCATATTTTTAAAAAAAAAATAATAGTTTAGTTTTTTATTATTATTATTAATATTATTTTTTTTATTTGCCGCATTCATGCATTCACTCACGTAGAGCACATCCTGTTAGGTATTTTATTTTTTATTTTTTATTTTTTGTCAAATATAAACTGTGGTGATTGCTGGAGGATTGAGGTACATCAAAATTTCTCCTTTTGTAATTTACATAGTTTTAGGACATTTTATTTGTTTATAGTATTTTTTTTATTTGTGCATTTTCATCTTTAATCTAACATTAAGGACACAACTTGTAACAAGATAAGGTGGGGATTTCATCACCCTTCCTTGGCCCACAAACAACCCAATTTGCATTTTGCATGACCATGACCTAATAAAATCAAGTAAACGTTGGCCCCTAGAACTCTCGAGCTCAATTAGGACAAGAAACTCCAAGAGGAGTCTGAATTTTAAATTAATCAAACTACTGGTGTCTAGGCAAGTGGTTCAAAAGGTATACGCCTAAAGATTGTGTGGTAATTCAATTAGTTACCGTATCTACGGAGAGACTCCCACCTTTCTTACACTTACCTGGCTAGTGGTATGATTAATTTCGAATTTGGTGGACCTTGCGGTGCAACTTGGAACAGTTAGGAGCTGTCTAGATTTTATTTAGGTTAACCTTAGAAGTAAATTTTTTAATTTTTATTTTTTTTTTATTTTTTTTTATTTTTTTTTGTGCTTATCTGCTCGTTTGCTAAGTAGTGTATGCAAAAACTGCGGATTAGGGACGAAATATCCCGATTAGTGAGAAAACTTTATTTTTCGAATTTCACTTTAAAAGATCCCACTTTAAGAAAAATAGAGGGCGCACAAATTGTTTCTTTTAAGGAATCGATGTTATCCTTCCCGCTCTGCCCAACCTTCATGTATTAGTCTACCACCGGTAACTGGTAACAATTTTGAACTTAAACCACATTTTATAAATATGTTACCTAGGTTCACGGGGATAGAAGATGCATATTTATTTATTCAGGAATTTGAGGAAGTTTGTGCCTTAATGAAAATTCAACAATTGTCTGATGACTCAATTAGGCTAAGATTTATAACATTTGCTTTAAAAGATAATGCTAAAAAGTGGTTATATAGCCTACCAAATAATTCCATATCAACCTGGGAGGGATTTGTCGTTACATTTCTAAAAAAATATTTTTCAAATCATAAAACTGCTAAAATTAGGACTGCAATTCATCAATTTTGCCAACTTGAAAAAGAGTCCTTTTGGAAATATTTTGATAGATTTAAAAATTTGTTATCTCAGTGCCCACACCACGGAATTGAAAAATGGAGATTTTGTCAAATTGCTTACGAAGGTTTAGACTATCCCACTAAAACAATGTTAGAGTCGATGTGTCAAGGGGATTTTTTGAATAATGATGAGAAAAAGGCATGGGAGTTTTTAGAAGACTTAGCAGAAAAAATCATGCAATGGGAAACCACCCGAGAGACCGATAAACCTAGTTCATCTAGGGGTGTTCATACAATTGACAATTCAATTGCTACCTAAGTTAAGTTGGCTAGTGTACTTAAAAGACTTGAAGATTTAGAAACTAGGAGACAATCCCACATGAACCAAGTCTCAACACCAACACCTTTGTGTCTAAGCTGTAATTCACCAAGCCATGTGATTGATGAATGTCCTAGAGTCATGCCCCAATTTGAAGAATATGAACAAGTCAATGCAATAATTCAAAGACCTAGGAATGTGACCCATTTGCACCCACTTATAATCCAAGTTGGAGAAATCATCCTAATTTTGCATGGAACCAAGGACCCTACCCTAATAATTCTTCAAATCAGGTCAATCAGTCTCTAAATCAATCTTTTCAACCTTACCAAAAGCCAAATCCTGGTCTGTGCCAAAATTCAAATTCAGCACCTCAATATCCACCAGGTTTTTCTAATGAAAGTGAGAGGAGACTTGGCACCTTAGAAAAGAGTTCAGCACCTTAATAAATCTTCTCCACCATTTTTGTTTCTAATTTGCCTAAAATATTAATTAAGGATATATTAAAGAATTGATTTAGTCTCTGTGGTTCGACCTGCACTTGTCAAATCTACAGTAGACGATGTGCACTTGCAGTTACATAATTTTAACACATCAAAGGTCTTACAAAAAGTAAAAGCACCTCCAAACCAAAAAGCCGGCCAAACCAACTGATGCAAACGAATGGCCTGAAATCAACCAGAACCAAGTCTTGCGGTCGACTTTGGTTTTGCATAGTTAAAACTGGGGAAGGTTCAAAATTTATTTACTAAAGAAAACCTGTCAAAACAGCTCGAGTTTTGAAGAATGGTTTGTGTGGATGTTCAAGGCTTCAAGCTTGGTCATAGGGTGGGGCTTTTGAAATAAATTGAGAGTGGGATGAGTTTTCTAAGAACATAATCCCTTTGTTCCAAAATTAGAGACATATTTTGACTTTTAAGTCAACTTGCAAAATCTTAAAATTCAAAATTGAGATAAAAGTCAATTACTAGCACCTTTTAGTTTGTTTACAATGGTTATAGTTGTTTATATTATAATCAAATAAATTCCTAACAATTTTGAATGTTAAGATTTCACAAATTGACTACGTATCTAATTTTGGAACTAAGGTAATACTTTCATTATTTGTGAGGGCTAAAGGATCCAGGTCCATAAAGATGTTCGGTGTGGAGAGGTGTGCCTGGGAGAGTTCCGGATGTTTTTGCTATTGAAATGCAGATTTAGGCTTTGGCGGTGGATTATATGCTACAGGTGAGTGGTAAAGGCTCATAACATCCCATATTCAGGAATCATAGTCAGCCTTGGGAGTTGGAGACTGATTCATTGTTGTTAGTGTTGATGGCGATGAAGAAGGTTGTACATGATGCTATCTTCGTGAAGTCGAATCACATCATCATCCAGGTGTGAGGATGAGACTTTCCATGGGGATGAATCTGGAGATGTTGGATCCTAAGAAAATTGTTGTTTTCTCCTAGAAAGCAGCAGTTCCCATTTTAATGAGGTTAGGGAGGACTGTAGTAATTGCTATTGTATGTCTAGTAAGGCAGAGAAAATTGCAAATCATTTGTTGTTTCGTAGAGAGGTGGCCCTTAACCTCGGTCTACTATTTTTGCACCCTTTGGAGTTGCTTTGGTGATGCTGAGGTTGGTTATAGCTTTTCAAGGCTGGAAAGGGGTAAGGCTATAAAACATGCAGTAAGAGGTGTGATATGGTTCCTCATTGCTTATGGTAAATAATTTGGAAGAGACAGATAGAAGTTTTAAAATATCTATGAGGTCTACTGTGCTGATTCCCAATATTTCTTTAAGACTCCTACTTATTTGGCAGGAGTTTTTTCCAGTGTATATAGTTTCTTTCATAGTTGTCACGGTGCCACGACGAGTCATGGCGGTAGCCGACTGCCTGGACGCCTAGGCGACAAGGCGCCTGCTATGGCGTCCGTATGGCGACAAGTCGTTTACAATGTTCTATTTATATATTATTTATTTTACTTAACAAGTATATTGACAATAAAATTTTATATATATTAAAACTCAAAACTTAACACTATGGAATAACATTAAATGTATAATTATGTAAATACTTAGCAATAACAATCCAAAAACAAAACACTTGATATTAAAGTAAAAGAAATGGTGCTTGAGCTGCGATGGGGCTCGGAAATGGAGTCGCCGAAGCTCGAAGAAGTCGCGATCCACTCTAAAGAAGTCGCGATTGAGTCTCCAGTACAAAGATGTGTCGAATCTGATTACTGATAAGTTTTTTAGGGTTTTATTTTCTTTCTCCCTGGTTTTTAATCGATCGGTCATGGGTTAATGGGTCATGTTGGAACTTGTTGGAACTTATGGCTCATAACTAAGAAGTCCTCGAAAAAGGTCAAGTGCGGAGCGGAGTGAGGGAAGCAGAGCGACTACACGGAGCGAAGCTTCGCAACGCACTGGTTCATCTGGTCTTGAACCGAAGGTTTGGGAGGTTTGGGGGGTTGTGGGGGGTTGTGGAGGAGGGTGGGGGGCCTAGCCCCATGGTATGGTAGTGTTACAAGGACATTATGGGTATTCAGGATATAATGTGAATTAGGGTTAGAATAGAAGTAGCAGTAATATATACTTTCTATTGAAAAAACTATGTACTCAAACAATTAATAAAACATCTCGTCGCTCCCAGAGACGTATCCAAATTGGGGAACCATGTAAATTCATGTGTTGATTCTTTACTGTCGTGTGCGTGTGTGTGATCTAATCCTAACAAGTTAAAACTATAAAATACTTTGGTTGGGCCAGAGCTGCTAAGGCGTGCGCCATGGTAGCTCGGCGTGCATCTCAAGGCGTCGCCTAGCGACGCCTTGAGACGCCATAACAACTATGGTTTCTTTTGTTTATTCTTGTAAAGAGTTTGCGCTAGGAGTGTAGTTGTACTGAATTTTATTGATTCCTTCTAGTACAGAAGAAGGGTTTGTACGTTGGAGAGGGATGGAGTGCAGAGCATAATAACCTTTTTGTTCTACGCCTATTTTTGTATGCATAGTATACAAGACCCCTTTGGAATTTTTGGGGGGGAGAAAATGATATGTGGACTCGCATCATTTGCCTACCGTATGTTCTGTTTGTCAGAAGTTATAGTCAGTTCCAATCTCTTAAGAAACCATAGAAGTGTGATACAACAATAACTTATTCCAACTCAGATCTTCATATTTTAATGGTAGCAATCACCTCTACACAAAGATTAAGCACCTAAAGAGATAAAATTCAATTAAAATCTCTCTAAATATATAAAACCTTTAACTCAACATAATCTTCACAAGATGATGAAGCTTTTCAATCGCTAATATGACAAATTGAGATGCCACATTAAGATATTGGTCTACCATTTGATAAACACCATTCTCAACTACCTAAGCTATCATATCAATACCTTATTGAAAAATAAGAAACCAAATTTTCAACAAGCTGTAACACACCGTTAGCGCGTGTCATCCTGAAGTGTAACCTTATCTTTCACCCTAACTTTATCCTCAAGAAGACATATGCATATGTGTGTGTATGTGTTTGTGTGCATGTGTGTGTGTGTGTGTGTGTGTATATATATATATATATATATATATATATATATATATATAGGGCAATGATCCAAAGCATCTATTTGTTATAGATCAAAAAATAGCATATAACATCTAAACCTTTCATTACAAAAATGGAGGGTTGAGATTGAAAACATTACATGGCCGTCCGCTAGTACTTCTAGCGAACTGGGTTAATGAAAATCTCAGCCAATTATTCCCCCAATTAGTCGATTAAAGAGTTATCTCTCTCCACTTCAACCCCTTCTTCATTTTCCTATTCTTCCTTCGTCTTCAGTTTCAGACTCAAGCGCTTCCACTTCCTCAAACCATGCTTATCTTTCAAAGAAACCAAAAAACAGC
Source organism: Panax ginseng (assembly GCA_020205605.1). Taxonomy (NCBI): domain Eukaryota; kingdom Viridiplantae; phylum Streptophyta; class Magnoliopsida; order Apiales; family Araliaceae; genus Panax; species Panax ginseng. Next base: position 10,316,671 of record CM035150.1, read on the forward strand.
AACAGAACCATCAAAAGAGTCCGAATAATGCCCCACAAAGCCTCTGGAGGCTCCTGAATTTGGACTCGAAAGACGATGAAGATTGCGGTGAAAGTAGCGGTGGTGATGATGGAGAGGCTAGGGTTGGAGGATGGGAATGTTGTTAAAGGGACTATTTTAGCTGGGCTTTTTCTTGTGGGTGTTGTAGGTGGATTTGGCACTGTTGGGTAGATTGAAGGTATTTTTCCATAAAATGAGTACCCATTTCGGAATTTCTGAATTTTGTGTTTGATTTTTATGAATTGAAATGAGAACGTTTACTTTTCCTAATTTCTAAGTTTATTTTAAAAGTTTATCTGCTTTCAAATCTACAGAATTTTAGTTTCTGATTCAAGAGCATACCTTGAACTCTGTTTTCTTTAACTAGCGGAGTACCAGAGTAATTTGTTATTTCCAATAGGCAAAAGGAGTAATAGGGGCAAAAGTGTCCGAAAAATTCATTAAGCACGTCCGCTAGAATTTCTAGCAGACAGCGTTAACCCAAAACAAATCTCAGCCCCATTAATTACACGGATGGTTAAGATGCTATATGCCACTTTTTGATCCATGACAAATACATGCTATGAATCATTCCCTATATATATATATATATATATATATATATAGGGGAATGATTCATAGCATCTATTTGCTATAGATCAAAAAGTGGCATATAGCATCCATACCGTCCGTTTAACAAATCAGTGGCTGAGATTTAGACTAGAAAATTGTCGTCCACTAGACTTACTAGCGGACGTGTTTAATCAAAATTTCGGACGTTTATGCCCCCAATTGGCCAATTCAGAGACTGTAACTTAACAATCCGCTAGACATACTAGCGGACACAGGTGCGATTTTGGGGAAACCGATAGAACCTTAGAAGACGTCAGTAAATCAAATTTAGTAATCTCTCTTTCGGCGATTTTGGGGAAACCGATAGAACCCTAGAAGACTTTATCTGCAAATCAAATCATGTTGTCGAAGTTAAACCTTGTTCTTCCAAACAGAATTCGCAGGTAAGGTTGTAGATTAATCTCCAAAATCTGAAATTTATGTTGCTGTTCTCCATTAATTTTGTTGAACCCTAGTTTCATCTTGTTTTTATAAAAAAGTAGCTAGCTAGTTTGGATGGGGATGAGCGTGGCAGCCTAATCTGTGATTCTACCACCTCCAGAGTATGTTTTTACTGGCAAAGAAGAAGATCTCACACCAGATTCTATTGTTTGTGTTGGTGGCAGTGTTATTATATCGCCATCAGGGACGATTCTTGCAGGACCCAATTATGAAGGGGAGGTACTTATCTCAGCTGACCTGGGTATGCTATGCCCTTACTACTTAAGAGTTCCTAAGTTATCAATACATGTGTATTTCCTATGTATGCTGCAATAAGTTGAGTTATGAGTAAATATCTGGTGTTATTATGTGCATTATCTTTGGGGCATATGCTGTATGAGAAACGTTTTTCAAATAATAAAAAAATCAATTTTTTATCTGTATATTTCTACCGTTGGTAACTCCTATCAATTTTCGTTGGTAATAGTAACATACCTTCAGGCTGTTTTGACAACGTTACGTGGCTTTATACTTATTGGGGTTTGATTATAATCCCTAGCATTACAATTAATTTGAGTTGGGTTATACCTAGAGAATATGCAAGGAATTGATGCAGCCTAATCTATGTCTGAGAGCACTTGTCCTTGGTATATATGGCGATTTAATTGGGATACAATGCTTAAACATGGCATTATGTCTGCATCTTTAGGCTCCAATATGCCAAGTCTCTCAGCCATTTCCTTGCCCATATCTTCTATTGTATCAATCCCTCTATATATGTTCTGTTACGTCTGCTTCATGTCCACTCAGTCTAATACTGCGTGAGTTTTGGTTAACTAGGAAATTGTTTTAGCCTTCCAAGTTCTTAGGGTTTTGGTTAACTTGGACTTATTTTTGCATAATCTAGTAGGTTACCTCTCTTTTCCTGTAAAGACATTTTTTGTTTTAATTTTTTGGAAAATGGAATTGATAATGACTGAATATATGCCTGAGTTTTTTTTTTGTTCATGTAAATCTTTCTTTGTACTGGAGAATCTTTACTTTCATGGTTGAATTGATATTTGAAATGCAGACAGAAAATTGATCTGGTTAGTTTTCGTTAACAGTGATACTGAAATGCAATATTTCTTATAGCTGATATAAAGCTTAGCTTTTTTGAATGTGCTCTTTATACTTTTGATGGTTTAAATTTTTCTTGGTTTGGTTTGTTTGATTTGATTTTCTGTTTGGTTGAAATTTCAGTAGCTAAGACTGTAGTTGAGTGTTTTTGGTAATCCTGATAATTTTAGTTGTTCTGTATCGTGATTTGTGAATGCAAGTGAACATTGGTAAGATTATCTGATTTTCTACTTAGAACACCCATTATTGGATTTGCAGATGGTCTACTTTCAGTTGAATCTCCTCTACTTCCAATTGTATTGTGTATGCCTCCACAGTAAAAAAATTATTTTCATGGTACAATTCCATTGCAGACAAAACATTTAGCATATGTTAAAACGATTTATTTCTGTTTACACGATTGTGATTCCTAAAGAGTGTAGAGTTCAGTCTCAGTTATGATGTTTTTACACTGGGAGGCTTTTGCAACTGATTGAATAGTAAAAATGTCTTAGAATTTGGAATTTTATATTTTTGATTTGCTAGAAGTTGGAAGTTGATATATTTGATTTGCTAAAATTTGGATTTGACCGATCTTGATTTGATTTGGATTTCAAATATGATTTGGAAAGATTTGGAAATTGTGATGTATTGGGGATGTGATAACTCTACTAACTGTACTCGGTATTGCAGGAATTTAATTGAACTAATGTTGTTGTGTATTGAAGGAATTTATTTGAATTATGTTACTGAAAGATGGGTATTGCAGTGTTGTAATTGAATGTACTGGGTATTGTATTTCACAGCAATTGGGTTGTACCACGTTTTTTTTGTTGTAACTGAATTGAGCAACTATTGCAGTAATTTAATTGAACACTTACAAGCTGTGTATTCCGGACGTTTATTTGCGTTTATGTTGCTGAGATTTAGATCAAAATTGCAGTGTTGTATTTTAATTGATGTAGGTATGTATTGGGATTTTCAGTGCAGGAACTAGGAAGGATATCGTGTGTATTGGGTTTAGCAGTGTTGTAACATCTGTAAGTATGGATTTTCAGTTAAGGAAGGATATAGTTTGTATTGGGTGCAGGATGTTGTAACATCCGTGCAATACTTACAGGGATTTTCAGTTAAGGATATCGTTTGTATATTGGGTGCAGGAAGGCAATTGGCCAATAACTGAAGGATATCATTTGTATTGGGTGCAGGAAGGCAATTGGTTAACATATTGTATTGTTTGTATTATATCCATCCGCTAGTATGTCTAGCGGATTGTTAAGTTACAGTCTCTGAATTGGCCAATTAGGGGCATAAACGTCCGAAATTTTGATTAAACACGTCCGCTAGACTACTAGCGGACGGCAATTTCCCAGTCTAAATCTCGACCACCGATTTGTTAAACGAACGGTATGGATGCTATATGCCACTTTTTGATCCATAGCAAATAGATGCTATGGATCATTCCCCATATATATATATGTATCTTTTTGATTTGATTGCCAAGATCAACCAAGCTTTCATATCATGTGGAAAAATAAAGAGGGGAAGATGTTTTCTATTATATATCTCACGATGTACAATAGAGAGCCTTTATATAGGCTTAGAACTTCAGTACACTTGGAAAATAAATTAATCATCCCTTAATCATGTAATCTTCCTTTAATCATGCAATCCCCCAAATCATGTTATTAGAATAATATCCTAGAAGCTGAAAGTCTTATATTATGACTCACTGCTCGTTACAAAACATAATCTCAAAACTAAAAAGATTCAAACCAAACTTAAAAGGAAAATATTTTATCTCCAATACTCCCCCTCAAATTGAGGTCCTCTTCAATTTGCACGAATAAAATAAAAAGAAAGAAAAAGAAAAAATGATGTGTGTGTGTGTATATATATATATATATATATATATATATATATACATGCAAAGGCATACATGTGTAAATTTGACAGTATCTGCTCAAAGCCTCCAACAAAATAAATTTTATGTTCAAAAAACAAGCTTATCCAACTAACTATTTTTTTATGTTCTCAAAAAAACGAGCAGGAAATCATTAGACCTGACCACTAGATACAATTTATTCAATTATCACACAGAGCATGCTCAAGGAGATGAATGTTTTATTCATAAATCAAGGAGAAATAGATCTTAAATGGCACTACTTAAAGGAAGACTTACCATGGAGTTTTGTTTATCAAATAATATTTCCATTTTAACTTGTCCAAATGAGAAATTTCAGCACTCTTATTCAACCAATCTCTTAAAGAAGGATTGCTGTACCAAGCCTGATTGCAAAACAAGAAAAAATTAAACTAATAAAGTAAATAAACAGAAAATCAAAGACCTTCAGTATCAAACAAATGAAATAGAGCAATTGTTTTTTTCTTCAGAATTTCTTGCTATAGATATAAATGTGAAACCAAACTAGACATAGCTACCCCCACCCACCCGGCATGGCCTTAACAAGAATTAAGTGAAGGCAATGCAGAGCTGCAAGAACCCGATGTGCTCTTCTATAATTGGAAGCCACCTTCTGCAGTGGGACCATAACTTGTATGTGAAAATATGATATTACACTTTCAGAACAAGCAGCCAAGGACTATAAACCCAAAAAAATATAATAAAAAAATGAAATGAAAAAATAAACTAGTGACTAGAAATATGTTCATTAGAACCTAAGAGATTAATCTCAAATATCTTTCCAAGATTTCAATGTGGCATCCGAAATGATGTAAGGACACCATTAAACAAGATTTATAGAAAGACATCAATATGAGACCAGTGAGAGACATTACGCATTCCGCATTAATCTACAATATATCACGAATACATTCAGGTCTATCTGTTTACAGTCTATCCACGGTCAACTTAACACTATATAGTTCAGTTCACATATGAATACAAGTTATTCTGTAATATTCTGAAGCTATTTTCGTTTTTCATTTCCAGGGTTGTTTCCAAACAATTCTCCTCTCATCATGTCTGATTTGTTCTTCATTGTATAATTGAGCTTGAAATGGAAGACATGAAACATGTGATATTCCTTTATAAAGTAAAAAATGTGATAAAAACAATTGTATACATGTGATAATGTCCAAACTAGCTTATAAGGTCTTATGGTTCTGACTTTGGGGTTTTATGACTTTTGTCTTATAGGTTTTGATTACTTGATCCAGCTAAAACTAAGTTAAGTAATTTTGGGTCTTACAGGTTTTTCTATTAAAAAGGCTACTCTTTGAGATTGACTAGGTATAATCTAGTCCCTTAAATGGGGATATTGCTTTCCGATTACGTTAAAGGAGCTAACATATCTTCTACAACAAATTTGATGGAGATATTCAAATTTAGCTAGAATTTGGATTTGGAATAGTGGAAGCTTTGAGGTTTGAAGAGTAACCCCGCACAATCTTCCAACTACTTCACTCTTGCAAGATGACATAGACACTGCTATTTAATGTCAATATATTGGAATCACCAAATGCCAGGTCCTTGATTAGATATAATGAAGATACAAGATTTGTTCTCAAATTTGGATAATTGGCAGATTTTCAATTTATAATGATAGGAGTATGAATCAAGAAACTCAGGAATCTGAGCTAGTGTGCTGACTAATACAACCTGAAGGTGAGAAATGTCATCCATTACAGTGGCAGCTTCGATAATTAACTCCAGAGCCCCTTTGTCGGCATCAGTGAGGCCCATTATCTGTATGAAGAACCCCAAAATAATAATAATAATAATAATAATAATAATAATAATAATAATAATAATAATAATCAATAAGAGCCAAATTGGAGATATAGAGGTCACAAATCTATCGCATGTACAAGGTTTTAGAGATGGGGAGATGACAAATTTTGAAATAAAAGAAAATTACAATCATCATCAATTAACAACATAAATGTTTCTTCTGAAAAAAGCATCAACTCACATTTTTAAGCATGTAGAGAATCAATAAGCAAGTAACAAATACATATATTGACCACTTTTATGGTGGATCCTTTAAAACGTGGCATGCGCAGTTGTTCAGATGAAAGGTAAAAACAAGCATTTCTTTGTTCCTTTATGTGCTTACTAGGAGAATCTAATATAGATAAGTAAGCATTCTAGAGGATAATTAATAATACATAACTGATTCAAGACAACCGTAAAATGAATGAAGGGCCTTCATAAGGAAACCACAAAAAAACCTGACCACCTGCCTTATCACTAAAGCTAGAAGTAAACATAAATCAATTTTAACAAAATGGTGGGTTGTGGTTATAGTTAATAATTCCTATTTTAAATTCTGCATCCTCCACAAAATTACTCTGATTATATGCATTCATTCAGAAGGACAAGGACAGATAAGATAAGAATAGAAGTCAAGAGAAAGATGATTAATATGATACAAGGAAATAAATTATCATTGTTGCAACTATCAAAGTAACCGAGCATAATAGCAACAATAAAATCAATAGTATAGAAAAAATAAAGCACAACAAGAAGTTAAAACCTCCGCGTTGAGAGAGATAGGAGCATAGCGACTGAGCTTCTTTTGTAGATTCAAACTCTGTGCTTCCATATTTCCTTTGTACCTGTTGGAATTACATTTTAACCAGCTCAGTAGCCACTTTATGTGGACAGATACGGAAACGATACAAAACGTCATACGTGATACAGCATTTTCAGAGGAAAAAGAAAAAAAACTATACAATGTATTGGGGATACATTGAAATTTTATATATTTTTATAGATATATATATAATAATTAAATTATACTCCCTCCGTCATTGTTGACTTTTTAAATGTCAATTTAAGACATTTTCAAGCACAAAATTGATATAGATTCACTAATTTTAATCAATACTATGATGAATATTGTAAACTATCTAAAAGTAATATGAATTATAAGATTTATTGTTTTATAATTCTAAGTGCATTGTATCAATTTTGAAATAAAAAATGTTTCAAAGTGACGTTTATAAAGTCAACGATGATCTTATATTTTGGAACGGAGAGAGTATTAAATAATCATAAGCAAGTAGTTAACTACAAAGCTTTAGTTCATTTAAAAACCTAGGACATATTATAACAAAACCAAAAAGTAGGAACTTAACATTTTCGTCAAATATCAGCATTTTCTAGTCCTGACACTTACGACTAGCGCTGAATTTTTCATTACACTGCCAAAGATAGGAGGCAAATATTATATCAAAAAGACCATAATAATCTCGAAGTCCTAAGGTATAAAGCAGCCAGCAAAATAAAAACAAGATAAAGCAAGCTAATTCTATCGCTAAACAAGTCATAACATAGCATCCGAATCTCCTTGCATATCAGTAAGGATCCCTAGAGTATCCGGAAGAGTCCAAAATAAAAAGATTAAAATTAATAAAATTGAAGTATTCAAGAGTATCGGATACGTATCCAGATTCCGGAAGTATCCATAGAGTATCAGTGTCTGATTCGTGTTTGACACGGATACGTCGACCTTCTAGAAGTGTCCGAGCTTCATAGTGTGAGACAATTCAGAGATTCATCCATGTAAAGATTCCAAAAAAAGAATAAGTGGTTCAATTTTTTAGTTCAAAAAGATTCCATATCTAACCATGTTTGGTTGTCATTTCTCTTAGGCTATGCTTGTTTGCATCTTGGGATAGGACTATTAATCCCAAGTGTCTTGTTTGTTTTTAAATTTGGACTTGGGACTATTAGTCGAAGGATTATAAAATGACTTAATATGGGAGATTATTTAATACCATGTCTAGCTAGGTCCCATCATGTGGGATTAAAAATTTATGGACAAAATTAACCTTAACCTTTTTAAATTTATTGTCTCAAAATTGAGTAGTGATTTTGAGGTGGGGTTTTTGGGCCTGGTCGATTATGAATTTGACTGAGATGGCATTAAGGGGGTATTGATTATGGTGACGGTTAGGTGACTCTGGGCTAGTACTTTAGCAAAGTTGATGAGTGGGATTTATTTTAGTGCAAGTTTTTAAATTTATGTATGTAATTTTTAAAATGTATAAAATAGTATCGTAATTTATTTGCTAAGCACGAGAGTTGTAAGTACAATAATTTATATAGTACAATAATTTAGAAAATAGTTGAAGTTTTAAATTTTATATAAGCATGATTTTTAAAATGTATGATTTTATATAGTACAGTAATTTATTTACTAGCTTTTAGTTAAAAATAAAAAGTTTATTTCTCACTTTTTGTTTGGCATATTAGTTTTGATCCTGATATATTATACATTGTCATAGTCGTTTTTTGGTTGTCTAATAAATATAATAAATACATTTTGATTGTTTGCCTAATTTTTATTTTTTCCAGTCCAAGCCAGTTTAAATTATAATTTAAAATATTATTAGTAAGGGAAGCATGGTGAACTCACTAACTTATTTTAACAGTATTTAAAAATTTATAATTAATTGTTCATCATTTTTTGATATATAAACAAGTTTGAATTATAATTTAAAATATGTTATTGTTGGTAAGGGTATAGTAGTCCAAACAATATTTTTTTATCCAATCCTTTAATTAATACCGGAAAAAACAAACATAACATGTAATTATTTTAAGTTATCCCGTGAATAATCCCATAAAAAACAAACATGTGACTAGGATTATTTAATCTAATAGTCTTATAATCTTGCAAAAAAACATGGCCTTAAGGTGTCCGGTGCATTAAAAATTTGATATTTGCTTCTTTGTAAGAAAAAGAGAAGAAGAAAATAAATACTTTTTGTACAATAACACCCTGCCAAAAAAGAAGTGTTTATAACTTGTCCAAATGAAACCATTTGTTATCAAAGAAAAACTCTTGTTCCAAAAGAAGATTTACAATCCAGACTCAGTTTTTTTGTTTTTTTCAGTAATTTGGCCCAAAGTATGGGATCTAGAAACAAATTTTGCAGATGAAGAAAATGCAAGATGAATGTATATAGCAGTAATTCCTGTCAATGAACAATAAATTCTCAAAACAATTATATATAAAAAATTAAAAATTAAAAAGGAAATGAAGTCTCAAACTCAGCATCCAAGCAATGGGCATTATTCTGACTTTTTACAACCATTTTAAGCACCCCTTTGTGAGCAAAAATGATTTAACAATTGGAAATTATGACACAATGTTTCCATAACATACCTTTTCGCTATTATATCAAAGAGTTGACCATATTGACCATCTACATCATAAGGGACGTATTGAGGATCTTCCACAGCAAGTAAGCTTCTGTACTCCTCAATGGAGATATATTTAACAGCCGAGACTTCTGATTCCTAACAGAGAATAAAATTTTCAACAAACTTTCAGATTCCTGTGGAAATAAGCTTAAATTGAAATGTTGAAAAAAGTCTCAAAGAAATATGATGCCAGCAAAGAATTAGTTGCAAGGATCAAATTGTTCACAACAGATTAATTTCTCAGATACGTCTTAGCCAAAACGAAATTTAGACACCAAAAACAAGTTGATGCAATTGCAGGCCAAATTTGGAATAATAGAATTATATTTAAGGTTTTAAAAGAGAAATAGAACGAATAGTAGAGAAAACAAATAAAAGTGAAGATACTGAGAGAGAACACTGAATAAGGGTTTTGTAGTACTAACATATTACTCTCTCCGTCCCAGCATAAAAGTAATGGTTGACTTCTTGCGCATATTAAGAAAGAGGATAACATGACAAAATTGTCCATAATTAAATTCTCATTTAATTGCATAGTTTTTTGCACATTACTAGTGATGCTCCATAAATATGCATAAAGAATAGAAATATAACAATTAATAATAAGGGTATTATACGCAAATTATTGTAAAAAATATATCATTTAAGGTAAGTCGACATTTAACTTGGGACTACCTAAAATAGTAATAAAGACTTTTATAATGGGATGGAGGGAGTACTACACCACATATTCATATTAACCACATAAAGTTACAATACAACCCTTGCTCACTAACATACCGTCGACCAGCAATTGTCTTGAGTCGATGGAAACGAGCTTTATTACCAACCCAACCAGACACAAACAATATAAGTTAATAATTTACAGAGAAGAGAAAAGAAGACAACATGGCTAGAACTCCCGAAGTAGTTCACACCCACAAAAGGGAACACTACTGAGGCACTCAAAGCTTTGGTAGAAACTATACAATATTCTACTTGTGGAACCATAAATATTTCCAAGAGACCAAGAATTATAAAGATTCATGAAATATGGAAGTAAATGACTAGATTACTGATAATCAGTCAGCTATATACATTTTACAAGTACAAGATAAGTTAGAGCATAGTGTAATGATAAAGTTTACCCCCCTCACCTGAAGAGTAAATGCCTCCAAAGGAATTGGCTCTATAGTTGTGACCAAATATACATCATTGTATTCATTATTGATGAATTTGCCATCATTTATAACACTGCAACCAAATGGAAGCCAATGATTGTTCATTCACCAAAAATATAATTTATTCTGGATATCCTAAAGCTTAAAGTGACAGGTAAACTGACTTCAAAAAGAAACATTTGCACAAGGCACAAGCACTAAAATAGGAACTAACACAATTTCATTAGTGGTTAGACACAGAATTCCAAGGATACGAAAAAGCATGCATTAGACAGTACATGAAGAGACTTGTGGGAAAGAAGGCACAGACTAGGCAATGACTACAAACAATTTGTATATATGGCATATTTAAGTATAATTTTTTTAAGGAAAAAGTTTATGGTAGAAAGAAGTGAGAGTATGAAGACAAGGGAAAGATACACAAATTGTGGAAAACATATACAAAGTCTTTAATAAAGAAAAGCCCTCCAATCTTATATTTTTGTATATGCGATTTATAAATTAATAGAGTACTTGCACTTCATTTGGATACATTTGCCATTTATATACTCGAGTTAGTTTATATTCAACTTTTCCTTTAATAAAGTTTAAATATCTAAATATGATTACACTTAACAAATACTATACTCACTCCATCCCAAATTAAGAGTCATATTTCCTATTATAGGATGTCCCAAAAAGAAGAGTTTTTTTTTAAATGTCAACAATAAGAGAATTGTTACTTTCCTATACACTCGCTTTGCTAGTTCCAGGAAATTCTTCTCCAAGTACTTCCCATTCTATATACTTTTGAACTAAGTTAAGTTTTTGGGAACATTATCATTAGATTTTTGTTTCAAAAGTTGGAAGTTGTCAATGAAAGGACTATTAATCTTTCTCTTCTCTTCAACGAAGTAGAAATCAACATATCAACTCATAAAACAAGCAGCTGTTTCACATATTCCGTAACTGAAAATACAGCTTGCAATTTACTCCCGTCTGAAAAGAGAGTCCTAAATGTTTTTACAAATATTACAGTTTATATGATACACTTGGAATGATATTTTTCAATAATGTTTTCAGGTTACGGTCTACAATTCAACTTAACTCTTTCTTTAGCTAAGAACACTATTTCCTTTAAGTTTATGAATCATTCGAATCCAATGAACCTCTAACAAAGAAGTATGTGCCCACTACCCATTATAGAAGAATAAAGAAGGGGAGAAAGAGGAAAAAGCATTAGTCTTGGGCCAAACTACGGTATCAGTCTTCAGTGGAAAGAGATTTAGTTGTTCAAAGTTAATAGGAAAGATCCCTTTGTCCTACCTTGGGGAACTTATTCAGTTGCTAAAATCTATATGGATGGTTAAAAATATTATAACTTTATAACGTCAAAAAGAAAATTCTTAGGCAGATAAAAAGCAGTGTTCTAAAAATCCCTGCCTAGGTCCGCCTAGGTCCCGCCTAGGCGCTAGGCCTCCCTTCGCGCCCCGCCTAGGTGCTAGGTCCCCTTGGCGCATCGCCTAGGTGTTAGGCCCCCTGACACCTCACCTAAACCCAAGGCAGCAGAAAAATTCCTCTAGGAAATTAGGCAGGATCTAGGCGGAGAGTTTTTTTTATTTTATTTTAATAATTAACCAAATCAGATCTTGATATATTTATTTTTCTAATGATTTGTCATATTCATAATACAGAATGTAACATATCAAGTCACAACAAGAAGGGGTTAAATGATTTTTCAGTAACTGTACAATAGGTCGACTTACAGATGGATATATGAACTTTTTTTTCTTACAGTCAACTCACTGTACTCGACTTTGCTAACAAAAAGTTAAAAAACCCGTTAGAAACTTTGACTTTCAACGGAACGGTACACATCAGCGGCTGAGTTGTCCGTTACAAAGCTGACGTGGCGCATTTGTGTGATGTGGCAGTGATTATGTGGATTTGTAGGGAAATTTTTATGAAGAAAATGAAAAAAATATTTTAAAGTATAATATAAATTATAAAAATTATAAAATTATAAATATTTTAAAATTAAAATCTTTTCAAATTCGGACATTAAATTTATAATTGAATCAATTTGGTGATAAAATTTTTTTTCTTTTCTTACTAGGATAAATAAATTTGTACTTTCACATGCAAATAATTTTTAATTTTATCAAATAAGTTTTATTGTAATTTAATTTTTTTTTAATAAAAACAAAGCTTTTTTTTTTAAAAATACAAAAAAAACAACTTTTTAAATAAAATTAATTTTATTTTATTAAAAAAGGCAGTTTTTTATAAGAATAAAAAAACGCAGCTTTTTTATTAAAAAAATATATATAACGCAGCTTTTTATTAAAAAAAATGCAGTTTTTTTTATTACTTTTTTTTTAAAATGCATTTTTTTTATTAAAAACTGAATTTTTAAAATTTTTTTTTAAACAAAACACAGCTTTTTATTAAAAAAAATTGCAGTTTTTAATTAAAAAATGCAATTTTTTTAATTAAAAAATTAATTTAAAAAACTGCATTTTTTTTATTAAAAGCTGCGTTTTTGTTTATTAATTTTACTTTTAAAAACTGCGTTTTTTTTGTTTAATAATAAAAAAAAACAGTTTTATTAAAAAAATGCGTTTTTTTTATTTTTATTTAAAAAAATTGCGTTTTACATTTTTTTTTAAATAAAAAATATAAAACGCAGCTTTTTTAAAAAAGTGAAAGTACAAATTTATTTATCCTAGTTAGAAAAGAAAAAAAAATTATCACCAAATTGACTCAATTGTCCGAATTTGAAAAGATTTTAATTTTAAAATATTTATAATTTTATAATTTTTATAATTTTTATAATTTTTGTAATTTATATTATACTTTAAAATATTTTTTTCATTTTCTTCATAAAAATTTCCCTACAAATCAAGATAATCATTTGTCACGTCAAATAAATCATACGTCGACTTTGTAACGGACAACTCATTACCGATGTGTGCCTGCCCGTTGAAAGTCAAAGTTTCTAACGGGTTTTTAACTTTTGTTAGCAAAAGTTAGAGTACGAGAAGTTGATCGTAAGAAGAAAAAAAGTTGAGTTATCCATCCTGTAAGTCGATTTATAATACAAAGATTCATCGAAAAAACATTTAACCCCAACAAGAAGTGAACAATATCAAGTCAAAATGGATAATTTTATTATAGTTGTAATTTTTTGAACTTGTATCAACTTTAAATTATATAAATGATGATTCATTTGTAATATTTAGTTTAATTGAAAATAATTCTTAAATTTATGTTTAGTTTCTTAAGTTTTAATATTGAATTAAATTCTTAAAATTTTAAATTTTATTATTTAATAGCAATTTTGTTTATGAATAAAACTAATACGTTAAAAATATGTTTGAACTTTGAACAATTGCATGTTTGTGTTTGAACTTTGACATTAACAATATGGATATGTGTTTGAACTTTAAGCAAAGGCCTTTATTATCTTTATTATAGGTTGTTTTGCTTTATATTATTGTTTTGTTTGGATAAATGTAAGATAAAATATTAAAATTGGCTTAAAATAAAAAATCTGGCCCAGGCCCCGCTTAGGCCCTAGGCCCCCACGGCCGCCCACCTCCCGCCTCCTGCCTTTTAGAACATTGATAAAAAGTGCCAAAGGGATCTTTCGATTACTTTTCTTCATAAACGTATCTAAAATTTCTTTGCTTCATAAATCTTTAGTGCCTATATAGGCAAGCATAGGTACAACCATGGTGCTCACAATCCTAGGAGTAACTAAAGAAGGATTTTCCTCGCAGTGCAGTTTATTTAGATGATGCAACACATTCTCTTTTTGTTTTCTTCCGGATTCTATAAAGAATTCTTTCTATCATCACTCAACTCACCAAAAAGCCCTGTGTCAACTATGTGAGGCAAAAAGAAGAAACGACAGTACCTTAAGCTTGTAAGCTATCAAGTATCAACAGTAAGTATAAATAGGAAAAAGACTAAACAATTTGAAATACTGAGGCAAAACGTTTGCACAATAGTATTAATGCATCTGATAATGTCTTCACAGAGAAAAAGTTATACACATCAGTAATAAATCTAAAAGCCAACATAGAAACAAGGGGTTTGATCTACCAACCATTCTTGAAGATAAATGAATATTAGTTCAAATGCATCCTTTGGAAGGACTACACCAAGCTCTTCATGAAGCTCCCTCCTGCAAGAATACAAAGACAATATTCCTATAAAGATGAACAATTTTCAACAAGTACTATAATTGAAAATTAAGCCACCAGAAACATTTTTGTTTTCCAAAAAAGTACCATGAAAGCAAGTTACGCAGAACACAAGTGTCAAGTGAAAATTATTGAAAACTATTCAGGTCCTGTTTGTCACAGTTTTTTTTCTTTTTTCCGCAGCTTCTAACTTTTAGCTTCTCATAAGTTGCTGGTGTAGAGTTTGTTTTAGCTATTAGGCCCGAAAAATAAAAGCTGGGAAAGAGGCCCTTTAATGCACAAAAAAAACTAGAAACCTGGAAGGTAGTTCTTCTGCAAATATTTAATGAAATTTTCATTTCTAAAAATACCCTCTATTTCATTCACCCAAGTCTAATCACCATGTTAATTATATATTTCTGTAATAGTATTATTCAAATATTTTAATTACATAATCACATCATTAATAAAATATTTGTTTATGGTATTAATTGAATATTTTGATAATGATAATAATTAAGTATTTTGATTATGGCATTAACACATATTTTAATTATTGATAGTAATTATTATGATATTAATTAAATGATTTTACTATGATATTAATTATATATTTTTATTATTTTCATGATGATATAATTAAATATAAGTTCAATACTTTAATTATGATACTAATTAAATACTTCATTATGGTGGATATTAAATACTCCCTCCTATTCAGATTAAATGACGTTTTAGAGAGTTTAATTTTATTCTATATAAGTGTCGTTTTGGAATCTCTATGCAATATTGCACTATTTTTTCCTAATTTACCTCTCTATTTAATATGCTTAGTAAATGCAATTATGGAGAGAGAAATAATTAATTAGGGACAATTGTGGAGAATGAGAAGAGACAATTGTGGAGAGAGAAATAATTAATTAGGGACACAAAAGACATTTTGTGTTATTTCTTAATAAGTGTGTTTAACTCTAAAATGACATTTAATCTGAATAGGAGGGAGTATTACAATTGTGATTATTATATTTAAAAAATTATTGTATTAGCTACAGTTTTTTTATATAATTTCATTATTATATTAGATAAATATTATAACTAAATAATAATTGAATGTTTTATTATGAGATTAATTAACTATTTGATTATGAAATTAATTAAATATCGTTTGTTAAAATAGTCACTACAACACCCTCCATTTTTATTATGTTAATGTATAAATAGAATTTATTTATTTTTTCAACTTAACTAATAGAAAGTAAAAGTTGTTTATGAAAAGTTTCTATTAGCCTATTAATGGTCATTTGAATCACTTAAGCTAGCTTCTTAGCTTATTTGCCAAACAAGTCTTTACAATCTTTTAAGAAGCAAATGCAACCATGACAGACAACACTATACAACTTTTGCAGAAGCAGAGTTTTGCTTTTGAAAAGAAGAAGCTGAAGCTGAGAAATGAGAACTATTACAAAAAGGAACATAAAGTCATAAAGGTGTCGTACATATTACGGAATAGTGATATTCTTTCTATCTATAGGAATCAAAAATACCAACTAGTTGCTTTTCATAGTAAAAATTAATCACAATTCACAACACTCCATCGTTTCCTCTAATTTCAAGTGGGGGGAGAGAGAGACCTCTTTTGTAAGGATGTCTTTCCCAAGGGAAATCCTACTCTTTTACATGAGGAGAGGGAAGAGTGGCTTCTCTCTCCTTGGAAAGCTATTCAGAAGACTTTTGCCCCTAGGAGAGTGGTCTTTTTAACTTGGAAGGCCAAGAAACCCATCGCCGCATAATTAGTTGACATTGAGGAAGAATCAGCTGGTGTTTTATGAGTAGGGATGCAATAATATCAAATTACTTGGTTTTAAGTTACTCTTTTTAAGAGAAAGAAATTCTATGCGCATCTTCGGAATTGCTTTGCATTATGCCTGTTTTAGGGGCATGTAAAAATAGAGGAATAGAAAAGCTTTTATGAATGACAAAATTTGAACAACAAAAACTGAAGGCCTAGTGATGCAGGACAAGGTTTAGAAAGGATTAGGGAAGCAATAAAAGAAGAAGAAAGAAGGGAAAAAATGGAGAAGAAAAAACAGTATCACCCCACCAAACAATCATAATCAACAAAATGCCAACTTCAGTATGTATAACAGCATCATAAGGTGGGAAAACCAAATCGAAGAAGGAAAGAACTAATCAGGCCATAACCTAAGGTGGATTATCAAAAAATCCATAAGAATAACTTGGTACACCAAGACCAAAATCAGATGAAGACTAACTCAAAATTAACAATCACTGTCCTTTGACAAAACTACTGCAAGTTGATTTGAATGATAACAGAACTCCGAGCAAAACAAAAATTATTACCGAAAAATTCGGCACATAGAGATTCCAAAAATCGAACAGACTAATATAAATAAAACGATGTGAACAACCCAAAACTCCTTCGATGAAAGTTGATGCGATGGACGAGTCCAATTCGGAAGAGGATTAGATGTTCAGATGCATTCGGGTCAGTAGAACTTCAAAGTGGCATAACTTTTGATTCAGGAAGAGTTATGGGGCTCATAATATATCAAATCGAAGTTTGTGACGAGCTCTGCAAGACTTTTAACCTTTGGCCATGACAAATGACTTTTTAAGCCCAAAAACCTGTTTTAAGCTGTCTAGTCACCAGTTAAAGTTTGGTCAAACTTGGATTGTTTATTTTTAGTTTTCGTTATTTTAATTTTCCTATTCCTAATTGATGTTGGGAAATTGTTTAGGACTATAAAAACGCTTATTAGGGCCTGTGAACAAATATGTTTTAACAATCAATATTATTATCTTTGTACTATTTGTGAGTTCATTATCTTCCTTGTGGATTCAAAGCTTTATCTTATGTTCTTGTTGATACGTTTAAACCTTCAAATCAGTTTGTGTCAGAGCATTACAATCTAACCATTTTCCACTACATCAATTGGCATCAGAACCTGGATAATTGTATCCGAATAAAGTGATGACTGACTAAAGGAACAGTTGGAAATTTTGCTACGAGGGAGTCGGTAGACAACCTGAAACAGCAAGTTGGCGGTATACAGCAACAACTGAATCGGTTAGATATCGCCATCAACGGATTGGTGAATGCACAAAATCGCGATGGGCGTTATCCTAATCGTGAAGGTGCAGAACCCTATCCTGATCGTGCAGAATTTAATGATGACAATGAGTCGAGCGCTGAAGAGTATGAGGACGGACCACGTCAACCAAATCATGGAGATAGAAGAGGCGGTCGTGGTGCAGGCCGTGACAGAGATTTGGATCGCTATGGTGGTTTCTGTCAGCACAACAAAACTGATAATAAGGTAAAGGCTGAAATCCTTAATTTTCATAGTTCTTTGGATATAGAGGGTTTTTTAGATTGGATGCATGAAGTTGAGACTTTCTTTGAATTGATGATATTCCTGAACTTAAGAAAGTTAGTTTAGTAACGTATTAATTGAAGGGGGAGAGCATCTGCCTGGTCGAGACAATTGTAAGAAACTAGACATCTTAAGGGGAAAGATTCGATTTGTGCTTGGCCTAGGATGAGGGTTGTGTTGCATAACAGGTTTTTACACTCTGATTATCGACAATATTTGTTCCAACAGTTTAAGGGTTGTGTTCAGAATTCGCGGATAGTTAATTCGTATACGGAGTAACTTCTATGGTTACAAGCTCGTTGTAATTTGCAGGAATTAGAGGATCAGCAGGTGGTGAGGTATGTGAACGGGATTGATTTCAATATTCAATCCAAAATAGGAATGCAACAGATTTATACTTTGGATGAGGCGCGTCACCTGGCTTTGAAAGCAGAGAGATTGGATAACAGTAGACAGTAGAGCCAGAATCATTCATACAATAATTCCACCAGAATTTTAGGAGGAGAAAGATGCTAACTTGCCTAGTTCCAGTGACAACCGAAAGATTAGGAGTTCCAATCGTCGACCAGGAAATATTGTTCCGAAACAGATTATAGAGGGGGGCATCGTGCTAAAAATAATATGTATGCCAAGCCAAACGGAGAAAAATGCTACAGGTCTAGGGAACCAGGCCATCTCTCAAGCCAGTGTTCCAAACCCCGTCCTGATAGGGAGCAACGCGGTGGCAAAGTGAATCAGGAGCAAGAGCCGATCAATCGGAGGAGCAGCAGTGGGATAATTCATATTTGGAAGACGTTGAGGTAGCTTATAAAGAAGGGGACCCGCTTAATCTTGTCGTTTGTAAGTTATTGTCTCCTAAGAGGGAGGAACCTACCCAACGAAATCGAATATTCCAGTCACAGTGCTCGACAAATCAGAAAGTTTGCAATTTGATCATTGCCAGTGGTAGCTGGAAGAATATAATATCCAAGGCAGTGGTGGAACATTTGAATTTGCCTACTTCGCATCCCAACCCTTATCAGATCAGATTGGATGGATAAAGAAAGGTCAGTGGATTAAGGTAACTGAAATCTGTGAAGTGCCTATGTCCATTGGGAAACATTATCGAATTAAGGTGGCCTGTGATGAAGTTAATATAGATGTTTGTCACGTGTTATTGGGGCGTCCGTGTTATAGGGGCGTCCGTGGCAGCATGATGTTGATGCAACCCATAAAGGTAGAATGAATGTTATTATGTTTTGGAAGAATAAAAAGAAGATTGTTGTGATGCCTACTATTTATGTTCCTTCTTCTACATCAAAGAATATGCTGAGTGTTTCTAGTCGTGGGGATTTCTTGGCTGAAGTGCGGGAATCGATGGTGGTTTTTGGCGTGGTAGTCAAACACGAGGTAGGCAACAAGGAGAAATTAGTTCCGAAGGAGATGGAGTCGTTACTTGTTGAATTTGGTGAATTGTTGAAAGAACTGAATGAGTTGCCACCCATGAGAGACATTCAACACCATATTGATCTATTTCCTTGGGTTAGTCTTCCAAATCTTCCGCACTACAGGATGAACCGAAGGAGAATAACGTCTTGAAAGAACAGGTTTCGGGGTTACTTCAGGAAGGGCATATCCGGGAGAGTATGAGTCTTTGTATTGTACCTGCTTTATTAACCCCGAAGAAAGATGGTTCGTGGCGTATGTGTGTGGACAGTCGGGTCATTAACAAAATTACATTCCGATATGGATTTCCTATAAACCTCGGATTGATGACATGCTTTATAGATTGGGAGGTTCGTCAGTTTTTTCGAAAAATGACTTGTGGAATGGATATCACCTAACTCGGATTAGACCCGGTGATGAATGGAAAACAGTGTTTAAGACCAAGGATGGTTTGTACGAGTGGTTGGTCATACCTTTTGGTTTGTCTAATGCTCCTAGGACTTTTATGCGGCTGATGAAATTGATAAATTTGTGGGGTATATTTCGATGATATCCTGATTTATAGTACTAATTTTGCTGATCATTTGAAGCATTTACAACAAGTTTTTGAGACACTTCGTCGGAATAAATTGAACATTAAACTGAAAAAGTGTGCTTTTCTAGATAGCAAACTACTGTTTTTGGGGTTTGTAGTCGGTGCAGATGGAGTTTAGGCGGATGAAGAGAAGGTTCGAGCTATTCAGGAATGGCCAGTACCTAAAATCATTACTGAGGTGAGGAGCTTTCACGAGCTTGCAGGCCTTTTTATCGGCGTTTTGCACTCTTGTAAATCCCATAACTGATTGTATGAAAGGGTCTAAATTTCAATGGACAAAAGAAGCGAGGCGCAGTTTTGCGAAGTTAAGGAGAAATTAACAACAGTGCCAGTTCTTGCATTACCAGATTTCTCTACGGTGTTTGAAATTGAGTGTGAAGCTTGTGGAGTGGGAATTGGTGGTTACGTACTCAACGATGCTTGACAGAAGTGGTCAACCTATGAACTAGAATTGTAAGCCGTTTTTCGTGCTCTAAAGACATAGGAGTCTAATTTGATATTGCATGAGTTTGTTATTTATTCAGATCATCAGTCCCTCAAGTATTTCAAAACTTAGAAACACAAAAATAAATTGCATGCACGTTGGGCAGCATATTTAGAGCAGTTTGCAAATGTGATTAAAACATAAGTCTAGAGCTACTAACAAGGTTACAGATGCTCTTGGTCGTCGTGCTAATTTGTTGGTTACTCTTCAAACTCAAGTTGTGGGGTTTGATTACTTAAAGAAGTTATATCCCGAGGATGAAGATTTCCAGGA
Organism: Panax ginseng; assembly: GCA_020205605.1. Taxonomy (NCBI): domain Eukaryota; kingdom Viridiplantae; phylum Streptophyta; class Magnoliopsida; order Apiales; family Araliaceae; genus Panax; species Panax ginseng. The sequence continues at coordinate 10,337,515 of CM035150.1, forward strand.
ATTTTGGGAAAAGTGTCGACGGCATAATTCTCATGGTGAGTTTCATATATTGGAGGGCTATTTGTTTAAGGGAAATTATTTGTGTATGCCCAAAAACTTCTCTACGTGAGCATCTTATTCGGGAGTTGCATGGGAGTGGCCTTAGTGCTCATTTGGGGCATGAAAAAACTTTGAACAGTACACGAGAGAGGTATTTTTGAGCTAAGCATTACAAAGATGTTGAAAGTATTGTTTGTAGTTGTGTCGTTTGCCAAGTTGGTAAAGGTACCGCTCAAAATACGTGACTTTATATGCCATTACTGGTGCCAAAGAATATTTGGGAGGAACATAGCATGGATTTTGTTTTGGGTCTTCCTCAAACTCAAACAGGCAATGATTTTGTTTTTGTGTTTGTGGAAAGATTTTCAAAATGGTGCACTTTATTCCTTGTAGGAAAACATTTGATGTTCGTGTTGTGAAGCTATTTTTTCAGGAAATTGTGCGCTTGCATGCATGGGATTCCCTCTTCTATTGTATCTAATCGTGATTCAAAATTTCTAGCTTCTTTTTGGACTACTTTGTGGCATAGATTTAATCCTCATTTGAAGTATAGTTCTACAGCTCATCCTCAGACTGATGGCCAAACTGAAGTGGCAAATCATTCATTGGATAACATGATCCGATGTCTTTGTAGTGATCAGCCTAGGAAGTGGGAGTTCGCTATTGGGCAGGCTGAATTTGCTTTCAACAGCGCAGTCAATAATTATACTGGTATGTCTTCTTTTGCTACTTTATCGCAAAGTTCCTAAGCATGTTTTGGATTTGGTTCCTTTGCCAAAGGTAGCAGGTTCTAGTGGCGCTGCTACAACCATGGTTAAGCATGTACGTGATGTGCAAACAGAGGTGCGAGCAAAGCTAGAGCAGTACAATATGAAGTATAAAGGTTGGTGATGAAGTATTGGTGTTCTTGCAGAGTGAGAGATTTCCCCCTGGTAAACATCATAAGCTGAAGCAGAAGAAATATGGGCATTTCTTGATTTTGCATATTGTTAATGATAATGCCTATGTGTTGGATCTTCTGGCTGACATGGCCTTTTCATTCTTTGATTTCTTGCTCGACTTTATTTTCTTTCTGAGGTCATCTTTTCCCTTTCCAGCTTCACCAAAATCAGATTCTTGCATCTATGTTACAGAGCTAAACTAATAGCCTGTGCTAGGGATCGAATGTGCTTCATTTCTACTTTTAATGTGGCTGATTTGACGGCGCATTATCCTCGGATCTCGCTGAATTATCCAGATCATAACTCGAGGGCGAGCTCTTTCAAAGGGGGAGGGACTGATGCGGTGGACTGTGTTACTCGGACACGGATGGAGTGTCCGGTTGGACACGGTATCCAACACGGGTACTTCTCAATTTTGCCAATTTTTTACACTAAAGTGAAGTATCCAAGTGAAGTATCCAATTTTTGGACACGGTGTCGGACACGGGTACTTCAGGGCAAAGTGAAGAGTCCGAGTAACACAGGCGGTGGAAGAGTCTAATTCGGAAGAGGATTAGATGTTTGGATGCATTCGGGTCGGTAGAACTTCAAAGCTGCATAACTTTTGATCCAGAAAGAATTACGGGACCCATAATATATCAAATCAAAGCTATCGACGAGCTCTACAAGAGTTATTGCCTTTGGTAATGACAAATGACTTTTTAAGCCCAAAAACCTGTTTTAAGCTGTCTAGTCATCTGTCAAAATTTGGTCAAACTTGGATTGTTTTTTTAGTTTTCGTTATTTTAATTTTCCTATTCCTAATTGATGTCAGGATGTTGTTTAGGAATATAAATACGCTTATTAGGGCTTGTGAACAAATACGTTTTATCAATCAATATTATTATCTTTGTTCTATTTGTGAGTTCATTATCTTCCTTGTAGATTCAAGGGTTTCTTTTACGTTCTTGTTGATACGTTTAAACTTTCAAATCACGATTGTGTTAGAGCGTTACAATCTAACCATATTTTGCTGCGTCAATTGGCATCAAAGCCTGAATAATTATATCCGAATAAGGTGAGAATTGAAGGACCAGTTGGAAATTTTGCTATGAGGGAGTCGTAGACAACCTGTCGCAGCAAGTTGGCGGTATACAACAACGGAATCGATTGGAGATCGCCATCAACGGATTGGTGAATGCACATAATCGCGATGGGCGTTATCCTAGTTGTGAAGGTGCAGAACCCTATCATGAATGTGCAGAATTTAATGATGACAGCGAGTCGAGCGTTGAAGAGTATGAGCCATGAGGATGAACCACGTCAACCAAATTGTGATGATGGAAGAGGCGATCGTGGCGCAGGCCGTGACAGAGATTTGGATCGGTGTAGTGGTTTTTGTCATCGCATGCAGTCGAGACATTCTTTGATTTTATGGATATTCTTGAACATAAGAAAGTTAGTTTGGTAACGTATAAATTGAAGGGGGGAGCATCTTCCTGGTGGAGACAGTTGCAAGAAACTAGGTACAGATCTTCAGGGCAAAGATTCGATTCGCGCTTGGCATAGGATGAGAGCTGTGTTGCATAACAGGTTTTTACCCTCTGATTATCGACAGTATTTGTTCCAACAATTTCAGGGTTGTGTTCAAAATTCACGGACAGTTAATGTGTATACAGAGGAATTTCTACGGTTGCAGGCTCGTTGTAATTTGCAGGAATTGGAGGATCAGCAGGTGGCAAGGTATGTGAATGGGATTGATTTGAATATTCAGTCCAGAATAGGGATTCAACAGATTTATACTTTGGATGAGGCGCATCACCTGGCTTTGAAAGCAGAGGAGTTGAATAGCAATAAACAGCAGAGTCAGAATCGTTCATACAATAATTCCGCCAGAATTTCAGGAGGAAAAGCTGCTAACTTGCCTAGTTCCAGTGATAACCGAGAGATTGGGAGTTCCAGTCGTCGACCAGAAAATATTGTTCCAAAACAGATTACAGAGGGGGCCAATCGTGCTAAAAATAATGTGTATGTCAAGTCAAGCGGAGAAAAATGTTACAGGTGTGGGGACCAGGCCATCGCTCAAGCTAGTGTTCCAAACCCCATCCTGATAGGGAGCAACGCGGTGGCAAAGTGTCGTATGCGAATCAGGAGCAGGAGCAGGAGTCGGATGATCAATCGGAGGAGCAGCAGTGGGATAATTCAGATTTGGAAGACGTTGAGGTAGCTTATGAAGAAGGGCCCGCTTAATCTTGTCGTTCGCAAGTTGTCGCCTAAGCAGGAGGAACCTACCAGGCGAAATCTAGATAGAAATATCATTATTTGATTGATCTAAGTTCATGCAATTTCTTATTTCTGAAAATTTTCTTTTGGTCAATCGCTGAAGAAAATCAACTGAATATTCCAGGCACAGTGCTTGATAAATCAGAAAGTTTGCAGTTTGATCATTGACAATGGTAGCTGGGAGAATATAATATCCAAGGCAGTGGTGGAACGTGTGAATTTGCATGCTTCTTCGCATACCAACCCTTATCCAATTGGATGGATAAAGAAAGGTCAGTCGATAAAGGTAACTGAAATCTGTGAAGTGCCTATTTCCATTGGGAAACATTATCGAGATAAGGTGGCATGTGATGCAGTTGATATGGATGTCTATGTTATTAGGGTGTCCGTGGCAGCATGATGTTTATGCATCCCATAAAGGTAGACTGAATGTTATTATGTTTGGACTTTTGGTGGAATAAAAAGAAGATTGTTGTGATGCCTACTATTTTTGTTCCTTCTTCTACGTCAAAGAACATGTTGAGTGTTTCAAGTCGTGGAGATTTCTTGGATGATGTGTGGGAATCGAAGGTGATTTTTGGCTTGGTAGTCAAAGACGAGGTAGGCAACAAGGAGAAATCAGTTCCGAAGGAGATGGAGTCGTTACTTGCTGAATTTGGTGAATTGTTGAAAGAACCGGATGAGTTGCCACCCATAAGACATTCAGCAACATATTGATCTAATTCCTCGGGCTAGTCTTCCAAATCTACCGCACTACATGAACCCGAAGGAGAATAATATCTTGAAAGAATAGGTTTCGGAGTTGCTTCAGAAAAGGCATATTCGGGAGAATATGAGTCCTTATGTTGTACCTGCTTTATTAACTCCGAAGAAAGATGGTTCGTGGCGTATGTGTGAACAGTCAGGCCATTAACAAAATTCAATCCAATATCGATTTCCTATCCCTCAGATTGATGACATGCTTGATAGATTGGGAGGTTCGTCAGTTTTTTCGAAAATTGACTTGCGCAATGGATATCACCTGATTCGGATTAGACCCAGTGATAAATGGAAAACAGCGTTTAAGACCAAGGTTTCTACGAGTGGTTGGTCATGTTGTTTGGGTTGTCTAATGCTCCTACTACTTTTATGCGGCTGATGAATAGGTAAACCTTTTATTGATAAATTTGTGGTGGTATATTGCGATGATATCCTGATTTATAGTACTAGTTTTACTGATCATTTGGAGCATTTACAGCAAGTTTTTGAGGCACTTCGTGAGAATAATTGTACATTAATTTGAAAAAGTGTACTGTTCTGGATAACAAACTACTATTTTTGGGGTTTGTAGTCGGTGCAAATGGAGTTCAAGTGGATGAAGATAAGATTCGAGCTATTTGGGAATGGCAAGTTCTTAAAACCGTTACTGAGGTGAGGGGCTTTCATGGGCTTGCAGGCTTTTTTATCGGCATTTTATTTGGAACTTTAGCACTCTTGTAGCTCCCATAACTAATTGTATGAAAGGGACTAACTTTCAATGGACGGATGAAGTGGAGCACAGTTTTGTGGAAGTTAAGGAGAAATTGACAATAGCGTCAGTTCTTACTTTACGAGATTTTTCTAAGGTGTTTGAAATTGAGTGTGATGCTTGTGGAGTAGGAATTGGTGGTGTATTTTCTCAAGGTGGTAGACCTATTGCGTATTTCAGTGAGAAACTCAACGATGCTCGGCTGAAGTGGTCGAACAAGAACTGTATGCATTTTTTCGTGCTCTAAAGACATAGGAGTCTTATTTGATGCCACAGGAGTTTGTTATTTATTCAGATCATCAGTCCCTCATGTATTTCAAAACTTAGAAATACATAAATAAATTGCATGCATGTTGGGGAGCGTATTTAGAGCAGTTTGCAAATGTAATTAAACACAAGTCTGGAGTGAAGTGGTGGGGTTTGATTATTTAAAGGAGTTATATCCTGAGGATGAAGATTTTCAGGAAATTTGGGAAAAGTCAATGACATAATTCTCATGGTGAGTTTCATGTATTGGAGGGCTATTTGTTCAAGGGAAATTGTTTGTGTATTCCCAAAACTTCTCTACGTGAGCATCTTATTTGGGAGTTGCATGGGGGTGGTAATAGTACTCATTTGGGTGTGAAAAGGCTTTGAATAGGACACAAGAGAGGTATTTTTGGCCTAAGCTTTATAAAGATGTTGAAATTATTGTTCGTAGCTGTGTCGTTTGCCAAGTTGGTAAAGGTATTGCTCAAAATACGGGACTTTATATGCCATTGCCGGTGCCGAAGAATATTTGGGAGGAACTTAGCATGGATTTTGTTTGGACTCTACTCGAACTCAAACGGATAATTATTCTCTTTTTGTGGTTGTGGACAGATTTTCCAAAATGGTGCACTTTATTCCTTGTAGGAAAACATTTGATGTTGTTCATGTTGCGAAGCAGTTTTTTCAGGAAATTGTGTACTTGCATGGAATTCCCTCTTCTATTGTGTCTGATCGTGATTCAAAATTTCTAGCTTCTTTGTGGACTACTTTGCGGTGAAGTATAGTTTTATAGCTCATCCTCAGACTAATGGCTAAACTGAAGTGGTGAATCGTTTATTGGGTAACATGATCCGGTGTCTTTGTGGTGATCAGCCTAAGAAGTGAGAGTTGGCTATTGGGAAGGTTGAATTTGCTTTCAACAGTGTAGTCAATAATTATACCGGTATGTTTCTTTTTGCTACTGTTTATCGCAAAGTTCCTAAGCATGTTCTGGATTTGGTTCCTTTGCCAAAGGTAGCAACCAGAAGTATAAAGCAGAGCTAAAGTATTCCAGGTTGGTGATGAAGTAATGGTGTTCTTGCGGCGTGAGAGATTTCCCCTAGAAAACATCATAAGCTGAAGTAGAAGAAATATGGGCCTTTCCCGATTTTGCGTATGCTTAATGATAATGCATATGTATGTATTGGATCTTCTGGCTGACATGGAAATTTGTTCTACTTTTAATGTGGCTGATTTGACGGCGTATTATCCTCCGATTTCGCTGAATTATCCAGATCATAGCACAAGGGTGAGCTCTTTCAAAGGGGGAGGGACTGATGCGGTGGAAGAGTCCAATTCGGAAGAAGATTAGATGTTTAGATGCGTTCGGGTTGGTAGAACTCCAAAGCAACATAACTTTTGATCCGGAAAAAGTTACTGGACCCATACTATATCAAATCGAAATCGAACCTTGCGACGAACTCTACAAGAATCATTGCATTTGACCATTATAAATGACTTTTTAAGTCCGAAAACCTGTTTTAAGCTGTCTAGTCGCCGGTCAAAGTTTGGTCAAACTTGGATTGTTTTTTTAAATTTTTGTTATTTTAATTTTCCTATTCCTAGTTGATGTTGGGAAGTTGTTTAGGACTATAAATATGCTTATTAGGGCTTGTGAACAATTACGTTTTATCAATCAATATTATTATCTTTGTTCAATTTGTGAGTTCATTATCTTCCTTATGAATTTAAGGGTTACGTTCTTGTTGGTACGTTTAAACCTTCAAATCACGTTTGTATTAGAGCGTTACAATCTAAATATATTCCCCTGCGTCATAAGCCAAAAAAATTGATTTGAGAAACGCTTTGGTGCAAGTAGTGATGCACAATGAGCCGCCTTACTGGGCTCGCTAGGCCTTGGCCGTTGACCATGTCGAGCCTTTACTTTGAATCAAGCGAGCAAACCGGGCTTGGCTTGGCGCAATAATAGTGTGACTGTTGAGCCCATAGTTGTTCTGGCTTACTATGGCGAGTCATGGCGATGTAGCCGATTGCTCGACGCTTAGGCGACAAGGCGACCGCCATGGCGTCCTTAAGGCGACAAGTAGTTTAAAATGTGCAATTTATATATTATTTATTTTACTTAACAAGTATATTGAGAATAAAATTTCATATGCCTTAAAACTCAAAACATAACACTATGGAATAACATTAAAGGCATAATTAATTATGTAAATACTTAACAATAACAATCCAAAAACAAAGCAGATAAATTGTACCACTATAAACCACATCAAGTAAATAAATGTTAAATATCAATGCGAGTAAAATGTAAAGTGTATACATATATAAATTATAAATAAATACATATATAAATATATATAATTTATTATTATTATATTATATATTAGTATACATATATATTAATATTATATATTAATATATTGGTAATATTTATATATTTAATAATAATATTTATAATAGTTTATATTTATTATTATAATTTATAATTATAATAATTATATTTATAATTATCATTTATAATTATAATTATTTATTATATATATAAAGACCCAGCAAAAGAAAGAAGGCTAACAAAGAAAGAAAAAATAAAATCGACACCCTGTTACTATATTATTAGAAGACAGTGCCATCAGTCTTGTAAGAAGAAAAATGGTGAAGAAAAAAAAACGAAGAAGACATAGCTGGTAGCGTCGATCGTAGTTTTCTCGTTGATCAGAGTCGCCTCGCCGATCAGAGTCGCCGAACGTCGTCTCTCATTCAGTCGGAGGCACGGAGCTGGTCAGTCGGAGACATCGTCGTCGCCTACTCGCCTCTCGCTGCGATGATGTGCTGCGAAGTCGAAGTCAAAGTCGCCTCTCGCTGCGATGATGGGCTGCGAAGTCGGGGCTGCAGAGGATGGAGTTCGTCAGAGCCTAGTTCGCAAATCGCGATTGACTTCTCCTATTTTTCTGCAGGTAAGGGTTTTCTCTTATTTTTTATTTGATGGCTCATGGGTTAGCCAATGGCTAAAAATCAGTTGGGTCAGTGTTTCCAAGGCGACCGCCTAGGCAGCTCGGCGTCTCACGGTGTCGCCTAGGCGACGCCGTGAGACGCCGAGCTGCCTAGGCGGTCGCCTTGGAAGCACTGACTTAAGTCGTCGTACGCCTTGGACTTTCTTTATCGCTGGGACGCCAAAGGCGTCGCCTAGGCGACGTCATAACAACTATGGTTGAGCCTGCAGACCAGGCCAAGCCCAGGCTGGTCCGGTCAGACCTACATCCGGCTCATCCAACGCCGCCGCCTCCGGCCCTCCGCCACCTTCGCCTCCACCATTCAAGGCAGTGCGTGTGTTGAAATCAAGAACCCAAACTCAACCAGCCACCACCTATCAACCCCCATTACCGATAAAGATCAGCAATTTCAAAAGTGTGGATGAAAATTCAAGCAGCGGCGGATCCTCAAAACTTGATTAAAAGCGTGGATGAAGAAACACCACTAACGACGACCCACTTCCTATTTCAGCTGTGTGAAGCTTCTGCCCCTCCACTTCTATGTACTTGTGCTCTATTTCATTCATTTCTATCATATATTTGTATATTGAGAAAAAGGAAGTGGTTTGTTTTGAGTTTAAATCAAATGTATGAGAGACATAAAGAATCGTTAGTTGTTTGGTTGTCAAGATTATTAAAATATACATAGAGAAAGTGCTAAATGTATATTTTAAAATATACATAAAGAATCTTTAGTTGTTTGGTGGTCAAGCCCAAAGGCCCCAAACAGCCTTTTAAAAAAAATTCAACTTTGTCAGCAGGTGGCAGGTGGGCAGCTTGACAGCAGGAGCAGGTGGTCAACTCAGGTGGCAGGTGGGCAGCTTTGTCAGCAGTGCTGTAGCAGGCCAGCAGGTTCAGCTTTTTTCTTTTTCAATTTTTGACTGTTGCCTCATGGCTCATGCATGCATGTCCTGTTGAGTGTACTGGTCCAACAGTCCAACTGGACTAGCTGCTAGGCGCTAGGCTAGCCTGCTACTGCTTCCTTCCTCTTGGTCTTAGACCTTGGCGCTAGCCTGCTGGGAAACGGATCGTAGCAGCAGCCTGCTGGGAAGGGAGTGGACTGGGCTGGGCCGCCTGGGCCTGGGACTAGGATTAGCCAATAGGTAAGGGAGTGGACCAGGCCTAAGGCCTCAGACCTCAGGCCGGTCCAGGCTTCAAGCCAGACCAGGCCAGTCCAGGCTTTTTGAAAGGCCAAGCCGGATATGATGAAAAAGAACAGACCACCGGGCCTGACCGGACCAGGCCTTGACAAGGCCGGACCAAGGTCAAGTCGCAGACCATTTGTGCACCACTAGGTGCAAGTCTGCAATCACTGACTTTTCACCTTTTCTAAAAAAGGGTGATAAGCAGTACTAAGTGATGAAAGTGTCTAAAATAGTACTGTTCACATGGTCATATGTTCATGATGAACAACTTTTTTCCCAAAACAAGCACAGGATTCAAAACTAAAGAAACACTCTTTAACACAAACACATAACCCTGAAGCTCGAATACCAACTTGGTTTCAACGTATAAACACAAGCAGAACATGTATAATTAAGAGAATAAAAAGAAAAATTAAGAAGAATGAATATACCACATAAGTAATACAAAAAACTACATCTTATTTTATTAAACTAAATTAAGATGCCTATAACTAGGCTCACAATGAGTGCTCTCTAAGAAATTAGAACCACCCTATTCTACTAAGAGGTATTTAATGGATCATTTAGAGAAGAAAACATGGCTAGCAGTTTGAGGAATATCCATCCATAACAAAAAAAGAGCAGTTTCTTAAGCATTGTTTGGCTACTGCAACTAGTCCTCAAATAGCCAAATGCAAAGGTGGGAGCCAGTAATCAAATGGATGACATTTTAATAATTGTATGGTAAATATTTGCATGTAAAAAGTCAAAAACTAATAATACAAAAGAACACTAATTTTATCCTCCATAATACCCTTGCAGAATAGATATTTCAAAACTAAAGGAACTTTTTCATAAGGCATATTAGCCTTTGCAAAACTAGTTTCTTCGATAACTGCATCCATAGGGTTTGGTAGTTAAAGGTACCTGGCAGTGATTAGGGATGAGTCTCCTGCAGATATATGACCCGCACTTGAAATATCCCACAACCTAGGCCATGAATCCTTACAGTCAGCACGGCATTGCAGAAGTAGTTCTTGTGTGCTTTCAGCAAAAATCCAAACATGAACAGCTCGATGGTAATCCCCATCTCGATGAACAGCTCCCCTATAATAGGTAGCAAAGAATTTAATGCAAAGAAAGTTAATAGAAATTATTTCCCAACTACTCTGGCATCTAAAGTTTGAGGTTCAATACTTACTGGCAAGTAAAATGGTATAAGAATATGCAAGTCCTAACATTCAGATATTAGCAATTCTGTAGTTCTACATGCAATAACTCGGACAGCAAAGGAGAGTTTGTGGCTAAAAATAAAAAGTATTAGAAAAGGTTCAATGTATAGTCAACCTAAATAAATGAAAAACTTAATGGTCATTGATTCACAGAACAATCAATCCATACAGATATCATAATGTAACTAATAGATGAAAAACTTTCTTTTAAACATGGACACCCCAGTACAACCCATTTTTTCACATGTCCCCATAAAATGGCAACATTGATCTCCATCACTAACTTAACTTTTAGCATCAGGAACTTTCCTCGGTAAGATGACATAGAAATGTCAGCCCAACCCCATCTTAATGAGCTTAACAAAAAGAAAAATACTTTAAACTTTTTAGGGTAAATAAAAGAATCAGATGGACACTTGTCTACCTCACATTGATGGGAATTGTCATTGAGGTATATGTTGTGCTTTTATGTTTTACCCAATTCATAAATCAGCGATTCATTGGTACAAGTAATATCTTTCTTTTTATATAGAGAGTAGATCATGTATTTTAAGTTGCCAAGCACAATTTATAATGGAAGATGGGCATAAGCTCTTATATTTTCATCCCAAAAAAAAACAACCTTGACATTTTAAACATGTCACAACTTTGACAATAAATATTTCACCAAACGTTTTTCCGTATGGCATTATATGTGAACCGTAATTGGTAGAAGAAAATACTTCAATGAACAGGATTGAGCATCATGTATGTGAAACATCGAGTTTGTTTATGCTCCTTCTACAATCAAGTCCAATTATTCTGCTGCATCTTATTGTGTCAGAAATAGTAGGGAGAAATTCTATTTAATTCATACTGATTCACCTTAATTTTATTTAATTGCTAAATAAATTGTCTAACAAGCAGTGTTCTAAAAATCCCCGCTTAGGCCTCGCCTAGGCGCTAGGCCCCCTGACGCCTGACCTAGGCGCTAGGCCCCCTGGCGCCTCAACTAGGCCCAAAGCGTCAAAAAAATCTCTCTAGAAAATTAGGCGGAGAGGTTTTTTTATTTTAATAACTACCCAAACCATATCTTGATATATTTATTTTTCTAATGATTTACCATATTCATAATACAGGTTGTAGCATATCAAATCACAACAAGAAGTGAACAATATCAAGTCAAAATGGATAATTTTATTATATTTGTAATTTTTTGAACTTATACCAACTTCAAATTATATAAATGATGATACATTTGTAATATTTAGTTTAATTCAATATAATTCTTAAATTTATGTTTAGTTTCTTAAGTTTTAATATTGAATTAAATTCTTGAAATTTTAAATTTTATTATTTAATATCAATCTTGTTTATGAATAAAACTAATACGTTAAAAATATGTTTGAACTTTGCACAATTGCTTGTTTGCGTTTGAACTTTGACATTAGCAATATGGATATGTGTTTGAATTTTAAGCAAAGACCTTTATTATCTTTATTATAGATTGTTTTTCTTTATATTACTGTTTTGTTTGGATAAATGTAAGATAAAAGATTAAAATTGTCTTAAAATAAAAAATCTCGCCTAGGCCCCGTCCAAGCCCCCTAGGCGCTAGGCCCCAGGCTCCCCGGCCTCCCGCCTTTCGCCTTTTAGAACATTGCTAACAAGCCCCAGTGCACTAATGCACTTCCTGGCCAAATTGCATATGGACATGAACATGTCTTTTGGTGGTTTAATTCGAGGAAAACCGGGAACTCCATTGAAAAAGCTTAAAGCTTCTTTAATAATAATTCTCATCTATTCCATTTCACATAGTCAAGTACATATTTATAACTGAATATGATAGTGACCCACTACACTGATCTTCCTATAATTTAGTAAATCACTAAACCAACTATTCTAACCACTACTCTTATAAAATCTAAGACTATTTCAAATACTTGCACAACTGCAATTCCATACAAGTATTAAATACTTCCCTCTTTCAAAATTATAAGATCATTATTTATTGAATTTTGAAAATCAGTTTGAATTTTCAAATTCAAAAACAATAAGATTTATTAAACAGCACAAAACAATTAATATTATATTTAGTAGTACTTTTTAGATGGTTCCGATATTTATTTTTGAAAAGGAAGGAGTAGAAAAAAAGAAAAGCCTGGAAAATGAAAATAGGCTCTCTTCTTTTACAGGCTTATCTCAAACAGTTCTATACATTTTTCTTTCCTGCCATGTCCTCTTTCAAACCTCATTTGCATCTAAGTTCAAACATTTTTCGTGATTACCACTAAACCTCGTTCTGTAATGCAACAGTCAACAAAGAACTATCGAAAAACTCAGCATCAAAAACTATTCATATTTTACAATGTAAAAATCAAATTATTCTTAATTATGCATCAGTTTTTCAATCAAAGAGTAAAATACAAATACTGAAGTAATAGTCTCATTTGTTCGCAGAAATGATGGGTGAGATAGGGCTATTTGTACCGAGTTATCAACACTTTGGGCTATTTAATCCCTGGACTATTTCTGAACATTTTGAAGGCCATTTAGGGGGGTGTATTCAATTAGGATTTTTAAAGACTTTTAAAGACTTTAAAAGTTTGGGTGTATTCAATCAAGACATTTAAAGAGTTTATAAAAGTTTAATGGTATTCAATTACAACTTTTTTAATGTCTTTAAAAGTTAGGTGGTATTGAATTAAGATTTTTACAAACTCTATAAAAGTATTTTGGTATTCAAAAAGTAATAGACTTTTCAGATTTCTATTAAATGGTAGACTTTGACAGACTTTAGAAGAAGAATTATAACTATCAACCCATATCCAAAGTCTGACCTCATCTCTAAAGATTTCTAAAAACTTTCAAATAAACACAAAGGTGGATAAAACTAGTTATTAATTGAACTTTGTCTTTTATTGGGTCAAACTAATTATTTATTTTATATGGGCTAATAAATATTAATATGTGATGGATAAATAATTTGATAAAATTTGGGCCATAAAAATAATTAGATTTATTATAATAATAGAATTAACAAGATATATTAATAAGTAAACAAATAAACCTAATCGAATTGGTGAGGGAAAAAAGCAAATTGTTTCAAAGCTTCCAATAGAAAGAGGAAAGAGATTTGTTCAACAAAGGTGAGATAAAATCATAAAACTCTCATATCAATTGTAAAGAAAGATGTATGTATAATATATGAAAATAGAAAATATATGATGTGTATGTATTCTTTGTTAATATATGATTATGTATGTATAATATATGAAATTATTGTTAATTTTGAAAATATATGATCATTAAACACAACCAAGATTATATATGTGTAAAATAACTTGCACGTAAAATTACTCAATCTGCTTATTTTGTAGCCAATTTGTTAGCAAGAATAAAACGCGAATTATTATCTCATTGATACTAACTGGAGCTCTAGATTAACCCGGGGTATGAAAATTTTAATCTAAATTGTATAAGAAGAGAATTAACACAATAATCAGTTTCATCTAAATTATTATTATTAATAAAACATGTTGTCAAAGCTTGTCTCTTGGAACTATATAAACATAAAATTGCTATGATTCGCATGAAGCCATGAACCATAACAACAGATTTATATATATAGGGAAATTCTTGAATTATTGCTCATATAGGTTCATGAACCATGACTAGTAGAATTCTTGAATTCATGACAACAGGTTTATATATATAGACAAACATACAAAAATAGCTTGGACAAAGCTTTCTTGATTCATCAGCCACGTATTCATCTCAATTTTAAATTTATTATTTTGCAATTTGAGTTTAGAAAATCAAAATCTATCTCTACTTTTAATACAGACATTATACTTCAATTTTAAAAGGGTTGTATACGTTAAAAGACAAGACAGTGAACAAAAATATTTGTTTTAAATTTGGTAGAATTGAGGAGAAGACAAGACATGGAAACAAATAAAAACTTACAAGAAGGAACGGACTTAAAGTGCCACAAGGTATGTACTTATCTTGTTTGTCATTTTATTTGTTTGATCTTAGATCCTACATTTCATAGTAATTTTTTAAATGGCATATAATTAGGCAAATTTTTCTTGGTCGATTGTGGATTTCCAAATCGGCGCCAATTTTTAGCTCCTTTTCGCGGTGTTCGATATCATCTTCAAGATTTTGCTGGCCAGGGTCGTGACCCCGAAAATGCAATCGAGTTGTTCAATCTTCGTCATGCTTCCTTAAGGAACGCAATTGAGAGAATATTTGGTATATTTAAATTGAGATTCACAATTTTCAAGTTTGCACCTCCATTTCCTTATAAAACTCAAGCAGAGCTTGTACTAGCTTGTGTAGGACTCCACAATTTTCTTCGTAAGGAGTGTCGTTCAGATGAATTTCCTATTGAACTAGATAACGAGTCTTCACTATCTTCATCGTTACCACTCAATCAAGGAGATAATTTGGAACAAGTTTTTGAAACTCAAGAGCAACAACGAGAGAATGCTAATGAATGGAGGACTAGTATAGCTTCTGACATGTGGAGAAACGTCGATCATAATAATAACAATGGCCGGTAACGAGAGAATGCTAATGAATGGAGGACTAGTATGCTAATGTTACTTGTTAGTGGTTTACTCACATGTATGAAGTTTTGCAACTTTTGATCATATAGATTTTCATTGTCATATTATTTTGTAAAAAACAGAGTTTGGTATTCCTACTAAAAAGCGTACGCATATGCATAAAGTATAAATAGCTCAATGAAAATTGAGCTTAATTTTTGTATTGCGTCTGTAGTTTCTAAAGTTTTATTGGTATCCGAGTATCCAAATGTATTATGAAATGAGTAGAATAATATGAACGCTTTCAACATATATAAAATCTCATGCCACAATAATATAATGAGATTTACTCTAGTTCATGAAAAAAGAGAGAGATGTTGTACACATGGGCTAATTAACAATTAATATAAGTTGCAAGATATATTAGAAGTATACAAAAGTCTATCACAGTCTTGATAAAAAGTTTATAAAAGTCTGTTACTTATTTCATAGAGTCTATAAAAGTCATTTTAAAAGAGTCTTTAAAATCTTTGAAAGTCATTAAAATCCCACAAATTCTACAAAAGTATGTCACTTAAAAAAAGTCTTTAAAAATCCTAATTGAATACACCCCCCTTAATACCTCAAAATGGAAGTATATAATTATATAATACCACCTTTCCAGTTGAGATTATAATCCCTCATCAAATGGTATTCAAAATGATAAAACATGGTCCATGAAAATAAACTACTACAAATAGTAATATCCCAGCCATTATTTTGGCAAACCAACAGAAAAAAACATGGGAATTATAAATATTCCGGCTTTTTACTCAGTAATTACACGAAGAAAAAGAATTACTCACCTGGGTTTGGTGAATCCAGTTTTCTGACCCGATTTAGTAAGAACATCAAAGTGTTCTTCTTCTTTCACCTTCTGCTCATGTTCGCCCATTTCAGTATTTAGCTATACACTACTTCTCAACAATAAAATCGGTAAATGTATGTATGAGGAATATGAACTTAAAGTAACGATAGTTGTATACAATCAATACAAATTTATTAGATTTTCTTCCAACCAAAATAACAAGTCAACCTAATCCAGTCGTCAAGAACGACTAATACATGCTGATTACCGAATATAAATACATAAATAAAGAATGACTATAGGGCCGCGTTTGGTTGAGGTCTTGTAACATGGATAAAAAATCGAACCGAATCGGTCCGAATCGAACCGAACCGAACCGAACTGAATCGAATACCGATAGTAGCCAATTTCATGAACCGATACCGGTACCGATTGAACCGGTATATTGAAACCGTGATGCACTGCTCAGACTGGCTTTTTCTAGAAAATTAATATAATTTTTATTTTTATTTTATTATTTTTATTATTATTTTATTATTATTATTATTACTTTTATTAATAGTATTATTATTTTTATTAATATTATTTTTATTATTATAATCATTATTTTATTATTATTATTATTATTATTAATAAAAAATTAGAAAACCTAGGTATATCTAGATTCAGTTTAATAAAATCGAACCATGAAAACGCTTGGGCAAAACCGACACATTAGAAACCCTAAGATATACCGATTTTTTTTGTCTTAGGACCGGTTTTTTTATCCCAAACCGATTTGTTTTTGGACCGGTCCAGAAAACCAAAAAATTGAAAAAATCGATTATTTTGAACACCCCTAGTTATGTAAGTTACACTGCCTTTTTTAGGTTGTCCACTAGAATCAACGTACCATTGTGTTCCCTAAAAAAATTAAAAAATTAAATAAAATATTAAAATTTGTACGGGACATTTTGACATGTTTTTTTTACTAATTTTAAATATTAAAAATAAAAAATTATTACAAAAAAACTGAAATTCATATAACACACTGATGCTGAAGTTATAATCTTCCGCTGGACTATAGAGTAGCAGAGAGAAGAAGGGAAAGAATTTAGAGTAAAAAAGATATATTACTTCATTCATACTTTCTTCATCCTAAGATTAGATGTTTTATAGTAATACTAGTACAAGATTCTAGATGATTCATCACCACTATACATCTTGCATGATTAATTAACTAAATATTACCCGTCCTTAGATGGGAAAAGTGCAGACATACTACTAGTAATATTAACGTCAAGATCCGTCAACGCGCTCCAATTACCAAAGCGCGTCCAATCCTGCACAGAAACAGGTAATCACTGAAAGCTTGACAACTTGTATCGTCGGGGGATAGTTATGGTGTGAGAATAAGTACAAGCTAAATAAGGTTACCAATGGAGGCTTAATGTTCTAGTGCTGACAAATAATAATAAATTGTGTGTACCTTAGAATTAGTATAAAACTTTGTATTTATAATTATCTCACCACCTTCTCTGAATCCTTCCCCGTATCGGATTAATTAGGATTCATCATTAGATATAAATCCTTAATAATGGGATTGTATAAGATCTCCTAAAAATAAGGAAGTTGGTTCTAATCCCAACCCCTCTTCCTGCATTTAGAAACCGAATATAATTAGGAATATTTGATTTATTAAATTACTCCAACAACCAAAATCGAATCCCACATGGATTCAAACTGCATATGGACGACAGCCCATCATACAAACCAGACCCAATATATCATGGCCCAACATTGCCCCCAGTCTTTCATTCAAATAAAATATTTAATGGAAAGTAATCCAACCATGACCCAACAACTAAAAAATAAATTGAATCAAGCCCAACTACAACTGAAGACCGCATGACCTGCAACAAACCAACTCTTCAATTCTACCCACGTCCTCCGTCATTTCCTCGGTATCCGAGCATAACTAAAAAGACACGTTTCTTCAAATTCTAATCCCCAAACAAAACACTCCCCATTTCCAAAACAAACAAATTTCCACCTCTCAGAACTATCTCGCTCCCTTTAGCAATACTCTCTCCACTGCAGACATCACCTCAAGCTTCATCAATGGCTTCTTCTCAAACTCCAACTAACACTATCTCCAGCAATGAGACCCCCATCATGGCTTCTCCTCTTTCGACCATCCCCGCTCCACCAACCTCTATTACACCCCAACCCCTACTGTGACACCCCCAAAATAGGTATACATCACCCATCTTGAGTCGTCAAATACATGGTACAGAATTTAAATACAAACTTCTTTGATACAGTACGACAAAACGTAGCTGAGAGTTTCAACACAGATAATGTCTCGTAGAGAGTATACAAACTCAAATAAAGTCATCATTATAATTATTATCACACTATTTCACATAATAGTGAGGACTACTATAGCCACCTATCTGGACCGTCACTCCGTTCCCCGACTAGTCCCAACTATATTCTCATTTCCTGAAGAGAACAATGAAAGCAAAGGGTGAGCTCAACTAGCCCAGTAAGAAATATTATGACTAAGATAATGCAAAATAAATTATTGTTAGCCT
Organism: Panax ginseng; assembly: GCA_020205605.1. Lineage (NCBI taxonomy): Eukaryota > Viridiplantae > Streptophyta > Magnoliopsida > Apiales > Araliaceae > Panax > Panax ginseng. The sequence continues at coordinate 10,355,859 of CM035150.1, forward strand.
TCAACAGTGTTAAACTGATAAAATATAATAAACATCAAGTTTAACTGTAGCGGAACAAGCAATCCATTAGAAGAGTCAAGTAGAGCATAATATCTACTATCTTTTATGATTTAAAAAATCCACATCATTGAATCATCCCTGCACTACGGGCCAAGGATATTCATTAGTATCACCAATGGTCATGATCATACCAACAACTGTCCATCAATGCACTACGTGCCAATGAGGATTTTTACCACATCATTTGTAACATTTCAGGTCGTGATTATACTAAATGATCCCTGGTCATAATCATATCAATCAACAGTCCATCTATGCACTACGGCCAAAGATGACTTTCATCATAATAAAAGCATGAGGATGATGACAATGATATAAGAATTCAATTTAAATGAGAGAAAGGATAAATTTTAAAGATTTATAATTTAATTTATCTTGAATTCAATAATGTCCAAATTGTCAACGTGATACTGCTTTGTGGAGTAAAATTCAAGAATAATGTTGTATCAAAAATAATTTGGACAGAAAAGAAATTAATTTTTGTCGTGAATAGTACTCCGTGAATAGTAACTGAGTGAATAGTATCCCGTGAATAGTACTTCGGGAATATTAACCCGGGAATAGTACCCGAACATGAAAAGATTAAAAATTATCAAGAATGCTCATAATAATATTTTCATGAAAAGATACTGGATGAAGCGCAAATATCAAGGATATTTTACTAATTTCATAGAGTATAGAAGCAATACTTATCAACATAAGTGTAGAATTAGAAATATAAAATGAAATAATATTACTTACATACTACAGAGTATGGAAGAAAATATTGTTTCTTACGAATATTGAACAAGAATAATATCACTTACGAATACGAAAGAAATAATACCTCTTACCTTAGTAGGAGATTGGATACTACAATAGTGTAGTAACAGAATACTCTTCTTCTTTCTCTCTTATTCTCTCTATACTTTCTCTCTCTATAGCTTGAATGAATTGGTGAAAATAATGAAGAAATGAGCTTCTATTTATAGGCTTGGCAGAGTAAGGGTAAAATAGTCTTTTTGCCATAATTTATGACATCATCGCTGACATCATCGATCATATTACATCATTGCTTACCTCATCGTCCGATGACATCATTGCTTACATCATAGGAATTCAAATTCAATTTGTTCTCTTCCACCTCCTTTTACTTTTATACCATGAATTTACTATAATAATATTACCATTCAAATTATAAAAAACGTATTATTATATAATCACATCATACTACTATAATATAATATTATAATAATATATTTGAATGAATTATTTTATCGGAAAAGATAAAATACCAACTTTCAACAAATGTCACATGCTAAAATTCCTCAGTTGAAATCCACATTGAATAAATATTTTCTTATCATATATATCAATAATTAATTATTCACAAATAATATTACAAAATTACAATATCGACAACCAGGTCGTTCCCAGGAAAGAAGGGGCTTTCCGATAAGGATTTCTCTCCTTATCATGCCTAGCAATTAGGTGACCAAACCCTTTTCTCGGCGTAACTTTCTAGACATTGTCAATAATGCAAACAATAATATTATTCAAATAATATGAATTATTGATTTGATAATTTGAAAAATCTTGTGCAATGACAATTATTGAATCAATAATATAAAATATCAACGTAACAATTATTGAATCAATAAAATAAAATATTGAACGAAGAATTATCGTAATAATTATTGAAGTAGTGACTTTTACGTAAGCATCAATAATCCAAGATACTGTACAATACCGTGTGCTACTATGCAATCACGCGTATTACTGTACTTTTACCACCGGGTATTTCAACACTTAACGGTAAAACTTTCGCCGTTATTTTTATAAAAAGATAATTTTGTCGTTTTATAACTCCGACAATAATTCTGTTGTGGGGTCCACCAATGATTGTGTCGTCGTATGAATATTCCTAGAAAAAAAGAATATTCCCCGACCAAACGAATATTTTATAACAACTTGCTTACTTTGCAAAATTTATAAATATTACCCATAACTATAACATTATAACAAATTCACACCTTAATATTCAAAAATATAATTTGAGAAAAATTAATCTTTATTTATGAAAGTTGGGGTCTTACATCTACAGTCAACGCCATAGCCATCGATTCCACAATTACCACCACCATAAAAACTCCTTCACAAAACCCTAACCTCACCGAAACCGATTTCCAGAAAATGATGTGTGAATACTCATGTAACACCCCAGTCCCACATCGAAAGATAGAGGAAAAATTTGTCTGCATATAAGGAAATAAGTTACTACCAATAGTACCTTCAAGTCATGACCTTTTAGAAGCCTGTGGTGGGCTAAGATGACCCAAGAAGATACTATTAGGCCAGTAGTTTGAGGCCTTATTTTGATGGATTTGATTCGATTCAGACATGGGATTTGACCCGAGATTTGTTCTGGACTCGGGATTTGACCCGGGTTGTTTCATATGGTATCAAAGCCGACTCTCAAAAGCTCGGGTCGGGTCATCCGAACGGGTTGCCGGGGGTGGGGACACGAAGGCTGGTGGTATTATCCCACAATAGAGAGATGGAGGTCGGGAGGTGGGAACACGAAGCCAGTCGGTATTATCCCACAATGGCTAGAGAGGCAAAGATCTTTGGGCCGTGTGTGTGATCGGATCTTTGGGCCGTGTGTGTAATCAGTTCTGACGGGGATGTCAGAAATTTAAGTGAGGGAGTTTGTAACACCCCAGTCCCACATCGAAAGATAGGGGAAAAATTTGTCTGCATATAAGAAAATAAGTTATTACCAATAGTACCTTCAAGTCATGACCTTTTGGGAGCCTATGGTGGGCTAAGATGACCCAAGAAGATACTATTGGGCTAGTAGTTTGAGGCCTTATTTTGATGGATTTGATTCGATTCGGACTTGGGATTTGACCCGAGAAGTTCCGGACTCGGGATTTGACCCGGGTTGTTTCATATGGTATCATATGGATTTGATTTATTTTTGTTCTAAATTTATATTTAGGATTTATTCGGCTAATATTTTCGTATTCGTAATATCGAGGTAAGTGGTTTTCTGAACTATTTAGTGTTTTTAAGATTATTGTTACTTTTATGTATGTCTTATTAATTATTCGGATGCCTAAATGTACAGTTTCAAAATTCGTTATGTTTTATTTAAGGCTTCCATTTAAATTAAATTGTTATGTTCTTTTATTTCAAAATTCGAATAAAGTAATTATTTTTGAACTGTGAATGAGATTATATGATTTTGAACTGTGAAAAAGTATCGTTTATATTATCGATAATATTGAGAAAAGATTTTGAAATCCTCAGTCTGACTAGGTATAGAACCCGTTATTGATTACGTTTAGTTAAGAGCTAATATAGGATATACTAAGGCGCACACTTTTTTTAGATGCCCTTCTGGAGTGCGCATTTTATAGATACCTTAGTAGAGAGTCGTATCATAACGTTATCGAACTTTTGGGCCGTGTTACAGGGCTATTGTAACCTTAGTCGCTAAGGCTGTAGATTAAAAGATATATGATATACATTGAAATCATTTTTGAATTGTTTTAGTTTTGAAAGTTTTTGTACTATTGTTATTGAATAAAAAGTTATTTCGAAAAATTATTTTGTAAATTGTACTTAATTCGGCTAGATAGAGAGGATTGCTACTTGCTGGGCTTCATCGCTCACCCCTTTACAGATTTTTATAGGTCCCATCGTTGAAAGCTGAGCCTTTATTTAAAATGCTTGGAATAACTGGAGTTTAGTTTTAGATGTTTTTCTTTTGTTGATGGATTTTGATAAAACTCTTAGTTTCGAGGAGTTGCGTCTCCATTATATGAATGTGGTATTTATTAGTATTTCATTTGGATTGATTTAAAATATATTTATTGTTGGATTTTAAGTTGAGATTATTGTTAAGTTGTTTAGTTTGGGCTGCGTGTTATTGATATTGTTGCCTTGCGGGCCTATGGGCTTGCGGCGTGTAGCACTTTGGGCCTATATCGGGTTCGGGGTGTTACAGAGGTGGTATCAGAGGTCGGGATTTGATATGGTATCAGAGACGACTCTCGAAAGTTCGGATCGGGTCGGGTCATCCGATTGGGTTGCTGGAGGTGGGGACACGAAGGCTGGTGGTATTATCCCACAATGGAGAGATGGAGGTCCGGAGGTGGGGACACGAAGCCAGCCGGTATTATGCCACAATGGCTAGAGAGGCAAAGATCTTTGGGCCGTGTGTGTGATTGGATTCTGACGGGGACGTTAGAAATTTAAGTGGGGGAGTTTGTAACACCCCAGTCCCACATCAAAAGATAGGGGACAAATTTGTCTACACATAAGGAAATAAGTTACTACCAATAGTACCTTCAAGTCATGACCTTTTGGGAGCCTGTGGTGGGCTAAGATGACCCAAGAAAATACTATTGGGCCAGTAGTTTGAGGCCTTATTTTGATGGTTTTGATTCGATTCGGACTTGAGATTTGACCCGAGATTTGTTCCGAACTCGAGATTTGACCCGGGTTGTTTCAACTCAAATAAACAGTAATTTCCCCATGCCAACACCACTTTTGACATCACCGACGCAAACCTTCTCATGATTCAAAAACACTATCAAATCCCTGAAACCCACTAACTCAAAGCCCCATCCGCTATTGACCGAATGTACTGTCGACTGAACGGGTGGACATCCATGCCCTTTACTTGCTAGAGAAAGGTGTCCGCCTCCCACTACACCCATTCATCCTCACCCTCTTAGGGTTTATCAGCATCGGCTTCACCCAATTAGTGCTGAACTCTTACATCAACAATATAGCCTTCATCGCCTTCTGCCACAAGGTAGACATTCCTCCTTCCATGGACTTCTTCTTCTCCTTGTACTAATTGGGAAATTCACACGAACGTGGGTTCAAAGCCCTAAGCAAATAGCCCCCCAAGCTGCACTCCAAGATTGAGAAATGCCCACTAATGGATGCACCTTCGAGGAATAAAGGATGGAACAAAGACTAGTTCTATGTTAAAGGATCAGAAAGTCATAAATTACCCGAATGGTCCTCCTATAAGCGATCGAACGTCTCCTTCGGTGATACGTCTGCCGAACGCGTACGGGAACTGACCAAGCTGATCGAGATGCTACCTCCGAAAGAATGGAGCTACAACCTCCTAACTAGACAAGCCTTGTGACAAACGAGATTTTGTAATTTAATTTTAATATTTATTGAATTAAATAAATATTTTTCGATGATTTAATTATTAGATTAAATAATTAATTGATAAAATTGTGGTAGATTAATTTAATTATATGTGTTATATTTATTAAATTAATGTGGAGAATTTTATTATTCAAAGTATGTTTTTAAGTGAGCTTAATGAATTAGATGGATTATTTAATAAGTATAAATGTTATTTTAAATAATTTAATAATTAATTAAAGGTCTAATAATTTGACATAATTAATAAATGAGAAAATTAATTATGTAACTATGTGAGTTAATGAGAAATTATTATATTTTATTTAAATTAAATTAAATAAGATAATTGAGTTTTATATAATTGGGTATGACATGATTAAACTATATTATAAGAGGTTAATTAAATTAAATGGGGAAACCTTCTAATAAGTTAACCAAACAAGGCCTTAGTGGAGGTTGATAGCAGTTAACCCATGATTGAGTTAACTGACCACCACGCTGCAGTTACCCCTAATCGCATCAGTCCTATATTTTATTACGTATGTTTTAAAATAAAGAAACTGGAGAGTTCAGAGAGTTCAGAGATTTGTTGGGAGAAATTGTGATATCGAAGAAAAATCTGAAAAAGGACTTCACTCTTATTCATCTGTAATAGGGTAATCTATTCTTCTCCAAACTTCAAATTTACGTGGTTTAAGTTTTTATAAAAAAATGGCTTTCAAGTTTCTGTTAAAGTTTCTGTAGTTGGAAAGGGTAGCGATTATGTGATATATGTGATGATATGTTATCATAACATGTTTTTACTGTATATTGTATGTTTCCATAACATCAGTTTCATAAAAATATGTCGTATATTGTTTCTTCAAAATTATAAAGCATAAAAATATGGCTATATGGCCCTTACGCACAAATTTAATACGTTAATCATATGTTGTATCATAAATTTTACACTTGTATATAATTATGTATATTAAAACGAAGAAAACCAAATTCAAATGGACAAATTCGGTGTTATAACGAACCCGTAGTGTCAATTTTATGTTTTATCTTTAAAAACTTTCAAAATCACCAAGAACATGAAATTACATGTTTTGATTATGGAAATTATATGTTTTAACTTGTTAAAATCATGCTAGAAAGGTTGAGTAATGAGTATGTATATAAAATAATGTCTAGGTATGTCTAATTTCATGTATGAAATAAGAAATTGGTAGAAATTGACATGTTCTGCATTTTTCGCGAACTACAGCTTCGAATCAGTTCGGTCATACGCAATACTGTCGTCATTGAGCATAAACTGGCGGCCTGCAGTCATTATGACTCACGCCTAACGCCATTGTCCGCATCATAGCAATGGGGCGCTACCAGTAGCGCCAACCATAAGCTTGATGGTGGCGCCGCAACGCCACTATGCAGTTTGTCCAAGAATGAGCATTTTAGTGGTTTTATTTTAGGGACTGTAATAGTAACCTAATCTAATGAACATAAAAATGTTAGTCATATAATGTGGTGATTAAATAGATCCTTAACATGTCAATAAGGTAATTACATGTTTAATTAAATTGTTGAACGCATAGTTAACTTGTTGTTCATGTAGTGTAATATTATGTGAAAACAAGTGATGACTAGTTACACTATAATTAACTGGTATTGTGAATATGAATGGTATGTAGGATTAAATCGAGGAACGTGTATAATTAACGTGTAACCTACGCACGAGGCAAGTTTCCTAACCCTACTTGTTATCGTTATTCCAGTTTATAATCCTTACATATTTACACTGAGCAAATTCTAGACTTATATTCTATATTGATCAAGTCTTGTTATTTGTTGATCAAGTTCAATATTAAAGATATTAAAGATTATTAATCTTTTCAAAGTATGTTCTGTTATACAATTCGTATCCCATTGTTTATCTCTTGATTTATTATTCAATTTGAATATCAGTTATTGTTGAACCTTTAAGACTAGCGAACCCTTATTGATTCGACTAGTCCATAGTTGATGAACGTTCTAAATTTCAGAACCCTTGTTGAATTATCCAAACCAACATTCCCTTGGTGCAGACTCTAATGTCAAACTGAGATGAACAACCCTGTATAGGGGATTACTTATGCATTAACGTTAAGATATTACGCAGACAAGATGGTACTAAGAAATTTGATCCCCTAAAATCACGAGTAGAAGAGTTCATAGTCTTATGACTGTTAAAGGTTTCAAGTATAACCCTTGATAACCTAGGACATAGTTCAAGGTCTTATGACCCTCAGAAGGTCTTTTGATTCTTTTTATTCATTCTTGATTCAAAAGTTGAGTTTTTATTCCAAAAGTCTTTGATTCACTCACATGTTATTATATTGTTGTTTCATTATTATACTTGTGGGCAATCGTGCTCACTCTTGTGTAATAATAACATTGCAGTTAAGAACGAAAGGTTCGATGAGCCTTCTACTAGCAAAGGCAAGAGCAAGATTAATAAGTGATAAAGACTTGTTGTTTATGTGATTATGTATTTATGTTTCAGACTTATGTTATGTTGTGTAAGACTATTATTTGTTTATATTTCTCTATTTGAGATTTAAGGTTAGTATGACCTGAGATTTATGTATTTAATTTAGATGATGTAACTCCTTAAGGAGAGGATTTATTTTTATCTATTTATGCTTTCATTTATTACGGGTAGATAGACATATGATGTTTGTATAGTGAACACCAAATTATGTGGGAATTGAAGTACCCGGATTTGGGGGTGTCATAGGTTGGTATCAAAGCCATAGGTTATGAACCTTAGGTGGGGGAACAACCTTAGGTAGTAGCCTTATAGAAGATCAAGAACATAGTGGTGGTAAACTCTTATCGAGTTCTAAGAAATGAATTTCTTAATTCTTTAAAGATAATAATAGACTTTATGTGCCTATGTGTTAATTATGTGTTCGCTAGTACAGCTTAGTAACTAAAACTTAAAACTGTGTTGTCAGGATGTCGGATGTTGGAGGAGCTAATCGAGCTGGGGAGGAGGAACCCCGAATACCTATAGAGGAGGAGCTCTGAGACATTCATGTCGTCAGGGAGCAGTTTGGTCCGGCATGTATCATGTTAACAATGGACTGTTAAGAGTCGCCAGTTAGTTTTTTATATGGTTGTACCAACACAATCGAGAAAAGGTTTGCACACATCGATGATGTGATGTGACATCGCTAAGCGAATTCGGTGAAACCGAGATTCATTTAGAGTCCGGGGACTTGATTATGCGGAGGGAAGGTGTTAGGCACCCTCCGACATCCGTGTTACCACGGTGATCTCCACTTGTCAAGAAACTGTTATATACGAATGTGGGGGGGGGGGGGTCAATGTGTTGTTTATTTGGAAGTAGTACGAGGCCTCGTTCACACCTATATACACAAGGTTTGAATTTGTGTAAAAATTCAGTTTTAAAGAAGATATGGCAGTGATGTTTTATAAAAGAAGTTTTTCAAACCCTTGTGCTCAATAGTAATTGAGACCTTTTACACTCCCATTTTTATTAAGTGTTCGGCTAGATTGCTTTTAATTTTTGAGATGCGGATCATCTTCGAGAAAATAATATACAAAGCAGTGCCGAACTCCTCGTGGGCATGAAAACCATATGAGAAAATCCAAACACCGTGAATAAATTTACAAGCTGCTTACAGCTGAAAATGTCCATCATGGGAACCGAATCTAGATCCAGTAGACTGAATATGTGATCACATGATTCCTAGGCTCACATGATGCCGTAATTGATTAAAAAGTAGTAAGCAGGTATACATATAAAAGCTGTAAATATATATATACAGACATGATCAGCCACCACGAAGCACCTCCATGGGGGATCTGAAATGTAAATAAAGATGTAAAAGCAATCAACCGCATACTTGAGTTGACTCAAAGGGACGAAAAGTAAAAGAAAGTCATAAAGGCGATCAACCGCCACGTAAGTAAACTCTCAAAGAGGATTAAATGTAAATATATATATATATATATATATATATATATATATATAAAGCTATGATAGCGCATATAGGATGTAAAATTAGGGCTCATCGAACAAAGTCAAACAATGATATATATATATATATATATATATATATATATATATATATATATATATATATATATATATATATATATTAAAGCAATAAACGCTCGAGGCATAAGTCTAGGCTTAATCGAGGCATAACTCGATAATGTTAGTCCATATATATATATATATACATATGTTGGGAGAATGCATATTATGATTTGATGTTTTAATGTATATGCTCATGATTATTTGTAAAGTCCTTCAAGTAATATATGTACAAGGACTTAGTGAGAGATCAAATTTTTTAGGTTGATATAGGCTCTAAACGTGTGTCATTCTGTAATAGAATGTATAGATAGAAAGATCAAAACTGTTAGGTTGATCTTGAGATGTAATAGATATGCTTCGAAGAAATCAGAGTGTATAAATCTGATCAACATTGCAGAAGTTAAGGCAGAAATATAGAGCTTCAAAGATCGTAGTGTGCCTGCCTTGAAGGGCCTCTTTAGAAATCATATTGTGGTCCCAACGTTTGCCGAGCCAACTCAACGATCGTAGTGTGCTGAAGGAAACGTGGAGTTTACAAGTCAACAATCGTAGAGTGCTCTCGGAAACGTAGAGTTTACGAATCAAGCAAGAAAAGATCATAGTGTGCAAAGACTTAAGATAAATCGTAGTGCTCTCGGCTGACAGCATCAGACCAGGCACCAAGGCGACAAGTCACCAAGATCTGAATCGTAGAGTACCACGATCTGAATCGTAGAGTATCATCTGTCTTGTGTCAGAAAACGCCGAGCCTGATGATTTGTGTGGAGACAGGCTCCAACATAAGAGGAATGGATTCTAAACGTTGCAGTACTCACCAGTCCCAAAGACATAAGAAATATCCTTAGTATGCAACAAAGAAGCTGTAAGACCCCAACTTTTATAAATAAAGATTAATTTTCTATAAATATTATTTTTGAATATTATGGAGTAAATTTGATATAATGTTATAGTTGTGGGTAATATTTATAAATTTTGCAAAATAAGCAAGTTGTTATAAAATATTCGTTTGGTCGGGGAATATTCTTTTTATCAGAGAATATTCGTACGATGGCACAATCATTGGTGGACCCCACAACGGAATTATTGTCGGATTGAGAAAACGACAAAAAAACTTTTATGAAAATAACTGGCGGAGGTGTTACCGTTAAAAGCTGTTGAACTACCGGGTAGTAAAAATGCGAATGTCGCATGGTTGCATAGTAGTAGTAACACTCAGATTGATTATTGATGCTTATATGAGAAGTCACTCAATTTATACTCAATTATTCTCTGAAAGAATTTCGTGATCATATCTCTTATATTATTGATTCAATTATTGTCACAAGATCATCTATATAATATGTTATATTATTAAATCAATAATTGAGACGACAAGTTATAAATGATTAATAATTGTTGAAAGATTAAATATGTGTTGATTAAAAATAAAATGATTTGTGGTAATATTTATTCAATCCTTGATGTATATAAAGAGTCTATTATGAGACGTTTGTGGTAAGTTTGGTTATTTTATGGGGGGGGGGGCATATGTCATCATCTAAGAGTCTCTTCGTCAATAGTAATTACCTTTGTCAATAATAATTACCTTTGTCAATAGTAATTACCTTCGTCAATAGTAATTACCTTTGTCAATAGTAATTACCTTCGTCAATAGTAATTACATTTACCAGACGTCAAACCACTTGTCATTTCATATTACAAGCGTCGAACCAATTGTCATTTCACATTACAGGCGTCAAACCACTTTTCTTTTCACATCACCAAACGATCAAGCCACTTGCCTTTTCACATTTCAAGTGCTAAGCTAGAAATCTTCTATAAATAGAGGCCTAGTGCTTCATTATTTTTCACTTAATTCATTCAAGCTTATAGAGAGAGAAAGTATAGAGAGAATAAGAGAAAGAAGAAGAGTATTACATTACTACACTACCGCAAAGATTCAATCTACTACTACTAATGTAAGGGTGTTATTCTTTCTTATTCATGAAGAGAACTGTTGTTATTCCATTACTTATTATTACATTGGAATAACTTTGTATCATGGTTTACCCTATACTTGGTGACATTCTTCTATTATTCTCATTGGAACATCACATACGTGTGTGTTTTACATCGGACTGGTTTAAAATCTTTATTATTATTCTCGTTGGAACATCCTCGTCTCGTGTGTTTACAGGACTGGTTAATCTCTTTATTATTCTGTTGGAACATCCCTGTTGGTGCAAATTTTGCTCGACTCGTTCTTATTATTATTATTACATTGGAATAACTCATACATGTCATGCAAGCACCGCATGCATGGTGATTTCTTTTGTTATTCCATTCTTTATTATACTCGGTTGGTTAAAGTTTTGACTTCTATACTCCATGAAATTAGTAGAATATCCTTGATATTTGCGCTTCATCCAATATCTTTTCATGGAAATATTCTTCTGATCAATTCTTGAATTTTACTCTACAAAGCGGTATCATGTTGACAATTTGGACATTATTAGTTCCTGGATAAATTAATTCTTGAACTTGTTTTATTGAATTCTTATATCATTGTCATCATCCTTATGTTTATATTATGTTGAAAGTCATATGTGGCCTATAGTGCATAGATGAACTTGGTATGATTATGACCAGGGATTATTCGGTAATCATGACCGTAATGTTACAAATGATGTGGTAAAAGTTATCATTGGCCCGTAGTGCATTGATGGACAGTTGTTGGCATGATCATGACCATTAATGAATACACGAATGTCCTTGGCTGTAGTGCATGGATAATTTGTGGTCGTGATACTAAAGAATATCCTTGGCCGTAGTGCATGGGTGATTCGATGATGTGTATTATTTATTAAGCTGAATCCCAGCGATAAAAGTCATGAAAAACCTTTTAAATCATAAAAGATAGTAGATTTTATTCTCTATTTGACTCTTTTAATGGATTGCTTGTTCCGCTGCAGTTAAACTTGATGTTGTTATATTTTATCAGTTTAACACTGTTGAAGGCTAACGATAATTTATTCTGCATTATCTTAGTCATAATATTTCTTACTTGGCTAGTTGAGCTCACCCTTTCTTTCACTGTTCTCTCGTGAAATGAGAACATAGCGAGGACTAGTCGGGAGCGGATTGACGGTCGAGAGGATAGCATTAGTAGTCCCTCACTATTACGTGAAATAGTGTGTTAATAATTGTAATGAGGACTCCTTTTGAGTTTGTATAATCTCTAGTAGACAATAATTGTATTCAAACTCACAGTTATGTTTTGTCGTATTGTATACCGGCAGGTTGTATTAGTAAGTTGTATTTTAATTTTGTACCATGTATCCGGCGACCCAAGATGGGTGATGTATATACCTAATTTTGGGGCGTCACGACAATATCAAAGCTTAGGATATGATCCTGGCTAAGATGTGAGAATAGTACTAGAGGGGAGAGAGGCGGGAATTCTTTTCGCTAGTATGACCTACCTAAGTTTATGTGGTATTTAATTGGTCGGTCAAAATTTAGGGATAATATGTTACATGTCAATTAACCTTTGTTTTGTGGCAGTATCTGAAAATGACATCCGAGAATGTTGAGAATAGCAATGGAGCATAGGCGACCGTTGATTCACCACATATCAATAATCAGGATAATGTGCATCAGGAAGGAGACAATCCTCATGCAAACAACAACACTGACCAAATGATGAATGATCAAATGTTCGAGGGCTTTATGCAATTCATGCAACAAAGAAAGAAAAGGCCCTGTCCAAAATGCAGTGGAAACACTAGAAACTCTCTGGGCGATCCTCACCGCTAAATAGTTCAAGGATTTGGGACCACCGGAGTTTAAGGGAGAGCAAAACCACTTATGGCGGAAGCATGGATAAAGCAGATCACCAAGATATTTGATGTCTTGGGATGCTCGAAGAGCAAAAGGTTCCTTTGCCACCTTTATGTTGCGGCGTGAGTGATGATTCATTGGTGGGAATCGGAAACGCGTACTCAACCTACTCAGATTGAAGATGTCTTGGGAGAAGTTCCAAGAGCGGTTTAACGACAAATACTTTCCCAAAAGTATTCTTCACATGAAGGAGGTGGAGTTTATCAAGTTGGAACAAAACAATATGACCGTGTCGCAATACGAGGCTAAATTTGCGGAGTTATCCCGGTTTGCGTCCCACTTGGTGGATAATAAAGAGAGAATGACACGGATGTTTTAAGAGGTTTGAAGCCGGAGATACGTCAACATCTTATTTCTCATAAAGCGTGTTTATATTAGGATGTTGTAAATAGGGCTCGATTAGTGGAGCACGATAACGAGTCAACGCAACTAAAAAGAGAGCAAACGTAAAAATGATAATACCAAATGAGAGCGATCATCGAAGCGGTGACAACAAGCGTGGAGGGAATCAACGGGCCGAAATGGTAACCACTTCAAAGTGGTAATCAGGCCAAAACAATAAGAATGGACATTTCAAGAAGAGGAGATTCAACAATGATGGAAAGACTCAAAGACCAAAGACATGTCGTTAAGGAAGGAGAGCGACCACCTATCATATGTTTCAAATGCGGAGGGAGGGCACATCGTCCAAAGCTGCTGATGGCGATCTTTGTCAAAGCATGTTATAATTGTGGAAGAAGGTCACTTAGCCCAATTTTGTCGTTCAATCAAGATAAATTTCAACTAGGATGGAGGCACCAAAGGTCAGTCCCGGAAAATTTAAAAGCTGGTAGTGGAGGAGAGCGTTTGTTGTGACCTCCCGTAGAAAGTAAGGAACCCGAATGAGGTCATCACGGGTAAGCTTATCATAAACTCTAACGAAATCTATACTTTATTTGATATCGGTTCTACCCATTCTTTTATTTCTCCTACTTGCGCTTATCGATTAAATTTGACTCCGGAGAAATTAGACTTTGACTTATCTGTGGAAACTCCGTTGGGAGAAACCTTCATTACATCCACTGTTTATAAGTCTTGTTTGGTTCAAATCGGTACCCTAACATTACCTGTAGATCTTATTTCATTGAAAATACTTGCATTTGATGTGATTCTAGGGATTGATTGGTTAACTACTCATCATGCAAAAATTGATTATTTCCGTAAGGTTGTTAGCTTACATATTCCTAATCAACCTATTATGCGAATTCAAGCGACCAAACCATTAAAATCAATCACGGTCATCTCAAGCCATAAAGCTATTCGTTTATTGAAAAAGCGGATGTCAAGCTTTCTTAACTCATGTCACGAGATTTAAACAAAATACGCCGATTTTGAGCGATATTTCTATTGTTAATAAATTTCTGACGTATTCTCAAGACCTTCCCTGGCTTACCCCGAGCGTGAAATTGAATTTTGTATCGACCTTGAACCCGGTACAAAACCCATTTCCAAAGCCCCATATCGAATGGCTCCTATTGAACTTCAAGAGTTAAAGACCCAACTGCAGGAATTGTTAGACATTGTTTTTAATCGTCTTAGTACTTCTCCTTGGGGTGCTCCTGTTCTATTCGTGAAGAAGAAAGATGGGAGTATGCGACTTTGTATTGATTATCGGGAGTTGAATCATGTCACCATCAAAAATAGGTATCCATTGCCACGTATTGATGACCTGTTTGACCAGTTGCAAGGAGCCAAATTCTTTTCAAAGATTGATCTTCATTTCGGATATCACCAATTGAATATTAGAACCGATGACATTCCAAAGACGGCTTCGAGAACTCGATCTGGGCATTATGAATTCTAGTCATGTCCTTTGGATTGACTAATGCTCCTCCGCCTTCATGGATATGATGAACCGAGTATTCAAGGAATATTTGGATCACTTTGTGGTCGTCTTTATTGATGACATCCTTATTTATTCCAAAAGCCGTGAAGATCATGAGCAACACTTGAGGCTGACACTCCAAAAGCTTCGTGAATACAAGCTTTATGCCAAGTTGAAGAAATGCGAATTCGCGGCGAGGAAGTAGCATTCCTTGGGCACGTAATAGTATCAAGTCATGGAATATCTGTTGACCCAAAGAAAGATTGAAGCAATTCAAAGTCGGAGCAACCTAAATCGATGATCAAAAACGTAGCTTTCTCGGTTTAAATTGGTTATTATCGGAGATTCGTGGAAGGATTTTCTCGAATCGCTACTCCATTGACTCATTCGACTCGAAAGATACAAAGTTCGGTTGGAGCGAAGAATGTGAGAAGAGTTTTCAAGAACTCAAGAGGAGACTCATTTCGCACTGTTCGACAATAATACCATCCGCTTGGAGGGATTTGTCATCTCTGATGATCTTAGCAAAGGGTTGGGATGTGTTCTCATGCAACATGGAAAAGTCATAGTTTATGCCTCAAGACAACTCAAAGAATATGAGAGGAATTATCCTACTCATGATCTAGAGTTGGCAGTTATTCTCTTCGCACTAAAGATTTGGAGGCATTACTTGTATGGGGAGAAGGTGGAGATCTTTATGGATCATAAAAGCCTCAAATATTTCTTTACTCAAAAAGAACTCAACATGCGACAACGACGTTGGCTTGAACTGTTCAAAGATTATGATCATACCATCCAATACCATCATGGAAAAGCGAACGTGGTAGCTGACGCATTGAGTAGAAGATCATATATGCAAGTACGAGTGCGATATTGTTAACGCAAAGGCCCATTTTGTGTGACTTGCAAAGGATGGAGATAGAGTTAAAGACTCCAGGGACCCATGTGATGATGGCGAATATACGAGTAGAACCAACTTTAATCGATAAAGTTAAAGCTGCTCAAGTTACAAACCTGGAGCTGATGCGTATGAGGAAGAAAGTGCAAGAAGGTGCTATGCCGGAAGCAAGAATCGATGAAGAAGGAATACTTCGAGTCAACTCCAGACTTTGTGTTCCTAACGACCTTGATTTAAAGTATAAAATCATGATGGAGGCGCACAACACACCGTTTGTAATCCATCCTGGGAGTCCCAAAATGTATCATGATATTCGTCATACATTTTGGTGGAGCAATATGAAGAGAGAGATAGCGTTGTTTATCTTAAGGTGTCTAACATGTCAACGAGTTAAAGCAGAGCATCAAGTACCAAAAGGTCCATTGCAACCACTTGAAATTCTAGAATGGAAGTGGGAGCACATTACCATGGATTTCGTTACCGGTCTTCCTAAGGTTTCTCAAGGTATAGATGCGATTTGGGTCATTGTTGATAGATTGACCAAGTCTGCTCATTCTTACCGATACGAGAAACTTATACACTTAAACGTCTTGCTCGTATGTACATAAACGAGATTATAAGACTGCATGTTATGTCGGTATCCATAGTTTCTGATCGAGACCCAAGATTCACTTCACGATTTTGGGTTAGTTTGCAAAAAGCTATGGGCACAGACTTACGATTTAGATCGGCATATCATCCTCAGATGGACGGACAGTCAGAGAGGACTATTCAAACTCTTGAAGATCTATTAAGACTCTGTGTCCTTGATTTCAAGGGAAGTTGGGACAAGTTCTTACCATTGGTGTAGTTTTCCTACAACAACAGTTATCAAGCAAGTATTGGAATGGCTCCATTCGAAGCGTTGTATGGAAGAAAGTGTCGTTCTCCAGTATGCTGGGATGAGGTGGGTGAAGCAACGTTGTTGGGACCAGAGTTGGTACGTATGACTACGGAAAAGATTCAAACGATCCGACAACGTATAAAAACCTCACAAGATCGACAAAAGAGTTATGCTGATCTTCATCGAAAGGACGTGGAATTCGATATAGGAGATCATGTGTTGTTGCGTGTTGCTCCATGGAAAGGAGTTACGAGATTTGGAAAGAGAGGAAAACTCAATCCTCGATTCATCGGCCCATTTTTAATAATCGATCGAGTAGGAACTGTGGCCTATAGACTCGCTTTACCGCCAAGTATGTCTCGTGCTCATAACGTTTTTCACATATCCATGTTACGTAAATATGTGAAAGTCCCGAACCACATTATTGAGTTAGAACCGGACGAAATAGCGGAAGATTTGACGTATGTAGAGGTTCCTGTTCAAATCATGGATAAGAAGGAACATATTCTACGCTCCAAGGTTATACCTTAAGTCAAAGTTTTGTGGAGAAACCACGATATTGAGGAAATGACTTGGGAGTTAGAATCTGAAATGAAATCAAGGTATCCTTACCTCTTTGACATATACAGTAACGTACCCTAATTTTGAGGGCTAAATTTCATAAGAAGGGAGGTTGTAAGACCCCAACTTTTATAAATAAAGATAAATTTTCTATAAATATTATTTTTGAATATTATGGAGTAAATTTGATATAATGTTATAGTTGTGGGTAATATTTATAAATTTTGTAAAGTAAGCAAGTTGTTATAAAATATTCGTTTGGTGGGGAATATTCTTTTTGTCGGGGAATATTTGTCAATGACCAAGACAATCATTAGTGGACCCTAGCGGAATTATTGTCGGATTGAGAAAGCGACAAAAATACTTTATGAAAATAACTTGGCGGAGGTGTTACCGTTAAAGCTGTTGAACTACGTGGTAGTAAAAATGCGATGTCTGGCGTGGTTGCATAGTAGCTACGGTATTGATTATTGATGCTTACGTGAGAAGTCACTCATTTATACTCAATTATAGCTACGATGAATTCACGCATCATATCTCTTATATTATTGATTCAATTATTGTCACAATATCATCATATAATATGTTATATTATTAAATCAATAATTGAGACGACAAGTTATAAATGATTGATAATTGTTGAAAGATTAAATATGTGTTGATTAAAAATAAAATGATTTGTGGTAATATTTATTCAATCCTTGATGTATATAAAGAGTCTATTATGAGACGTTTGTGGTAAGTTTGGTTATTTTATGGGGGGCCCACATGTAATCATCTAAGAGTCTCTTCGTCAATAGTAATTACCTTCGTCAATAGTAATTACCTTCTTCAATAGTAATTACCTTCGTCAATAGTAATTACCTTCGTCAATATTAATTACCTTCATCAATAGTAATTACCTTCGTCAATAGTAACTACCTTTACCAGACGTCAAACCACTTGCCGTTTCATATTATAGGTGTCGAACCAATTGTCGTTTCACATTATAGGCGTCAAACCACTTTTCTTTTTACATAACCAATCGTCAAGCCACTTGCCTTTTCACATTTCAAGTGCTAAGCTAGAAATCTTCTATAAATAGAGGCCTAGTGCTTCATTATTTTTCACGAATTCATTCAAGCTATAGAGAGAGAAAGTATAGAGAGAATAAGAGAGAAAGAAGAAGAGATTCATTACTTACACTACTGCGAGATTCAATCTACTACTAATGTAAGGGGTGTTATTCTTTCTTATTCATGAAGAAATCATTGTTATTTCATTGCTTATTATTACATTGGAATAACTTTGTATCGTGGTTTACCCTATACTTGGTGACATTCTTCTATTATTCTCGTTGGAACATCCATGCGTGTGTTTTACATTGGACTGGTTAAAATCTTTATTATTATTATTCATTGGAACATCCTATTCTGTGTGTTTTACGGAGGACTGGTTCCGTCTTTATTATTATTCTATTGGAACATCCATGCATGTGTTTTACAGGACAATTCGGTTAAAATCTTTATTATTATTCTCGTTGGAACATCACATGCGTGTGTTTTACAGGACTGGTTCCGCTCTTTATTATTCTGTTAGAACATCCTATCGATTGCAAATTTTGCACGACTGGTTCCGTTATTATTATTATGTTGGAATAACACATGTCATCATGAAATACCGCATGCATGGTGATTTCTTTTGTTATTCCATTCTTTATTATACTCGGTTGGTTAAAGTTTTGACTTCTATACTCCATGAAATTAGTAGAATGTCCTTGATATTTGCGCTTCATCCAAAGATCTTTTCATGGAAATATTCTTTCGATCATTCTTGAATTTTACTCTACAAAGCAGTATCATGTTGACAATTTGGACATTATTAGTTCCTGGATAAATTAATTCTTGAACTTGTTTTATTGAATTCTTATATCATTGTCATCATCCTCATGTTTATATTATGTTGAAAGTCATATGTATTTTGTAGTGCATAGATGGACTTGGTATGATTATGACTAGGGATTATTTGATTGTAATCATGACCGTAATATTACAAATGATGTGGTAAAAGTTATCATTGGCCCGTAGTGCATTGATGGACAGTTGTTGGCATGATCATGACCATTATTGAATACACGAATGTCCTTGGCTATAGTGCATGGATAATTTGTGGTTGTGATACTAAAGAATATCCTTGGCCGTAGTACATGGGTGATTCGATGATGTGGATTATTTATTAAGCTGAGTCCCAGTGATAAAAGTCATGAAAAACCTTTTAAATCATAAAAGATAATAGATTTTATTCTCTGCTTGACTCTTTTAATGGATTGCTTGTTCCGCTATAGTTAAACTTGATGTTGTTATATTTTATCAGTTTAACACTGTTGAAGGCTAACGATAATTTATTCTGCATTATCTTAGTCATCATATTTCTTACCGGGCTAGTTGAGCTCACCCTTTCTTTCCTTCGTTCTCTTCGTGAAATGAGAACATATAGCGAGGACTAGTCGGGGAGCAGAGTGGCGGTCCGAAGGATAGCATTAGTAGTCCTCACTATTCTGTGAAATAGTGTGTTAATAATTGTAATGAGGACTCCTTTTGAGTTTGTATAATCTCTAGTAGACAATAATTGTATTCAAACTCACAGTTATGTTTTGTCGTATTGTACACGACAATTGTATTAGTAAGTTGTATTTGAATTTTGTACCATGTATCTGACGACCCAAGATGGGTGATGTATACCTAATTTTGGGGGCGTCACAGAAGCGTATTGAAGAAGCTAAGGAAAGTACCATTGGTAAGGTGGAAAACACCTTTTCAGGTGTTAGGTGAGAAAGCAGTCTGCAGTGTCATTGGGCCAGAATGCAGTTCAGAAGATGTGCAAAAATGTCTCCATCAAAGATCAGAAAAGTCAAACGCATTTAATGCCTCAACGGATGGATCCAACGGATAGTTTTCAAGATCACATATATGCAAATCAAGCAGATGAGAGAGAGGCAAGCAAGCATTGAACAAACAACGGGAACAACTCTCAAGCTCAACTCTACGATCTGAGAATTAGCAAAGCTTTCTCAGCCACTTAGTTCTTTCGAATAAGTGCTTAAACAGCAACTGAGTAGCAACCATCAAGAACTCAATATCTATCAATCAACTGAAGAAGAATACCAAGTCTGCTGGACTTGAAGAGTTCTAAGTGAATCTGTAAGAGAACCAAGTCTCTTTGGACTTGAAGAGTTCAAGAGTGACCTAAGAAGTTCCTGGCATCGCTGGTCTAGAAAGAATCTGTGTGATTCGAAGTTGTAAAGACATCCTTAGTGGATTTCCTACCGTTGAGTAGAAGAGTGGACTAGAGCTTTAAAGTGCTGAACCACTTAAAACGATCGGTGTGTCTTTTACGCTCATCTTCAGAATCGCTATATCTCGCCATAAGCTCGCTATAACTGTCTCACTCTCATAACTCAACTACTTTACAAAAGATATTAAAACAAACATAAATTCCGCTAAGTTTTAATCATCATTAACTAACAAGCTTAAAACGAAAAGATTTTTAAATATCTATTCAACCCCCCCTTCTAGATAACTATTGTGCCTAATAGGAACTAACAATTGGTATCAGAGCAGGTTCTATTGTATACAGCTTACAAGCTTTAGTAGATCCAATGGCACACGTACCAAGCGAATCTAGGACTGGAGGAGGCAGCAAGCCACCAATGTGCAACAAGGATAAATTTGCAAACTAGAAAGTCAGGATGCAAGCATACATGGACTCAATAGATGAAGATCTATTTGAGACCATTCAGAATGGGCCCTATATTCCAACAAAGCTTGCACCAACCACTGACGATCCAAACAGAATACAAATCAAAGTTAAAGAAGAGTGGACAGAAAACGAGAAATGAGCTGTCCAACTTGACAAAAAGGCCAAGAACATCCTGTTTCAATCTGTTCGAAAATGTTGTCAACAGAAAAACAGCTAAGGAGGTTTGGGAAGCACTGCTGATCATGCACGAAGGAACTGAAGAAGTTAGAGAGAACAAACAATCACTCCTAACACAACAGTATGAGATGTTTGCTCATGTTCAAGGAGAAAACGTAACTGCCACCTATGAGAGATTCAACGTTCTGCTCAACTCTCTACGAGCATATGGAAAGATCTATCCTAACAAAGATCTGATCATAAAGTTCATGAGAGCTCTACCGAGCAGGTGGGATGCCAAAACCACTGCTATAAGAGAGTCAAAGAATCTTCAGGAGATGACAGTTCAACAACTATATGGCAATCTCCGGACATACGAACTGGGCTGACTCAACAAGCTGAAACCTTATCAGAAGGAAGAAGGAAGGATAAGGGTGTTGCTCTCAAGGCAACTTAAGGTGCATCAAAGGTCAACACTGAGATTGACTCTGATTATGATGAGGACAATGATGAAGATCTTGCTATGCTGGTAAAAAGGCTAAGAAAGTTCATGCGTCGAGGCAAAACCAAAGAAGCCAAAGAAGGTCAAGAACTACAAAGCTGACCTGGAGAGCAAATAAATGATCTATGCTACAACCGCAAAGAAGTTCGCCACTTCATTGCCGCTAATGCAACAAACCTCTAAGAGAAGAACTAAAGAAGAAACAACATGCAAAGAAGGAATACAAAGGAAACAAAAGGCCTCAGAAGAGAGACAAATGCCTGGTAGCTGGAGGATCATGGAGCGATTCAGACAATGACTACAATCCTGACTCCGGAGATGATGAAGAACCATAAATGGCTAATCTGTGCTTAATGGCCAAACATGCAAAGGACAAACAAAACCTCAACATTCATGATATAAGTCTCAATGAGGTATTTGACTTCAACTCACCTGATGTAGACATAAATGATTTAAGAACTGCACTACATGGCATTACCACTGATCTACATCAATACATGAAGTGGTTCAGAGTTTTGTCTAAGGATCATTCACTTCTTCAAGAGGAGAAGAAGAAAGTTTAAGAAGAGCTTGAAACAACCCTTTTAAGTACTAACCTTCTCTCCAAGCTTGAGGCTGAGAATGAGATCCTAAAACAGACAAGTAAACTCAATGCACAAAGAGAGTCTAATCTAACCTCTAAAATTGAGGAACTAGAAAAGACTATCTCTGCATGGAACAAATCCTCATCATCCATAGACTCCCTGCTCTCTAGTCAGAGAAGTACATTCGATAGAACAGGCTTAGGCTTTGGGGAATCCATCTCAGAGCCATGTGTGGAAAAGACAAAGGAAACTAGCACTAGTAATGCCTCAAGTTTTAGTAGAAGAATTACTTTTGTGAAATCCTCACAGAAAGAAGAACAAGTTCAACCTTGTTCTACTGTCTCCATTCACACTCAAAGGAGTAAAGGATCTCATGCTGGCCTGAGATTCATAAAAGAGAAGAGTAACCTAACCTCTACTCACCAACCTCAAAGAATCGTAGAGTCAAGCAAGACCAACTCTACGAATCAACTGGGAAGGTACAGTAGAGGTAAGGCACACTCATCACTATTTATGAAATCCAAGGACACGTGGAAGAATGAGAATCAGTTTAACAGAAGGACAACTAAAGAACCACACAAGTCCAAATGGAGGATGAATCATCATACACACACAGGCATGCATCATACTAGATGTTTTATATGCAATAAATATGGTCACAAGGCTGTCAAGTGTTATTATAATTCCATGCATGTAAGACCCAAGATTAAACAGATTTGGGTCCCCAAAAGCACTAACAAAGAAGGACCCATGCAAATATGGGTACCAAAATGAAGGTTCAATGTTTTGACAGGAAAAGAGCTCCACGATCACTACGTGGTATCTGGACAGTGGATGCTCAAGGAACATGACCGGGAACAAAGCCCTTCTATTTAACTACATAGAGAAGGAGGGTCCCTCAGTCATCTTTGGAGATAACGGCTCGGGCAAGACAAAAGGATATGGCTCTGCTGGCAATGGTGCAATATCGTTCAACAAAGTAGCATATGTGGAAGGTCTCCAACACAACCTTCTAAGCATCAGTCAACTCTGCGACAAAGGTCATCAAGTAACATTCCTCAACAACTAATGTCAAGTCAGAGATTTGAAGACATCTGCTGTAAAGCTAACCGGGACAAGAGAAGTAAATGTCTACACAGTGAATCTTGGTCAACTAAGCTCAGACGAGACAATATGTTTTCTGGCAAAAGCATCTGAAGAAATGAGCTGGCTATGGCACAGACGGTTGTCTCACTTAAACTTCAAAAGCATGTCCAAACTGGAATTAAAAGATCTCGTTGATGGCCTACCTAAGTTCAACTTCGTAAAAAAAAGGCCATGCAATGCCTGTCAGATTGGAAAGCAAACCAGAAGCTCATTCAAGAGCAAAAATGCAAACTCTATCGACAAGCCCCTGCAGTTGCTTCACATGGATCTATTTGGGCCAATCCCAACAACTAGTCTTGGAGGAAAAAGATACTCTCTAGTTATATAATCGATTTATCACACCGATTCACATGGGTATTCTTCCTAACTTCAAAGGATGAAACGAGCTCCCAATTAATCAAGAAGATGTTGGTGGTGATGAGCGAGAAATGAGAGAAAATCAAGGCCATAAGGAGTGATCATGGCGGAGAGAATTTGACTTCTCGTAAATGGACCGATTACGCGCATAATGGCATCGATCATAACTTTTCAGGTCCACGAACTCCTCAACAAAATGGAGTAGCTGAAAGAAAGAACAGAACCTTGATAGAGGCTGGAAGAATTCTACTAGTAGCAGCTCATCTGCTTGAATACTTCTGGGCAGAAGCTATCAACACTGCATGCTACACTCAGAACAGATTACTAATACACTCTACGATCAAGAAGACGCCCTACGAACTATGGAAAGGAAGAAAGCCAAGTGTCAGCTACTTTCATGTTTTCTATTTGTGCATGCTACATTCTCAACAATGGAAAGCGAAGACGACAAAATTTTAGCCCAAGTCAGACGAAGGAATCTTTCTTGGATATGCCACTGACAGTAAGGCCTACAGAGTGTTCAACAAGAAGACACTGAGTGTTGAGGTCTTAATTCATATCATCTTCGATGAAACAGACTTAGACAACACAGTGCTTCAAGACACTACGATCGATAGTGCAGACACTACGAATGAAATCGTCGAGCCCAACACTACGATCGTAGTGCCAGATAGTGAAATCGTTGGGCAACAAAATTAGATCGTAGAGAGGTCTATGCAAGACAATGAACCTCCACACCAAGAAGAAGAAATAGATCTTGAAGACTTAAGACAAGAAGGCATCAGGACATATGTCCCAACCGGTAACAGATGGGCCAGAGATCACACTCAGGATCTAATCATTGGAGATCCGAGTGCTAGAGTCAAAACAAGAGCTGTCACTCAAAATGAATGCTTTTATCTAAGGTTTCTATCTCAAATAGAACCAAAGAAGATAGAGGATGCTATGGAAGACTCTAGTTGGATAGAAGCCATATAGGAAGAACTCAACCAATTTGAACGAAGCAAAGTATGGAGATTGGTAGCAAGACCAAAGAGTCATCCTGTCATTGGAACCAAGTGGGTCTTCAGAAACAAAATGGATGAAGATGGAGTTATAACCAGGAACAAGGCAAGATTAGTGGCAAAGGGCTACTCTCAAGAAGAAGGCATTGACTACGATGAGACATTTGCACCTGTTGCCAGACTAGAAGCCATCAGAATCTTTCTTGCCTTTGCTGCTCACATGAAGTTCAAAGTCTTTCAGATTGATGTCAAAAATGCATTCCTAAATGGAGAACTCCAAGAAGAAGTCTATGTAGAGCAACCTCTAGGTTTCATCAATCCATCTCTTTCCAATTATGTTTATAGATTAGACAAAGCCTTATATATGGTCTTAAACAAGCACCTAGAGCATGGTATGAAACACTAACTAACTTCTTAATTGAAAATGGGTTCACTAGAGGTAGAGTAGATACCACACTGTTTCTTAAAAAGCATAAAGACAAAGTCTTATTAGTTCAAATATATGTTGATGATATTATTTTTGGTTCTACTGACGAAAAGTTATGCAAAAGATTCTCTAAGCTAATGCAGAGCAAATTTGAAATGAGCATGATGGGTGAGCTGAATTTCTTCCTTGGACTGCAAGTAAAGCAGACTGATGAGGGAATTTTCATAAACCAAGCCAAGTACATCAAAGACTTACTCAAGAAGTATGGCATGGAATCAGCCTCTCCCATGAAAACACCAATTGCTTCTGCAACCAAGCTTGACAAAGATGAAAAAGGTAAAAGTATTGATATAACTCAATACAGAGGTATGATAGGTTCTCTTTTATATCTAACTGCCAGTAGACCAGAAATAATGTTTGCTACATGCATATGTGCTAGATTTCAGGCTAACCCTAAAGAGTCACATTTATCTACTGTAAAGAGGATCTTCAAGTATCTCAAAGGTACACCTTACCTGGGGCTGTGGTACCCTAAGGAATCCTTATTTGAACTAACAGGATACACAGATGCTGATTTTGCAGGATGCAAAATAGATAGAAAGAGTACCAGTGTCACCTGTCAATTGCTAGGAAACAGACTTGTGTCCTGGTTTAGCAAAAAGCAAAACTCAAAGTGTCACTTCAATTTGCAGGTGAAGACATTTTCTTTGGCATTCTTGTGCTCGAGATCCTATAGATGAAAAATCAGCTAGCTGACTATGGGTTTGATTTCAAATCTATTCCCATTCACTGTGATAACACAAGTGCCATAGCAATAACTCATAATCCTGTTATGCATTCTAGAACTAAGCATATAGAGATAATGTATCACTTCATTAGGGATTATGTGCAAAATGGAACATTATCTTTACAATATATCCCTACTGAAAATCAACTTGCTGATGTTTTTACAAAACCTCTAGATGAATCCAGATTTAATAAGTTAATAAGTGAGCTAGGCATGCTAAATCTATAACCATAAAATATATGCTCTAGATTGTGCTAACCATAATAGATACAAAGGCTAAACTCAAAATCGTAGACATGATCAAGAGAAGTCCACGATCGTAGAGTTGAAGAGACAAAACCACCTCAACGATCGTAGCAAAGACTCAACCATCGTAGAGCAGACTCAACGATGACAAAAGCCCCATCAACAAAGCAAGAGTGCATCCTGTGATGATAAGCTTCAAAACACAACAATCCCTCTGATAAGGGCCTCAGGAACAAACCTAACCCTTGACTCACTCCAAGAGGTTGGCCCTTCCTGAGCTACCTTAAAAGAATGCTATGTCAAAAACTCATCACAAGGATCCGGTCAGACTCGACGATCGTAGAACAGACACGACGAATGCTGGATAGACTCGACGATCGTAGATCAGACTCGACAAATGCAAAGCATTCAACGATCACAAAACTACCTCAACGATCGTAGTCCTCCCTAAGGACACCTCAGCCCGCAAGAGGCGAAATCAATCGGTCAATCCCTATCAGTCAAAATCGTAGAGCCAAGCAAAAGACGACACCTATCCCACTAAGCAAAAAGGAGAGAAGGAAGTTGCAAGTACAAATTGAAATCATATTTTTTGAAATCAGAAGTTCGAAAGATTATCTCTCTCATCATCTCTCAAAGCAGAAACCCTAAATCAGAAGAAAGCTCAGTCAAATCTCACTTCCAACAAGAAAATCAATGGCGGCATCCAGTGTTATCTCAGGCTACACACTCTATTTTGACGAGTTCAAAACAGCTCAACCCAAGTTCCACAAGACTCTGGCCTTACTGAAGAAGGCAGGTCTCGAAGAAGCCTTGGGCACAAATACATTGATTTATCCCATGTTAGTGAAAGAGTTCTCTAGGAATGGAGTATTTGAAAATGACATCATCACTACGAGAGTAAGGGATGTGGAAATCAGATTGAAGGCCGAAGACATCAACCTCGCCCTAGGTCTCAAAAATGAAGGGCATCCATTCTTATATAGCGTAGACTTCCAAGAGGGACTTAGCAGAATGCATCACAAGAAACTCCCCTCTGTGAAAGGGTACAAGAAGAAGGAGTTCCCATAGAGGTATGAATTTCTAGCCGATATAGTTGGGAAATGTATATGCTACAAGAGCTCAGGTCATGACTCTATGAATGAAGTTCAACTTAAGCTCATGACTGCCATGAGTTATGGAATACAACTCAACTATGGAGCCCTATTGCTCGATTGGATTGGTAAGTGGCTCGTCAACTCAAAGAAGTCAAAAAGCCCTCAGAAGATGCTATATGGGCGATTCATAAGTATCATTCTACAATCAGCCCTGGGTGACAAAATTGGGGATGAAGAAGGAGAAGCTTTACACCCAAATAGACGAATGACCTAGAAATTGTTTGAAAATTAGAAGAGGAACCCAGTTGAGTATGTTCGAATGATGACCGAGTCCAGTGGAAGAACTGGGGATCTGAAGGACTCAGGCCTTCCAGGAAACATGTATGTGGTCAGGGAGATCGAAGAAGAAGAAGAAACCAACAAAGGAGAACCCTTTGTCCTTACCAGAAAGAGCAAGGGCAAGAGGAAGCTGAAGGCTAGACTGGTAGAAGAGCCTCAAGGATCTACCACTGATATACCTGTAGAGTCCTCTGATATATAGACTCTGAGGATGCTAAGAAGAAAGCATCAGCAAGATGAAGTAGATGAGGATCAGGCTACCATATCCCAGATCCTGAAGAAGAACAAAGTTGGTCATGAGTCCAAAAGTCCATCAGTCACCTAAATTGTAGAGTCTCTATTGTTCGTAGAGACCAGACCAAGCATGGCAGGAAATGAAGTAGCTGCTTCAAGCATAGTGGCTGTTGAACAGGACAAAACTGAGGTTCAAGAAAGTCCTGAAGCTGTGGCTAAGCCTAGCAAATCAAGGAGAAAAGCTGGTCAAGAAGTACATTCTTGAGAATGAAAAAGTGCTCAAGAAGGAAGACAAGAGCATGGTTGCCAAAGAGGATAGTGCTCCAGCTGAGGGGGAGATTCCTGAGATTCTCATGATAGAAAATACACCAGCTGAGGGGGAGATGCCTGAAGCTCAAGAAGATGCTCCAATTGAGGGGGAGTTTTTGAGCTTACAAGAAGATGATCAAGTTGAGGGGGAGCCTCAAGATATCTCCATGGAAGAAGAAGAAGTCCCTGCTAGAAATGAAGAAGAACAAGTGCAAGATCATCAAGAGACCATTGAGATAATGGAATCCTCAAACGAGAACAGAGAAGAGGAAGATGATGATGATGATCTTATGATCACTGGTGTGGGCAAAGATGGGTATAGAAACTATGTCTACAATCAGATGTTCTCTTACCTACTCATGATGCCATACCATCAAGCTCAAATCCTCAACTCTTGGGATCACATGTTCTGGAGCTTCAAAGAGTATACAACCATCTCAGTACTAGCCAATGGATTCCCATGAAGACTCAACTTTGCCAAAAAGCTGCTTACCAACAACTCTTCCTCAAAGGATAAACTTGAGGTACTATCTATCCCAACCCTTTTCAGAGTTAATCACTTGCCATCATCCTCATTTAGCTATTTTTATGAATTTCCATGCTGGTTGGAAGTGATACTTCATCCACTAAACCAATTTCCAGTTGCAGAATCCCAAAATTCTGTAATTGAGGAACCAAATGCAGTCAACTTCATATTGCTCCCATAAATCACCGTCTCTACGATTCCTGACTCTAGCCCCATCGTAGAGTCCCACATAGAAATTGTAGAGCCACATATTCCAAACATAGAAACTCAGGCCCCTCCATCAGTCATACCATCCTCCTCCTCCAATGACTATTTTAGTCTTGATTCTGCTCTCTACTCCCTGTAAGATCAATCCCAGAAAAGATCCCCTCCATTCAACAATCCTCAAACCAATGATACTCTTCCAAATCTGCCTCAAAAGATGACTTGAATGAAGTGTCCAAGAACATGTTCAAGAACATTGAAGAAAGCCTGGACACTCACTCAGACCTCATTCATCTCCGGCTGAATCAAATGATCTTAACGCAAATAATATCCGGCACTCTAAATCTTTGAGTTTACAAAGAAGTTCGAGGAAATTATCCAAGAAATTCTTCAAAGCATGAAGGACAGAGATGATATTCACTTCCAGATAGCCACCAAGCAAAGAGAGGCTGTTCTTGAAATGCAGAGAAATCAAGAAGTCCAAAATAAACTCATGCTGGAGAACATCATAAACTTGAAAGCTTCAGTCAAACAATTCCAGAAAGCTTATGTGAATCAGGAACAACAGACTGACATTGTTCTCACTGCCCTCCGAAATAAAGAAACTAGATCTGAAATCCAGATCAAGGAAAGTCAAGAGGACGTTGCTCAAACACAAAGCCAACTAAACGAGCTTGTCCAAGGAGTAAATCGACTTTCTGCAGACATTCGAACCCTTGATGCTGACATAAAGGGGGGAGAATAAAGGGAAAGGAGTTCAAGGAGCACAGGGAGATCAGGACAGAGGCAGAGGAGGTCAAGGAAACCAAGTAAGGGGAAGATGACAATTTTCATGAAGCCTTCCTGCAAGACAATTCCACCAACAGACTCCACGATCAAGCAATCAGACTCAATGATCTGATCAGCAAGAAGTCTTGATGGCTCAGCCTTTAAGAAATCAAGGGCCAACTACCAGCTCAACAAATGTGACCACCACAGGCCTAAGAATGCCAATTGGAGATCCAGCATTCATGAATAGGCATGATCACAACCCGATAGTAAGTCCAAGTTAGCCAGAAGGGATGAAGCTAGCAGGAAAAGAAGGGCTGAGGAGTATGCCAATCCTCCAAGGAAAAGGTCAAAGAAATAGAGATAAGTTGAAACTTTAAATTCTTATTGATGTAAAGCTAAACTGCAATATTTCTTGAACATCAATAAATTCATGCTTATTCTCTAGAAATTTCAATTTGCTCCTTTGAAATACTAAGTCATGTTTAAATTTCCTGCAAATGCATCTAGACACTAATAATCATAACAACAAATCTCCTTGGTTATGTCAACATCAAATAGGGGGAGATTGTTGGGAGAATGCATATTATGATTTGATGTTTTAATGTATATGCTCATGATTATTTGTAAAGTCCTTCAAGTAATATATGTACAAGGACTTAGTGATAGATCAAATTTGTTAGGGTTGATCTAAGCTCTAAACGTGTATCATTCTATAATAGAATGTATAGATAGAAAGATCAAAGCTGTTAGGTTGATCTTGAGATGTAATAGATAGGCTTCGAATAAATCGGAGTGTATAAATCTGATCAACATTGCAGAAGTCAAGGCAGAAACATAAAGCTTCAAAGATCGTAGTGTGCCTGCCTTGAAGGGCCTCTTCGGAAATCGTATTGTGGTCCCAACGTTTGCCGAGCCAACTCAATGATCGTAGTGTGATGAAGGAAACGTGGAGTTTACAAGTCAACGATCGTAGAGTGCTCTCGAAAACGTAGATTTTACGAATCAAGCAAGAAAAGATCGTAGTGTGCAAAGACTTAAGATAAATCATAGTGCTCTCGGCTGACAGCATCAGACCAGGCACTAAGGCGACAAGTCACCAAGATCTGAAAAGTAGAGTTCCACGATTTGAATCGTAGAATATCATCTGTCTTGTGTCAGAAAACGTCGAGCCTCATGATTTGTGTGGAGATAGGCTCCAACATAAGAGGAATGGATTCTAAACGATGCAGTACTCACCAGTCCCAAAGACATAAGAAATATCCTTAGTATACAACAAAGAAGCGTATTGAAGAAGCTAAGGAAAGTCCCATTGGTAAGGGGGAAAACACCTTTTCAAGTGTTAAGTGAGAAAGCAGTCTGCAGTGTCAGTGGGCCAGAATGCAGTTCAGAAGATGTGCAGAAATGTCTCCATCAAAGATCAGAAAAGTCAAACGCATTTAATGCCTCAACGGATGGATCCAACGGATAGTTTTCAAGATCACATATATGCAAATCAAGCAGATGAGAGAGAGGCAAGCACGCATTGAACAAACAACGTGAACAACTCTCAAGCTCAACTCTACGATCTGAGAATTAGCAAAGCTTGCTCAGCTATTCAGTTCTTTCGAGCAAGTGCTTAAACAACAACTGAGTAGCAACCATCAAGAACTCAACATCTCTCAATCAACTGAAGAAGAGTACCAAGTCTGCTGGACTTGAAGAGTTCTAAGTGAACTGTAAGAGAACCAAGTCTGCTGGACTTGAAGAGTTCAAGAGTGAACTAAGAAGTTCCTAGACTACTAGTCTAGAAGGAATCTGTGTGATTCAGAAGTTGTAAAAGACATCCTTAGTGGATTTCCTATTCGTTGAGTAGAAGAGTGGACTAGAGCTTTAAGTGCTCGAACCACTTAAAACGATCGTGTCTTTTTACTTTCATCATCAGAATCGCTATATCTCGCCATAATCGCTATAATCTCCTCACTCTCATAACTCCACTACTTTGCAAAAGATATTAAAACAAACATAAATTCTGCTAAGTTTTAATCATCATTAACTAACAAGCTTAAAACGAAAAGATTTTTAAATATCTATTCAACCCCGCCTTCTAGATAACTATTGTGCCTATTAGA
This sequence comes from Panax ginseng, assembly GCA_020205605.1. Lineage (NCBI taxonomy): Eukaryota > Viridiplantae > Streptophyta > Magnoliopsida > Apiales > Araliaceae > Panax > Panax ginseng. Next base: position 10,387,786 of record CM035150.1, read on the forward strand.
AACTAACAATATATACAAACTGAAATGAAACCACGGACCGATGTCCGGGAATATACACGCAACACGACTCTCAACGTGAAGAATGGTGTGTGCAAAGATGAAGAGAAAGACTTTAAAGTGTGTAAGAAGGCTTACAGTGGATTGCCAAAGAAGACTTCTATAACTTTAAGTGGATGAACACTTGGCTCCTGCCGATAAAAATATGACAGAATATAAGCTCAGAAGTGTTTAAAATGAGAAAGCACTTAGTTTATAGTGTGCACAAAGCCAATTAGACAGGGTTTCCTCGCTATTTTTCTTGCAAATAAGGCCACCCCATGCCCTATATATATAGAGGGGGGTGCCACAGGTCTACCTGCGGCTGCCCGGGATGCCCAGGGCAATGTGGGTCCTGATGTGTCGAATTATGTATACTCGGACAACGCGTTGTTCGCTCAGACCTTCATAACTTTCAATCCGGGAGTCCGATGGAAGTGTGCCATACCATTCTGGAAAGCTCTTTCAGGAATGGTATGTCCGGGAATACACACACAACACGACTCTCAACGTGAAGAATGGTGTATGCAAAGATGAAGAGAAAGACTTTAAAGTGTGTAAGAAGGCTTACAGTGGATTGCCAAAGAAGACTTCTATAACTTTAAGTGGATGAACACTTGGCTCCTGCCGATAAAAATATGACAGAATATAAGCTCAGAAGTATTTAAAATGAGAAAGAACTCAATTTATAGTGTGCACAAAGCCAATTAGACAGGGTTTCCTCGCTATTTTTCTTGCAAATAAGGCCACCCCAAGCCCTATATATATAAAGGGGGGTGCCACAGGTCTACCTGCGGCTGCCCGGGATGCCCAGGGCAATGTGGGTCCCGATGTGTCGAATTATGTATACTCGGACAACGCGTTGTTCGCTCAGACCTTCATAACTTTCAATCCGGGAGTCCGATGGAAGCGTGCCATACCATTCCGGAAAGCTCTTTTCGAGAGCTACACAATGACATAGTATTTGACCTTTTTTGATTCTGGGAAGATGGGTCCATGACCGAAATAGCATCTCCAGGTTTCTGTCAGGCAATCCGGTGAGCTGTTTTGCGTAGTTTGCGCTCCGAAGTTAAGATATGGTTCTTGTGGGACTTCTGTTGAAGAAATTTAAGTTGAAATGAGTGTATTTGATTTGAAGTGAAGTTGAGTTGGCAAAATGACCATTTTGCTCCTCCCGGGGTTATCTCTGGTGTTCACGCAGTTGTAGCAGTCTTTTCTGAGGGTTATCTCCGATGTTGTCATGTTGTTGACTCTGAATGTCCTCAGGGTTATCTGTAAGGGTGGCTTGACCTCCAGGGGTTGACTTTGGGAATTAGACTTGATCTCCCGGGGTTATCTCCGGGGTTGGGACCGACTCTCCCGGGTTGGAAACTGGATATCCCGGGGCTATCTCCGGAGTTGGAATTGATGTTGTGGTACTCCAGGGTTACCTCTGGAGTATAAAAAAAATGCTTTTGACCTCCATCATTGTTAGTAACAGAAAAAGAAAATTTTGAGTGTCTACACCTGCCAACATCTGAAAGAAGGAAAATCCTTCAGATCAAGAAAAAGAGGGCTAAAGTCATTCCCCTTACCCCCGAAGAATTGAGAGTCCCTTCATCCATAGCCACCCCTACCACTAAAGCTGCCCAAACCTCAACACCCGAGCCAAACCCAAGTTAGAACCAAAAAAGAAAAGAAACTGAAAACTCTGTATCCGAACCACCCCAAAAGAAAGCCCACATAGAGAAGCCTCCCCACCAAACTCCTCCACGAGCTTCATCCCCAACAAAACAACCTTCACCTGAATGAAATGATGAACCCTCCTCCTCATCATCAACTCTCTGGCCCAAAAACCCTAACGACTACCCCCTAGAACTGCACGATCACTTCGTCCTCCCTGCCGACAAGGACAGATTCAAAGACATATCCACCACCGACCTCGTCATCGCCGGAATCATGCACCAAGGCAGAGTAAGCTTATCTTACCCATTCTTTTATCTACATTCTGCCCTTATTCATCAATATTCTTACACAATCCCATATAGGGCGAAGCTATTTGGGGTTATGTCCTTCGGCGATGGAAAAAACTTGAAGCTAAAGAGGACCAGCTGAAAAGGGATAATGTTCTGCTGACGGTTGCCCTGGAAAAAGAGAGGAACGAGCACCAAAACACAATTTTCGCTTACGACAACCTCCACTCCGCCCACGATAAACTGAAAGAAGAAGCCACCAAACCTATAACTCGCTTAAAGACCGCCTTCAAAAAAAGCGAAGCGATAATACTGGAGAACGAGAAGCTGAAGCACAACAACCTGATACTTCTTCGCCAAAACGCTGACTTGAAAAAATAAGAAGAAAAAACCCACCAGATGTGCATCATTCTAGAGAAGTAATTCTCAGAGTATAAGGCATCGGAACCCATTCTGACCAATGATCTAAAACTTCGGATAGTCCATGAATATCGAAAGTCTCCCGAGCTGGCTGAGGAAATAGCACAAATTTTTAATGAAGGGTGTGAAGCTTGCCGAGACAAAGGAAAAGCCAAGATCTCTACCGTCGTACTGAACCCTTATCTCCTCGACTCCTCCGAAGATGAAGACGATTCAGACGACGATCCCGAAGAAAATCCTCCTCCAGTATAACTATCTTTTTTAAATTCTCTATATAAATTCCCTAGCTATGGGATTATCACTATGTAACTTATCTCTATGAATGAAAACACTGATCTTTTCTGAAAGGATTTACACAGATTTTCATAAATTATAATGAATCTATTCAATAGGAACAAATATGTAGAATAACCAATAGACTCATCTGATGATCCATACACCTGTATATAGTGAACCAACAAAACTAAATACTTAAACAATATATTGATAAGCATTAAACCATTCAAAACACCATTAAATAACTGTTTGTCCAAAGGCTGAACAAACGTTTGCATGAAGGCTGAACGCATCACCAAACTCCATTAAATAAATGTTTGCCCATAGGCTGAACAAACATTCGTACGAAGGCTGAACGCATCACCAAACTCCATTAAATAAATGTTCGCCATAGGCTGATCAAGTGTTCGCATGAAGGTTGAACGCATCACCGAACTCCATTAAATAAATGTTCGCCCATAGGCTGAACAAACGTTCACATGAAGGCTGAACACTAATATCACCAAACTCCATTAAATAAATGTTTCACAATAGGCTGAACACACTCCACTAAACCTCCGATAACACCAAAGTTCGTACAAAGGCTGAACACATAATCACAAGCCAAGAATGCAATAGTTTCGCAAAACACAATAACCATTTTATTGATAAATTCTGAGAAGGAATTACAAAGTCTACTCATCTAATTTGCCCTACTGATAATACTTGTGAATCCTCCCAGTATGTTAGGTATTTCTGATCTATGTACCATCCATCGCCCGAAGCCAATAATTACTTGACTTTGGTACCTCAACTACCTCATAAAGGCCTTCCCAATTCGGCATCAACTTCCCCTTGTCTTGTGGCGTAGAAACTTCAACCTCCCGAAGAACAAGATCATCAACCTGAAATCTCCTTGACCTAACTCCTTTGTTATAATACCTAGCAACTCTCTACTGATAAGCTGCTAACTTTACTATAGTCATTTCCCTGACTTCATCCAATAAGTCCAAATTTGCCCAAAGACCCTCATCATTATATAACTCCTAAAATCGACTGACCCAAAGAGAAGCAAAACCAATTTCAACCGGGACGGGTGCATTAGTACCGTAGGCCAACCTGAATGATGAGTCCCCTGTCGTAAACCTTGGAGTGGTCCGATAAGCACATAACACACTAAGTAACTCATCTGGCCACCTACCCTTCGCCTCATCAAGCCTTATTTTAATTCCATTTAATAGTGTCCTATTAGTAACCTCCACCTGGCCATTCGACTGAGGGTGAGCCACAAACGTCTTCTAATGCTCAATATTTAACTCCCCCAAGAACCCTTCAAACTTCGAACCTACAAACTGATGCATGTTATCAGAAACCACCACCATCGGTATTCCAAACTAGAACACCACAAATTCCTTTAAAAACTTAATACACTCCTTTTCCGTGATATGTCGAACGGGTTTTGCCTCAAGCCACTTAGTTATATAGTCAATTGCAATGATCACAAAGTTGACCTACCATTTCGCCTTCGGTAATGGACCCAATATATCGATCCCCCACACTGAAAAAGGAATTGGAGACAGGACCGAACACAACCCTTCGGGAGGTTGGTGAAAATAGGACTATTCATCTAGCACTTAGGACATTTTTTCACATACTTCGTAGCCTCCTTGAAGATATTAGGCCAGTAATAGCCTTGCCGAAGTACCTTGTAGGCCAATGCCTTAGCTGTCATGTGATCGCCACAAATCCCCTCATGAACCTCTCGAAGAACATACTCGGCTTCAGACGACACTAAATATTTGATCAAAGGAGAAGAATAGGCCCTTTTATACATGTCTCTATAAGACCCCAACTTTTTATGAATAAAATTGAATTTTCTCTATTTATTATTTTGTTATAGTAAGGGGTGGATTTGATTAATGTGGTTAGTTATGGGTAAAATGCGCAAATATTTTAAGTAAGCAAGTGGTTATAAAATATTCATTATTGTCGGGGTATATTCGTTTGGTCGTAGATTATTCTTGTTGTCGGGGAATATTCGTACGATGGCGCAGCCCTTTGTGGGCCCTATAACGGAAAACCGTCGGATGAAGAAAATGACAAATATGAGTTTTTTATAAATAATGGCATAGTTGTTACCGTTAACACTGTTGGAATACCCGGTGGTTAAAGTACAGTAATATGCGTGGTTGCACAGTAGCACACGGTATTGCACAATATTTTTGGATTATTGATTCTTATGTAAGAAGGCACTACTCAATAATTGTTACAGTAATTACTTTTCAATATTTTATTTTATTGATTCAATATTTGCTACGTTGATATTTTATATTATTGTTGTTTTAATAATTATCACTGCACAGTATTTTCCATTATCAGATCAATAATTCATATTATTTGAATAATATTATTGGATAGCAATATTGGCAATGTCTAAGGAAGTTCAATTCAGGAAAGGGGTTGGTCACCTAATTCATGCGCGCCTTGATGAGAGAAATTCTTATCGAAAAGCCCCCTCTTTCCTGAGAACGACCTGGTTGTCAATATTGTGATTATGTAATATTATTTGTGAATAATTAATTATTGATTTATATGATAAGGAAGTATTTATTTTATGTGGATATAAATGAAGGAATTAATGCTGAGGAGTTTTATCAGTATTTTGTCGGAATGGAGGTATTAAAAATCATCCATATGTGAATTTCGGTCATTTTTTGTTTAGAATTTGGAAAAACTTTCTTCTACAAAGTTGTAGAGAATTAAATTTTCTATGGAATGAGCATAAAATTCATATTTTTTTTTGATAAAGGGCTATTTATTATAAATTATTGATGTTTCGAAAATAAATATTTTTATTAAAACATGGGTGGACCCCACTTTTGGTTGTTGTGGAATTTTCTAAATTTGGTGGGCGCCACTTGTGGTGTGCTGAGTTTGGTTAAGTGGTGTGCGTGAATTTTTTTTTAAAAATATTATTTTATTAAATTTTAGTCTGCTTTGGCGTTCTGGCATTTTCCTATAAATAGGGTGCTTAGTTAAAATTGAAAATCACACCAGAATCAGAAGTTTTCTCTCTCTATAATATCGAGCATATTTTTGTGAGTATTTAGATAATTTGATAGTTGCTATTCAGTGCAAGTTTCCTTCAACATTATATCCGTTATTCCAGTCAGAAGTACTATTCTTTTGAGGTAAGTGATGTTATTTTCTTCGTAAATGATGTTATTTCGTTCAATATTATTATGTCGAAATATTGGTATGAATTTTATTATGAAATTTTTACTTTTTTATATCGAGGTTACTATTCACGTATACGGCACTATTCATGAGTACTATTCACGAAGTATGATTTTTCTTATGAAATTGTTATCTTTTATGTTGGGGTTACTATTCACGTACACAACACTATTCACAGAAAAATTAAATTTTCTTTTCTTTGTCCAAGTTGTTTCTTATGGTTACTATCTTTGATTGTATCCATGTTTTGATCTTCATTCTTGAATTTTGCTCCACAATTGATTATTATGGAGTATTTTTGAACTTGGATAAACCAAAGTACGAATCCTTAATCTTTGTCCTTTAATCTCACTGGATTCGTTTCTTGAAGATATTTTTTCATCATCCTCAGTCTTAAATGGTGATACTTGATGAATATCTTTGGCCTGTAGTGCAAAGATGAATGATTACCTGATGAATATCTTTGGCCCGTAGTGCAAACATGGACAGGTGTTGAGATGAACATGACCAACTGGTGATACAAATGAATACCTTTGACCCGTAGTGTAAAGATGAATATTTGGTTCAAGATGTATATTGATTGATGTTACAGGGATAAAATATTGATGATGAACTTTTAAATCATAGAAGATAGTAGATTTCATTCTCTACTTAACTCTTCTAATGAATTGTTATTTTCGTTGTGAATATTGATCTAAATCTTGTTGTCCATTATATTTTATCTGATTTATTGAAGGCTAACGATAATTTGTTCTACATTATCTTAGTCATAATATTTTTTACTGTGCTAGTTGAGCTCACCCTTTTCCTTTTTGTTCTATTTTTCTTCTTAGGAGGCGAGAATATAGCGGAAACTAGTCGGGTGTGGAGTGATAGGTTCATACAGTTGTTTTAGCAGTCCTCACTATTTTGTAAAATAGTGTATCAATAATTGTAATGAGGACTTATTTGAGTTTGGATTTTGTCTAGAAGACAATATTTGTATTTAAACTTACAACATATGTGTTGTCGTATTTTGCATGACAATTGTAATAATGAAGTTTGTAGTTGGTTCTGTACCATGTATTTGGCAACTCAGAATGGGTTGTGTGGACCTATTTTGGGGGCGTCACAATTGGTATCAGAGTTTAGAGATATGGTCTCTGGCGCAGATCGGGGAATAGAACTAGGAGAGGAGAGACGAGTAAATTCTTTGCTAGTGTGTCCTACCTAAGCTTATTTGCTATTTAATTGGTCGGTCAGAATATAGAGATAATATGTGGAATGTCAATTTTTTTTAATTAACCCTTGTTTTATGGCAATATTTGAGAATGGCAGCTGAAAATGTTAACAATGGAGTAAATGAGACCGTGGAGACACCTTTAATCACCAACCAAGAGAACGTGCAATAGGACGACAATGTTCCTCCTGCAAACAACACCACAGATCAAATGATAAATGATGTGATGTTTAGAAGCTTTTGCAGTTCATGCAAAATCAGACGAGGGAGACTCGTGTACAAAATACAGGTGGAAATAATAGCAACGCGCGACTTGTCATTACCAAGCAGTTCAAAGAGTTGGGACCACCAGAATTTTTGGGAAAGCCGGATCCGATCATGGCGGAAAAGTGGGTTAAGAAAATTTCCAAGATATTTGATGTCTTGGGATGCACGGAGGAACATAAGGTTCCATTCGCCACCTTTATGTTCCGTGGTGAGGCAGATTACTGGTGGGAATCTGTGAAGCATACCCAGCCAGGCGCACTCAATATGTATTGGGAAATATTTCAGAAACTGTTCAATGACAAGTACTTTCCTGAAAGTATTCGTCATATGAAGGAGGTAGAGTTTATTAGATTGGAGCGAGAATAATATGATCGTGTCCCAAAGACGAGGCTAAGTTGGCGGAGTTATCGTGTTTGTACCTCATTTGGTAGAGAATGAGGAGCGATGATGCAGATGTTTCGAGAGGTCCGAAACCCAAATTCGGAAATATCTTATTTCTCACAAATTTTCTCTATATTCAGATGTTGTGAACATGGCTCAATTATTAGAGCGAGATAATGAGTATGTTCAACCGAGGGACCACAACCGTGGTCATCTGGGGATAAAGAAATCATCTGAGCAATGATGACAACCAATGGGAGGAAAATATCCGGACAAAAGCGGTAACCACTTTGGTGGTAATCGTGGCCATGATAGTAGAAGAAGCGAGTTAGGGGGAGATTTCAAAAAGAGAAGGTACAATAATGACAACGTGAAGACGTCAACACCAACATCAACTGTTCCTAGGGGAAGAGAACGATCACCGGTCGTATGTTATAAATGCGTGAAAGAGGGACACATCAGCCCAAACTGCCCACAACAATCTAAGGTGTGTTATAACTGTGGAAAGGAAGGTCATATATCTAGAGATTGTCTTGTAGCGAAACCAAGTCCAACGGGAATGGTGACTTCAAAGGCTGTCCCAGACAAGACAAAGTCGGTGGTTCCTGGAAGAGCGTTGTTGATCGATTTTATAATCAAAACATACGTGCAAGTATACATGGTCAACAAATAATAAAGTGAAAGTAAAGTATCGTTCCCACGAGGAATTATTTAATAGAAATCACCAAGTACTAGTTCTTAACCAAACTAATTTTATTTAAACAATCGATTTAGGGTTGTGAATTAAAACATATAATTAACCTAATTCTAATTACCACTAATTGAAAATCAGGTTATGAAGATTTAAGATCACAACTTCACTTATTACTTCACTTATATTAACACACTTCTTATTAATTATGCTCACTATTCTGGATTATTAATCAGGAACTTATTAGTATTTATAACCACCTTCTGATGCATCACAAACATATTAATCCAAATCCACAGTTGATAGAATTGAATCAAACACCCTAATTAACTAATTCACTATATTCCTATGTGAATTATAATTAAAAAGGATTTAAAGCACATGTTACCTATCAGATTACATGTGGCGTAAAGGTATATCCCTATCCTAAACACAAATCATGAATTCCAACCCCATGAAGAAAACACAATCACAAATCCATATAGATTATCATTATAATTTTTAGCTAGATAATTAAACAATTATTCACAAATCATAGTAGACAATCCCTAGAATAGATCACAATAATTAATAAAGAAGCATACTAAAATAAGTTATGCAGTAAGATCCATTGCAATCCTAAACAAGAAATTTAGTTCTTTGTCATTGAATTAAAATATAGAATCCACAACTGAATAAACATTAAAAGACAATAATAGAAGTAGATTAGAGAATAAAATATGTTGTCTGCAAATCTGATGCTCCCCTCTTGCTCCTGCTCTTGATCTTCAATTATCTCCAAGTTGCTTCAATCTCCAACAATCCAATATAAACTAGGGTTTATGCTCTAATCTAATAGAGTTTTTTATCTAATGTAATCTATCTAATCTTCCCCTTTATTTTATGCCTCCCATCATGTATTTATAGGCTATAAGTCCAATTTCTAGCTTAGGAGGAAACCCAATCCAATTTAGAGTAAAAAAAGTGTCAAAATTGCCCCAAAACGCGTCCGAACTTGACCAGGCCCGAGCCCAGTACAATGCACTTCAATGTATTTGGAACACTTCTTCTAGTGCCTCAAATTTGGAAATAGGCAAGGAATGGGCGCCCTCGCGCTGGCCTCTTTTTTGGAAATTTTCTGCTCTGATGTCCTTTGAGAAAATGGCCATAACGTCTTCGTTCGAACTTTGATTTTGATGATTCAAGATGTTCTAGAAAAAGGAGACGTAGATCTACAACTTTCATTCTTTAAGTTTTTCAAAATAAGGTCTGAAGAAATGTTGAAATTGGTCCTGAAATGGCTGCTGTGTAAATAGCAAGCCGAAAATGCGAATCTAGCAACCCCAAACGTCGATCCAAATAACTTTTGTCCCAATTCCTATAAAATAACGTAAAACATGCATGAATAGACACAAACACTTAAAAACATCTAAAAGATTAAGCTCAAACGCACTCAATTCATGGGTATAAAACTCACTCATCAAATACCCCCAAACTTAAACATTTGCATGTCCTCAAGGAAAAACACAATTTAGAAAAATTCATCCTCTACCAATGATCCACCCAAACAATGAATTAATATAAATTCGCACAATGGCCTCAAAGGTTACAACAAATGATAACCCACAGAAAATTTTAAAACAATGTCATGTCTAAAATTTCAACAACTTTCATTAGCTTCACATCTAATCATGATCTTTTAAGTGCGTGTGTGTGCATCCATATGTTCAAACTAGTCATGATTTAGCTAAGATCAACCAAAAATCATAAAAGATTTTCAAAACAACTCTCAAAACTTTGTATCACATCAATCACCGCTAAAATAGATAAAGTACAATTTTATTTCTTGAGGATCAACCGGATATTCAAACTTTTAAGCACATATGAACCCTTCCCAAGTATTTCAAACATACATATTTTCTTTTCTCTATTTAGTGAGTGCGTTTTACGCTCCATCTCATTTTCCACTTTTCATTAAACGAGTGTGTTTTACGCTCCATCTCGTGCCTGTGTTTATGGGGAGTGCATTTTACGCTCCATCTCGACCCACCACATGATTCAATTATTCAACTAGGGAAGGTTGTAATATTTTTTTCTCAAAAATACCCCAAGATTTCCCCCAAACTTATGTGAGTGCCTAATTTTCACTTCGAATGATGCTCAAATAAGATTTCTCAAGTTGCAATGGTATCTTTCATAAGCATTTAGCCAAAAAATGTCAATCCCAACTGGATAAACAAATGGATGTGTAAAATTTTTCAAAAATTTTGCAAGTAATGTGAAAACCAACTAATGAGTTAAAATATAGACTAAGCATGATCATCAATTCTCCAAGAGTTAATAATATTAACCACCCACTTGTCATTGGCCAAAATCAAATTCCATCAAAACATTGCCCAAGTAAATACTAAACATGATTAATACCCCTAAACTTAAAACAGACATTGTCCTCAATGGCTAAGATAGGAAAAATTAAAAAAGACGACTTCCCTAACATATAGCAATTTATCTCCTTGTCTGTGAAGTCTGAAGAATAGGTTAGGCACATTGGAATGAATCGGGCACCACACTTGAGTTGAACTTAACTAACCTGTGAACACAAAAGAAGCAAGCTTATTAAATCCTAAATAAAATGAAAAAAATCTATCAACTAATATGAAACCTAATAAAAGCTAAAAAAATAAATTAAACTTGGGTTGCCTCCCAATAAGCGCTTGTTTTATAGTCTCAGCCTGACTTCTTCAATTCTCTATCCAATCCCCTTAACAAAATTAAGGAACCCTCCATCCATCAGAAGTAATGTCTATTTTGGGAGGTTGCCATTAGTAATGGTCATTAAATCTAAGTCACCTAGCATGATCTTTTCAGATACGATCCCTATTAAGTACGACAAACCACTAGGTGCTTTCCCCATTATGTTTGTGATCAAATTGTGGCATGGAAGCTTGTCAAACACAACATGGTCTTCTTCTATCATCTCTTTCTCATCCCACCATGGCTCTAAAGTTGTCCTAGCTCTCATAACACATATAGCCTTGCCTATGACATGACTACCAATTGGACACGGTCTTGAAAAACTGCCCGGATCCTTGAACTTTGGTGGAGAAGGTACACATGACACCATCAAAATCGGCTCATCTTCGTTGGTACTCAAAGTTAGATCTTTGCCGATCTCCTTTTCTTGGTCCCCAAGTGTCTCCTCTCTTTCAACATCTATATCATTTGGCATATCCGGTTGCAGATTTGGTTCGAGCTCATCATCAGTCTCGGAATCCATGTCATAGGGCCAAGTGTATTGAGTACAAATGTTCGAGGCATTGAATATGTGTTCCGCAAAATTCTGACTCAATATTTCTTGACTAATCCTCCTCTCCTAACTTGAAGCTATGAACTTGGACATAATTTTCTCTAAATTTAGATTTTCTTTCTGTTGTAGTGGAGGTGAACACGAGAACTCCGGTGAGTATGTTGAATTTGGAACATAAAATTGATCTTGATACGTATGGCTCTATGAAAAATCTGGGTGATACCCCCAATCTTGATAATAGTTGTTGGGATAGACGTAATTATTGGGGTAATCACCACCATACGGTACTGGCTCGAAACTGGTGGTGCATTGATGACTCGGATGATTTCTAGCACCATAATCACAAGTAACCGCCACACTTTGACGACATTGTGCTGCAAAAGCATCCAACCTCCTCGAAAGTGTCTCAATCTGAGCTGACAAAGCAGAAAGTGTCGCGAGTCCATCAATCTTCGCTCCCTTTGGCTGAGTCATTCTCGTATACGACAATTGATAATTAAATTCCGACATGGTACCTGAAAAGAAAGAAAAATAATAGAAAGAGATTTAAATAAAATAATAAAAATAAAAATAAGAAACGTTTAAATTAAAACTAATTTGATTAAAATTAATATTGGCAAAATTATTAAACTAATTCCCCGATAATGGCACCAAAAACTTGTTGATCGATTTCACAATCAAAACATACATGCAAGTATACACGGTCAACAAGTAATAAATTGAATGTAAAGTATCGTTCTCACGAGAAATTATTTAATAGAAATCACCAAGTACTAGTTCTTAACCAAACTAATTTTATTTAAACAATCGATTTAGGGTTGTGAATTAAAATATATAATTAACCTAATTTTAATTACCACTAATTGAAAATCAGGTTATGGAGATTTAAGATCACAACTTCACTTATTACTTCACTTATATTAACACACTTCTTATTAATTATGCTCACTATTCTAGATTATTAATCAGGAACTTATTAGTATTTATAACCACCTTCTGATGCATCACAAACATATTAATCCAAATCCACAGTTGATAGAATTGAATCAAACACCCTAATTAACTAATTCACTATATTCCTATGTGAATTATAATTAAAAAGGATTTAAAACACATGTTACCTATCAGATTACATGTGGCGTAAAGGTATATCCCTATCCTAAACATAAATCATAAATTCCAACACCATGCAGAAAACACAATCACATGCTAATATGATTAGATCTAAATCTATATTTCATCTCCCAAATCTATATAGATTATCATGGTAATTGTTAGCTAGACAATTAAACATTTATGCACAAATCATAGTAGACAATCCCTAGAATAGATCACAATAATTAATAAAGAAGTATACTAAAATAAGTTATGGAGTAAGATCCATTGCAATATTAAACAAGAAATTTAGTTCATTGTCATTGAATTAAAATCTAGAATCCACAACTGAATAAATATTAAAAGACAATAATAGAAGTAGAGTAGAGAATAAAATTTGTTGTCTGCAAATCTGATGCTCCCCTCTTGCTCCTGCTCTTGATCTTCAATTATCTCCAAGTTGCTTCAATCTCCAACAATCCAATATAAACTAAGCGTTATGTTCTAATCTAATGGAGTATTTTATCTAATGTAATCTATCTAATCTTTTCCTTTATTTTATGCCTCCCATCATGTATTTATAGGCTACAAGTTCAATTTCTAGCTTAGGAGGAAACTCAATCCAATTTGGAGTCAAAAAAGTGTCAAAATTTGCCCCAAATATAAGACCCCAACTTTTTAATGAATAAAATCAAATTTCCTCTATTTATTATTTTGAATAATAACGTGTTAATTTGATATAATACTTTGGTTATGGGTGAAATGTGCAAATTTTACAAAATAAGCAAGTGATTATAAAGTATTCATTTTATCGGAGAATATTCGTTTGGTCATGGAATATTCTTTCTGTCGGGGAATATTCGTACGACGGCGCAACCATTTGTGGGCCCCATAACGGATAACTATCGGATGAAGAAAACGACAAGTTTGAGTTTTTATAAATAACGGCGTAAGGGTTACCGTTAACACTGTTGGAATACCCGGTGGTTAAAATACAATAATACGCGTGGTTGCACAGTAGCACACGGTATTGCACAATATTTTTGAAATTATTGATTCTTACGTAATTACTGTTCAATATTTTATTTTATTGGTTCAATAATTGTTGCGTTGATATTTTATATTATTGTTGTTTCAATAATTGTCCTTTGCGATATCTCCATTATTCGGATCAATAATTCATATTATTTGAATAATATTATTAGATAGCATTATTGGCAATGTCTAAGGAAATTGCATACAGAAAATGGGTTTGGTCACCTAATTCTTGCGTAATAAGGAGAAATCTTTATCGGAAAGCCCCTCTTTCTTAAGAATGATCCTGGTTGTCATAATTATGATTCTGTAATATTATTTGTGAATAATTAGTTATTGATTTATATGATAAGGAAATATTTATTTTATGTGGATATAAATGATGGATATATTTATTTTATGTGGTTATAAATGAAGGAATTAATGCTGAGGTGATTTATCAGTATTTTGTCGGAATGAAGGTTTTGAAAATTGTCCGTATTTGGATTTCGGTCATTTTTCGTTTGGAATTTGAAAAAACTTAAACTTACAAAGTTGTAGAGAATTAAATTTCCTATGGAAAGCACATGAGATTCGAATTTTCTGATAAAAGGGCTATTTATTATGAATTGTTGAAGTTTTGAAAAATAAAATGTTTTTATTAAAAATATGGTGGGCCCCACTTTTGGTTGGTGAGAATTGAAATGTACTGTAATTTGTTTTCAAAAGTGATAGGCTTAAATAGTAGCAAATAAAGCCATCAGGTAGCAGGTTAGTCTGCTATGGCCTTCTAAGCATTTTTCTATAAATAGGGTGCTTAGTTAGAATTGAAAATCACACCAGAAACACGTTTTCTCTCTTTCTCTCTCTATATTATCGAGCGTATTTTGTGAGTATTTAGATACTTTATGAGTTGATATTCATCAGTGCAAGTTTCCTTCAGCCTTATACCGATATTCCGATCAGAAGTACTGATATTTTGAGGTAAGGGATGTTATTTTCTTTCTAATGATGTTATTCTTTCAATATCATTATACCGAAATATTGGTATGCATTTTCTTGTGGAATTTCTACCTTTTTGTGTCGGGTTTACTATTCACGTATACGGCACTATTCACGTATACAACACTATTCACCGAAAAATAAAATTTTCTCCTTTTTGTCCAAGATGTCTATTATGGTTACTATCTTTGATTGTATCCATGTTTTGATCTTTATTTTTGAATTCTGCTTCATAATTGGTTATTATGAAGTATTTTTGAACTTGGATAAACTAAAGTACGAATCCCTAATCTTTGATCTTTTATCTCACTGGATTCATTTTCTTTAAGATATTTTTCATCATCCTCAGTCCTAAATAATGATATTACTGAATATCTTTGGCCTGTAGTGCAAAGATGAATGATTTTCTAATGAATATCTTTGGCCTGTAGTGCAAAAAGATGAATGATTACCTAATGAATATCTTTGGCCCGTAGTGCAAAAGATGAGCAGTGTTGAGATGAACATGACCATTTGGTGATACAAATGAATATCTTTGGCACATGTAGTGCAAAGATGAATATTTGATTCAAGATGTATATTGATTGATGTTACAGGGATAAAATATTGATGATAGACTTTTAAATCTTAGAAGATAGTAGAATTCTTTCTCTACATGACTCTTCTAATGGATTGTTGTTTTCGCTGCAGTTGTTGATCTAAAACTTGTTGTCTATTATATTTTATCAGATTTTTCCCCGTTGAAGACTAATGATAATTTGTTGTATATTATCTTAGTCATAATATTGTTTACTGGGCTAGTTGAGCTTACCCTTTTCCTTTTTGTTCCATTGTTCTTCTCAGGAGGAGAGAATTTAGTAGGAACTAGCCGGGGTATAGAGTGATGATTCAAGATAGTTGTTTTAGTAGTTGAGCTCACCCTTTTCTTTTTTGTTCCATTGTTATTCTCAGGAGGAGAGAATTTAGCAGGAACTAGCCGGGGTATGGAGTGATGATTCAAGATAGTTGTTTTAGTAGTCCTCACTAGTTTGTAAAATATTGTATCAATAATTATAATGAGAACTCCTTTTGAGTTTGTATATTGTCTGTTAGACAATATTTGTATTCAAACTCACAGTATATTTGTTGTCGTATTTTGCACGACAATTGTATTACTGAAGTTTTATTTGTTTTTGTACCATGTATTTGGCGACTCAGAATGGGTGATGTATACCTATTTTGGGGGCGTCACAGTTGGTATCAGAGCTTAGGGATATGATCCCTGGCTGAGATGTGAGACAAGAACTAGGAAGGGAGAGACGGGGAATTCCTTCGCTAGTATGACCTGACTAAGTTTATTTGGTATTTATTTGGTCGGTCAGAGTATAGGGATAATATGTGACATGTTAATTAACCCTTATTTTTTGGCAGTATTTGAGAATGGCAGCTGCAAATATTAACAATGAAGTGAATCAGACCGTGGAGACACCTTTAATCACCACCCAGGGGAACGTGCAACAGGAAGGCAATATTCCTCCTGTAAACAATACTATCGAACAAATGATGAATGATGGGATGTTTAGAAGCTTTTTGCAGTTCATGCAAAATCAGATGAGGGAGACTCGTACACAAAATATGGGTGGAAATGATAGCAATGCGCGACTTGTCACAGGCAAGCAATTCAAGGAGTTGGGACCACCAGAATTTGCGGGAAAGCCGGATCCGATTAAGGCGGAAACGTGGGTCAAACAAATTACCAAGATATTCGATGTCTTGGGATGCACAGAGGAATAGAAGGTTCCATTCGCCACCTTTATGTTCCGTGGTGAGGCAGATTACTGGTGGGAATCTGTGAAGCGTACCCAGCCTGCCGCACTCAACATGTCTTGGGAAACATTTCAGAAACTGTGTAATGACAAGTACTTTCCTGAAAGTATTCGTAATATGAAGGAGGTGGAGTTTATCAGACTGGAACAAAAACAACATGATGGTTTCCCAGTACGAGGCGAAGTTTGCAGAGTTATCCAGGTTTGTACCTCATTTAGTCGAGAATGAGGAACGAATGACGAGGATGTTTCTGAGAGGTCTAAAACTCGAGATTCGACAATATCTTATCTCTCATAAATTTTCTTTATATTCAGATGTTGTCAACATGGCTCAATTATTAGAGCGAGATAATGAGTATGCCCAACCGAGGGACCACAATCAGGGTCATACCAGTGACAGCAGTAATCGGAACGATGATAACCAGCGGGGATGAAAGAATACAGACAAAAGCGGTAACCACTCGGGTAGAAATCATGGCCATGATAATAGGAGATGTGAGTTAAGTGAAAATTTCAGAAAGAGGAGATTCAACAATGATGGGAAGACATCAACAGCAGCACCATCACCACCAACAACAACAAATTCTAAGGGAGGAGAATGGCCGCCAATTAGATGCTATAGATGCGGAGAGGAGGGACACATAAGTCCAAACTGTTCACAGCCTTTCAAGGTGTGTTTCAGTTGTGGAAAAGACGGTCATATAGCCCAATTTTTTCCGGTAGCGAAGCCAAGTCCAACTGGGACGACGACATCAAAGGCGACTATAGACAAAACAAAGTCAGTGGTTCAAGGGAGGGCGTTTGTCGTGACTGGCCAAAATGCGAGAAACCCGAACGAGGTGATCACGGGTAAGCTAATCATAAACTCTTGCGAAGTTTATACCTTATTAGATACCGGTTCTACCCATTCTTTTATCTCTTCTGCTTGTGCTCAATGTTTAAACTTGACTCCGGAGAAATTAGACCTTGACTTATCTGTTGAGACTCCGTTAGGAGAAACTTTCATTACATCTACTGTTTATAAATCTTGCTTGATTCAAGTTGGAACCATAACATTACCTGCCGATCTTATTTCGTTGAAAATTCTTGCATTTGATGTGATTTTAGGGATTGATTGGTTAACCATGATCATGCTAAAATTGATTGTTTTTCGTAAGGTTGTTAGTTTTCATATTCCTAACCAACCTATTATGCGAATTCAAACAACCAAACCATTAAAGTCAATCACTGTTATATCAAGCCATAAAGGTATTCGTTTATTGAAAAATGGATGTCAAGCTTTCTTAGCCCATGTCACGGACTTGAACAAAAACACGTTAGATTTGAATAATATTTCTGTTGTAAGTGAATTGCCTGACGTATTTCCTAAAAAACTTCCCAGTCTACCCCCAGAACGTGAAGTTGAATTCTTTATTGATCTT
Source organism: Panax ginseng (assembly GCA_020205605.1). Lineage (NCBI taxonomy): Eukaryota > Viridiplantae > Streptophyta > Magnoliopsida > Apiales > Araliaceae > Panax > Panax ginseng. The sequence continues at coordinate 10,405,867 of CM035150.1, forward strand.
GAACCTGGTACAAAGCCCATTTCTAAAATCCTATGTCGAATGGCTCTTATTGAACTTCAGGAGTTAAAGGTCCAACTACAGGAGTTGTTGGACATCGGTTACAATCGTCCTAGTACATCTCCTTGGGGTGCTCCTGTGTTATTCGTAAAGAAGAAAGACGGGAGTATGCGACTTTGTATTGACTACCGAGAGTTGAACCATGTCACCATCAAAAATAGGTATCCGCTACCTCGCATATATGACTTTTTCGACCAATTGCAAGGAGCACAATTCTTTTCAAAGATCGATCTTCGTTCTGGATATCATCAGCTGAAGATTAAAACTGAGGATATTCCAAAGACTGCCTTCAGAACTCGGTACGGGCATTATGAATTCTTAGTCATGTCTTTTGGATTGACTAATGCTCCTGCTGCTTTCATGGATATGATGAACTGTGTGTTCAAAGAATATTTGGATCAATTCGTTATTGTCTTTATTGATGACATCTTCATCTATTCCAAAAGCCGTGAAGATCATGAGCACCATTTGAAGATGGTACTGCAAAGGCTTCGTGATAACAAGCTATATGCCAAGCTGAAGAAATGAGAGTTCTGGCTTGAGGAAGTAGTATTCCTTGGGCACGTGGTGTCAAAATATGGAGTATCTATCGACCCGGCGAAAATTGAAGCAATACAAAGTTGGGAGCAACTGAAGTCGGTAACTGAAGTACGTAACTTTCTGGGCTTAACTGGTTATTATCGGAGATTCGTGGAATGATTTTCTCGAATTGCTACTCCGTTAACTTAGCTGACTCGTAAAGATACAAAATTCGGTTGGAGCAAGGATTGTGAGAAGAGTTTTCAAGAGCTTAAGAGGAGACTCATTTCGGCACTTGTTCTGACAATATCATCTGGTTTGGATGGATTTGTTATCTACAGTGATGCTTTAGGCAAAGGGTTAGGATGTGTTCTCATGAAACATGGGAAGATCATAGCCTATGCCTCGCAACAACTCAAAGAATATGAGGGAAATTATCTTACTCATGATTTGGAGTTGGTAGCAGTCGTTTTCGCATTAAAAATCTGGAGACACTACCTGTATGGGGAGAAAGTGGAGATCTATATAGATCATAAAAGCCTCAAATATTTCTTCACCCAAAAGGAACTCAACATGCGGCAACGACGTTGGCTCGAGCTATTGAAGGATTACGATCACACCATCCAATATCATCCTAAAAAAATAAACGTGGTAGCTGACGCATTGAGTAGAAGATCATATACGGGTACTAGTGCAATGTTGTTAACACAGAGGTCCATTTTATATGACTTGCAAAGGATGGAGATAGAGGTAAAGGCTCCAAGTACCCACGTGATGATATCAAATATACGAGTAGAACCGACTTTAATCGATAAAGTTAAAGCTGCTTAAGCTACGGATATGGAGTTGATGCATATAAAGAAGAAAGTGCAAGAAGGTGCTATTCCAGAAGCAAGAATTGATGAAGAAGGAATACTTCGAGTCAACTCCAGACTTTGTGTTCCTAACGATTCTGACTTAAAGTATAGAATCATGATGGAGGCACACAACACACCGTTTGCAATCCATCCTGGGAGAACCAAAATGTATCATGATCTTTGACATACATTTTGGTGGAATAATATAAAGAGAGAGATCGCGGAGTTTATCTCGAGGTGTTTAACTTGTCAACGTGTAAAGGTAGAGCATCATGTGCCAAAGGGTCCATTGCAATCACTTGAGATTTTGAAATGGAAGTGGGAACACATTACTATGGATTTCGTTATGGGTCTTCCCAAGGTTTCTCAAGGCATAAATGCGATTTGGGTTATTGTTGATAGATTAACCAAGTCTGCCCATTTCTTGCCTATACGGGAGACTTGTTCCCTTGAACGTCTTGCTAGTATGTACGTAAATGAGATTGTGAGATTGCATGGCATGCCAGTATCCATAGTTTCAGATCGTGACCCAAGATTCACTTCACGATTTTGGGCTAGTTTGCAGAAAGCTATGGGCACAGATTTATGATTCAGTTCGGCATACCATCCTCAAATAGACGGGCAATCTGAGAGGACTATTCAAACTCTTGAAGATCTATTAAGACTCTGTGTCCTAGATTTCAAAGGGAGTTGGGATAAGTACCTACCATTGGTGGAATTCTCCTACAACAAAAATTATCAGGCAAGTATAGGCATGGCTCCATTTGAAGCATTGTATGGACGAAAGTGTCGCTCTCCAATATGTTGGGATGAGGTGGGAGAAGCAACATTATTGGGACTAGAATTGGTACGCATAACTACAGAAAAGATCCAAACGATTCGATAACGTATACAAACGGCACATGATCGACAAAAGAGTTATGCGGATCTTCATCGAAAGGACGTAGAATTTAATATTGGGGATCATGTATTGTTACGTATTGCTATATGGAAGGGAGTTACAAGATTTTGGAAGAGAGGAAAACTCAATCCAAGATTTGTTGGTCCATTTGAGATTCTTGACCGAATAGAAAATGTGGCCTATAGACTCGCATTACCTCCAGGCATGTCTCGTGTTCATAATGTTTTTCATATATATATGCTTTGTAAATATGTGAAAGACCCGAACCACATTATTGAGTTAGAACCGGACGAGATAGCCGAATATTTAACGTATGAGGAGGTACCTGTTAAGATCTTGGATAGGAAAGAGCATGTCCTACGCACCAAGGTTATACCACAAGTTAAGGTTTTGTGGAGAAACCATGCTATTGAAGAAATGACCTGGGAGTTAGAATCAGAAATGAAAGCGAGGTATCCTCACATTTTTGAAACACCAGGTACGTACGTCAATTTTGAGGACGAAATTTCATAAGAAGGGAAGGTTGTAAGACCCCAACTTTTTAATGAATAAAATCAAATTTCCTCTATTTATTATTTTGAATAATAAAGTGTTAATTTGATATAATACTTTAGTTATGGGTGAAATGTGCAAATTTTGCAAAATAAGCAAGTGGTTATAAAGTATTCATTTTGTCTGGGAATATTCATTTGGTCGTAGAATATTCTTTCTGTCGGGGAATATTCGTACGACGGTGCAGCCATTTGTGGGCCCCATAATGGATAACTGTCGGATGAAGAAAACAACAAGTTTGATTTTTTATAAATAACGGCATAATGGTTACCGTTAACACTGTTGGAATATCTGGTGGTTAAAATATAGTAATACGCATGGTTGCACAGTAGCACACGGTATTGCACAGTATTTTTGAAATTATTGATTCTTACGTAAGATGTCACTACTCAATAATTGTTACAGTAATTACTGTTCAATATTTTATTTTATTGGTTCAATAATTGCTGCGTTGATATTTTATATTATTGTTGTTTCAATAATTGTCACTGCACAGTATCTCCATTATCAGATCAATAATTCATATTATTTGAATAATATTATTAGATAGCATTATTGTCAATGTCTAAGGAAGTTCTGTCTAGAAAAGGGGTTTGGTCACCTAATTGCGCGCCAATAAGGAGAAATCTTTATCGGAAAACCCCTCTTTCTTAAGAATGATCTGGTTGTCATAATTATGATTATGTAATATTATTTGTGAATAATTAGTTATTGATTTATATGATAAGAAAATATTTATTTTATGTGGATATAAATGATGGATATATTTATTTTATGTGGTTATAAATGAAGGAATTAATGCTGAGGTGATTTATCAGTATTTTGTTGGAATGAAGGTTTTGAAAATCGTCCGTATTTGGATTTCGGTCATTTTTCGTTTGGAATTTAAAAAAACTTAAACTTACAAAGTTGTAGAGAATTAAATTTCCTATGGAAAGCACATGAGATTCAAATTTTTTGTTAAAAGGGCTATTTATTATGAATTGTTGAATTTTCAGAAAATAAAATATTTTTATTAAAAATATGGTGGGCCCCACTTTTGGTTGGTGAGAAATAAAATGTGCTGGAATTTATTTTCAAAAGTGGTGGGCTTGAATATTAGCAGGTAAAGCCATCAGGTGGCAGGTTAGTTTGCTATGGCGTTCTAAGCATTTTCCTATAAATAGGGTGCTTAGTTAGAATTGAAAATCACATCAGAAACAAGTTTTCTCCTTTTTGTCCAAAATATCTATTATGGTTACTATTCACGTATACGACACTATTCACCGAAAAATGAAATTTTCTTCTTTTTGTCCAAGATGTCTATTATGGTTACTATCTTTGATTGTATCCATGTTTTGATCTTTATTTTTGAATTCTGCTTCACAATTGGTTATTATGGAGTATTTTTGAACTTGGATAAACTAAAGTATGAATCCCTAATCTTTGATCTTTTATCTCACTGGATTCGTTTTCTTTAAGATATTTTTCATCATCCTCAGTCCTAAATAATGATATTACTGAATATCTTTGGCCTGTAGTGCAAAGATGAATGATTTCCTAATGAATATCTTTGGCCTGAAGTGCAAAGATGAATGATTACCTAATGAATATCTTTGGCCCGTAGTGCAAAAATGAACAGGTATTGAGATGAACATGACCAACTGGTGATACAAATGAATATCTTTGGCCTGTAGTAAAAAGATGAATAGTTGATTCAAGATGTATATTGATTGATGTTACATAGATAAAATATTGATGATGGACTTTTAAATCTTAGAAGATAGTAGAATTCTTTCTCTACTTGACTCTTCTAATGGATTGTTGTTTCCGCTGCAGTTGTTGATCTAAAACTTGTTGTCTATTATATGTTATCAGATTTTTTCCTGTTGAAGACTAATGATAATTTGTTGTATATTATCTTAGTCATAATATTCTTTATTGGGCTAGTTGAGCTCACTCTTTTTCTTTTTGTTCCATTGTTCTTCTCGGAGGAGAGAATTTAGCGAGAACTAAATTAGGGGTATGGAGTGATGATTCAAGATAGTTGTTTTAGTAGTCATCACTATTTTGTAAAATAGTGTATCAATAATTGTAATGAGGACTCCTTTTGAGTTTGTATACTGTCTATTAGACAATATTTGTATTCAAACTCACAGTATATGTGTTGTCGTATTTTGTACGACAATTGTATTACTGAAGTTGTATTTGTTTCTGTACTATGTATTTGGCGACTCAGAATGGGTGATGTATACCTATTTTAGGGGCGTCACACCAAAACACGTCAGAACTTAACCAGGCCCAAGCCCAGTGCCCCTGGTAACTTCTCACTGTGCAATAAACATCACCCCCTAGCTCCCATTGCTACCGAAATAGGTAAGGAATGGGCACCCCCGCGTTGGCCTCTTTTCTATAAATTTTCTGCTTTGACGTCTTTTGGAAAAATGGCCATAACATCTTCGTCCAAACTTCGATTTTGATGATTCAAGATGTTCTGGAAAGAGGAGACGTAGATCTACAACTTTCATTCTTTAAGTATTTCGAAAAAAGGTCCAGAGAAATGTTGAATTTGGCCCTGAAGTGGGTGTTATGTAAATGACAAGCCGAAAATGCGAATCTAGCAACCCCAAACGTCGATCCAAGTAACTTTTGTCCCAATTCCTAAAAAACAACGTAAAACATGCATGAATAGACACAAACACTTAAAAACATCCAAAAGATTAAGCTCAAACGCACTCAATTTATAGGTATAAAACTCACTTATCAAGCGTTTGTCGTGACTGCCCAAAATGCGAAGAACCTGAACGAGGTGAACACGGGTAAGCTAATCATAAACTCTTGAGAAGTTTATACCTTACTAGATACCGGTTCTACCCATTATTTTATTTATCCTACGTGTGCTCAACGTTTGAACTTGACCCATGAGAAATTAAACTTTGACTTATCTGTTGAGACTCCGTTAGAAGAAATTTTCAATACATTCATTGTTTATAAATCTTGCTTGATTCAAGTTGAGACCATCACATTACCAGTCAATCAAATTTCTTTGAAAATACTTGCATTTGATGTGATTTTAGGGATTGATTGGTTAACCACTCATTATGCAAAAATTAATTATTTTTCGTAAGGTTGTTAGTTTTCATATTCCTAACCAACTTGTTATGCGAATTCAAACAACCAGTCAATCATTGTCATATCAAGCCATAAAGTCATTCGTTTATTGAAAAACAAATGTCAAGCTTTCTTAGCCCATGTCATGGACTTGAACAAAAATACGTCAGATTTGAATAATATTTCTGTTGTTAGTGATTTTCCTGACGTATTTCCTGAAGAACTTCCCCGTCTACTCCCAGAACGTGAAGTTGAATTCTTTATTAACCTTGAACCTAGTACAAAACCCATTTCTAAAACCCTATATCGAATGGCTCCTATTGAACTTCAGGAGTTGAAAACCCAATGACAGTTGTTGGTACCCAAGACTCTCGCTGGTGACTTCCTTTGTGGAATGCACTGAAGCCAGACTCTCCGTAGGGGAAGCCATATTCGTGTGGTGGTAAATTGATAGGTGCCATTGTGACGTGCTATCCAAGATTGAGATATAAGTCATAGTTGAGAGCAACCTAAGTCAGTAATAAAAATACGTAGCTTTCTAAGCTTAGCTGACTATTATCAGAGATTTGTGGAAGGATTTTCTCAAATCGCTACTCCATTAACTCAGCTGACTCGAAAAGATACAAAATTCGAATGGAGCTAGGAATGTGAGAAGGGGTTCTAAGAGCTCAAGAGGAGACTCATTTCGGCACCTATTCTGACAATACCATCTAGTTCGGATGGATTTGTTATCTACAGCGATGCTTCAGGCAAAGGGTTAGGATGTGTTCTCATGCAACATGGGAAAGTCATAACCTATGACTCTCGAAAACTCATAGAATATGAGAGAAATTATCTTACTCATGATCTAGAGTTGGCAGCAGTCGTTTTCGCGTTGAAAATCTGGAGACACTACCTGTTGAAAGTAGTATGCATACAAGCCAATCATGTATGATGATAAAGCATATACTTTGTAATCAATCTTATTTATTTGTTAATAAAAGAATTATTTATTAAAGGCATTTGTTATCAATATGGTGTTGTTTTAATAATATGTGATAAACCCATAGTTTTAAGCAATGCTTTTAGAATCATGATGAGATCATGTTAATGCTAATGAGATCTAAATTCTTAGATAGCTTAAAACTAAAATGTTCTTAATCGATGTATTACTAAAAAGGGGATTAGTGAATCTGGATAGATTGATACATACATTATTTTCTCATTGGATGAGAATGATTGATCTCATGATCATTTGTGTGGAGATACTAAAGCAAATATGTAGGTGCTTATTGGAGAATAAGTTCACTGAGCGTGACTCGCTAAGGAATACATAATGGAGTTTTACTTGTCTGTCAATAGGAATTCCTGTAGTGATAGTAGTACAAATGATCCTTAGACTTGAGATCATCATATTATCTTATATATAATGAATTATATTTTAATTTATTCCTTAAGACCTTTAGGGTATATCAAAGGGTATACTTGGGTGTAATAAGTTATATATGGAGATAATGAATGATCAATAAAAAATATACCACTTCTAGTAAAAGAAGAGAAATATCCTATGTGATTCGATAAATGACAACCCAGGAATCATTGGCCAAGGTGGGATAAAATTAGAAATTAGTTTCTAATTTGCATTCATTAGGAGTTGTGCATTTGTGAATCGAAATACATATAATTAAATAAAATAGGACTTAACAGTAATTTCATGTCTTATATTTAATTAGGACATTGTATGGTGGAAGGATTGAATTGCACGGTAACTATTAACTCAAAGGTTCTTTTATGATTAATGTTGAAATCTATATTATCTGAAAAGTCGTTGATCACTAGGGAGACTTATCCCCATTGTAGAATAAATATTATTTATTTAAATAAATTAATCGTTTAATTTATTTATTTAACTAAGATTAGAATTGTTCTTATTGATTTATTCAAAACCGGTTTAATATGGAGAACCTAAAGGGTCACACCATAAAAGGAAGAATAATTTTTTAAGAAGTTAATGGCATAATCATAATAATATGTTAAGTATATTTAATTTAATCTATGGTGATAGAATAAATTAAATAGCTTAATATTTATTATTTAATATTTTTGAAATATTAACTATAAATTAATAAGAGGAGTCTTATTAATATTATTAGAATTATTATTATTTTAATTTCTAAAAGAGTTTAGGAATTAATTTAATATAAGTACTCTTATTTATTCCTAATAGGATTAGAAGGAAAATTAGTTAAATGAGTTTAATTAATTATCCCTAATAAGATTAAGGAGACCATTTAATTAAAAGAGTTTAATTAAATAAATAATACTTTATTTTAATTAAATAGGGTTACCTGATATGTTTATAAGAGGAGTCTTATATCAGATATGAGATATAGGTAATTCCAATAGTTGGAGAGTACGCCCCTTTTTTCTATAGAGATAGGAAAAACTAGGTTTGAGCCAATACACCCTTCTTATTGAAAATTGTTCTTCCTTGGTGGATCACCTCTAGAGGCTATATACTTGGGTGGCTAACATTGATCAAAGGAAGGAATCTACCCGGAGATTCAAGGAGATCGCGGAGAAGTAGGAGGTGAACTCATACATGTGGAAGCTCGTATCTACAAGGGTATGATTCCATAACTTCTTGTTCTTCGTTTTAATTAATAATATGCATAAAGGATGATCCGGGTAATTGGTTTGTGAAAAATTTTAAAATCTGATTTTACTTTGCTTCCGCTATTTTTGCAATTTGATTGCTACTTTGATTTTCACAAAACTTAGCAGTGGTATCAAAGCCAAACTTTATGCGAATTATTAATTATTTTGATTTCATATATATATGGGTATGTATTTAGAATAATTTATTGGGCATAATTTATTATATAAAATTATTATTTTATTAAGAAAAAAAAATCAATTCGCAAACGTGTGATATTCCGTGTTTTGATTGATTTATTTTTTTTAAAAGCGTTATCCTTCACGTTCATGTGAATGTTTCGGTTAATAGTTAGATTATATATGTAACTTAAGTTATAGATTTCGCGAAACTTTTGCTTCCACTTATATATAATAACTTATATTACTGCTCCTTTATTCGTGTACATATATATAATCTAATTATTCCGTGATTCGCGTGGCGTGCTTCTGTGATTCGCGTGGTATCATGTGATATTTATATATATCACATGCTTGTATATGGTTATCATATATCCTGACATCCTGTTAACTTAACAAGGATGTATATATAACATGTATGTCACGTGTATCAGCATAATGATTACTTTTTATATATATATATATATATATATATATATATATATATATATATATTATAATCTTAATAATTTTATAATTAAAATAAAGAATTTATTTTAATCTTGAAATTTTGAAATTGGATTTCATGCAACATAAAATTACCCATTAAATCATACTCATATATATATATAGAATAATTTTAATTCATAAGATGAATGTTTTATTTATTGATACATATGATGATATGTATGATAATAAATGTGATTGATTATGAACTATTGACCAATGTGATTGGATTTATTTTGGTTGGAGGTTCACTTGGTGGCTCTAGTGAACCAAACTAGAATAAAAGTCCATAATCAATCCGGGTAGAATATAATATTCTATATGTGCATTCTAGTATTATATATATTATATATTATGCAAATATGCTTCGTATGTTTAATAATATGACATGTATTATATATATATATATATATATATATATATATATATATATATATATATATTTGCATGTGCACTAAACAAGATGAGACTAATAATAACAAACTCCTCAATGAAATTATATTAAGTTGTAACGTTCAAAGATATTTGGAATATCGAACGTCGCCTTCTAGCATGATAAATATAATAGAGTATTAAATATTTAATATGAGTTTGTTGTGCACACACAAGACAAATATTAAATATTTGAGATGTTGTTTTTATTACATTTGGTGTTTATAAGGAATTGAACATTACCGCTTTGTTGTGTACACACAAGGGCTATAGTTTTCTCTTCACTTATATGAAAATGTTGGGTATGACTTAACTTAAATCATTTTAGTTCGGATGTGCACACACTTGACCATTATGATTTAAGTGACAAAATATAAGGAGTTACATGATGATGTAATTGACAAGAGTTGTCTACCTATTTATTTATATATAGTTTATTGTGTACACACAAGGCTATATACATTTAAAATTAGATCCTTATTTTCACTAATAAATCTTTAATTAGATATTGCCGAACTATATTCATGAGGGTAATATAGTTTGAAGAAAATAGTGGGAGATACCAATATAAAATAAGACCTAATTTATTTAGGTAATTAATTAAATGAATGTTTGCTAAAATATTATTTTTTTACATGCGAAATTTTGAAAATGTCACATTCACTAATTTCATCAAGCTAAAGATACTTGATCTTAACAAACCGATGGGGACAAGAATTACACAATGATGGTTAAGGAATCGAGAATTGTTCTCATTCTTTGAAAAGATTTTGTGACAACCCCAAAATAAGTCCATTCCATCCAACCCATTCTCGAGTCGCCAAATACATGGTGCACGAGAAAATAACTACAACTTTATTACAATAATTATCGTGCAAAATACAACAACACACATATCTTTGTGAGTTTGGATATAAATATATACCAAGCCGTGACTCTCATCCCAACCTTGGATATGACGTCACAATGACACCTTACATAAAGGTATAGTCAAAAGCTGTTTTAGAAATTAGAATCTTTGGGAAGTGCTCAAGAAACCTTTCGTACATGGAGGCCATGCGCCTAGGTTATGATAGATATCATATGGCCACAAAATTATCCTTGGTTGACCCAATAGACCCAAAAAAAAAATGAGAAGATTACTATCATATTCTTCCCAATGGTGAGTCTTCTCTTGACATATAAATATCTCTACTGTCTCTAATTGAGAATTATACTTCAAATAAACTCCAAGATCATATAGGTAGTGCTCGTAGATATACTCAGTAAGTGGATGTGCACAACCCTGTCTTATGATGACACGAGGTTGTATGTCATTAGACATCTTGTATGATAGTGGCAAAACACCCTTCCAATGTTGGGTTCGCCTCACCCTAGTTGATTCACCAAATATAACTACTAAATGATGACCACCGATTTCTATTCCTATTACCCCGCTCAAACCCACTACACTCTTATTACCTGAAAGGAATTGTGAAGCAAAAGGGTGAGCACAACTAGCTCAGTAAAGAATATCATGACTAAAGATAATTAAATTATCAATAGCCTTCATCAATAATAAATTAGAGATTTAGAACATATGGTAGATAATAAAAATTTCAACCATAGTTGCAGCGGAACGAGCAATCCATTAGAAGAGTCAAATAGACTATAAAGTCTATTATCTTCTCCATGTTAAAAATCCACCAACAATGTTTTATCCCTGTAACATCAATCAACAATTACGGTCCACAATCATATGAATAACTCATAATCATAATTGTAGTTCTAAATTCCTCTTCTCATCCAAAGACGAAGATAATTTTTATCACCTATCTTTACGAAACATCAAAGATCATGGTTACACCAAATCACATTTCTGCTCATAATCATACTAATAACTTCATCTTTGCACTACTACCAAAGATATTCATTTATATCACCCGGTTGGTCATGTTCATCTCAACACCTATTCATCTTTGCACTATTGACCAAAGATATTCAAAAACATGTCATCTTTTACACTCACGGCCAAAGATATTCATCAACAATTCATCTTTGTACTACAAGCCAAAGATATTTCTCGGCGATTCATATATTGCACTACAAAGCCAAATATATTCATCAACATTCATATTTGCACTCTGTGCCAAATATATTAATATCTCAAAGAAATATATAATCATTTTAGAATTTATATAAACAATTATAGCCATGTTGATCATTTCACCTTTGCACTTAAGCTAAAGATATTCAATTATAAATTCAATGGTCATGATCATACCAGTCAACAATTCAACTTTGCACTACTGGCCAAAGAGAACCTATAGTCATGATCATACCAAAAATTTACCCATCTTTACACTTAAGTCAAAGAGAAATATCATCATTAAGGTTATAAAAATGTTATATATGAATATAAAAATAATATGATCAACATATAGTTTTAATCTTAAGAGTAATATTCATAAATCAACTATAATTTAGTTAGAAAAAGAAACCAATTTTTTCATGAATAGTAACTCGTGAATAGTAACTCGTGAATAGTAACTCATGAATAGTAAATCCCGACAAAAAAAGGTAAAAATTCCACAATAAAATTCATACCAATATTTCGGTATAATGATATTGAAATAACATTTCTTAAACTTATGAACAATTTATTTTAATTGTTTACACTTTACTAAATAATGCATTTAATCATTCTAAAATGCCAAACTCATAAGATTTCATCACCAATAATCAAAACCCTCATCAAAAATCTGCATATACCTCATATAGGATTCTCAAGCCATAAAAATCCTATTTTCAAATTTTCTTCCTTCACATAACATATTTAATTCATTTATTCATAACTAGTCCATTTTCATGAAAAATACCAAATCAGTCCCAAAAATATTTCTTTTCTGAGATTTAACAGAATATAGTCCCATATTGAACATATAGTTTCCTCAGAATTTTTAAAATTCATTTACTATTTTTCATATGGCCAAAATCGCCGAATATTTAGACATTTATCACAAATTGTACTTTTATCTAAAAATTCCGAAATTCACAGAGTACACTGATATTATATAGATGTACTCCCAATAAAAATTTTATCAATTTTGGAGTTAACCACAAGGAGTTATAAGCGGTTACTTTTAAAATAGTCTTTTCTCATAAAATTCATAACTCTTAATCTATACATCCAAAAATTACCATTTTTGGACACAATCAATAAAACTCATCAAAATATCATTTCAAATTTTTCCAGAATTTTTTGAAGGTCGGAAGAAGTAGGAACTGAAAAACATAATAACCCTTAAAATCCCGTACCTCAAAAGAGCAATACTTCTGACTAGAATATCGGATGAAAAACCGAAGGAAACTTCTACTAAATAGCAACTCTCAAAGTATCTAAATACTCTCAAAAATATGCTTAATAATATAGAGAGAAAGAAAACTTGTTTCTGGTGTGATTTTCAATTCTAACTTAAGCTTCTATTTATAGGAAAATGCTAGAACGCTAAAGGAGACTAAAATAATAAAATATATTATTTTATTTCTTCTTTTCTATGCATGCCCACATGTTTGATCAGCCACTAGCCATCTTTGAACAAAGCTAGCAGCCCACATGTGTTAAAACACAAGTGGGTCCCACCCATAAATTAATAAAAATTATTTTATTTTCCGAAACTTCAACAATTCATAGAAAATAGCCCGGTTATCAGAAAAATACGAATTTTATGTCCATTCTGACTGAAATTGAATTCTCTACAACTTTGTAGCTTTACGTTTTTCCAAATTTCAAACCAAAAATATCCAAAATCCACAAACGGATGGTTTTTAATACCTCTACATCGACAAAATACTGATAAAACACCTCAACATTAATTCATTCATTTTTATCCACATAAAAATAAATATATCCATCATTTATATCCATATAAAATAAATATTTCCTTATCTTATAAATCAATAATTAATTATTCACAAATAATATTACAGAATCACAATAATGACAACCAGGTAGTTCCCAGGAAGAGGGGCTTTCAATAAGAATTTCTCCTTCATTGGTGGCGCAATTAGGTGATCAAACCTCTCCTTGATGAGAACTTTCTAGACATTGCCAATAATGCTATCTAATAATATTATTCAAATAATATGAATTATTGATCCGATAATGGAAAATCATGCGAGTGATAATTATTGAAACAACAATAATATAAAATTTCATCGTAGCAATTATTGAATCAATAAAATAAAATATTGAAGCGAAGAATTTGTAACAATTATTGAGTAGTGCCTTTTACGTAAGAATCAATAATTCAAAAATATTATGCAATCTTAGTGTGCTCTTGTGCAACAACAGCGTATTACTTTACTTTACCCACCGGGTATTCCAACAGTGTTAACGATAACAACTACGCCGTTATTTATAAAAACTCAATTTTTGTCATTTTTTTCATCCGACAGTTATTCGTTATGGGGCCCACAAATGGCTGCGCCATCGTACGAATATTCTCCGATAGAAAGAATATTCCACGACCAAACGAATATTCCCCAACAACAATAAAATTTTATAACCACTTGTTTATTTTGAAAAATTTCATATATCACCCTTAACTTTAACCTTTTATCAATTTAACCATTTACTGAATAGTTATTATAAGAAAAATTGAATATTTTTATTTCATAAAATTCGGGGTCTTACAGATTTCTTATGTCCTAAATTCGTCCGTACCTGCAAAAGTTGCAGAGACAACCTCTGAGGAAGAGATTGCTACTTTTAAACAGTGGCAAGATGATGCATATATGGCTCAATGCATCATGTTCGCATCTATGAATGTGAGCTTCAGGCGTCGACTTGAAACCATGGATCTTTCCTACTATGTATTCTTGCACCTTCAAGAGTTGTATGGTGAGCAAAGTAGGACAACTAGATATGAAATATCTAAGGAGCTCTTTCAATCTCGGATGACCGAGGGCACTATCGTTGAGACTCATGTCTTAAAGATGATCAATCTGATTGAACGTCTTGGACAGCTTGGGTTCGTCATGGATGGGGAGTTGAGTCAAGATTTAGTCTTGCAGTCACTCTCGGACACCTTCTCACAATTTGTTGTGAATTTTCACATGAATAAGTTAGATGTCAGCTTGCCTGAATTACTTAACATGTTGAAAACTGTTGAAGGTCACTTCCCATCCAAGAAGGACCATGTCTTAATGGTGGATGATTCTTCCAAGAAAAGGAAGAGGCCCGAGGTATCTTCTCAAAAGAAGAAATCCAAGAAGGTTAAGGGTAAGGCGAAAGTGAATGATCAAAAGAAACCTGATCCAGCTAGCAAAGGAATTTGTTTCCATTACAACAAGCCGGGTCACTAGAAGAGGAACTACAAGGATTATCTTGCGGAATAAAAGCAGAAGAAGTTTAGAGAAGCTTCGAATCCTAATCAAGGTTTGTTTATGATTGAAATTAATTTTTTTTGAAAGTCAATCTTCTACTTATTGGATACCGGTTGTGGTTCTCACATATGTAATAATATGCAGGGACTGGTCAGAAGTAGAAAGCTGAGCAAGGATGAGGTCGTCCTACGAGTGGGAAATGGGGCAAAGATTGCTGCATTAGCTGTAGGGACTTATTGTTTAGCACTGCCTACGGGCAAGTCCATTAGTTTAAATAATTGTCATTTTGTTCCGTCACTTATTAGAAACATTATTTTAATATATGTATTGGATATGGATGGTTTTGAAATTATAATAAAGAACAATAGTTGTTCTATTTATAATAATGATGTTTTATACGGTGTTGGTAATTTACGAAATGGACTTTACATTCTTGACTTGCTTGAAAATATACTTCAAATTGAACAAACTAAGAAAAGGAAAAGAGATGATGTTAATTATACCTATATGTAGACTTGGTCATATTAATGAAACAAGATTATCCAAGTTGCATAAATATGGGCTCCTAGAGCTATCGGATTATGAATCATATCCAACTTGTGAATCTTGTCTCATGGGAAAAATGACTAAATCTCCTTTTAGTGGAAAAGGAGAAAGAGTTACACAGTTGTTAGCGTTGGTACACACAGATGTATGTGGACCTATGACAACGAATTCACGAGGAGGGTATTCTTATTTTATTACATTCACTAACGATCACTCAAGATTTGGATATGTGTATTTAATGAAATATAAATCTGAATCATTGAAAAGTTCAAAGAGTTCAGAAGTGAAGTAGATAAATAAACTGGCAAAAGTATTAAGATTCTTCGATCAGATCGAGGAGGTGAATACTTAAGTAGTGAGTTTCTCAATTGTCTCAAAGAAAATGGTATAATCTCATAATGGACTCCACCAGGGATGCCACAGCTAAATGGTGTATCTGAAAGGAAAAATCGAAAATTGTTGGACATGGTTCGTTCCATGATGAGTTTTACCGATCTTCCGGTGTCATTCTGGGGATATGCCCTAGAAGCGGCTATAAATCTACTAAATAAGGTTCCCTCGAAATCCGTCCCTAAGACTCTATATGAGATGTGGACAGGGAGGAAGCCTAGTCTTAAGCATGTTAAGATTTGGGGATGTCCAGCTTATGTGAAAAGGTTTCAGAATGATAAGCTTGGGACAAGATCTGATAAGTGTACTTTTGTGGGATATCCTAAAGAAAGTTTAGGATATTATTTCTACAATCCTACTAAATAAAAGGTGTTTGTTGCCAAACATGCTGCCTTCTTGGAAAAGGAGTTTATCCTTGAAGGAGCCAGTGGGAGAAAAATAGATCTTAAAGAAATTCAAGAACCACAAACCACTACAAATCAAATGGATGAACCTGTCCAAGTAGAGATTCCTTCTGTACCACACCCTATTCGTAAATCTGGAAGAGTACCAAAGATACCTGATAGGTATGGACTTGTTATAGAGGTTGACGATGAGGTACGCATCATAGATGATGATCCATTGAATTACGAACATGCTATGAGTAATAAAGACTCAGAGAAGTGGCAAGAAGCCATAAAATCCGAGATGGACTCCATGTATGAAAACCAAGTATGGAATTTGGTTTCACCACCTGAAGGCATTAAGCCTATTAGGTGTAAATGGGTCTTTAAAAGAAAGACTGGAGCAGACGGCTAGGTAGAGACCTATAAGGCCCGACTGGTCGCAAAAGGTTTCAAACAAAGGCAAGGAGTTGACTATGACGAAACCTTCTCACCAGTAGCGATGCTCAAGTCCATTCGTGTAAGACCCCAACTTATTATAAATAAAATTGAATTTTCTCTATTTATTATTTTGAAATAGTAAGGGTTGAGTTGATTAATGTGGTTAGTTATGGGTAAAATGCGCAAATATTTTAAATAAGCAAGTGGTTATAAAATATTCATTGTTGTCGGGGAATATTCGTTTGGTCGTGGAATATTACTACTGACGGAGAATATTCGTGCGACGGCGCAGCCTTGTGTGGGCCCCATAACAGAAAGCGATTGGACAAAGAAAATGACAAGTATAAATAACGACATAGTTGTTACCGTTAATACTGTTGGAATACCCGGTGGTTAAAACACAGTAATACGCGTTGTTGTACACGGTATTGCACCAATTATTGATTCTTACGTAAGAAGGCACTACTCAATAATTGTTACAGTAATTACTGTTCAATATTTTATTTTATTGATTCAATAATTGTACGTTGATATTTTATATTATTGTTGTTTCAATAATTGTCACTACACAGTATTTTCCATTATCAGATCAATAATTCATATTATTTGAATAATATTATTAGATAACATTATTGGCAATGTCTAGAAAGTTCATCTAAGGAGAGGTTTGGTCACCTAATTCTTGGCAAAGAAGAGAGAAATTCTTATTGGAAAGCCCCTCTTTCTAAAGAACGGCTGGTTGTCGATATTGTGATTCTGTAATATTATTTGTGAATAATTAATTTTTGATTTATATGATAAGGAAAATATTCATTTTATGTAAATATAGATGGAGAAATTTTTTAATGTGACAATTGTTGAAAATTGATATTTTATCTTTTCTAATAAAATAATTCATTTAAATATATTATTATATTATAATAATATAATAATTGTGATATTTTTACAATGAATGTAGGATATATGAGTAAATGAGGAAGAAGAGTATTTTTGTTATTAAAAATGTGACGCCCCCAAAATAGGTATACAACACCCATTCTGAGTCATCAAAATACATGGTACAGATACAACTACAACATAAAAACTGTGAGTTTAAATACAAATATTATCATCTAGACAATATCCACACTCAAATAAGTCCTTGTAAGACCCCAACTTTTTAATGAATAAAATCAAATTTCCTTTATTTTTTATTGTGAATAATAAGGTATTAATTTGATATAATACTTTGGTTATGGGTGAAATGTACAAATTTTGCAAAATAAGCAAGTGGTTATAAAATATTAAATTGTCGGGGAATATTCGTTTGGTCGTGGAATATTCTTTCTGTCGGGGAATATTAAATATTTACTCGGTATGACCATTTGTGGGCCCCATAAAGGATATGTGGGATGAAGAAAAGGACAAAATTGAATACTTGGCGTAGTTATTACTGAATTAAGATTGTTGGAATACTCGGTGGTTAAAATACGATAATGTCGCGTGGTTTCACAATAGCACCACGGTATTACTGCAGTATTGTTGAATTATTGATCCTTACGTAAGAAGACACTACTCAATAATTATTCTGATGAATTCTTTATTCAATATTTTATTTTATTGATTCAATAATTCTTTGCGTTGATATTTTATATTATTGTTGCTCAATAATTGTCATGCGACATCATCTCCATTATCGGATCAATAATTCATATTATTTGGAATAATATTATTAGATAGCATTATTGGCAATGTCTAGAAAGTTACATCGAGGAGAGGTTTGGTCACCTAATTGCGGCGCGAGAAGAGAGAAATCCTTATCGGAAAGTCCCTCTTTCACAGGAGCGATCGATTATCATAAATGTGATTACAGTAATATTATTTGTGAATAATTAATTATTGATTCATATGATAAAGAATTATTTATTTTTATGTGGATATAAATGATGGATTTATTTATGTGGTTATTAATGAAGGAATTAATCTTTGAGATGTTTTATCGATATTTTGCCGGATTGGAAGTATTTAAAATCATCCGTTTGTGGATTTGGGTATTTTTTACATTTGGAATTTGGAAAAACTCAAAGCTACAAAGTTGTAGAGAATTCGATTTTGTGTGGAATGGACATAAAATTCGTATTTTTCTGATAAACGGGCTATTTTCTATGAATGATTAAAGTTTGTAATTATTGTTTAAATGATAAAATATTTTGGAAAATTCTAGAATTGGTTGGTGAGAAATGTGCTCAATTGAATTTCAAATGTGGTGGGTGGCAATAGTAATGAGTAAAGCCATCGGTGTAGTGAGTTAGTCTTCTATGGCGTTCTAAGCATTTTCCTATAAATAGGGTGCTTAGTTAGAATTAAAAATCACACCAGAATTCATAAGTTTTCTCTCTTTCTCTCTCTATATTATCGAGCGTATTCTTGTGAGTATTTTGATACTTTGAGTGTTGCTATACGGTGCAAGTTCCTTGAAAGACTATATCCGATTATTCGGCCCGTAAGTATTATCTTTTGAGGTAAGGGATGTTATTTTGTTCGTAAGTGATATTATTTCTTCAATATCATTATGTCGAAATATTGGTTGGAACTTTTTATCAAATTTGGAACTTTTCATGTCGGAGTTACTATTCATGAGTTACTATTCATGAGTTACTATTCACGAGTTACTATTCACGGAGCATGATGATTTTTCTTGTGGAATTTCTATCTTTTGGTGTCGAGAGTTACTATTCACGTGAAGCGACCTTTATTCACGAATCTGACCTATTCATAGAAAAATGAAATTTTCTTCTTTTTATCCAAGGTGTCTATTATGGTTACTATCTTTGATTGTATCCATATTTTGATCTTTATTCTTGAATTTTGCTTCAAAATTGGTTATTATGAAGTATTATTGATCTTGAATAAAGTATGTCTGAATCCTTAATATTTGTTATTTTGTTTCACTGGATTCGTTCCTTTAAAATATTTTTCATCATCCTCAGTCCTAAATGATGATATTACTGAATATCTTTGGCCTGTAGTGGAAAGATGAATGGATTAATGGTGAATATCTTTGGCCTGTAGTGCAAAGATGAATGATTACCTAATGAATATCTTTGGCTAGTAGTGCAAAGATGAAGCAGTATTGAGATGAACATGACTAAGCTGGTGATACAAATGAATATCTTTGGCCGCTTGGTGCAAAGATGAATATTTGATTAAAGATGTGTATTGATTGATGTTCTGAGGGGATAAAATATTGATGATGGACTTTTAAATTCATAGAAGATAGTAGAATTCTTTCTCTACTTGACTCTTCTAATGGATTACTTATTCCGCTGCAGTTGTTGATCTAAAATTTGTTGTCTATTATATTTTATCAGATTATTCCCTGTTAAAGACTAACGATAATTTGTTGTATATTATATTAGTCATAATATTTTCTTACTGGGCTAGTTGAGCTCACCCTTTCTTTCACTGTTCTCTTCAGGAAACGCGAATATAGCTGGGACTAGTCAGGGAATGGATTGACGGTCCAGATGGTTGTATTAGTAGTCCTCACTATTCAGTGAAATAGCGTATCAATAATTGTAATGAGGACTCCTTTTGAGTTTTTATCCGCATCTATTAGGCGGTGAGTTGTATTAAACTCACAGTATATGTGTTGTCGTATTTTGCACGACAATTGTATTACTGAAGTTGTATTTGTTTTTGTACCATGTATTTGGTGCTCAGAATGGGTTGGATGGAATGGACCTATTTTGGGGGCGTCACAGTCCTCATTACAATTATTAATATACTATTTTTACAGAATAGTGAGGACTACTAGAACCACTTCTAGAACCATCATTCCACACCCCAACTAGTACTCGCTACATTCTCGCCTCCTGAGAAGAAAAATGGAACAACAAGGAAAAGTGTGAGCTCAACTAGCCCAGTAAAGAACATTATGACTAAGATAACATAGAACAAATTATCGTTAGTCTTCAACAGGGAAAAATCTAATAGAATACAATAGACAACCAGTTTTAAATCAATCTTCGTAGCGGACATAATAATTCATTAGAAGAGTGAAGTAGAGAATGCAATCTACTATCTTTTATATATGAATTTAAAAGTTCATCGTCTATCTTTTATCCCTGTAACATCAATCAATATATAACTGAAATCAAATATTCATCTTTGCACTACAGGCCAAAGATATTCATTAGTTGGTCATGTTCATCTAAACATCTATTCATCTTTGCACTACGGGCCAAAGATATTCATCAGAAAATCATTCATCTTTGTAGTACATGCCAAAGATATTCAGTAATATCATCATTTAGGACTGAGGATGATAAATAATAATTTAAAGAAAAAAAATCCAGTGAAACAAAAGAATAAATATTAAGGATTCGTACTTTAAACAATCCAAGTTCAAAAATACTTCATAAATAATCAGAGTGGGGTAAAATTCAAGAATGATCAAAATATGGATACAATCAAAGCTAGTATCCATAATAGATATTTTGGACGAAAAACGAAAAATTTAATTTTTCTGTGAATAGTGTCGTATTCGTGAATAGTGCCGTATACGTGAATAGTGCCGTATATGTGACGCCCCCAAAATTAGGTATACATCACCCATCTTGGGTCGTCAGATACATGGTACACAATTCAAATACAACTTACTAATACAACTGTCGTGTACAATACGACAAAACATAACTGTGAGTTTGAATACAATTATTGTCTACTAGAGATTATACAAACTCAAAAAGAGTCCTCATTACAATTATTAACACACTATTTCACAGAATAGTGAGGACTACTAATGCTATCCTCTGGACCGTGACTCCTTTCCCCGACTAGTCCCTGTTATGTTATCATTTCTTGAAGAGAACAATGAAAGAAAGGGTGAGCTCAACTAGCCGAGTAAGAAATATTATGACTAAGATAATGCATAATAAATTATCGTTAGCCTTCAACAGTATTAAACTGATAAAATATAACAACATAAAGTTTAACTGCAACGGAACAAGCAATCCATTAAAAGAGTCAAGTAGAGAATAAAATCTACTATCTTTTATGATTTAAAAGGTTTTTCATGACTTTTATCACTGGGACTCAGCTTAATAAATAATCCACATCATCGAATCACCCATGCACTACGACCAAGGATATTCTTTAGTATCACGACAACAAATTATCCATGCACTACAGCCAAGGACATTCGTGTATTCATTCATGGTTATGATTATGCCAACAACTGTCCATCAATGCACTACGGGCCAATGAGGACTTTTTTCACATCATTTGTAACATTATGGTCATGATTACACCGAATAATCCCTGGTCATAATCATATCAAGTCCATCTATGCACTACAGGCCATAGATGACTTTCAACATAATATAAACATGAGGATGATGACAATGATATAAGAATTCAATAAAACAAGTTCAAGAATTAATTTATCCGAGGAACTAATAATGTCCAAATTGTCAACATGATCTTTGCTTTGTAGAGTAAAATTCAAGAATGATCGGAAGAATATTTCCATGAAAAGATCTTTAGATGAAGCGCAAATATCAAGGATATTCTACTAATTTCATGGAGTATAGAAGTCAAAACTTTAACCAACCGAGAGTATAATAAAGAATGGAATAACAAAAGAAATCACCGTGCATGCGATACTTCGCATAGGATGAGTTATTCAACATAATAATAATAACGGAACCGAGTTAGGCAAAATTTTTGCCGCAGGCAGGATGTTCCAATAGAATAATAAAAAGGCGAAACCGAGTCCGGTGTAAAACACACAGACGAGGATGTTCCAACGAATAATAATATAAAAAGAGCGGAACCGAGTCCGATGTAAAACACACATACTGAGGATGTTCCAACGAGAATAATAATAAAAAGCGGAACCGAGTCCGGTGTAAAACACATGACGAGGATGTTCCAACAGAATAATAGAAGAATGTCACCATGTATAGGGTAAACCGCGTATACAGGTTATTCCAACAGAATAATAAGCAATGGAATAACAACAGTTCTCTTCATGAATAAGAAAGAATAACACCCTTTACATTAGTAGTAGATTGAATACTGCAGTAGTGTAGTAACATAATACTCTTCTTCTTTCTCTCTTATTCTCTCTATACTTTCTCTCTCTATAGCTTGAATGAATTCGTGAAAAATAATGAAGCACTAGGCCTCTATTTATAGAAGATTTCTAGCTTAGCACTTGAAATGTGAAAAGGCAAGTGGCTTGACGACAGGTGATGTGAAAAGAAAAGTGGTTTGACCGCTTGTAATGTGAAACGACAATTGGTTCGACGCCTGTAATATGAAACGACAAGTGGTTTGACGTCTGGTAAAGGTAATTACTATTGACGAAGGTAATTACTATTGACAAAGGTAATTACTATTGACGAAGGTAATTACTATTGACAAAGGTAATTACTATTGACGAAGGTAATTACTATTGACGAAGAGACTCTTAGATGATGACATATGGCCCCCCCCATAAAATAACCAAACTTACCATAAACGTCTCATAATAGACTCTTTATATACATCAAGGATTGAATAAATATTACCACAAATCATTTTATTTTTAATCAACACATATTTAATCTTTCAACAATTATTAATCATTTATAACTTGTCGTCTCAATTATTGATTTAATAATATAACATATTATCTGAGATGATCTTGTGACAATAATTGAATCAATAATATAAGAGATATGATCACGACAATTCTTGTAGCAATAATTGAGAGTATATTTGAGTGACTTCTCACGTAAGCATCAATAATCAATCTGAGTGTCTTCTTATGCAACTACTACGTATTCTTGTACTTTTACTACTAGGGTAGTTCAGCGGTTTTAACGGTAACACCTCCGTAGTTATTTTCATAAAGTATTTTTGTCATTTTTTCAATCCAACAATAATTCCGTTGTGGGGTCCACAATGATTGTCTTGCCGTCATCACGAATATTCCCCGACAAAAGAATATTCCCAGACCAATAGAATATTTTATAACAACTTGCTTACTTTGCAAAATTTATAAATATTACCCACAACTATAACATTATATCAAATTTACATATAGTATTCAAAAATAATATTTATAGAAAATTCATCTTTATTTATAAAAGTTGGGGTCTTACAACCTCCCTTCTTATGAAATTTCGCCCTCGAAATTAGAAGTGCGATACTGGTATGTCGAAGAGGTAAGGATACCTTGATTTCATTTAAGATTCTAACTCCCAAGTCATTTCCTCAACATCGTGGTTTCTCCACAAAACTTTGACTTGAGGTATAACCTTGGAGCGTAGAATATGTTCCTTCTTATCCAAGATTTGAATAGGAACCTCTTCATACGTCAAATCTTCCGTTATTTCTTCTGGTTCTAACTCAATAATGTGGTTCGGGTCTTTCACATATTTACGTAACATGGATATATGAAAAACGTTATGAACACGAGACATACTTGGCGGTAAAGCGAGTCTATAGGCCACAGTTCCTACTCGATCGAGGATTAAAAATGTGCCGATGAATCGAGGATTGAGTTTTCCTCTCTTTCCAAATCTCGTAACTCCTTTGCATGGAGCAACACGCAACAACACATGATCTCCTATATCGAATTCCACGTCCTTTCGATGAAGATCAACATAACTCTTTCGTCGATCTTGTGAGGTTTTTATAGGTTGTCGGATCGTTTGAATCTTTTCCGTAGTCATACGTACCAACTCCGGTCCCAACAACGTTGCTTTACCCACCTCATCCCAAAGATCTTTCGAGAGCGACACTTTCTTCCATACAACGCTTCGAATGGAGCCATGCCAATACTTGCTTGATAACTGTTGTTGTAGGAAAACTCCACCAATGGTAAGAACTTGTCCCAACTTCCCTTGAAATCAAGGACATAGAGTCTTAATAGATCTTCAAGAGTTTGAATAATCCTCTCCATCGTTCGTCAAAAAATTCGAGGATGATATGCTTGAGCTAAATAGTAAGTCTGTGCCCATAGCTTTTTGCAAACTAACCCAAAATCGTGAAGTGAATCTTGGGTCTCGATAAGAAACTATGGATACCGGCATACCATGCAGTCTTACAATCTTGTTTATGTACATACGAGCAAGACGATCAAGTGTATAAGTTTCTCGTATTGGTAAGAAATGAGCAGACTTGGTCAATCTATCAACAATGACCCAAATTGCATCTATGCCTTGAGAAACCTTAGGAAGGCCGAGTGCTTGAAATCCATGGTAATGCGCTCCCACTTCCATTATGGAATTTCAAGTGGTTATAATGGACCTTTTGGTACTTGATGCTCCGCTTTAACTCGTTGACAAGTTAGACACCATGAGATAAAGAACGCTATCAGTGACGCCCCCAAAATTACGTATACATCACTCATCTTGGGTCGTCAGATACATGGTACAAAATTCAAATACAACTTACTAATATAACTGTCGTGTACAATACGACAAAACATAACTGTGAGTTTGAATTCAATTATTGTCTACTAAAGATTATACAAACTCAAAAGGAGTCCTCATTACAATTATTAACACACTATTTCACAGAATAGTGAGGACTACTAATGCTATCCTCTGGACCGTCACTCCATTTCCCGACTAGTCCCTGCTATGTCCTCATTTCCTGAAGAGAACAGTGAAAGAAAGGGTGAGCTTAACTAGCCGAGTAAGAAATATTATGACTAAGATAATGCAGAATAAATTATCGTTAGCCTTCAACAGTGTTAAACTGATAAAATATAAAAACATCAAGTTTAACTGCAGCGGAACAAGCAATCCATTAAAAGAGTCAAATAGAGAATAAAATCTACTATCTTTTATGATTTAAAAGGTTTTTTCATGACTTTTATCATTTGGGACTCGACTTAATAAATATTCCACATCATCGAATCACCGCACTTTTCTGACGAGGATATTCTTTAGTATTACGACCACAAATTATCCATGCACTACTGACCCAAGGACATTCGTGTATTCATTAATGGTCATGATCATGCCAACAAGCTCATCCATCAATGTACTACGGGCCAATGATAACTTTTATTACATCATTTGTAACATTACGGTCATGATTACAAGAATAATCCACTAGTCATAATCATACCAAGTCCATCTATGCACTACGAAGCCACATGATGACTTTCAACATAATATAAACATGAGGATGATGACAATGATATAAGAATTCAATAAAACAAGTTCAAGAATTAATTTATCCAGGAACTAATAATGTCCAAATTGTCAACATGATACTGCTTTGTAGAGTAAAATTCAAGAATGATCGGAAGAATATTTCAATGAAAGAATTTGGATGAAGCGCAAATATCAAGGATATTCTACTAATTTCATGGAGTATAGAAGTCAAAACTTTAACCAATTGAGTATAATAAAGAATGGAATAACAAAAGAAATCACCATGCATGCGGTACTTAGCATAGACAGGTTATTCCAACAGAATAATAATAACGGAACCAGGTCAGGCAAAATTTGCACCGACAGGATGTTCCAACAGAATAATAAAGACGGAACGAGTTCGGTGTAGAACACACATGCATGAGATGTTCCAAGTAGAATAATAATAAAAGAACCGAGGCGGAACGAGACGAGGTTTGGTGTAAAACACACAACAGGAGAATGTGATGTTCCAATGTTCCAGAGAATAATAGAAGAATTTCACCAAGTATAGGTAAATCCGTATATAGGTTATTCCAATGTAATAATAAGCAATGGAATAACAACAGTTCTCTTCATGAATAAGAAAGAATAACACCCCTTACATTAGTTGTAGATTGAATACTGCAGTAGTTTAGTAACATAATACTCTTCTTCTTTCTCTCTTATTCTCTCTATACTTTCTCTCTCTATAGCTTGAATGAATTCGTGAAAAATAATGAAGCACTAGGCCTCTATTTATAGAAGATTTCTAGCTTAGCACTTGAATTGTGAAAAGGCAAGTGGCTTGACTTCTGGTGATGTGAAAAGAAAAGTGGTTTGATGCCTGTAATGTGAAACGACAATTGGTTCAACGCCTGTAATATGAAACGACAAGTGGTTTGACGTCTGGTAAAGGTAATTACTATTGACGAAGGTAATTACTATTGACGAAGGTAATTACTATTGACGAAGAGACTCTTAGATGATGACATATGCCCCCCCCAATAAAATAACCAAACTTACCACAAACGTCTCATAATAGACTCTTTATATACATCAAGGATTGAATAAATATTATCACAAATCATTTTATTTTTAATCAACACATATTTAATCTTTTAACAATTATTAATCATTTATAACTTGTCGTCTCAATTATTGATTTAATAATATAACATATTATCTACGATGATATCTTTGTGACAATAATTGAATCAATAATATAAGAGATATGATGCAAAGAAATTCTTGTAGCAATAATTGAGTATAGGTGAGTGACTTCTCACGTAAGCATCAATAATCAATCTTAGTGTGCTACTATGCAACCCGCGTATTATTTTTACTTTTACTCTTAGGGTAGTTCAACGGTTTTAACGGTAACACCTCCGTAGTTATTTTTTATAGAAAAGTAATTTTGTCGTTTTCTCGATAAACAATAATTCCGTTAGGGGTCCAGGTCCACCGATGATTGTGCCGTAAATACGAATATTCCCCGAACAAAAAGAATATTCCCCACCAAACGAATATTTTATAACAACTTGCTTACTTTGCAAAATTAATAAATATTACCCACAACTATAACATTATATCAAATTTACTCCATAATATTCAAAAATAATATTTATAGAAAATTCATCTTTATTTATAAAAGTTGGGGTCTTACAACCTCCCCTTCTTATGAAATTTTGCCCTCGAAATTAGGGTACGTACTTGGTATGTCGAAGAGGTAAGGATACCTTGATTTTATTTCAGATTCTAACTCCCAAGTCATTTCCTGAACATCGTGGTTTCTCCACAAAATTTGACTTGAGGTGTAACCTTGGAGCGTAGAATATGTTCCTTCTTATCCAAGATTTGAATAGGAACCTCTTCATACGTCAAATCTTCTGCTATTTCGTCCGGTTCTAACTCAATAATGTGGTTCGGGTCTTTCACATATTTACGTAACATGGATATGTGAAAAACTTTATGAACACGAGATATACTTGGCGGTTTAGCGAGTCTATAGGCCACAGTTCCTACTCGATCGAGGATTAAAAATGTGCCGATGAATCGAGGATTGAGTTTTCCTCTCTTTCCAAATCTCGTAACTCCTTTCCATGGAGCAACACGCAACAACACATGATCTCCTATATCTAATTCCACGTCCTTTCGATGAAGATCAAAGATAACTCTTTTTCGATCGATCTTGTGAGGTTTTTATAGGTTGTCGGATCGTTTGAATATTTTTCGTAGTCATACGTACCAACTCCGGTCCCAACAACGTTTTTCACCCACCTCATCCCAAAGATCTTTGGAAACGACACTTTCTTCCAT
Organism: Panax ginseng; assembly: GCA_020205605.1. Lineage (NCBI taxonomy): Eukaryota > Viridiplantae > Streptophyta > Magnoliopsida > Apiales > Araliaceae > Panax > Panax ginseng. The sequence goes on from CM035150.1 coordinate 10,434,176, forward strand.
ACAACGCTTGAATGGAGCCATGCCAATACTTGCTTGATAAGCTGTTGTTGTTGTAGGAAAACTCCACCAATGGTAAGAACTTATCCCAACTTCCCTTGAAGTCAAGGACAAAGAGTCTTAATAGATCTTCAAGAGTTTGAATAGTCCTCTCCATTGTCCGTCCGTCTGCGAGGATGATATATGCGAAGCTAAATCGTAAGTCCGTGCCCATAGCTTTTTGCAAACTAACCCAAAATCGTGAAGTGAATCTTGGGGCTCGATCAGAAACAATGGATACCGGCATACAATGCAGTCTTACAATCTTGTTTATGTACATATGAATAAGACGTTCAAGTGTATAAGTTTGTCGTATCGGTAAGAAATGAGCGGACTTGGTCAATCTATCAACAATGACCCAAATCGCATCTATGCCTTGAGAAACCTTAGGAAAGGCCAGATGAATGAAATCCATGGTAATGTGCTTCCACTTCCATTACGGAATTTCAAGTGGTTCTGATGGACCTTTTGGTACTTGATGCTCCGCTTTAACTCGTTGACAAGTTAGACACCTTGAGATAAACAACGCTATCTCTCTCTTCATATTGCTCCACCAAAATGTATGACGAAATATCATGATACATTTTGGTACTCGAGATGGATTGAAAAAGGTGTGTTGTGCGCCTCCATCATGATTTTATACTTTAAATCGTGGTCGTTAGGAACACAAAGTGGAGTTGACTCGAAGTATTCCTTCTTCATCGATTCTTGCTTCGGCATAGCACCTTCTTGCACTTTCTTCCTCATCATCGCGTCGGCTCCAGTGCGTAACGAAAGCGACTTTAACTTTATCGATTAAAGTCGGTTCTACTCTTATATTCGCCATCATCACATGGGTCCACTGGAGTCTTTAACTCTATCTCCATCCTTTTCAAGTCACACAAAATGGGCCTTTGCATTGATAATATCGCTTTTCGTACTTGCATATGATCTTCTACTCGATCGTCGGCTACCACGTTTGCTTTTTCGAGGATGGTATTGGATGGTATGATCATAATCTTTCAACAGTTCAAGCCAACGTCGTTGTCGCATGTTGAGTTCCTTTTGAGTGAAGAAATATTTGAGGCTTTTATGATCCGTAAAGATCTCCACCTTCTCCCCATACAAGTAATGCCTCCAAATTTTAAGTGCGAAGACAACAGCTGCTAACTCTAGGTCATGAGTAGGATAATTCCTTTCATATTCTTTGAGTTGTCGTGAGGCATAGGCTATGACTTTCCCATGTTGCATGAGAACACATCCCAACCCTTTGCCCGAAGCATCACTGTAGATGACAAATCCCTCCGAGCCAGATGGTATTGTCAGAATAGGTGCCAAAATGAGTCTCCTCTTGAGTTCTTAAAAACTCTTCTCACATTCTTCGTTCCAACCGAACTTTATATCTTTTCGAGTCAGCTAAGTCAATGGAGTAGCGATTCGAGAAAATCCTTCCACGAATCTCCGATAATAACCAGCTAAACCGAGAAAGCTACGTACTTCGGTCACTGATTTAGGTTGCTCCCAGCTTTGAATTGCTTCAATCTTTGCTGGGTCAATAGATATTCCATGACTTGATACTACGTGCCCAAGGAATGCTACTTCCTCAAGCCAGAATTCGCATTTCTTTAACTTGACATAAAACTTGTATTCACGAAGCTTTTGGAGTGTCAGCCTCTAGTGTTGCTCATGATCTTCACGGCTTTTGGAATAAATAAGGATGCCATCAATAAAGATGACCACAAAGTGATCCAAATATTCCTTGAATACTTGGTTCATCATATCCATGAAGGCAGCAGGAGCATTAGTCAATCCAAAGGACATGACTAGGAATTCATAATGCCGTCATGCAGAGTTACGAAAGCCGTCTTTGGAATGCCATCGTTCTAATCTTCAATTGGTGATATCCGGAACGAAGATCAATCTTTGAAAAGAATTTGGCTCCTTGCAACTGGTCAAACAGGTCATCAATACGTGGCAGTGGATACCTATTTTTGATGGTGACATGATTCAACTCCTGATAATCAATACAAAGTTGCATACTCCCATCTTTCTTCTTCACGAATAGAATAGGAGCACCCTAAGGAGACGTACTAGGATGAATAAAGCCAATGTCTAACAATTCCTGCAGTTGGGTCTTTAACTCTTGAAGTTCAATAGGAGCCATTCGATATGGGGCTTTGGAAATGGGTTTTGTACCGGGTTCAAGGTCGATACAAAATTCAATTTCACGCTCAGGGGGTAGGCCAGGAAGTTCTTCGGGGAATACGTCAGAAAATTTATTAACAATAGAAATATAGTTTAAAACTGACGTATTTTTGTTTAAATCTGCGACATGAGCTAAGAAAGCTTGACATCCATTTTTCAATAAACGAATAGCTTTATGGCTTGATATGACCATGATTGATTTTAATGGTTTGGTCGCTTGAATTCGCATAATAGGTTGATTAGGAATATGAAAGCTAACAACCTTACAGAAACAATCAATTTTTGCATGATGAGTAGTTAACCAATCAATCCCTAGAATCACATCAAATGCAAGTATTTTCAATGAAATAAGATTTACAGGTAATGTTAGGGTACTGATTTGAACCAAACAAGACTTATAAACAGTGGATGTAATGAAGGTTTCTCCCAACGGAGTTTCCACAGATAAGTCAAAGTCTAATTTCTCCGGAGTCAAATTTAATCGATGAGCACAAGTAGGAGAAATAAAAGAATGGGTAGAACCGGTATCAAATAAAGTATAGATTTCATTAGAGTTTATGATAAGCTTACCCGTGATGACCTCATTTGGGTTACTTGCTTTCTGGGAGGTCACAACAAACGCTCTCCCTTGCACTACCGGTTTTGACTTTTCTGGGATGGCCTTTGGTGCCTCCATCCTAGCTGAATTTGTCTTCGGTGAACGACAAAATTGGGCTAAGTGACTTTCTCTTCCACAATTATAACATGCTTTGGACGGCATCGCGCAGTTTGGACTGATGTGCCCCTCCCCTCCACATTTGAAACATATGATAGGTGGTCGTTCTCCTTCCTTAACGACAGGTGCTGGTACTAACGTCTTTCCATCATTATTGAATCTCCTCTTCTTGAAATGTCCATTCTTATTGTTTTGGCCCTGATTACCACCGAAGTAGTTACCATTTCTGGCCTGTTGATTCCCTCCACGCTTGTTGTCACCGCTTCGATGACTGCTCTCGCTGGTATTATCATTTTGCCGGCTGCTCTCTTTTAGTTGTGTTGACTCGTTATCGCGCTCCACTAACTGAGCCCTATTTACAACATCTAAATATAAACACAGTTTATGAGAAATAAGATGTTGACGTATCTCCGGCTTCAAATCTCTTAAAAACATCCGTGTTATTCTCTCTTCATTATCCACCAAGTGGGACGCAAACCGGGATAACTCCACAAATTTAGCCTCGTATTGCGACACGATCATATTGTTTTGTTCCAACTTGATAAACTCCACCTCCTTCATGTGACGAATACTTTCAGGAAAGTATTTGTCGTTGAACAGCTCTTTAAACTTCTCCCAAGACATCTTCAGTACGGAAGGTTAAGTACAATGAGTTAAGTACGTTTATCGATTCCCACCAAATGTCTGCCTCTCAAATGCAACATAAAGGTGGCAAAGGAACCTTTTGCTCCTCGGAGCATCCCAAGACATCAAATATCTTGGTGATACGCTTTATCCATGCTTCCGCCATATAAGTGGTTTTGGCTCTCCCTTAAACTCCGGTGGTCCCGGCTCCTTGAAGCTGTTTAGCGGTGATCGCCGAGAGTTTCGAGTGTTTCCACTGCATTTTGGGCGAGGAGCCGCTCTGCTTTCTTTGTTGCATAAATTGCGTAAAGCCCTAAACATTTGATCATTCATCATTTGGTCGGTGTTGTTGTTTGCATGAGGATTGTCGCCTTCGTGATGCACATTATCACGATTATTGATATGTGGTGAATCAAGCGGTCGCTTTGTGCTCCATTGCTATTCTCAACATTCTTGGATGTCATTTTGAGATCTCGCCACAAAACAAAGGTTAATTGACATGTAACATATTATCCCTAAATTGTAATGACCAATTAAATACCACATAAACTTAGGTAGGTCATACTAGCGAAGGAATTGCCCGTTTCTCCCTCCTAGTACTATTCTCACATCTTAGCGGGGATCATATCCCTAGCTTTGATACTTAACCGTGGCGCCCCAAAATTAGGTATACATCACCCATCTTGGGTCGCGGATACATAGTACAAAATTTAAATACAACTTACTAATACAAACTGCCGTGTACAATACGACAAAATATAACTGTGAGTTTGAATACAATTATTGTCTACTATAGATTATACAAACTCAAAAGGAGTCCTCATTACAATTATTAACACACTATTTCACGAATAGTGAGGACTACTAATGCTATCCTCTCGGACCGTCACTCCGCTTTCCCGACTAGTCCTTTCTATGTTCTCATTTCAAGAGAACAAAGTGAAAGAAAAGGTGAGCTCAACTAGCCCAAAGAAGAAATATTATGACTAAGATAATGCAGAATAAATTATCGTTAGCCTTCAACAGTGTTAAACTGATAAAATATAACATCAAGTTTAACTGCAGCGGAACAAGCAATCCATTAAAAGAGTCAAGTAGAGAATAAAATCTACTATCTTTTATGATTTAAAAGGTTTTTCATGACTTTTATCGCTGGGACTCAGCTTAATAAATATTCCACATCATCGAATCACCCCTGCATTACGGCCAAGTATATTCTTTAGTATCACGACCACAAATTATCCATGCACTACAGCCAAGGACATTCGTGTATTCATTAATGGTCATGATCATGCCAACAACTGTACATCAATGCACTACGGGCCAATGATAACTTTTACCACATCATTTGTAACATTACGGTCATGATTACACCGAATAATCCACGGTCATAATCATACCAAGTCCATCTATGCACTCTGAGGACACAAATGACTTTCAACATAATATAAATATGAGGATGATGACAATGATATAAGAATTCAATAAAACAAGTTCAAGAATTAATTTATCCAGAACTAATAATGTCCAAATTGTCAACATGATATTGCTTTGTAGAGTAAAATTCAAGAATGATCTTAGAAGAATATTTCCATGAAAAGATCTTTGGATGAAGCGCAAATATCAAGGATATTCTACTAATTTCATGGAGTATAGAAGTCAAAACTTTAACCAACTGAGTATAATAAAGAATGGAATAACAAAAGAAATCACCATGCATGCGGTATTGCGTGCATAGATAGGTTATTCCAATGTAATAATAATAACGGAACCAGTCGAGCAAAATTTGCAAGCGAGGATGTTCCAATGTAATAATAAAGAGCGGAACCGTGTCGGTGTAAAAACACATGCACAGGATGTTCTAATAGAATAATAATAAAGAGCGGAACCAGTCGGGTGTAAAACACACGACAGGATGTTCCAATGAATAATAGAAGAATGTCACCATGTATAGGGTAAAACCAGCATTATCTGAGTTATTTCAATGAGAATAATAAGCAATGGAATAAAAGCAGTTCTCTTCATGAATAAGAAAGAATAACACCCCTTACATTAGTAGTAGATTGAATATGCGCAGTAGTGTAGTAGTGAGAATACTCTTCTTCTTTCTCTTATTCTCTCTATACTTTTCTCTTTATAGCTTGAATGAATTCGTGTGAAAATAATGAAGCACTAGGCCTCTATTTATAGAAGATTTCTAGCTTAGCACTTGAAATGTGAAAAGGCAAGTGGCTTGATTTAATTGGTGATGTGAAAAGAAAAGTGGTTTGATTCACTGTAATGTGAAAGGACAATTGGTTCGGAACTTTTTGTAATATGAAATGACAAGTGGTTTGACGTCGGTAAAGGTAATTACTATTGACGAAGGTAATTACTATTGATTGAAGAGACTCTTAGATGATGACATATGGCCCCCATAAAATAACCAAACTTACCACAAACGTCTCATAATAGACTCTTTATATACATCAAGGATTGAATAAATATTACCACAAATAATTTTATTTTTAATCAACACATATTTAATCTTTCAACAATTATTAATCATTTATAACTTGTCGTCTCAATTATTGATTTAATAATATAACATATTATCTGAGATGATATTGTGACAATAATTGAATCAATAATATAAAGAGATATGATGTTGTAATTATCTTGTAGCAATAATTGAGTATGGTGAGTGACTTCTCACGTAAGCATCAATAATCAATACCGTAGTGCTACTATGCAACCACGCATATTCATCGCTTTCTTTACTAAGGGTAGTTCAATAGTTTTAACGGTAACACCTCATGAAGTTATTTTCATAAAGTATTTTTGTCGTTTTCTCAATCCGACAATATATTACATTGTGGGGTCCACTAATGATTATGCCGTCGCATAAATATTCCTGCATAAAAAGAATATTCCGGAAACCAAACGAATATTTTATAACAACTTGCTTACTTTGCAAAATTTATAAATATTACCCACAACTATAACATTATATCAAATTTACTCCATAATATTTATAAAAATAATATTTATAGAAAATTCATCTTTATTTATAAAAGTTGGGGTCTTACACTTGAGATATCTCTCTCTTCATATGCTTCCTCCACCAAAATGTATAGCGAATATCATGATACATTTTGGTACTCCCGAGATGGATTGCAAGCGGTGTGTTGTGCGCGCCTCCATCATGATTTTATACCTTAAATAAGGGTCGTTTAGAACACAAAGTCCGGAGTTGACTCAAGTATTCCTTCATCGATTCTTGCTTCCTAAGATAGTACCTTCTTGTACTTTCTTCCTCATATGCATCACTCCAGTGCGTGACTTGAGCGCGACTTTAACTTTATCGATTAAAGTCGGTTTCTACTCGTATATTCACCATCATCACATGGGTCCCCTGAGTCTTTAACTCTATCTCCATCCTTTGCAAGTCACACAAAATGGGCCCCTTTGCGTTGACAATATCGCACTTTCGACTTGCATATGATCTTCTACTCAATAAATCGTCAGCTACCACGTTCGCTTTTCCAGGATGGTATTAGATGGTATGATCATAATCTTTCAACAGTTCAAGCAAACGTCGTTGTCGCATGTTGAGTTCCTTTTGAGTGAAGAAATATTTGAGGCTTTTATGATCTGTAAAGATCTCCACTTTCTCCCCATACAAGTAATGCCTCCAAATTTTAAGTGCAAAGACAACAGCTGCCAACTCTAGATCATGAGTAGGATAATTCCTCTCATACTCTTTGAGTTGTCGCGAGGCATAGGCTATGACTTTTCCATGTTGCATGAGAACACATCCCAACCCTTTGCCCGAAGCATCACTGTAGATGACAAATCCTCCGAGGCGGATGGTATTGTCGTAGCAGGTGCCGAAATGAGTCTCCTCTTGAGTTCTTGAAAACTCTTCTCACATTCTTCGCTCCAACCAAACTTTGTATCTTTCCGAGTTAGCTGAGTTAATGGTGTAGCGATTCGAGAAAATTCTTCCACGAATCTCCGATAATAATCAGCTAAACCGAGAAAGCTACGTACTTTGGTCACTGATTTAGGTTGCTCCCAACTTTGAATAGCTTCAATCTTTGTCGGGTCAACAGATATTCCATGACTTGATACTACGTTCCCAAGGAAGGTTACTTCCTCAAGCCAGAACTCGCATTTCTTCAACTTGGCATAAAGCTTGTATTCACGAAGCTTTTGGAGTGTCAGCCTCAAGTGTTGCTCATGATCTTCACGGCTTTTGGAATAAATAAGGATGTCATCAATAAAGACGACCACAAAGTGATCCAAATATTCCTTGAATACTCGATTCATCATATCCATGAAGGCAGCAGGAGCATTAGTCAATCCAAAGGACATGACTAGGAATTCATAATGCTGGCATCGAGAGTTCAAAGCCGTCTTTGGAATGTCATCGGTTCTAATCATCAATTGGTGATATCCGAAACGAAGATCAATCTTTGAAAAGAATTTGGCTCCTTGCAACTGGTCAAACATGTCATCAATACGTGGCAATGGGTACCTATTTTTGATGGTGACATGATTCAACTCTCGATAATCAATACAAAGTCGCATACTCCCATCTTTCTTCTTCACGAATAGAACAGGAGCACCCCAAGGAGACGTACTAGGACGAATAAAGCCAATGTCTAACAATTTCTGCAGTTGGGTCTTTAACTCCTGAAGTTCAATAGGAGCCATTCGATATGGGGATTTGGAAATGGGTTTTGTACTGGGTTCAAGGTTGATACAAAATTCAATTTCACTCTCAGGGGGTAGACCAGGAAGTTCTTCGGGGAATACGTCAGGAAATTTATTAACAATAGAAATATCGTTAAAACTGACGTATTTTTGTTTAAATCTGTGACATGAGCTAAGAAAGCTTGACATCCGTTTTTCAATAAACGAATAGCTTTATGGCTTGAGATGACCGTGATTGATTTTAATGGTTTGGTCGCTTGAATTCGCATAATAGGTTGATTAGGAATATGAAAGCTAACAACCTTATTTAAAATAATCAATTTTTGCATGATGAGTAGTTAACCAATCAATCCCTAGAATCACGTCAAATGCAAGTATTTTCAATGAAATAAGATATACAGGTAATATGAGGGTACCGATTTGAACCAAACAAGACTTATAAACAGTGGATGTAATGAAGGTTTCTCCCAACGGAGTTTCCACAGATAAGTCAAAGTCTAATTTCTCCGGAGTCAAATTTAATCGATGAGCGCAAGTAGGAGAAATAAAAGAATGGGTAGAACTAGTATCAAATAAAGTATAGATTTTGTTGAAGTTTATGATAAGCTTACCCGTGATGCCCTCATTCGGGTTCCTTGCTTTCAGGGAGGTCACAACAAACGCTCTCCCTTGCACTACCAGTTTTGACTTTTCTGGGATGGCCTTTGGTGCCTCCATCCCAGCTGAATTTGTCTTCGGTGAATGACAAAATTGGGCTAAGTGACTTTCTCTTCCACAATTATAACATGCTTTGGACGGCATCGCACAGTTTGGACTGATGTGCCCCTCCCCTCCGCATTTGAAACATATGATAGGTGGTCGTTCTCCTTCCTTAACGACAGGTGTTGGTGCTGACGTCTTTCCATCATTGTTGAATCTCCTCTTCTTGAAATGTCCATTCTTATTGTTTTGGCCCTGATTACCACCTAAATGGTTACCATTTCTGGCCTGTTGATTCCCTCCACGCTTGTTGTCACCGCTTTGATGACTTCTCTCGCTGGTATTATCATTTTGCCGGCTGCTCTCTTTTGGTTGCGTTGACTCGTTATCGCGCTCCACTAACTGAGCCCTATTTACAACATCTGAATATAAACACAGTTTATGAGAAATAAGATGTTGACGTATCTCCGGCTTCAAACCTCTTAAAAACATCCGTGTCATTCTCTCTTCATTATCCACCAAAGTGGGACGCAAAACAGGATAACTTCGCAAATTTAGCCTCGTATTGCGACACGATCATATTATTTTGTTCCAACTTGATAAACTCCACCTCCTTCATGTGACGAATACTTTCGGAAAGTATTTATCGTTGAAAATGACTCTTTAAACTTCTCCCAAGACATCTTGAAGACGGCGGAGTTAAGTACGTTTCACCGATTCCCACCGATGTCGCCTCTCCTGCAACATAAAGGTGGCAAAGGAACCTTTTGCTCCTCGGAGCATCCCAAGACATCAAATATCTTGGTGATCTGCTTTATCCATGCTTCCGCCATAAGTGGTTTTGGCTCTCCCTTAAACTCCCGGTGGTCCCGGCTCCTTGAACATTTAGCGGTGACCGGCGAGAGTTTCAGTGTTTCCACTGCATTTTGGGCGAGAGCCGCTCGCCTTTCTTTGTTGCATAAATTGCGTAAAGCCCCTAAACATTTGATCATTCATCATTTAGTCAGTGTTGTTGTTTGCATGAGGATTGTCGCCTTCGTGATGCACATTATCCTGATTATTGATATGTGGTGAATAAACGGTCGTCTGTGCTCCATTGCTATTCTTAACATTCTTGGATGTCATTTTCAGATACTGCCACAAAACAAAGGTTAATTGACATGTAACATATTATCCCTAAATTATGACCGACCAATTAAATACCACATAAACTTAGGTAGGTCATACTAGCGAAGGAATTGCCCGTTTCTCCCCTCCTAGTACTATTCTCACATCTTAGCCAGGGATCATATCCCTAGGCTTTGATACCAACTGTGACGCCCCCAAAATTAGGTATACATCACCCATCTTGGGTCGTCAGATACATAGTACAAAATTTAAATACAACTTACTAATACAACTGTCGTGTACAATACGACAAAATATAACTGTGAGTTTGAATACAATTATTGTCTACTATAGATTATACAAACTCAAAAGGAGTCCTCATTACAATTATTAACACACTATTTCACAGAATAGTGAGGACTACTAATGCTATCCTCTGGACCGTCACTCCGTTTCCCGACTAGTCCTTTCTATGTTCTCATTTCCTGAAGAGAACAGTGAAAGAAAGGGTGAGCTCAACTAGCCCAGTAAGAAATATTATGACTAAGATAATGCAGAATAAATTATCGTTAGCCTTCAACAGTGTTAAACTGATAAAATATAACATCAAGTTTAGCTCAAGCAGTGAACAAGCAATCCATTAAAAGAGTCAAGTAGAGAATAAAATCTACTATCTTTTATGATTTAAAAGGTTTTTCATGACTTTTATCGCTGGGACTCAGCTTAATAAATATTCCACATCATCGAATCACCCCTGCATTACGGCCAAGTATATTCTTTAGTATCACGACCACAAATTATCCATGCACTACAGCCAAGGACATTCGTGTATTCATTAATGGTCATGATCATGCCAACAACTGTACATCAATGCACTACGGGCCAATGATAACTTTTACCACATCATTTGTAACATTACGGTCATGATTACACCGAATAATCCCTGGTCATAATCATACCAAGTCCATCTATGCACTACAGGACACAAATGACTTTCAACATAATATAAATATGAGGATGATGACAATGATATAAGAATTCAATAAAACAAGTTCAAGAATTAATTTATCCAGGAACTAATAATGTCCAAATTGTCAACATGATACTGCTTTGTAGAGTAAAATTCAAGAATGATCAGAAGAATATTTCCATGAAAAGATACTGGATGAAGCGCAAATATCAAGGATATTCTACTAATTTCATGGAGTATAGAAGTCAAAACTTTAACCAACTGAGTATAATAAAGAATGGAATAACAAAAGAAATCACCATGCATGCGGTGCCGCATGATAGATAGGTTATTCCAGCGAGAATAATAATAACGGAACGAAGTCGAGCAAAATTTGCAAAGCAGGATGTTCCAACAGTAATAATAAAAAACGGAACCGGTCGTGTGTAAAACACATGCATGATGTTCTAATAGAATAATAATAAAGAGCGGAACCAGTCGGTGTAAAACACATGCATGGATGTTCCAACAGAATAATAGAAGAATGTCACCATGTATAGGGTAAACCGCGTATACAGGTTATTTCAGCAGAATAATAAGCAATGGAATAAAAACAGTTCTCTTCATGAATAAGAAAGAATAACACCCCTTACATTAGTAGTAGATTGAATACTGCAGTAGTGTAGTAACAGAATACTCTTCTTCTTTCTCTCTTATTCTCTCTATACTTTCTCTCTTTATAGCTTGAATGAATTCGTGAAAAATAATGAAGCACTAGGCCTCTATTTATAGAAGATTTCTAGCTTAGCACTTGAAATGTGAAAAGGCAAGTGGCTTGACGACTGGTGATGTGAAAAGAAAAGTGGTTTGATTCCTGTAATGTGAAAGGACAATTGGTTCGACGCCTGTAATATGAAATGACAAGTGGTTTGACGTCTGGTAAAGGTAATTACTATTGACGAAGGTAATTACTATTGACGAAGAGACTCTTAGATGATGACATATGGCCCCCCCATAAAATAACCAAACTTACCACAAACGTCTCATAATAGACTCTTTATATACATCAAGGATTGAATAAATATTACCACAAATAATTTTATTTTTAATCAACACATATTTAATCTTTCAACAATTATTAATCATTTATAACTTGTCGTCTCAATTATTGATTTAATAATATAACATATTATACAGATGATACTGTGACAATAATTGAATCAATAATATAAGAGATATGATGTTTGTAATTATTTGTAGCAATAATTGAGTATATTTGAGTGACTTCTCACGTAAGCATCAATAATCAATACCGTGTGCTACTTGCAACCACGCAGTATTCATCGTACTTTTACTACCGGGTAGTTCAACGGCTTTTAACGGTAACACCTCGTAGTTATTTTCATAAAGTATTTTTGTCGTTTTCTCAATCCGATAATAATTACATTGTGGGGTCCACCAATGATTATGCCGTCGTACGAATATTCCCAGACAAAAAGAATATTCCCCGACCAAACGAATATTTTATAACAACTTGCTTACTTTGCAAAATTTATAAATATTACCCACAACTATAACATTATATCAAATTTACTCCATAATATTCAAAAATAATATTTATAGAAAATTCATCTTTATTTATAAAAGTTGGGATCTTACAGTATACGTGAATAGTAACTCCGACACTAAAAGATAGAAATTTCACAAAAAAAATCATCATGCTTCGTGAATAGTAACTCATGAATAGAAACTCGTGAATAGTAACTCCGACATGAAAAAGTTTCAAATTTGATAAAAAGTTCCAACCAATGTTTCGGCAAAATGATATTGAAGAAATAATATCACTTACGGAGAAAATAACATCCCTTACCTCAAAAGGATAGTACTTCTGACTGGATATAGTGCTGAAAGAATTTGTACCGTATAGCAATACTCAAAGTACTAAAATACTCACAAAAATACGCTCAATATATCGAGAGAGAAAGAGAGAGAAAACTTCAGTTTCTGGTGTGATTTTCAATTCTAACCTAGGCACCCTATTTATAGGAAATTGCTTAGAACACCAAAGCAGAAAATTGAATATAATAATATTATATATAAAACAAATTCCTACGCCCACTTTGAAATCGGATTTCAGCCACCTAGCACATGTTAAAGATGCCCACAAACATTTCAAAAATGTTTTTCTTTTAAAACATAAATAAAACTTCCAAAAATCAATTATTCTGGAACTTCAGAACTTCAATAATTCATAATAAATAGCCCTTTTATCAGAAAAATTTGAACCACATGTCTTTTCCATAGGGAATTTCATTCTCTTCAACTTTGTAAGTTTAAGGTTTTCCAAATTCCAAACAGAAATTGACCGAAATCCACAAACGGACGATTTTACAGGCTATAATCAAATTTTAGTCAAGAAATGGGGTCCACCGACACATAAAACATGTGTTAATCATTTAATGCAACAAAAATACTCTTCCTCCTCATATACTCATATATCCCACATTCATTGTAAAAATATCACCATTATTATATAATATAATATTATATTATCAGAAAAGATAAAATATTAATTTTTAACAATTGTCACTTTAAAAATTTTCTCCATCTATATCCACATAAAATCAATATTTTCCTCATCATATAAATCAATAATTAATTATTCATAAATAATATTACAGAATCACAAAGATTGGCAACTGCACTGTTCCTCAGGAAAGAGGGGGCTTTCCAATAAGAATTTCTCCTGCGTGCAATTAGGTGACCAAACCTCTCCTTAGATAGAACTTTCTAGACATTGCCAATAATGTTTTCTAATAATATTATTCAGATAATATGAATTATTGCTTCGATAATGGAAAATACTGTGTAGTGACAATTATTGAAATAATAGTAATATAAAATATCAATGCAGCAATTATTGAATCAATAAAATAAAAATCGAATAAGAACTACTGTAACAATTATTGAGTAGTGCCTTCTTACGTAAGAATCAATAATTGGTGCAATACTGCAAATCATCTTGTGCAACAACTCGACATCGTGTGTTTTAACCAACGGGTATTCCAACAGTGTTAAGGGTAACAACTACGCCGTTATTTATAAACAACTTATACTTGTCGTTTTCTTCATCCAATCACTTTCTGTTATGGGGCCTACACAAGGCTGCGCCGTCGTACGAATATTCTCCGACAAGCAAGAATATTCCACGACCAAACGAATATTCTTCGACAACAATGAGTATTTTATAACCACTTGCTTATTTAAAATATTTGCGCATTTTACCCATAACTAACCACATTAATCAAATCAACCCTTACTATTTCAAAATGATAAATAGAGGAAATTAAATTTCATTTATTAATAATTTGGGGTCTTACAACCTCCCCTCCTTATAAAATTTCGTCCTCGAAATTGACGTACGTACCTGGTGTTTCAAAAAGATGAGGATACCTCGCTTTTATTTTCGTTTCCAACTCCCAGGTCATTTCCTCAATAGCATGGTTTCTCCACAAAACTTTAACTTGTGGTATGACCTTTTCAGGCGTAGGGACATGCTCTTTCCTATCCAAGATCTTGACAGGTACCTCTTCGTACGTTAAGTCTTCGGCTATCTCGTCCGGTTTTAATTCAATAATGTGGTTTGGGTCTTTCACATATTTACGTAGCACAGATATATGAAAAACATTATGAACACGAGACATACTTGGAGGTAACGCGAGTCTATAGGCCACATTTCCTACTCGGTCAAGAATCTGAAATGGACCAATAAATCGTGGATTGAGCTTTCCTCTCTTCCCAAATCTTGTAACTCCTTTCCATGGAGCCACACGTAACAATACATGATCCCCAATGTCAAATTCTATGTCCTTTCGATGAAGATCCGCATAACTCTTTTGTCGATCATGTGCCGTTTGTATACGTTGTCGAATCGTTTGGATCTTCTCTGTAGTCATTCGTACCAACTTTGGTCCCAACAACATTGCTTCTCCCACCTCATCCCAACATACTGGAGAGCGACACTTTCGTCCATACAATGCTTCAAATGGAGCCACACCTATACTTGCCTGATAACTGTTGTTGTAGGAGAATTCCACCAATGGTAGGTACTTATCCCAACTCCCTATGAAATCAAGGACACAAAGTCTTAATAGATCTTCAAGAGTTTGAATAGTCCTCTCTGATTGCCCGTCCGTTTGAGGATGGTATCTTTGAATCAATCAGAAATCCGTGTTTCATAGCTTTTTGCAAGCTAACCCAAAATCTTGAAGTGAATCTTGGGTCACAATCCAAAACTATGGATACTGGCATGCCATGCAACCTCACAATCTCATTCACGTACATACTAGCAAGACGTTCAAGGGAATAATTCTCCCGTATCGGCAAGAAATGAGCAGACTTGGTTAATCTATCAACAATAACCCAAATAGCATTTATGCCTTGAGAAACCGTGGGAAGACCCGTAACGAAATCCATGGTAATGTGTTCCCACTTCCATTTCTGAATCTCAAGTGGTTGCAATGGACCCTTTGGCACTTAATGCTCTGCCTTTACACGTTGACAAGTTAAACACATCAAGATAAACTTTGCAATCTCTCTCTTCATATTGTTCCACCAAAATGTATGTCGAAGATCACGATACATTTTGGTACTTCCAAGATGGATTGAAAATGGTGTATTGTGTGCCTCCATCATGATATTGTACTTCAAATCAGAATCGTTAGGAACACAAAGACTGGAGTGGACTCGAAGTATTTCTTCTTCATCGATTCTTGCTTTTGGAATAGCACCTTCTTGTACTTTATTCTTCATAATTATCATCTCCGGGTCTGTGGCTTGAGCAACTTTAACTTTATCGATTAAAGTTGGTTCTATGTGTATACTTGACATCATCGTACTCGTTCCTGCATATGATCTTCTACTCAACGCGTCAGCTACCACGTTTGCTTTTCTAGGATGGTATTGAATGGTATGGTCGTAATCTTTCAACAACTCAAGCCAACGTCGTTGCCGCATATTGAGTTCTTTTTGGGTGAAGAAATATTTGAGGCTTTTGTGGTCTGAATATATCTCAACTTTCTCCCCATATAGATAGTGCCTCCAGATCTTTAGCGCAAAAACGACTGCTGCCAACTCTAGATCATGAGTAAGATAATTCCTCTCATATTCTTTAAGTTTTCGTGAGGCATAGGCTATGACTTTCCCACGTTGCATGAGAACACATCCTAACCCTTTGCCCGAATCACCGCTGTAGATAACAAATCCATCCGAACCAGATGGTATTGTCAAAACAGGTGCCGAAATGAGTCTCCTCTTGAGATCTTGGAAACTCTTCCCACATTCCTTGCTCCATTGGAATTTTGTATCTCTACGAGTCAGCTGCGTTAATGGAATAGCGATTCGAGAATATCCTTCAACGAATCTCCGATAATAACCAATTAAGCTTAGAAAGCTACGTATTTCGATTACCGACTTAGGTTGCTCTCAACTGTGACTCATATCCCAACCTTGGATATCACGTCACAATGACACCTATCAGTTTACTATCGCACGAATATGGCGTCCCCTACGGAGAGTCTGGCTTCGGTGCATTCCACAAAAGAAGTCACCAGATAGAGGCTCGGTTATCAACTTCTATAGTTGGGTTTTTAACTCCTGAAGTTCAATAAGAGCCATTCGATATGAGATTTTAGAAATGGGTTTTGTACCGGGTTCAAAGTCAATACAAAATTCAATATCACGCTCTGGGAGTAGGCCATGAAATTTTTCAGGAAATACGTCAGGAAATTTACTAACAACAGAAATATCATTCAAATCTGACGTGTCTTTATTCAAATCCATAACATGGGCTAAGAAAGCTTAACATCCATTTTTCAATAAACGAATGACTTTACGGCTTGATATGAAAGATGTGACGAACGAGATTTAGTAAATTAATTTTTAATATTTATTGAATTAAATAAATATTTTCCGATGATTTAATTATTAGATTAAATAATTATTTGATGCAATTGTGATAGATTAATTTAATTAAATGTGTTGCATTTATTAAATTTATGTGGAGAATTTTATTATCGAAGTATGTAATTATGTGAGCTTATTGAATTAAATAAAATATTTAATTAAGCATGATGTTATTTTAATTAATTTAATTATTAATTAGAGATTTAATAATGTGATATAATTAATTTATGAGAAAAATTAATTATGTGACTATGTGAATTCATGAGAAATTATTATATTTTATTTAAAATAAATTAAATAAGATATTGATTTTATTTTATAAAGGAGTGTGACATTTATTAAACTATATGATAAAGCTTTATTAAATTAAATAGTTTTGTAATCTATTCTTGCTAGCCAAACATGGCCTTAGAGGGAGTTGAGGATAGTTAAGCCATGATGGGTAACTGACCACAACGCATCAGTTTATTTGAATACGACGTCTGCTTTCTTTCATTATTATTCCTAAGTCTAGAGAATAAGCAGAGCATAATTTAGAGTTCACAGAGAGAATTTGTGAGATTGATAAAAGATTGTGAGTGTGTAACAATCAAATACTTGTGAAAGGATCATAATTGATCATCTTCTTTATACTCTACAGGGTAATCTCCTCCTTCCCAATTTCTATTTTACGTCAATTAAGTTTCATAAATATGGTTTTTAAAGTTTTTGGCTTAAACCTCTGTAATTGGGATATGAGTAATGATTATGGGTTGTGTATGTGTTATGACATATCACATCGTATTTAATTATATATATTATGTAAACCATATCATCAAATTCATGAAAACATGTCGTATTATGATGACTTGTTATTTCAAAATATACAGAGTTTGGGTTTTGGCCATATGGCCTTATACGTAACTTTAAGGTGTCAAACATAAATATTTTCATAAAATTTACACTCTTATTTGATTATGCATGTTAATACGAAGAGACCAAGCCTTAAACGAACGGATTCGGTGTTATAACGAATCCGTAGTGTTAAATTTTATATTTTTGTTCAAAATCTTCAAGAACATCAAGAACAGTACAATTTGAATAATTTAATTATGTGATTATGTGTTTTAAATGGTTAAAGTCGTTATATAAATGTTGGGTTATGTTTATGCATGAATTATAACATGTGTATATGATTAATTTCATGTAGTAGTAATTTAATTGGAAATTTTGTCTTTGTGTTCTACAATTTTCATGAATTACTGTATCAGTTTCGTTTCGTCTGGCCATGCGCCACATCCAGCTTTAAGTCCGCGTCAATGCCGCATAGCAATAAGCATGACGCCAAGTGTCCCAATAGATGATGCCAAGGGCCAAAGACGCTAAGACTCTAGTATAAACGTAGGCATAAATACCATGCTATTCAGTGAAATAGTTCGAGAAATGAGATTTTTAAATTGAGTTAGTCTAGCAATGTGTTAGTAAATTAATGTAATGAACATGTAAACATGTTAGAAGTATAATGAGATGTAAATTAGATGTTTAACATGTAAATAACATAATTACATGTGGATTGAGTTATTGAATACATAATTAGTTTGATATTCACGAAGTACAAATTATGTGACAATGTGATAATTAACTAAGTATAGTTAATAACCAAAGTTTAAACAAAAAGAATAATCATTGATGATTAGTTAAGTTATAATTAACTGGTATTGTGAATGTGAATGGTATGTAGGATTAAATTCAAAGAACGTGCATAGTTAAAGTGTAATCTACGCACGAGGCAAGTTTTCTAACCCTACTTGTCATTATTGTTCAAGTTTATTATTTACCTCGAGTAAATTATCATTACTATTATTCATGTTCAAATGTTATATTAAAGATTGATTATCTTTTCAAAGCATGATTTAGTTATACAATAATTTTCCTATTGTATACTTCCTGAGATTATTATTCAATTTGAATATCATTATTATTGAACCTTATTAGACTAGCGAACCCTTATTGATTCGACTAGTCCATAGTTGATGAGCGTTCTAAATTTTAGAACCTTTGATGAATTATCCAAACCAAACTTCCTTTGGTGCGGACTTGAATTGTCAAACTGAGATGAACAACCCTACAAAGGGATTTACTTATGCGTTAGCGTTAAGATATTGTGCACGATTAT
Organism: Panax ginseng; assembly: GCA_020205605.1. Classification (NCBI taxonomy): domain Eukaryota; kingdom Viridiplantae; phylum Streptophyta; class Magnoliopsida; order Apiales; family Araliaceae; genus Panax; species Panax ginseng. The sequence goes on from CM035150.1 coordinate 10,453,307, forward strand.
GGTACTAAAATTTGATCCCTAAAAATGCAGTAGAAAGGTCCATAGTCTTATGATCATTAAAGGTTTAAAGTATAACCGTTGATAACCTAGGACATAGTTCAAGGTCTTATGACCCTCAGAATTCTTTTGATTCTTGTTATTCATTCTTGATTCAAAAGTTGAGCTTTCATTTAGATGTCTTTGATTTATTCGCATGTTATTATCTTTGTTATTTCATTATTATACTTGTGGGCAATAGTGCCACTCTGCTTAATAATAACATTGCGATTAAGAGCGAAAGAAGCTGATGAACCTTCCACTAGTAAGGGCAAGGGCAAAGTTAGCAAGTGATGAAGACTTATTATTTTATTCGATGATGTATTTATGTTTAAGACTTGAGTTAATGATGTTATTAAGACTTATTTGTTTATGATTCCGCACAGATGTTTAAGGTTAGTTTAACCTGGGATTGTATTATTATTATTCAGATGTTGTAACCCTTAAGGGGAAGATTTTTATTCTATCTATTGCATGGCTTGTATTTATTATGGGTAGATAGATAGATGATATTTGTACAGTGAACACCAAATCCCGTGAAATTGAAGTACCCGGATATGGGGGTGTCACAAGTTGGTATCAAAGCTGTAGGTTATGAACCTTAGGTGGGGGAAACAACCTTAGGTAATAGCCTTATAGAAAAAAGATAGTGATGGAAAACTCTTATCGAGTTCTAGGAAATGAATTTCTGTAATTCATTGAAGATAATAAAAGACCTTATGTGTTTATGTGTTAAAGTATGCATTAGATGATACGACTTAGTAACTAAAACTTAAAATTTTATTGTCAGGATGTCGAATGTTGGAGAAGCTAGTCAAGCTGGGGAGGAAGAACCCCGGGTACCTATAGTACCTCATCGAGGAGGAATCCCGTGTACCTATAGTACCGAGCGAGAGGAGGAGCCTTCGAGACATTCATGTCGTTAGGGAGCGGTTGGTGCGAGAGGAATCATCTCCATTGATCACCGTTGTTGGTCGGGAGCATGAACACGAGGACCGATCTGAGGAGGATCCCGAGGAGGAATTTGTTGAGGAAGAGGAATAGGAAGAAGAAGAGTTACCACGGTACAGATTGATCTTTGAGATGTATGACACATTATGTAGTAACGTGGAGTTCTGAGACGAGGTCCGAGATTTGGTGAGCGGCGGTTATTCAAACATATTACTCTAGAAAGCGAAGGAGAGGAGATTTCGACTCTTCACTCGATCGACAAATGTAGAATGGGATTTGGTCCATGAGAATGGTCAAATGAAGATAAGAATGAGGAGATAGAGAAAGCGAAGAAGGCGAAGGAAACCTCCGAAAAAATTTGAACATAGCGAGAGAGAAGGGTGGGTAAGAGAATCGAGTCGGTGATCGATGCGTGGAGGATGATAGTCCTGCAAAGAAAGAGAAGATTGGGGAAACGTACTCTACACTTAACAAGGTAATGAATGAGACCCAAGATCGAGTTTTGAGGTACCCAATCTAGTTTGAGGGACTACCATTGTACATGATGGATCACAGGACGATGCATCGCATCTTAGAAGAAGAGGCGTGAAAAGGCTAATCGATTACCTTGACAAAGCGGTGATATGATTTATTTAATTATGTGAAGAACTTAATTAGTTTTTAGATGTAAATTCTGACGTGTTTATGAACGAAAGAATATTTGAATGTTTTAAATCCTGTGGATTCTTTATTCTAGGATAGTTGATGTAAATAGCAGTTATGCTATCGTTTAATGTTAAAACTTTGATTTGAATGCAAATATATCAAGTTGTTTGAGATGATGTGTTAAGAGATATGTTAAATTGTTGAGTAATATCTTAACTATTTAGAGAATAAATAAAGTTCTAATAAGCGTTTATTTAACAGAAAAATGCCGCCAAGGAGAAGACAACAGCGTCAACCGGCTCAGGAAGAGTCAACCAATAATAATAATAATGCCAACGCAAATCCCGTTCAACAGTTAGTTAACTTACTGACTGGAGAAATGAACAATCAACCTCAAGCTCCACCAAACACAATGTTTAAAGACTTCAAGGCGGTGGGACCACCAGAGTTCAAAGGTTCCATGAACCCAATCGAGGCTCAAACATGGGTTATGGAAATAGAGAAGGTTTTTGATGTTGCTAGGGTTAGAGAAGACCAGAAGACCGCTTTTGCAACGTTTATGCTGAAGTCTGAGGCTAGCTACTGGTGGCAAACAAACAAAGTGCGAGGAGGTGAAGGTGTAATTACGTGGGAGAGATTTAAAGAGATGTTTTTCGAAATGTACTTCCCAACTATTTCATGAGAACCGGATGGAGGTTCAATTTACAGAATTGAAGTAGGAAACATGAGCGCACGACTCACTGGCTAAATTCAACGAGTTGGCAAGGTTCGCCCGCATCAAGTACACACTGGCGACGAGAGAAAAGCCGAAGTTTGAACAAGGACTAAAGCCTTGGGTGTACAAAGAAGGTATCAATGTTTCAACTAAACACGTTTTTCGAGAGTTTTGGAAAAGGCCATCCTCGCTGAAGGTGGGAGCGATGCGGTGACCAAGTACAATCAAGATCAGAAGAAGAAGAAGAGTGAAGGTGAAATCAATAACAAGGCCAGTGGAAGTGGCACAGGAGGTGGAAATTTCAATCAGAAGAAAAGGTGGAACGACAGCTCATCATCGGGGAATCAGCAAGGTAGTCAGAAGAAAAGAATCGAAGCATGCCCGACTTACGGGAAAGCCCATCTGGGAGTTTGTATGAAAGAAAAAAGAGTGTGTTACAATTGTGGTCAGGAAGGCCACATAGCACCAAACTGTCCAAACCCAAAGAAGGGTGCTTGTTTTACTTGTGGTTCGAAGGACCATCTGGCAAGAGATTGTCCCAATAAGGGATCGGGAGGGTCAGGATCAGGAGGAAACCGGGGAAATAATAGTGGAAATGCCTTAACCATCACCGGACCAACAACAACAAACCAACCAACCGCCCTGACTTTCAACATGACGGTGCAAGATGCAGTTCAATTTCGTGATGTGGTGTCAGGTATCATTCCGATCAATAAAGTTAATGCTTACGTATTATTTGATTCGGGTGCTACTTGTTCCTTTATATCCGATGATTTTGCCAAGAATTTAAATTTGCCTAAGAATAAATTGGATTACCCCATGAACATAGAAATTGCGAATAGAGAAATAATCCCTGTTAAGTATGTACATAAGAACTGTAGAGTGGATATTAAGGGTAATATCATGAACGTAGATCTTATCCCTATTCGACTTGGGGAATTTGATGTTATTTTGGGAATGGACTGGTTATTCAATTACGGGGCTGTAATTGATTGCCAAAAGAAGTGTATTAACCTTATGACTCCGTCAAAGGTTGTATTTTATGGTAGTAAGTCGCCTAGATAAGCGAGTTGTCTGACGATGATGCAGGCCAGGAAGTTATTATGACAAGGCTGTGTAGGATACTTAGCTTACATAGTCGACAGTCGAAAAGAGAATCCGAAGGTAGAAGAGATACCGATTGTGAGGGACTTTGTCGACGTATTTCCAGACGATTTACCAGGACTTCCACCAGATAGAGAAGTAGACTTCGTCATCGATTTGGCGCCCGAAACTGCTCTAATATCGAAGGCACTATACCGAATGTCACCGGTAGAGATGAAGGAATTAATGGTACAACTACAAGAATTGTTGGACAAGAAGTACATTCAACCGAGCGTATCGCCGTGGGGAGCGCCAGTGTTGTTTGTGAAAAAGAAGGACGGATCGATGCGGCTCTACATTGACTACAGAGAACTGAATAAGGTCACGATTAAGAACAAATATCCATTACCGAGGATCGACGACCTGTTTGATCAATTGAAGGGAGCGAGATACTTTTCTAAGATAGACTTGAGAAGCGGTTATCATCAACTGAAGGTGAGGATAGAGGATGTACCGAAGACGGCGTTCGTAATGCGATCTACGATCACTACAAATTTTTAGTAATGTCGTTTGGTCTAACGAATGCTCTGCGCATGACATTTATGGGACTAATGAATGGTGTGTTGGTAGTTTTGGACAAATTTGTGGTGGTATTTATAGATGACATTTTGGTATATTCCAAAACCAAAGAAGAACACGAAGAACATTTGAGGTTAACGTTGGAAGTATTGAGAAGGGAGAAGTTGTACGCTAAATTTTCAAAATGCGAATTCTGGATTGAGTGAGTACAATTTCTTGGTCACGTGATCAATAAAAATGGAATTTCAGTAGATCCATCAAAAGTAGAAGCCGTGATTAACTGGGATCAGCCGAGAACGCCATCAGAAGTAAGAAGTTTTCTTGGATTAGCAAGATATTATAGAAGGTTCATTCAAGACTTTTCCAAGATCGCAACTCAGATTAACTAATTTAACTCGAAAAAGTCGTGAAATTTGTTGGGACGGATAAGTGTGAGGAAAGTTTTCAAGAATTGAAGAAGAGGTTGAGTACATTACTGTGTTATCTCTTCCGGATGATCTGAGGAAATTTTGTTGTTTATAGTGATGTTTCGCATAAAGGACTTGGTTGTGTCTTGATGCAAAACAAAGAAAGTCATTGCGTATGCGTCCACGACAATTGAAGGATTACGAGAAGGATATCAGACCCATGACTTAGAATTAGCTGCAGTTGTCTTTGCTTTGAAAATTTGGAGGCACTATCTCTACGGGGAGAAGTGTGAAATATATACGGACCACAAGAGTCTGAAATATATTTTCACACAGAAGGATTTGAATATGCGTCAAAGAAGATGGTTGGAATTAATTAAAGATTACGACTATGAGATTTTATACCATCCGGGTAAAGCAAATGTAGTTGCCGACGCCTTAAGTAGAAAGGGTCGTGAGAAATTGATGATGTTAACTGCTCAGGAGGAGCTAATTTCAGAAATGGAGAAAATGGAGTTAGAGGTGAAGTATCCTATGGAAATTGATGAGAATCTATTTCAGATGCAATCTGGTACCACCCTACTGGATAAAGTTAAGGAGGCTCAGCTTCAGGATGAAGAATGTAAAAAGGTGACAAAGAAGATATCTGAAAGAACCGAACCAAGATTTAAGATGGATAAGGAAGGAATACTGAGATTTGAGAGTAGAATTTGGGTACCGCCAGTACAAGAGATTAAGGAAGAAATTTTGAGCGAGGCTCATAGTTCACGATATTCGATTCACCATGGTAGTACCAAGATGTATCAAGATCTTTGACAACATTTCTGGTGGCCGAATTTGAAACGTGATGTTGTAGAATGTGTTGCCAAGTGTCTGACCTGTCAGAAAGTGAAAGCGGAACATCAAAGACCGAGTGGATTTCTATAACCGTTAGAGATCCCAGAATGGAAATGGGAACATATTACAATGGACTTCGTGGTTGGCCTTCCGACGACTCAGAAAGGCTACGACGCAGTATGGGTTATCGTTGACCGACTGACGAAATCCGCACACTTCCTTCCTATCAAAATCAGATTCAACTTGGATCAGTTGGCAAGGCTATACATAAAAGAAATTATTTTGAGAGACGGAGTTCCAGTATCAATTGTTTCTGATAGAGATCCGCGCTTCACATCGAATTTCTGGAAGCGTCTTCAGGAATGCATGGGTACGCAATTGCGAATGAGTACAACATACCATCCTCAAACAGACGGACATAGTGAAAGAAAGATTCAGACATTAGAAGATATGCTAAGAGCCTGTGTGATGGACTTTAAAGGAAATTGGGATGATCATCTACCATTAGTAGAGTTTGGCTACAACAACAGTTACCACGCTAGTATAGGTATACCGCCTTACAAAGCATTATACGGCAGAAAGTGTAGAACTCCGCTTTACTAGGATGAAGTTGGTGAAAGACAATTGCTAGGGCCAGAATTGGTATAGCAGGCATTTACGAAATAGTCAAAGTGATCCGAAACACTAATCGGTAGCGGCTCAAGATCGACAGAAGAAATCGTTGATCCACATCGTAAAAATATCGAGTTTGAATCAGGTAGTTTTGTTTTCTTGAAGGTCTCTCCCTGGAAGGGGAAGATCAGGTTCGGAAAGAAAGGAAAATTGAGCCCAAGATTCATTGGACCCTTTGAAGTACTGAGAAGAATCGGAGAAGTTGCGTACGAGGTAGCCTTACCTCCAGCACTCGAGAATGTTCACAACGTCTTCCATGTTTCTGTATTACGACCATACAAAGCCGATTACAAGCATGTAATTGAATACGAACCCCTGCATTTTGAGAAAGACTTATCTTACGTAAGAAATTCTGTCCAAATTGTAATAAAGAAAAGAACAAGTTCTTAGAAATAAAGTTATACCTTCATTAAGGTAATTTGGAGGAACCACAACATGAAGAAGCTACGTGGGAACTCAAAGAGAATATGATGAAGAATTACCTCATTTATTTACTTAATTATGTAAGCGATTCGGGGACGAGAATCTTTTGTAGGGGGGAGAATGTAATGGGTCGAATTTATTGAGTCGTGATTCTGGGGACAGAATCCTTTTAAGGGGGGAAAGATGTGACGAACGAGATTTTGTAAATTAATTTTTAATATTTATTGAATTAAATAAATATTTTCCGATGATTTAATTATTAGATTAAATAATTATTTGATGCAATTGTGATAGATTAATTTAATTAAATGTGTTGCATTTATTAAATTTATGTGGAGAATTTTATTATCGAAGTATGTAATTATGTGAGCTTATTGAATTAAATGAAATATTTACTTAAGCATCTTTGTTATTTTAATTAATTTAATTATTAATTAGAGATTTAATAATGTGATATAATTAATTTATGAGAAAAATTAATTATGTGACTATGTGAATTAATGAGATATTATTATATTTTATTTAAAATAAATTAAATAAGATATTGATTTTATTTTATAAAGGAGTGTGACATATATTAAACTATATGATAAAGTTTTATTAAATTAAATAGTTTTGTAATCTATTCTTGCTAGCCAAACATGGCCTTAGAGGGAGTTAAGGACAGTTAACCCATGATGGGTAACTGACCACAACACATCAGTTTATTTGAATACGACATCTGCTTTCTTTTATTATTATTCCTAAGTCTAGAGAATAAGCAGAGCATAATTTAGAGTTCACAGAGAGAATTTGTGAGATTGATAAAAGATTGTGAGTGTGTAACAATCAAATACTTGTGAAAGGATCATCATTGATCATCTTCTTTATACTCTACAGGGTAATCTCCTCCTTCCCAATTTCTATTTTACGTCAATTAAGTTTCATAAATATGGCTTTTAAAGTTTTTGGCTTAAACCTCTGTAATTGGGAAAGGAGTAATGATTATGGGTTGTGTATGTGTTATGACATATCACATCGTATTTAATTATATATATTATGTAAACCATATCATCAAATTCATGAAAACATGTCGTATTATGATGACTTGTTATTTCAAAATATACAGAGTTTGGGTTTTGGCCATATGGCCTTATACGTAACTTTAAGGTGTCAAACATAAATATTTTCATAAAATTTACACTCTTATTTGATTATGCATGTTAATACGAAGAGACCAAGCCTTAAAAGAACGGATTCGGTGTTATAACGAATCCGTAGTGTTAAATTTTATGTTTTTGTTCAAAATCTTCAAGAACATCAAGAACATTACAATTTGCATAATTTAATTATGTGATTATGTGTTTTAAATGGTTAAAGTCGTTATATAAATGTTGGGTTATGTTTATGCATGAATTATAACATGTGTATATGATTAATTTCGTCTAGTGTAATTTAATTAGAAATTTTTGGGCTGTGTTCTACAATTTTTTCATGAATTACGTATCAGCTTCAGTTTTGCTCATGCAGCAAATGTATTACCTGATCAGCATATAAGTCTCACACAAGAAGACCATGCATGATCAAGTAAGTCAGTTAAGTCCTTATGCAGCCCGGCTAGCCGCAAAAACCTAAATATAGCGATTTAGTATAAACGCAGCATACAAATACCTCTGTAGAATAGTTCAGAAATGAGATTTTTAAATTGAGTTAGTCTAGCAATGTGTTAGTAAATTAATGTAATGAACATGTAAACATGTTAGAAGTATAATGAAATGTAAATTAGATGTTTAACATGTAAATAACATAATTACATGTGGATTGAGTTATTGAATACATAATTAGTTTGATATTCACGAAGTACAAATTATGTGACAATGTGATAATTAACTAAGTATAGTTAATAACCAAAGTTTAAACAAAAAGAATAATCATTGATGATTAGTTAAGTTATAATTAACTGGTATTGTGAATGTGAATGGTATGTAGGATTAAATTCAAAGAACATGCTTAGTTAAAGTGTAATCTACGCACGAGGCAAGTTTCCTAACCCTACTTGTCATTATTGTTCAAGTTTATTATTTACCTCGAGTAAATTATCATTACTATTATTCATGTTCAAATGTTATATTAAAGATTGATTATCTTTTCAAAGCATGATTTAGTTATACAATAATTGTCCTATTGTATACTTCACGAGATTATTATTCAATTTGAATATCATTATTATTGAACCTTATTAGACTAGCGAACCCTTATTGATTGGACTAGTCCATAGTTGATAAGCGTTCTAAATTTCATAACCCTTGATGAATTATCCAAACCAAACTTCCTTTAGTGCGGACTCGAATGTCAAGCCCGAGATGAACAACCCTACAAAGGATTTACTTATGCGTTAGCGTTAAGATATTATTGCACGGTGATGGTACTAAGGGTGATCCCCAAGTACCAAAGTAGAAAGGTCCATAGTCTTATGACTATTAAAGGTTTCAAGTATAACCGTTGATAACCTAGGACATAGTTCAAGGTCTTATGACCCTCAGAATTCTTTTGATTCTTGTTATTCATTCTTGATTCAAAAGTTGAGCTTTCATTTAGATGTCTTTGATTTATTCGCATGTTATTATACTGTTATTTCATTATTATTCTTGTGGGCAATAATGCTTACTCTTGCTTAATAATAACATTGCAGTTAAGAACAAAAGAACTGATGAACCTTCCACTAGTAAGGGCAAGGGCAAAGTTAACAAGTGATGAAGACTTGTTATTTTATTAGATGATGTATTTATGTTTAAGACTTGAGTTAATGATGTTGTTAAGACATATTTGTTTTTGATTTCGCACAAATGTTTAAGGTTAGTTTAACCTGGGATTGTATTATTATTATTCAGATGTTGTAACCCTTAAGGGGAAGATTTTTATTCTATCTATTGCATGGCTTGCATTTATTTTAGGTAGATAGATAGATGATATTTTTACAGTGAACACCAAATCCCGTGGAATTGAAGTACCCGGATTTGGGGGTGTCACAAAAGAGTTTGACTTCAATGGTTTGGTTGCTTAAATTCGAATAACAGGTTGCTTAGGAATATGAAAACTAACAACCTTACAAAAGCAATCAATTTGGCATGATGAGTAGTTAACCAATTAATCCCTAAAATCACATCAAAAGCAAGTATCTTTAAAGAGATAAGGTCAACAGGTAATGTGATGGTGCCAACTTGGATTAAATAAGATTTATAAACAGTGGATGTGATAAAAGTTTCTCCTAACGGAGTTTCCACAGATAGGTCAAAGTCTAATTTCTCCGGAGTCAAGTTTAAACGTTGAGCACAAGCAGGAGAGATAAATGAATGGGTAGCATGGTATCTAGTAAGGTATAAACTTCGCATGAATTTATGATTAGCTTACCCGTGATCACCTCGTTTAGGTTCCTCGTATGTTGACCAGTCACGACAAACGCTTTTCTAGGAACCGTTGACTTTGAATTTTCTGGGACAGCCTTTTGAGTCACCATCCCCACTGGACTTGGTTTCGCTACAGTACAATCTCGAGCGATATGTCCTTCCTTTCCACAATTATAACATACTTTGAAATGTTGTGGACAGTTTGGGCTGATATGTCCCTCTTTTCCACATTTATAGTATACGACCAGTTGTCGTTCTCCTCCCTTAAAACTAGTTATTGCTAGTGCTGACGTCTTCACAGTGTCATTATTGAATCTCCTCTTTTTAAAATCTCCCCCCAACTCGCTTCTTCTATTTTCATGGCCACGATTACCACCAGAGTGGTTGCCGCTCTTGTTGTCAAGTATTTTTCTTTCTCCATTTGGTTATCATTGTTCGATGATCGCCATCCCAGTATGATCCTGGTTGTGGTCCCTCGGTTGACCGTACTCGTTATCTCGCTCTAATAATTGAGCCCTGTTGACAACATCTGAATATAAAGAAAATTTATGAGAGATAAGATATTGTCGAATCTCGGGTTTTAAACCTCTCAGAAACATCCTCGTCATTCGTTCCTCATTCTCTACCAAATGAGGTGCAAACCTGGATAACTCTACGAACTTCCCTCGTATTGGGACACCGTCATATTATTTTGTTCTGTCTAATAAAATCTACCTCCTTCATATGGCGAATACTTTCAGGAAAGTATTTTTCATTGAAAAGTTTCTGAAATGTTTCCCAAGACATGCTGAGTGCGGCAGGCTGGGTATGTTTCACAGACTCCCACCAGTAGTTTGCCTCGCCACGGAACATAAAGGTAGCGAATGGAACCTTCTATTCCTCCGTGCATCCCAAAACATCGAATATCTTGGTAATTTGTTTAACCCACGTCTACCGCCTTGATCGGATCCGGCTTTTAATAAATTTCGTGGTCCCAACTCTTTAAAGCCGCTTGCATTTGTGACAAGTAGCGTTCTTATCATTTCCACCAGTATTCGTATACACGAGTCTCCCTCGTGCGGTTTTGCATGAAGCGCAAAAAGCTCTAAACATCCACATCGTTCATTGTTCGATCGGTGGTGTTGTTTAGGGGAGGAACATTGTCACTGTTATGACGTTTCTCTTCGTTGGTGAGAAGACAGTGTCTCCCTTTGTCTCATTAACTCCACCATTAATATTCTCAGCTGTCATTCTTAAATACTGCCATAAAATAAGGGTTAATTAAACAATTTAACAAATCACATAATACCCCTATATTATGATCGACCGACAAATAAGCTTAGGTAGGACACACTAGCGAAGGATTTACTCGTCTCTCTCCTCCTAGTTCTATTCCCCGATCTCCACCAGAGATCATATCCCTAAGCTCTGATACCAACTGTGACTCCCCCAAAATAGGTATACAACACCCATTCTGAGTTGTCAAAATACATGGTACAGATACAACTACAACTTTATTAATACAACATAAAAACTGTGAGTTTAAATACAAATATTGTCATCTAGACAATATCCACACTCAAATAAGTCCTCATTACAATTATTAATACACTATTTTTACAGAATAGTGAGGACTACTAGAACCACTTCTAGAACCATCATTCCACACCCCGACTAGTACTCGCTACATTCTCGCCTCCTGAGAAGAAAAATGGAACAACAAGGAAAAAGGTGAGCTCAACTAGCCTAGTAAAGAACATTATGACTAAGATAACATAGAACAAATTATCATTAGTCTTCAACAGGGAAAAATCTAATAGAATACAATAGACAACCAGTTTTAAATCAATCTTCGCAGCGGAAATAATAATTCATTAGAAGAGTGAAGTAGAGAATGCAATCTACTATCTTCTATATATGAATTTAAAAGTTCATCGTCTATCTTTTATCCCTGTAACATCAATCAATATATAACTGAAATCAAATATTCATCTTTGCACTACAGGCCAAAGATATTCATCAGTTGGTCATGTTCATCTAAACACATGTTCATCTTTGCACTACGGGCCAAAGATATTCATCAGAAAATCATTCATCTTTGCAATACATGCCAAAGATATTCAGTAATATCATCATTTAGGACTGAGGATGATGAAAAATATTTTAAAGAAAACAAATCCAGTGAAACAAAAGAATAAATATTAAGGATTCGTACTTTAAACAATCCAAGTTCAAAAATACTTCATAAATAATCAGAGTGGAGTAAAATTCAAGAATGATCAAAACATGGATACAATCAAAGCTAGTATCCATAATAGATATTTTGGACGAAAAACAAAAATTTAATTTTTCTGTGAATAGTGCCGTATACGTGAATAGTAACTCCGACACTAAAAGATAGAAATTTCATAAAAAAAATCATCATGCTTTGTGAATAGTACTCATGAATAGTAACTCATGAATAGTAACTCGTGAATAGTAACTCCGACATAAAAAAGTTCCAAATTTGATAAAAAGTTCCAACCAATGTTTCGGCATAATGATATTGAAGAAATAATATCACTTACGAAGAAAATAACATTCCTTACCTCAAAAGGATAGTACTTCTGACTGGATATAGTGCTGAAAGAACTTGCACCGTATAGCAATACTCAAAGTACTAGAATACTCACAAAAATACACTTAATATATCGAGAGAGAAAGAGAGAGAAAACTTCAGTTTCTGGTGTGATTGTCAATTCTAACCTAAGCACCCTATTTATAGGAAATTGCTTAGAACACCAAAGCAGAAAATTGAATATAATAATATTATATATAAAATAAATTCTTACGCCCACTTTGAAATCTGATTTCAGCCACCTAGCACATGTTAAAGATGCCCACAAACATTTCAAAAACGTTTTTCTTTTAAAACATAAATAAAACTTCCAAAAATCAATTATTCTGGAACTTCAGAACTTCAATAATTCATAATAAATAGCCCTTTTATCGGAAAAATTGAACCACATGTCTTTCCATAGGAAATTTAATTCTCTACAACTTTGTAAGTTTAAGTTTTCCAAATTCCAAAGCAGAAATTGAAAGAAATCCACAAAGCAGACGATTTTACAAGCTATAATCAAATTTCAGTCAAGAAATGGGGTCCACCGACACACAAAATATGTGTTAATCATTTAATGCAACAAAAATACTCTTCCTCCTCATATACTCATATATCCCACAGTCATTGTAAAAATGTTACCATTATTATATAATATAATATTATTTTATCAGAAGAGATAAAATATCAATTTTTAACAATTGTCACTTTAAAAATTTTCTCCATCTATATCCACATAAAATCAATATTTTTCTCATCATATAAATTAATAATTAATTATTCACAAATAATATTATAGAATCACAAGATCGGCAAACTGTGTCGCTCCTGGGAAAGATGGGGCTTTTCAATAAGAATTTCTCCTTACTAGCCTTGCAATTAGGTGACCAAACCTCTCCTTAGAGCGAACTTTCTAGACATTACCAATAATATTTTCTAATAATATTATTCAGATAATATGAATTATTGCTTCAATAATGGAAAATAATTGTGTAGTGACAATTATTGAAACAACAAGTAATATAAAATATCAACTTGACAATTATTGAATCAATAAAATAAAATATTGAGCAAAGAACTCATCGTGAAACAATTATTGAAAGTAGTGCCATCTTACGTAAGAATCAATAATTGGTGCAATACTGGTGCTTCTTTGCGGCAACAACGCAGACATCTTGTGTTTTAACCAACGGGTATTCCAATGTTGTTAATTCAGAATAACTTCACGTAATTATTTATAAACAACTTATACTTGTCGCTTTCTTCATCCAATCGCTTTTTTGTTATGGGGCCCACATACAAGGTTGCTACTGGTCGCATTTAATATTCCCCGACAGCAAGAATATTCCATGACCAAATGAATATTCTTCGACAACAATGAGTATTTTATAACCACTTAATTATTTAAAATATTTGCGTATTTTACCCATAACTAACCACATTAATCAAATCAACCCTTACTATTTCAAAATGATAAATAGAGGAAATTAAATTTCATTTATTAAAAATTTGGGGTCTTACAAAAAATATTTAAAACATGTTTTTCATGTTTGTGGACACCATTTCTTGACTGAAATTTGATTATAGCCTGTAAAATCGTCCGTATGTAGATTTCGGTAAAATTTTGTTTGGAATTTGGAAAAACTTTCTTCTGCAAAGTTGTAGAGAATTGAATTTCCTATGGCAGGACATAAGATTCAAAATTTTCTGATAAAAAAGCTATTTATTATGAATTATTGAAGTTCTGGAATAATTGATTTTCGAAGTTTTAAATAATTTTTCAATGAAAAATGTTTTTAACAAGTTGGTGGGCCCCACTAGTATGTAAAATGAGTTGAAATCAGTTGTTCAAAGTGGGCGTAGGAATTTAAAATAATAATAATATTATTTTATTAAATTTTCTGTTTTGGTGTTCTAAGCATTTTCCTATAAATAGGGTGCTTAGGTTAGAATTGAAAATCACACTAGAAACTAAAGTTTTCTCTCTCTATAATATTGAGCGTATTTTTGTGAGTATTTTAGTATTTTGAATGTTGCTATACGGTGCAAGTTCTTTCAGCACTATATCTAGTATTCTAGTCAAAAGTACTATCGTTTTGAGGTAAGGGATGTTATTTTTTTATAAATGATATTATTTCTTTCAATGTCATTATACCAGAATATTGGTAAGATTTTTCTTGTGAAATTCTTGTCTTTTAGTGTCGGGGTTACTATTCACGTATACGGCACTATTCACGAATACGACACTATTCACAGAAAAATTAAATTTTCATTTTTATCCAAGATATCTATTATGGATACTAGATTTGATTGTATCTATGTTTTGATCATTCTTGAATTTTACAAAGTATGGTTATTTATGAAGTATTTTGAACTTGGATTGTTTAAAGTATTTAAACCTTAATATTTGTTCTTTTGCTTCACTTTGGATTCGTTTTCTTTAAAATATTTTTCATCATCCTCGGTCTTAAATGATGATATATTTGAATATCTTTGGCACGTAGTAGTGCAAAGATGAATGATTTTCGATGAATATCTTTGGCCCAGAAGTGCAAAGATGAGCAGTGTTTAGATGAACATGACCAACTGATGAATATCTTTGGCATGTGGTGCAAAGATGAATATTTAATTCCAGATATATATTGATTGATGTTACATGGATAAAATATTGACGATGGACTTTTAAATTCATATATAGAAGATTGTAGATTTTATTCTCTACTTAACTCTTCTAATGAAATATTATTTCCGCTGTGAATATTGATTTAAAACTGGTTGTCTATTGTATTCTATTAGATTTTTCCCTGTTGAGGACTAACGATAATTTGTTCTATATTATCTTAGTCATAATGTTCTTTACTGGGCTAGTTGAGCTCACCTTTTCCTTTTGTTCCATTTTTTTTTCTTCTCGGGAGCCGAGAATGTAAGCGAAGTACTAGTTTGGGTGTGCAATGATGGTTCTAGAAGTTGTTTTAGTAGTCCTCACTATTTTGTAAAATAGTGTATCAATAATTGTAATGAGGACTTATTTGAGTGTGGATATTGTCTAGATGACACTATTTATATTTAAATTCACAGTTTATGTGTTGTCGTATTTTGCACGACAATTGTATTAATAAAGTTGTAGTTGTTTCTGTACCATGTATTTGGCGACTCAGAATGGGTGTTGTATATGACGCCCCCAAAATAGGTATACATCACCTATTCTGAGTCGCCAAATACATGGTACAGAAACAAATACAACTTCATTAAACTGTGAGTTTAAATACAAATAGAGAGTAGTATAAAACTCAAAAGGAGTCCTCATTACAATTATTGATACACTATTTTAAAAATAGTGAGGGCGCTAAAACAACTTTCTAGAACCATCACTCTGCACTGACTAGTTCGTGCTATGTTCTCACCTCCCGAGAAGAAAATGGAACAAAAGGGTGAGCTCAACTAGCCCAGTAAAGAATATTATGACTAAGATAATATACAACAAATTATCATTAGTCTTCAACAGGGAATAATCTGATAAAATATAATAGACAACAAGTTTTAGATCAACAACTGCAGCGAAAAACAACAATCCATTAGAAGAGTCAAGTAGAGAAAGAATTCTACTATCTTCTAAGATTTAAAAGTCCATCATCAATATTTTATCCCTGTAATATCAATCAATATACATCTTGAATCAAATATTTATCTTTACACTACATGCCAAAGATATTCATTTGTATCACCAGTTGGTCATGTTCATCTCAACACCTGTTCATCTTTGCACTACCGACCAAAGATATTCATTAGGTAATCATTCATCTTTGCACTACAGGCCAAAGATATTCATTTGTATCATTATTTAGGGTGAGGATGATGAAAAATATTTTAAAGAAAACGAATCCAAAGTGAGATAACAGATCAAATATTAAGGATTCAGACATGCTTTATCCAAGTTTAATAATATTCGAAATAACCAATTTTGAATCGTAATTCAAAATAATGATCAAAACATGGATACAATCAAAGATAGTAACCATAATAGATAACTTGGACAAAAAGAAGAAAATTTTATTTTTTAAGGTGAATAGTGTCGATATCGTGAATAGTGCCGTATACGTGAATAAGTAACTCCCAAACACAAAAAGTTCCAAATTTGATAAAAAGTTCATACCAATATTTTAAGCATAATGATATTGAAGAAAATATCATTTAAGAAGAAGATAATATCCCTTACCTTAAAATATCAAGATTTCGATCGGAATATCAGTATAAGGTCAAGGAAACTTTCACCCGATTAATGTAAACTCACAAAGTATCTAAATACTCACAAAATACACTCAATAATCTAGAGAGAAAGAGAGAAAACTTGTTTCTGGTGTGATTTTTAATTCTAACTTAGCCCTCTATTTATAGGAAAATGTTAGCACGTCGAAGCAAACTTAACCTGCAACCTGATGGCTTTACCTGCTACTATTCCCACCCACCACATTTGAATAAAAATCTCAGCACATTTCTTCACTAACCAAGAGTGTGGCCCACCAATTCTAGAATTTTCCACCAAAATGATTTATTACCTGATTTCTGAATTAGCCACCTCTTAAAATTCATAAAAAATCATATGCTCATTTTTAACGGTTCAAAATTTGTGGACATATACTCAACTTATATATGTATAACATATCCAAAAATTACAATGATCCAACGGTCGGATTAAAAATTATAAATCCTGCAATATATCTCAAAAAACACTGGTTTCATTTTTAATACCTCCAATCCGACAAAATACTAATAAAATACCTCAACATTAATTCCTTCATTTATAACCACATAAATAAATCCATCATTTATATCCACATAAAATAAATATTTCCTTATCATATGAATCAATGATTAATTATTCACAAATAATATTACTGAATCACATTTATGACAACCAGGCTATTCCCTGGAAAGAGGGGGCTTTCCAATAAGGATTTCTCCTTATCGGTAGCGCAATTAGGTGACCAAACCTCTCCTTGACAGAACTTTCTAGACATTGCCAATAATGTTATCTAATAATATTATTCCAAATAATCTGAATTACTGATCTGATAAAGGAGATATCGTGCAAATGACAATAAATGAAACAACAATAATATAAAATATCAATGCAAAGAATTATTGAATCAATAAAATAAAATATTAACAAGAATAACTCTTTGTGACAATTATTGAGTAGTGCCTTCTATGTAAGGATCAATAATTCAACAATATTGTGTAACATCTTGTATGCCATCTTTGTGCAACAACGCGTATTACTTTACTTTAACCACACGGGTATTCCAACGATTGTTAACCAGAATAACTACGCCTAGTTATTTAATTTTGTCGCTTTCTTCATTCAATCGTTATCCGTTATGGGGCCCCTAATTGGTGCTCATTACTGCGTCATTATGAATATTTCTCGCGAGAAAGAATATTCCACCGACAAAATGAATATTTTATAACCACTTGCTAATTTTGCAAAATTTTCACATTTCACCCATAACCAAAGTTATTATATCAAATTAATACCTTATTATTCACAATAATAAATAAAGGAAATTTGATTTTATTCATTAAAAAGTTGGGGTCTTACAACCTCCCCTCCTTATGAAATTTCGTCCTTGAAATTGACGTACGTACCTGGTGTTTCAAAAAGATGAGGATACCTCGCTTTTATTTTCGTTTCCAACTCCCAGGTCATTTCCTCAATAGCATGGTTTCTCCACAAAACTTTAACTTGTGGTATGACCTTTGTGCGTAGGACATGCTCTTTCCTATCCAAGATCTTGACAGGTACCTCTTCGTACGTTAAGTCTTCGGCTATCTCGTCCGGTTTTAATTCAATAACGTGGTTTGGGTCTTTCACATATTTACGTAGCACAGATATATGAAAAACATTATGAACACGAGACATACTTGGAGGTAACGCGAGTCTATAGGCCACATTTCCTACTCGGTCAAGAATCTGAAATGGACCAATAAATCGTGGATTGAGCTTTCCTCTCTTTCCAAATCTTGTAACTCCTTTCCATGGAGCCACACGTAACAATACATGATCCCCAATGTCAAATTCTATATCCTTTCGATGAAGATCCGCATAACTCTTTTGTCGATCCTGTGCTGTTTGTATACGTTGTCGAATCATTTGGATCTTCTCTGTAGTCATGTATACCAACTCTGGTCCCAACAATGTTGCTTCACCCACCTCGTTCCAGCATACTGGAGAACGACATTTTCTTCCATACAACGCCTCGAATGGAGCCACACCTATGCTCGCTTGATAACTGTTGTTGTAGGAGAATTCCACCAATGGTAGGTACTTATCCCAACTCCCTTTGAGATCTAGGACACAGAGTCTTAATAGATCTCCAAGAGTTTGAATAGTCCTCTCTAATTATCCGTCCGTTTGAGGATGGTATGCCGAACTGAATTGTAAATCCGTGCCCATAGCTTTCTGAAAGCTAACCCAAAATCGTGAAGTGAATCTTGGGTCACGATCCGAAACTATGGATACTGGTATACCGTGCAATCTCACAATCTCTTTCACGTACATACTAGCAAGACGTTCAAGGGAATAAGTCTCACGTATGGGCAAGAAATGGGCAGACTTTGGTTAATCTATCAACAATAACCCAAATCACATCTATGCCTTGAGAAACCTTGAGAAGACCCGTAACGAAATCCATAGTAATGTGTTCCCACTTCCATTTAGGAATCTCAAGTGGTTGTAATGGATCCTTTGGCATTTGATGCTCCGCCTTTACATGTTGACAAGTTAAACACCTCGAGATAAACTCCGCGATCTCTCTTTTCATATTGCTCCACCAAAATGTATGTCGAAGATCATGATACATTTTGGTACTCCCAGGATGGATTGCAAATGGTGTGTTGTGTGCCTCCATCATGATTCTATGCTTCAAGTCAGAATCGTTAGGAACACAAAGTCTGGAGTTGACTCGAAGTATTCCTTCTTCATCGATTCTTGCTTCTGGAATAGCACCTTCTTGCACTTTGTTCTTCATACGCATCAGCTCGATGTCCGTAGCTTGAGTAGCTTTAACTTTATCGATTAAAGTCGATTCTACTCGCATGTTGGATATCATCACATGGGTACTTGGAGCCTTCATCTCTATCTCCATCCTTTGCAAGTCATACAAAATGGACCTTTGTGTTAACAACATTGCACTCGTACCCGTATATGATCTTCTACTTAATGCGTCAGCTACCACATTTGCTTTTCCAGGATGATATTGGATGGTGTGATCGTAATCTTTCAACAGCTCGAGCCAACGTCGTTGCCGCATGTTAAGTTCCTTTTGGGTGAAGAAATATTTGAGGCTTTTATGATCTGTATAGATCTCCACTTTCTCCCTATCTGGTGTAGTGTCTCCAAGTCTTCAACGCTGAACATCAGGCCGCTAACTCCAAATCATGAGTAGGATAATTCCTCTCATATTCTTTGAGTTGCCATGAGGCATAGGCAATGACTTTCCCATGTTGCATGAGAACACATCCTAACCCTTTGCCTGAAGCATCGCTGTAGATAACAAATCCATTTGAACCAGATGTTATTGTCAGAACAGGTGTCGAAATGAGTCTTCTCTTGAGTTCTTGAAAACTCTTCTCGCAATCCTCGTTCCAATCGAATTTTATATCTTTACGAGTTAGCTGAGTTAACAGAGTAGCGATTCGAGAAAACCCTTCCACGAATCTCCGATAATAACCAGCTAAGCCCAGAAAGCTACGTACTTCGGTCACCGACTTTGGTTTGTCCCAACTTTGTATGGCTTCAATCTTCGTCGGGTCGACAGATACTCCATGTTTTGACACCACGTGTCCAAGGAATGCTACTTCCTCAAGCCAGAACTCGTATTTTTTTTCAACTTGGCATACAACTTGTTATCACGAAGCCTTTGCAGTACCAACTTCAAATGGTGCTCATGATCTTCACGGCTTTTGAAATAGATGAGGATGTCATCAATAAAGACAACAACAAACTGATCCAAATATTCTTTAAACACATGGTTCATCATATCCATGAAAGCAGCAGGAGCATTAGTCATTCCAAAAGACATGACTAAGAATTCATAATGCCCGTACCGAATTCTGAAGGCAGTCTTTGGAATATCCTCAGTTTTAATCTTCAAATTGATGATATCCGAGCTAAGATCGATCTTTGAAAAGAACTGTGCTCCTTGTAATCGGGTCAAACAGTCATCAATGCGAGGTAGCGGATACCTATTCTTGATAGTGACATGGTTCAACTCTCGGTAGTCAATACAAAGTCGCATACTCCGTCTTTCTTCTTTACGAATAACACGGGATCACCCCAAGGAGATGTACTGGGGACGAATAAAACCGATGTCCAACAACTCCACGTAGTTGGACCTTTAACTCATGAAGTTCAATAGAGCCATTCAATATGGGGTTTTAGAAATGGGCTTTGTACTGAGTTCAAGGTCAATAAAGAATTCAACTTCACGTCGGGGTAGACAGGAAGTTCTTCAGGAAATACATCAGGAAATTCACTAACAATAGAAATTGTATTCAAATCTGACGTGTTTTTGTTTAAGTCCGTGACATGGGCTAAGAAAGCTTGACATCCGTTTTTCAATAAACGAATAGCTTTATGGCTTGATATGATAGTGACTGATGTGGTTTGGTTGTTTGAATTCGCATAATAGGTTGGTTAGGAATATGAAAACTAACAACCTTACGAAAACAATCAATTTTAGCATGATGCGTGGTTAACCAATCAATCCCCAAAATCACATCAAATGCAAGATTTTTAACGAAATAAGAACGACAGGTAATGTGATGGTACCGACTTGAATCATGCAAGATTTAAAAACAGTAGATGTAACAAAAGTTTCTCCTAACGGAGTCTCAACAGATAAGTCAAAGTCTAATTTCTCCGGAGTCAAGTTTAAACGTTGAGCACAAGCGGGAGAGATAAAAGAATGGGTAGAACCCAGATTCAATAAGGTATAAACTTCGCAAGAGTTTATGATTAGCTTTACCGTGATCACCTCGTTTGGGTTCCTCGCGTTTTTGGGCGATCACGACAAACGCCCTTCCAGGAACCACCGACTTTAACTTGTCCAGGACAGCCTTTGGAGTCACCATCCCTGTTGAACTTGGTATCACAACTAGACAATCTCTAGCTATATGACATTCCTTTCCACAGTTATAACACACCTTGGATTGTTGTGGGCAGTTTGGGCTGATATGTCCCTCTTTCCCGCATTTGTAATATACGACCGGTGGTCGTTCTCCTCTCCTAGAAACAGTTGATATTGGTGCTGACGTCTTTACGCTATCATTGTTGTACCTTCTCCTTTTGAAATCTCCTCCCAACTCGCTCCTTCTATTATCACGGCCACGATTACCACGGAGTGGTTACCGCTTTTAATGAATGCTTTCCTTCCCTCGGTTGTCATTGCTCGATGATGGCCGCCGCCACCCAGATGACCTGGGTTGTGTTCCCTCGGTTGAACATACTCATTATCTCGCTCTAATAATTGATCCCTGTTTACAACATCTGAATATAAAGAAAATTTATGAGAGATAAGATATTGTCGAATCTCTTGCTTTAGACCTCTCGTAAACATCCTCGTCATTCGTTCCTCATTTTCGACCAAATGAGGTGCAAACTCGATAACTCGCAAACTTCGCCTCGTCTTTGGGACAAATCATGTTGTTTTGTTCCATCGATAAACTCCACCTCCTTCATATGATGAATACTTTTCAGGAAAGTACTTGTCATTGAATAGTTTCGAAACATTTCCCAAGACATTTGAAAGTACCGGTCGAGTACGCTTCACAGACTCCCACCAGTAGTCTGCCTCACCGTGGAACATAAAGGTGGCGAATGGAACCTTCTGTTCCTCCGTGCATCCCAAGACATCGAATATCTTGGTAATTTGTTTGACCCACGTTTCCGCCATGATCAGATTCGGCTTTCCCTTAAATTCTGGTGGTCCTAACTCTTTGAACTGCTTGGCTGTGACAAGCCGCGCATTGCTAGCATTTCCACCTATATTTTGTGCACGAGTCTCCCTAAATCGGTTTTGCATGAAGCTGCAAAAAGCTTCTAAACATCCCATCATTCATCATTTGTTCGATAACGTTGTTTACGGAGGAGGATTATTGCCTTCATGTTGCACGTTCCCCTGGGCAGTGATCAAAGGTGTCTCCATGGCTTTCGATTCACTCCATTATTAACGTTCTCACCGCCATTCTTAACATCGCCATAAAACAAGGGTTAATAGTCATGCAACATATTATCCCTATACTACGCCCACCAAATAAATACCAAATAAACTTAGTCAGTCATACTAGCGAAGGAATTCCCGTCTCTCCCTCCTAGTTCTTGTCTCACATCTCACCACGGATCATATCCCTAAGCTTTGATATAAATCTGTGACGCCCCAAAAATAGGTATACATCACCTATTCTGAGTCGCCAAATACATGGTATAGAAACAAATACAACTTCATTAAACTGTGAGTTTAAATACAAATAGAGAGTATAAAAACTCAAAAGGAGTCCTCATTACAATTATTGATACACTATTTTAAAAATAGTGAGGACTGCTAAAACAACTTTCTAGAACCATCACTCCGTACCCTGACTAGTTCCTGCTATGTTCTCACCTCCTGAGAAGAAAAATGGAACAAAAGGGTGAGCTCAACTAGCCCAGTAAAGAATATTATGACTAAGATAATATACAACAAATTATCATTAGTCTTCAACAGGGAATAATTTGATAAAATATAATAGACAACAAGTTTTAGATCAACAACTACAGCGGAAAACATCAATCCATTAGAAGAGTCAAGTAGAGAAAGAATTCTACTATCTTCTAAGATTTAAAAGTCCATCATCAATATTTTATCCCTGTAACATCAATCAATATACATCTTGAATCAAATATTCATCTTTGCACTACATGCCAAAGATATTCATTTGTATCACCAGTTGGTCATGTTCATCTCAACACCTGTTCATCTTTGCACTATGGGCTAAAGATATTCATTAGGTAATCATTCATCTTTGCACTACAGGCCAAAGATATTCATTTGTATCATCATTTAGGACTGAGGATGATGAAAAATATTTTAAAGAAAACGAATCCAGTGAGATAACAGATCAAATATTAAGGATTCGTATTACAGTTTATCCAAGTTCAATAATATTCCGAAATAACTAATTTTGAAGCAGAATTCAAAAATAATGATCAAAACATGGATACAATCAAAGATAGTAACCATAATAGACAACTTGGACAAAAAGAAGAAAATTTCATTTTTCGGTGAATAGTGCCGTATTCGTGAATAGTGTCGTATACATGAATAGTAACCCCGACACAAAAATTTCCAAATTTGATAAAAAATTCATACCAATATTTCGGCATAATGATATTGAAGAAAATATCATTTAAGAAGAAGATAATATCCCTTACCTCAAAATATCGAGTACTTGATCGGAATATCGGTAGATAAGGTCAAGGAAACTTACTTCGATTAATGAAACTCACAAAGTATCTAAATACTCACAAAATACACTCAATAATCTAGAGAGAGAAAGAGAGAAAACTTGTTTCTGGTGTGATTTTCAATTCTAACTTTGCCCTCTATTTATAGGAAAATGTTAGCACGCCGAAGCAGACTTAACCTGCAACCTGATGGCTTTACCTACTACTATTCCCACCCACCACTATTCCCACCCACCACATTTGAATAAAAATCACAGTACATTTCTTCACCAACCAAGAGTGGGGCCCACCAATTCTAGAATTTTCCACCAAAATGATTTATTACCTGATTTCCGAATCAGCCACCTCTTAAAATTCATAACAAATCATACGCTCATTTTTAACGGTTCAAAATTTGTGGACATATACTCAACTTATATATGTATAACATATCCAAAAATTGCAACAATCCAATGGTCGGATTAAAAATTATAACTCCCGCAATATATCTAAAAAACACTGGTTTCATTTTTAATACCTCCAATCCGACAAAATACTAATAAAACACCTAAACATTAATTCCTTCATTTATAACCACATAAATAAATCCATCATTTATATCCACATAAAATAAATATTTCCTTATCATATGAATCAATGATTAATTATTCACAAATAATATTACGTAATCACATTTATGACAACCAGTGCATTCTCGTGAAAGAGGGACTTTCCAATAAGGATTTCTCCTCATCGGGGCGCCGCAATTAGGTGACCAAACCTCTCCTCGATGTAACTTTCTACACATTGCCAATAATGTTATCTAATAATATTATTCCAAATAATCAATTATCGATCCGATAAAGGAGATCTTGTGCGATGGCGATAATAGAAACAACAATAAAATAAAATATCAATGTAGCAATTATTAAATCAATAAAATAAAATATTGAACAGTAACTACTGTGATAATTATTGAGTAGTGCCTTCTTACGTAAGGATCAATAATTCAACAATACTATGCAATACCGTATGCTACTATGCAACAACGCGTATTACTTTACTTTAACCCCCGGGTATTCCAACAATGTTAACGGTAACAACTACGCCGTTATTCAATTTTGTTGTTTTCTTCATTCGACCGTTATCCGTTATGGGGCCCACAATTGGCTGCACCATCGTATGAATATTCCCCGATAGAAAGAATATTTGTGACGCCCCCAAAATTAGGTATACATCACCCATCTTGGGTCATGAGATACATGGTATGTAATTCAAATACAACTTACTAATACAACTCGTCAGTGTACAATACGACAAAACATAAACCGTGAGTTTGAATACAAATATTATCTACTAGAGATTATACAAACTCAAAAGGAGTCCTCATTACAATTATTATCACACTATTTCACGAGAATAGTGAGGACTACTAATGCTATCCTCCGGACCATCACTCCGTTCCCCGACTCGTCCCAAATTTATATTCTCATTTCCTCAAGAACAAAGTGAAAGAAAGGGTGAGCTCAACTAGCCCAAGAAGAAATATTACGACTAAGATAATGCGAATAAATTATCATTAGTCTCCAACAATGTTAAAGCGATAAAATATAATAGACATCAAGTTTAAGCTGCAAATGAACAAGCAATCCATTAAAAGAGTCAAGTAGAAAATAAAATCTACTATCTTTTATGATTAAAAAGGTTTTCATCATCTTATATATCGCCGAGACTCAAATTTTAATAAATATTCCACATCATCGAATCACCCCTGCACTACGGCCAAGAATATTCTTTAGTATCACGACCACAATTATCCATGCACTATGGGCCAAGAATATTTGTGTATTCTTTAATGGTCATGATCATGCCAACAACTGTCCATCAATGCACTACGGGCCAATGAGCACTTTTACCACATCATTTGTAACATTACGGTCATGATTACACCGAATAATCCTTGGTCATAATCATACCAAGTCCATCTATGCACTACAGGCCACATATTACTTTCAACAAAATATAAACATGAAGATGATGACAATGATATAAGAATTCAATAAAACAAGTTCAAGAATTATTTTATCCAGGAATTATTAACGTCCAAATTGTCAACATGATACTATTTTGTAGAGTAAAATTAAAGAATGATCAGAAGAATATTTCCATGAAAAGATACTGGATGAAGCGCAAATATCAAGGATATTCTACTAATTTCATGGAGTATAGAAGTCAAAACTTTAACCAACTGAGTATAATAAAGAATGGAATAACAAAAGAAATCACATGCATGCGCGGTATTGCGATAGACAAAGTTATTCCAATGTAATAATAATAACGGAACTGAAGTCATGCAAAATTTGCAATCATTGGATGGTCCAAAGAATAATAAAGACGGAACCAGTCCGTGTAAAACACACATGCACGAGGATGTTCCAACAGTAATAATAATAAGACGGAACCAGTCGATTGTAAAAATACATGCATGTGATGTTCCAACGGAATAATAATAAAGACCTAATCAGGAGCGGTGTAAAACACATAGACATGATGTTCTAACAAAAAAAATAGAAGAATATCACCAAGTATAGGGTAGACCAGCACAGATATGAGTTAATCCAATGAATAATAAGAAATGGAATAACAATGATTCTCTTCATGAATAAGAAAGAATAACACCCCTTACTTAATACAACAAATAATATTCCCTACCTTAAGAAGAAGAGTAATTGGATATATAAGTAGTGAAGTAGCGAGAATACTTTCTTCTTTCTCTCTATAGTTTATCTCTAGAGTTTCAAATTGAATTCGTAAGAAAATAATGAATGAATGAGCTTCTATTTATAGAAAAATAGAATGCATAGTAACTAACTCATGAGCAATTCGAGATTGATTTACTTTAACTGACTGACGGTCCATATTTAAAGCAAAATCTTTTAAATAAAATAAAATATATTCTATTTATAATCTAATAAAACTAATAATTTTATAAAAGATTTTACTATGCAAATACTATCTGAGCACTATGCAAACACTATGCGTAATAAAATATAATATATTCTAATTATTATCTAATAAAATGTATAACTTTATAAAAGTATTCATTTTATATAAAAAAGATTTTACTATGCAAAATACTATGCAGTACCTTTATGCAACACTATGCATAATAGAATATAATATATTCTATTTATAGAATAACTTTATAAAAGTATTACATTTTATATAAAAAAATTCAGTATTATTACATTAATAATACCAACAAAACCGAGTGACTTATCACTTAAGCATCAATAATTAATACCTGAAGTGCGCTACTATGCAACCACAGCGCCAGACATCGCATTTTTAACACCGGGTGTTTCAACAGATTAATCAGTAAAACTTCCGTCGTTATTTTCATAAAGTATTTTTGTCGTTTTCTCAATCCGACTATAATTCCGTTGTAGGATCCACCAATGATTGTGTGTTGCCAGACTAATATTCCCTCGTTAAAACGAATATTCACGAGCAATCAAATATTATATAACAACTTACGTATTTTGCAAAATTTATAAATATTACCCACAACTATTATATCAATTTCACTCCATAATATTCAAAAATAATATTTATAGAAAATTCATATTTATTCAAAAGTTGGGGTTTTATAATCTCCCTTCTTATGAAATTTCAGCCCTCGAAATTTGGGTACGCACTGGTATGTCAAGAGGTAAGGATACCTTGATTTTATTTGATTCTAACTCCCAAGTCATTTCCTCAACATCGTGGTTTCTCCACAAAACTTTGACTTGAGGTATAACCTCAAGTGCATAGAATATGTTCCTTCTTATCCAAGATTTGAACAGAACCTCTTCATACGTCAAATCTTCCGCTATTTTGTTCGGTTCCAACTCAATAATGTGGTTCGGGTCTTCCACATATTTATGTAACATGGATATGTGAAAACGTTATGAACACGAGACATACTTGGCAGTAAAAGCGAGTCTATAGCCACAGCTCCTACTCAATCAAGGATTAAAATGGGCCGATGAATTGAGGATTGAGCTTTCTCTCTCTTCCAAATCTCGTAACTCCTTTCCATGGAGCAACACGTAACAACACATGATCTCCTATATCAATTCCACGTCCTTTCGATGAAGATCAGCATAACTCTTTTGTCGATCTTGTGAGGTTTTTATACGTTGTCGGATCCTTTGAATCTTTTCCGTAGTCATACGTACCAACTCTGGTCCCAACAACGTTGCCTCACCCACCTCATCCCAGCATAATGGAGAACGACACTTTCTTCCATACAACGCTTGAATGGAGCCATGCCAATACTTGCTTGATAACTGTTGTTGTAGGGAAAACTCCACCAATGGTAAGAACTTGTCCCAACTTCCTTGAAATCAAGGACACGAGTCTTAATAGATCTTCAAGAGTTTGAATAGTCCTCTCCGATCGTCCGTCCGTCCGTCTGAGGATGATATGCCGAGCTAAATCGTAAATCTGTGCCCATAGCTTTTTGCAAACTAACCCAAAATCGCGAAGTGAATCTTGGGTCTCGATCCGAAACTATGGATACTGGCATACCATGCAATTTTACGATTCGTTTATGTACATAATGAGCAAGACGTTCATGTATAAGTTTCTCGATCAGTAAGAAATGAGCAGACTTGGTCAATCTATCAACAATGACCCAAATCGCATCTATGCCTTGAGAAGCTTTGGGAAGACCAGTAACGAAATCCATGGTAATGTGATCCCACTTCCATTCTGGAATTTCAAGTGGTTGCAATGGACCTTTTGGTACTTGATGCTCTGCCTTGACTCATTGACACGTTAGACACCTTGAGATAAACAGCGCTATCTCTCTTTTCATATTGCCCCACCAAAATGTATGTCGAAGATCATGATACATTTTGGTACTCCCAGGATGGATTGCAAACGGTGTGTTATGCGCCTCCATCATGATTTTATACTTTAAATCAGGGTCGTTAGGAACACAAAGTCTGGAGTTGACTCAAAGTATTCCTTCTTCATCGATTCTTGCTTCCGGCATCGCACCTTCTTGCACTTTCTTCCTCATACGCACGCATCACCGGATTCGTAATTTGAGCAAACTTTAATTTTATCAATTAAAGTCGGTTCTACTCATATATTTGCCATCATCACGTGGGTCCCTGGAGTCTTTATCTCTATCTCCATCCTTTGCAAGTCATACAAAATGGGCCTTTGCTTTGACAATATTGCACTTGCATTCCGATATGATCTTCTACTCAATGCGTCAGCTACCACGTTCGCTTTTCCAGGATGGTATTGGATGGTATGATCATAATCTTTCAACAGTTCAATCCAACATCGTTGTCGCATGTTGAGTTCCTTTTGAGTGAAGAAATATTTGAGGCTTTTATGATCTGTAAAGATATCCACTTTCTCCCCATACAAGTAATGCCTCCAAATCTTTAGTGCGAAGACAACAGCTGCCAACTCTAGATCATGAGTAGGATAATTCCTCTTATATTCTTTGAGTTGTCGTGAGGCATAGGCTATGACTTTCCCATGTTGCATGAGAACACATCCTAACCCTTTGCCCGAAGCATCACTGTAGATGACAAATACCTCCGAACCAGATGGTATTGTCAGAACAGGTGCTGAAATGAGTTTCCTCTTGAGTTCCTGATAACTTTTCTCACATTTCTCGCTTCAACCGAACTTTGTATCTTTCTGAGTCAGCTGAGTTAGTGGAGTAGCGATTCGAGAAAATCCTTCTACGAATCTCCGATAATAACCAGCTAAGCCGAGAAAGCTACGTACTTTGGTCACTGATTTAGGTTGCTCCCAGCTTTGATTAGCTTTAATCTTTGCTGGGTCAATAGATATTCCATGACTTGATACCACGTGCCCAAGGAATGCTACTTCCTCAAGCCAGAACTCGCATTTCTTCAACTTGGCATAAAGCTTATATTCACGAAGTTTTTTGGAGTATCAGCCTCAAGTGTTGCTCATGATCTTCACGACTTTTGGAATAAATAAGGATGTCATCAATAAAGACGACCACAAAGTGATCTAAATATTCTTTGAATACTCGGTTCATCATATCCATGAAGGCAACATGAGCATTAGTCAATCCAAAGGACATGACTAGGAATTCATAATGCCCGCATTAGAGTTCTCGAAAGCCGTCTTTGGAATGTCATCGGTTCTAATCTTCAATTGGTGATATCTCGGAACGAAGATCAATCTTTAAAAAGAATTTGGCTCTTGAATCGGTCAAACAGTCATCAATACATGGCAATGGGTACCTATTTTTGATGGTGACATGATTCAACTCCCGATAATCAATACAAAGTCGCATACTCCCATTTTTCTTCTTCACGAATAGAACAGGAGCACCCCAAGGAGAAGTACTAGGACGAATAAAGCCAATGTCTAACAATTCCTGCAGTTGAGTTTTAAACTCTTGAAGTTTAATAGGAGCCATTCGATATGGGGATTTAGAAATGGGTTTTGTACCGGGTTCAAGGTTGATACAAAATTCAATTTCACGCTCTGGGGGTAGGCCAAGAAGTTCTTCAGGGAATACGTCAGGAAATTCATTAACAATAGAAATTTTATTCAAAACTGACGTATTTTTGTTTAGATCTGTGACATGAGCTAAGAAAGCTTGACATCCATTTTTCAATAAACAAATAGCTTTATGGCTTGAGATGACAGTGATTGATTTTAATGGTTTGGTTGCTTGAATTCGCATAATAGGTCGATTAGGAATATGAAAGCTAACAACCTTACTTAAAACAATCAATTTTGCATGATGAGTAATTAACCAATCAATCCCTAGAATTACATCAAATGCAAGTATTTTTAATGCAATAAGATTGACAGGTAATGTGTGGGTACCAACTTGAACTAAACAAGACTTATAAACCGTGGATGTAATGAAGGTTTCTCCCAACGGAGTTTCCACAGATAAGTCAAAGTCTAATTTCTCCGGAGTCAAATTTAATCATTGAGCGCAAGTAGTAGAAATAAAAGAATGGGTAGATACGGTATCAAATAAAGTGTAGACTTCGCTAGAGTTTATGATAAGCTTACCCGTGATGACCTCATTCGGGTTCCTTGCTTTCTCGGGAGGTCACAACAAACGCTCTCCTCAGACTGGCTTTGACTTTTTCCGGGATGACCTTTGGTGCCTCCATCCTAATTGAATTTGTCTTGGTGAATGACAAAATTGGGCTAAGTGACCTTCTCTTCCACAATTATAACATGCTTTGAATGAAGATCGCATAATTTGGATGATGTGTCCCTCCCTCCGCATTTGAAGCATATGATAGGTGGTCTTTATCCTTCTTTAACAAATGGTCTTTGGTCTTTGACGTCATTCCATCATTGTTGAATCTCCTCTTCTTGAAATGTCCATTCTTATTATTTTGGCCTCGATTACCAATCAAGTGGTTACCATTTCGCATGTTGATTCCTCCACGCTTGTTGTCACCGCTTCGATGATCGCTCTCACCGGTATTATCATTTTGTCGGTTGTTTCTCTTTTGGTTGCGTTGACTCATTATCGCGCTCCACCAATCGAGCCCTATTTACAACATCCCGAATACAAACACGGTTTATGAGAAATAAGATGTTGACGTATCTCCGGCTTCAAACCTCTTAAAAACATTCGCGCCATTCTCTCTTTATTATCCACCAAGTGGGACGCAAACCGGGATAACTCCGCAAATTTTGCCTCGTATTGTGACACGGTCATATTGTTTTGCTCCAATTTGATAAACTCCACCTCCTTCATGTGAAGAATACTTTCGGAAAAGTATTTGTCGTTGAACAGCTCTTGGAACTTCTCCCAAGACATCTTCAGTATGGCAGGTTGAGTACGTTTTACCGATTCCCACCAGTAATCTGCCTCTCCGCGCAACATAAAGGCGCAATATCTTGGTGATCTGCTTTATCCATGCTTCCGCCATAAGTGGTTTTGGCTCTCCCTTAAACTCCGGTGGTCCCAGCTCCTTGAACTGTTTAGCAGTGACCACCCGAGAGCTTCCAGTGTTTCCACCTATATTTTGGACAGGAGCCGCTCACCGCTATCGCATTTAATGCATGAATTGCATAAAGCCTCTGAACAATCCATCATTCATCATTTGGTCAGTGTTGTTGTTTGCATGAGGATTGTCGCCTTCCTGATGCACATTCTCCTGATTATTGATATGTGGAGACTCAACGGTCTCTTGTGCTCCATTGCTATTTTCAATATTTTCGGATGTCATTTTCAGATACTACCACAAAACAAAGGTTAATTGACATGTAACATAATATCTCTAAACTCTGACCGACCAATTTAAATATAAAATATATTTAAGTAGGTCATACTAGCGAAGGAATTCTCCGTCTCTCCCCTCCTAGTTCTAGTCTCACATCTTAGCCCATCATATCCCTAAGCTTTGATAACAACTGTGACGCCCCCAAAATTAGGTATACATCACCCATCTTGGGTCGCTAGATACATGGTACAGAATTCAAATACAACTTACTAATACAACTATCGTGTACAATACGACAAAACATAAACTGTGAGTTTGAATACAAATATTATCTACTAGATATTATACAAACTCAAAAGCAGTCCTCATTACAATTATTATCACACTATTTCACAGAATAGTGAGGACTACTAATGCTATCCTCCTGGACCATCACTCCGGTTCGACTCGTCCCAGCTATATTCTCATTTCCTAAAGAGAACAGTGAAAGAAAGGGTGAGCTCAACTAGCCCAGTAAGAAATATTATGACTAAGATAATGCAGAATAAATTATCATTAGTCTCCAACAATTTTAAACTGATAAAATATAATAGACATCAAGTTTAACTGCAGCAGAACAAGCAATCCATTAAAAGAGTCAAGTAGAAAATAAAATCTACTATCTTTTATGATTAAAAAGGTTTTTCATCACTGTTATCGCTGAGACTTAGCTTAATAAATATTCCACATCATCGAATCACCCCTGCACTACGGCCAAGGATATTCTTTAGTATCACGACCACAATTATGCATGCACTACGGGCCAAGAATATTTGTGTATTCATTAATGGTCATGATCATGCCAACAACTGTCCATCAATGCACTACGGGCCAATGAGAACTTTTACCACATCATTTGTAACATTACGGTCATGATTACAACCGAATAATCCTCGGTCATAATCATACCAAGTCCATCTATGCACTACAAAAGCCCAGATTACTTTCAACAAAATATAAACATGAGGATGATGACAATGATATAAGAATTCAATAAAACAAGTTCAAGAATTATTTTATCCAGGAATTATTAACGTCCAAATTGTCAACATGATACTATTTTGTAGAGTAAAATTCAAGAATGATCAGAAGAATATTTCCATCTATCAAGGATATTCTACTAATTTCGTGGAGTATAGAAGTCAAAACTTTAACCAACTGAGTATAATAAAGAATGGAATAACAAAAGAAATCACCATGCATGCCAGATTGCCAGCAGACAAAAGTTATTCCAACAGAATAATAATAACGGAACCGAGTCGGACAAAATTTTCACCGACGGATGTTCCAATGTAATAATAAAGATTTAAACCAGGGCGGTGTAAAACACACATGCGAGGATGTTCCAACGGAATAATAATAAAGACGGAACCAAAGTTCGATGTAAAAACACATGCATGAGGATGTTCCAATGTGAATAATAGAAGAATGTCACCAAGTATAGGGTAGATCGCAGATCTGAGTTATTCCAACAGAATAATAAGAAATGGAATAACAACAGTTCTCTTCATGAATAAGAAAGAATAACACTGTTGCCTCTTTTATAGTTCTTATAAAATAGCTCTAACTCATGCAAGTATACACGGGTCAACAAGTAATACAGAGTAAGTAAAGTATCGATCCCACAGAGAAAGTGTTAACTTTAGACTACTATGCATTAATTAACTCACTATATTTATATGCTAAGACTATGGACTTAATTGTTGATTTAAACTAATTATGATTACCAACTAAAAATAAGAGTATAAATGGACTAAATATAATGTGGAAACAATGGGATCTTAACTTCATTCAATATTTCATTCAATCGCCATATGTCATGCAAGAAGTGTTCACATATCACATGATAATAGCCAAGGGCATAAAAGCGAGTTATAACCATTTTCCAATGCACTATAACCAACTCACATATCATCTACAGATGTTAGAATCTATGTAATCACCAATACCATCACAATTACCATATTCCTATGCGCAATTTTAATCCTATTGATTTTAAGCACAACCCTTATTCTAGCTCATACGACAAAACAATATATTCCTATCTGTTTCACAAAATATGCAATCCCCATATTCGCATGCTATCATGATTTCATCCATATTCATATGTTCATTTCCAATTCCATACAAATACTAACATAAAGATTATCAGTCATTCATATATACAAACCAACCATGATAGATAACCCAATGATATGCAAAACAAATCTAACACTTAGATGTGCAACCAAATTACATATTCAAATCCGTTAGAATCCCATAATGGAGTTTAGTTCATGACTGAACCAAAAGCCATTATGGGATCAATGCTAAACATGATCAATAAACAAACGAATGGAAGAAAGTTAGAATGATCAAACCCAATCATTGAATAGAAACCAATGATTAACTATTGAATCCACAAAGAATTCCCATAAACAATAATTAATATCCACGATGACAGAGACCTCCAAGAAGAAGTAGAGAAAAATAGACGTTATGGCTTTCTCCTACGTTGGAATCTCTCCCAAGGTGTATACCCTAGTTTCTACTATGAAAGTTGCGTAATAAAGGTTTGGTCCTTTTCTCTAACACACGTCAGAATCATTTTATACCACATTACACATTATTAAGTTGAGAAATAAAAATAAAATAAATTACAACATCAAGACGCCATGGCATACTGGCGTCCCTAGTGTTTTCGGCTCGCGCCATTTAGACTCATAGTAGGTTCAGACCAAACCAGACAACCTCTCGCGGTCAAGACGCTTATGCCTCATGGCGCGAAAGCCGAAGTCTCTCTCGATCATCGCGTCCCTCGCCTCATGGCGCCGACTTGCTGAAGGTTCCCATGTAAAGCTCAGACTACACGGGTAGTGAGTGTGCCTTTATCGCCAAGGCTACTGTGTCCTGGAATTCTGAGTCTGTTTCGCTTGCTTTGCTGCCGCTACTTGGTTTAATCTCATGCTTGCTTGATTTCCATGCCTCATTGTACCCCCATGCCATGCACATCCTCGCCTTTCAACTAGCCTTCACGATCCGGCCACCGATACTCGAATTCCACCAAAATGAAGCCAATTCTCGCACTTATTCACCAAAAGAGTTTTAAGTATATGCAATGCAAAATAACGTGAAATACAACTAAAACAAAGTGAAATGTACTCGAGGTGGGCACAATTCGCATGGATTAATATACAATAAGTGAGTAAAAATATCACTTATCAAATACCCCCAAACTTGAACTGTTGCTTGGCCTCAAGCAATGCATATGAATTAACACTAAAAATGTAACTACTAAACTATGCAACTACTTTAAGATGCAACCTAGTCTCACATAATCTTAGCCATAACAGAATTTCAGCCCAAATTACCTCAGTGAACTATCCAGATTCCAGAACATAGTTTTAAACCAAACCATAGACATAACATCATACACTCAGATAATTCATGACTGCTATAGAGATGCTGTGTGTGTGTGTTGTTCACAGAAACTTGATCCAAACAAAGATTATATATCCTACACTGCTCCAAACAGAAAATTATAGTCTAAATCAAGATTCATGTATATTCATGCAACATAGACTGTTTAAACATATCACCGCAAACTAAGGCTCAACAATGGGTTTATTTCTTTATTACTACTCACGAGGGCGATTTCGCACTTTCCCGCGGTGTTTATTGCTATTTGCTCTTTTCTGTTTATTGATATTTACTCTTTTCCTTTTTTTTTCACATGACCGTGCAATGTCTCAATCCATTAGGCACACTACTACCCTTTAGCGAGCTTTCAACCAACGACTCCCAGACAATGAAAGACCTTAGGGCGCTAGGTGTAGAGACAATCCCTCAAAGCGTATTTTACTCAAGTAGTAGCGGGCCCCGAATTAAGACTAGTCACGTTATTACATATATATATATATATTATACACAACATACCCATGTTTCCCCAAAATTTGCACCTCAATGACTCTACAATCTACAACACTTTCCTCATGTTTCTCATTTTAAATCTACATGTTCTATTGAGCAATGCAAGACATACATCTTAGACTTACAAGTGAATATGAACACAATTGTGCAAACCGAAAGCATATAAACAGCCACATGAATCGCATTGTGTAAAGCATTATATCCACGTTATGTTATGCAACATATTCTGAAATCGTTCACAATTCACTATCATCATTGGCTTAGGCAAAAATTTCTATTTATACGCAAGAATTTATGTGAGACATTAAACTAAACATACTATCAATGAATAAAAAAAAATAAAAATTTTATGCTAAAATTTAACTAACACATATTCAATGCAAAATTAAACTAAACATGCTAAAATAAAATGCAACTAAACTACTATGCAAGTACACCAATACCCCTAAACTTAAAATGTTCAATGTCCTCATTGAATGAAGGTAAAGGGTACGAGAAAAACTCCCCTATTGATCGGCATGACCACCCTCCTCGGGTGGTGAATCTGGTGGTGGAAATGGCACGGCGGTCCCGAACTGGGGCCATTCAAGCATGGTTCCTTGCTGCGTGAATGCTTCGGCCAAAGCCCTGGAGATTCCCGGAGCAAAAGTCCCAAGATTCTCATATAATGCGTCGACTTTACGCGCTAACCTTCGGAGGTGTCGATCGCCAAAGACAGGCTGCTCACGGGTGGATGGACCCTCTTGCATCGGGTGGTGGGGTGCTTGGTTGGCTCTGGTGAGTGAATCGGATAATGAATCCACGTCCGCTAGCGGTGTGGTTCACCACCCGTCAATCTCGGAGCTTAGCTATTATGGTCGATGTAATGTCATAACTCGGCTTCGCCATGTCCCCGTCTGGCGATCCATGGAACTCCTCGCGATATAAAGTAATGTTTGCCGCCACCGCATGTGGAATGCTCCCAGTCATGTTGCCTCGCCAATAACGCTGCATGTTTTGATGAATGAGGTGGCCAACGTCTATGTACTTCCCTTCGATAATACCCCATAGAATGATGGCTTGCTCCTTCGTGATGACATGCTTGTGAGTGGACAGAATTAGTTTGGTGCAAATAAACAGATGCCATGCTTGGGCGTAGCGATTCAAAGTGGAAGCTGGAAATGAGAGAGGTTCGGTTGTTCCGACCTTACAAGTCCACTTAGTGCCCGGGATGCACAATTCCGAAATCAGTACATCCAAGTTAGTCGTTAACTGGTTACCTTGGACCCAATTGGCCGACCCAGTAGGTGGTGTATCAGTTATTCCATACACTGCTCTAATAACTGAGGGGCAAAAATCCACTTGCACCTGCCGAACGAGCGTTATGCTGTGTTGCTCCATCTCTTTTGCGTTTGTGTAAAAATCCCGAACGACTTCCATTGGGATAGGTACAGGTGTTGCGGCCAGGCTAACCCAGTTCCTTTCTCGGAGCATGCTCCATAGTTGTCCATCCATCTTGGTGGGTCTAAAGCCTCGTTCCTTCATAAACGATTTACTCAGAAGGTGATAATAGATGTGATTAGCCTCCCGGCTTAAGAAGTTTCTTCGTTCTGTGACATTGTCATCGGGATCACTGGATGAGAAATCAGAGGGTGAAGAAATTGAGGTTGAACGGCTTCTTGTTGGACCCATGACCAACTGCTATGGATAGAATGCGAGTGTTTTGCAGCAGATGATAATATCCCCAAACTTTCTTTCACCCAATCCCACAAGATAAACCCTAGGTTGACTCCAATGAGGATGATGGTGATATACGTATGTATTGGTAGGGAAGGGGCCTTTTATTAGGTGAGAGTAGACTCATAATAAACCACGTAAAGAGAATAAGTAAACCCCTTTTTTGTGATAATAATATCTCTGCTGGGCGTAGCGCGCGGCGCGTGACATGGTATGGTTGATCTAGCGCGGGCGCGCGAGGATGTGAAAATTGTCTGCAAGTTGCGCGGGCACGAGGTAACACCTGTTGGGGCATGCGCGGCCGTGAGCTGCTTTACCTGAGCTGTAGTTCTGAACTTCCAAGTGGAGGTTGTGATGCGTGTGACCCAAATCACCTACAACAAGATGAGTGCAACACAGAGTAGGTATCAAGCAACATAGAATGACTCTAACTTCTATTTTACTTAAGAATTGAAAAGAGTTTCAAGATGAAATTTGATGGGTTGCCTCCCATCCAGCGCTAAGTTATAGTCACTTTAGCTTGACTGTCCCGGAGGCTCATGTCGACGAGAGAATCATAGTGACATTGTGTCTTTCCACTTCGTCACCAAAGTAATGCTTCAACCGCTGTCCGTTTACTTTGAAAGGTTTGTCTGGGAATTGGTTGTATATTTCAATTGCACCGTGTGGAAAGACAGTTTTCACTATGAAAGGACCCGACCAACGTGATTTCAGTTTTCCAGGGAAGAGTTTAAGTCTGGAATTATAGAGCAACACCCTTTGCCCGGCTCGAACGTTCTATCCATTATCCTACGATCATGCCACCTTTTCACTTTTTCCTTGTATAATTTCACATTCTCATAAGCCTGTAATCTAAACTCATCTAGCTCATTGAGCTGAAGTAGCCTTTTCTCCCCTGCAGATGTTAAGTCAAGGTTGAGCTTCCGTATTGCCCAATAAGCCTTATGCTCTAGCTCCATAGGGAGATGACAGGCTTTGCCATACACAATTTGAAAAGGTGACATTCCTAACGGGGTTTTGTATGCGGTGCGATAGGCCCATACATCATCATCTAATTTTAACGACCAATCCTTACGTGTTGGATTCACAACTTTTTCCAGGATTCTTTTGACTTCTCGGTTTGATACTTCAGCTTGGCCATTTGTTTGTGGGTGATATGCTGTGGCGATGCGATGTTTCACACCGTACTTAGCTAGTAAGGTGGTGAATTGCCTGTTGCAGAAATGAATACCTTCGTCACTAATGATAGCTCTTGGAGTTCCAAACCTCGTAAAAATGCTTTTGTGCAGAAACTTGAGGACTACCTTGGCATCGTTGGTCGGTAAAGCTGCAACCTCCACCCATTTTGAAACGTAATCCACTACGAGCAATATATAGAGATTGTCGCAGGAAGAAACGAAAGGTCCCATGAAATCAATGCCCCATACATCGAAAATTTCTACTTCTAGGATGGTATTCAATGGCATCTCATTTCTTTTAGAGATATTACCCACTCGCTGACATCTGTCACATCGCTGGGTGAAATGGTAAGCGTCCTTGAAGATAGTTGGCCAGTAAAACCCTACTTGAAGGACTCTCGCTGCTGTCCGTTCCCCGCCATAGTGACCTCCATACACTGATGAGTCACACTTTTGCAGAATCCCTTCGGTCTCGCTATACAGAATACACCTTCTTATCACTTGATCTGAACACTGTTTGAACAGGTAAGGCTCATCCCATATATACCATTTAACGTCATGCAGTAATTTCTTTTTCTGATATCCCACCAAGTCAGGAGATACCGTCTTACTTACTAGATAATTGGCGAGGTCTGCAAACTATGGCACTTCCCCTTTCACCACAAACAACTGCTCATCTGGAAAGGACTCATTGATCATAACGTTATCCTGTACTTCTCTTTCCGGATTCTCGAGTCGAGATAAGTGGTCCGCTACTTGGTTTTCAGTTCCCTTTCTGTCCTTAATTTCCAAGTCAAATTCCTGCAGTAGTAAGATTCATCTAATCAGCCGCGGTTTAGCATCCTTCTTGGCCATTAAATGTCGAATCGCTGCGTGATCTGTATACACTATCACTCTTGTTCCAATCAGATATGCTCGAAATTTATCAAAAGCATATACCACTGCCAATAACTCTTTTTCTGTGGTGGTATAGTTCAATTGCGCATCCGTTAGGGTCTTACTGGCATAATAAATCACATGAAATATCTTTTCTTTCTGCTGGCCCAACACAGCCTCTATGGCGTAATCACTGGCGTCACACATCAATTCAAACGGTAAAGTCCAATCCAAAAGCGATAATTATTGGTCTTTGAAATCGGTTTTTCTTTAAGTGTTCAAATACGGACACGCAAGTGTCATCGAAATTGAATTTTGCATCTTTCTCCAATAGGCTGCATAATGGTTTAGTGATTTTGGAGAAATCCTTAATGAACCTGCGGTAGAACCCTGCATGTCCCAGAAAACTGCGAACTCCTTTTACTAATGTGGGTGGTGGTAGGTGCTCAATAGTCTCCAGTTTTGCTCTATCCACCTCAAGTCCCGCGTCTTTGAAACTTTGTGTCCCAAAATGATTCCTTCTTGTACCATGAAGTGGCATTTTTCCCGATTTAGCACTAAATTTGTTTCAACGCATCTCTTTAACACCATAACTAGATTCTTGAGACATAAGTCAAATGAATCCTCAAGACCGAGAAGTCATCCATAAATACTTCAACATTCTGCTCCACCATATCGAGAATATAGCCATCATACATCTTTGAAACGTGGTTTGGAGCATTACACAACCCAAAAGACATTCTTACGAAAGCAAACCGCCTATATGGACATGTGAAAGTAGTCTTTTCCGATCTTCCGGAGCTATCATAATTTGCTTGTAACCCGAATAACCATCCGGAAGGCAATAGTATTCATGCCTCGCTAGTCATCAACATCTCGATCGATAAATGGGAGCGGAAATGATCTTTCCTTGTAACCTTGTTTAGCTTGCGGTAATCCATGCAAACTCTCCACCCTCATCCTTTGTTTCATGTTGGGATTAGCTCATTATTCTCATTAGTCACAACTATTCATGCCACCCTTCTTGGAACACACATCAGATGGACTCACCCATTTATGCGAGATTGGATAGATTATTCCGCATCTAGCCATTTTAGTACCTCTTTCTTGACCACCTCCTTCATTATTGGATTAAGCCTCCTTTGTTGCTCAACCGCCGACATTGCCTACCATCTTCCATTAGGATCTTGTGCATGCAATCTGAAGGGTGATTCCTTTGATATCTGTTATGGTCCATCCAATAGCTGATTTGAACTCTGTAAGCACTCGGAGCAGTTTTTCTTCCTGAATAGATGTTAGTGCAGAAGCAATAATCACAGGTAATTTGGAATCTGAACTTAAAAATGCATACTTGAGATGTTCCGGTAGTGGCTTCAACTCCAAGTTGGGAGGTGTCTCAAGAGATGGTTTTAGCTTTATTGAGGTATCTCCAGCTATCGTCAATGGCTCTGCAGGGGATCTAAATCTCCTAAATTGGGGGTTGGTATCCAGATAGTGAACAAATTCGTCAAATTCTTCATCCTCTGCATCTGAATTCTCATCAGTGATATTCCTCAAAGGTTCATAGTCTGCTAAACTCTGTATGTCATCATCTAGAATCCGATTCACCCAATCAACGAAGAAACAATCCTCCTCATCCGTTGGGAATTTCATAGCTTTGAATGCATTAAAAATGACCTCTTGATCCTGAACTTGCATCGTGAGTTCCCCTTTTTGTACATCTATCACAGCTCTGCCCGTGGCCAAGAATGGTCTTCCTAGTATGATCGAAATATTCTTGTCCTCTTCGAAATCTAGGATGATAAAATCAGCTGGAAAGATGAACTTATCCATTTTAACCAATACATTTTCAATAATTCCCCGCGGATATGTGATGAATTTGGCCATTAATCAGAATGATATGTCCGTTGGTCTTGGAGCCGGTAATCCCAACTGATTGAATACAGACAGTGGCATCAAATTTATACTTGCTCCCAAATCACATAAACACTTATTAAACTCCATCTTCCCAATAGTGCACGGAATTGTGAAGCTACCCGAATCTTTCATCTTTGGAGGTAACTTACGTTGAAGCACTGCACTGCATTCTTCTGTCAAAGCTACCATTTCAAACTCATCTAATCTCCTCTTCCTTGACAGTATACCTTTCATGAACTTTGCGTAGCTTGGCATTTGTTCCAATGCTTCGGCAAAAGGTACATTGATTTGCAGCTTTTTGAAGACCTCTAAAAACATGCGGAACTGATTGTCATCTTTTCGCTTTGCTTAACCTTTGTGGATATGGTATTCGAGGGTGCGAGTGGTTGTAGTGGACTCTTGACCTTCTCTTCGAACTCGCTTTATTCGTTTCATTTTCTTTGAACCTCATAATTTTCTGATTTTTATCCTCCTCGCTTTTTTCTTCTGATCGAGCTGGCAGATGGCCTCCTTAGTGGTATCATGCGTGGTAGCGTGACTTCATAGAATCTTGTCAAGTCTTTCCCAGATCGCAATGTTATTGCTTGACACTGCTCCTTCCCGTCTCTTCTAGGATTTGCCTCTATGTTACTTGGAAAAGCACCTTGGGGCCTATTAGTAAGCATGGTCGCCATTTGCCCCATTTGCGTCTCTAAATTCTTGATAGCCATGGCTTGGCTTTTGATCATGACCCGGTGTTTGCCATGTATTTCAACATCATCTCCTCCACTTCGATTTCTTCTCTAGATGTGATGCAAATTTGGAGTGTGGTGTTGTTCTTTGTTGAGTAAATCCGGTGGAAATGGTGGTTTAAAGTATAAAGCGTGGTCATTTGTCTTGTTGTTGTTGAAGCTCATTGATTCTTTGGAACTAATTTTGTTGTTGTCCTTGGTTGTTATACCAGCTGAAGTTTGGATGATTGCTGTTGTTGGGGTGGTATGTGTTCTGAAATTGGCCTTGGTCCTTTCTGTAGGAGTTTACATCTTGAATCGCTTACGGTGATAGCACATTGGTCTGTGGAGTGTGACCCCGTACAAATCTCACAAACAAAAGCAACCGTCTTCACTTTACTCTCTGCCAACGTCTCTATTTTCTTAGCCATGGCTGCCATTTGTGCCGATAGCTGTGTAATCGCATCAACCTCCAACATACCTGTAACTTTGGGTTGAGACATCCGAGTTGTAGGATTCTGATAGTCATTCGCGACCATTATCTCGATAAGCGTATAGGCCTCATCATAGCTTTTTGCCCATAATGCCCCTCTTGCGGTACGCTTCTACAATCGATGCGATCGCCATCCTAAGCCACTGTAAAATGAATTAATTACCAGCTAGTCTGGTAAACCATGATGTGGACACTTCCTAAGCATCTCCTTATACCTTTCCCATGCTTCATATAAGGATTCACCCTGTTGTTGCTCAAACTGAGATATGGATGTCCTCATCTTTGCAGTCTTAGCCATTGGGAAAAACTTGGCTAAAAATTTCTGTGCTAAATCCTCCCATGTAGTAATCGATCCAGCCGGCAAAGAATGTAACCAACTCCTTGCTTTATCCCTCAATGAAAATGGGAATAACCGTAGTCTGATGGCATCTTCCGTCACACCATTATATCCGAATGTGTCACAAATCTCGATGAAGCTTAATAGGTGCTCATTCGGATCATCTCAGTAGCAAAGACCCCAAATCAGATCAAATTCGCACCATCCGAATAGTGCCTGCTTTTTATTTTGAAGGTGTTTGTTGCTATCACGGTTTGACTATGCTAGATCTGTAATTCATTTATGTTCGGCATGGAATATTCCCTCAGAGCCCGATCTTTCTTCTCTTGGATCAATCTTTTGTTCTTCTGCCATATTGACTGTAATACTTTCTAACTGCTCTTGCAGATTTATCCGCACACTCGCTTTCCAACCTTTTTCGTTTATATTAGCTTGTGCTGGTGTTAACTCTAAGTTGGAGGATCGCGTGTGCATAAAATTCTACAAGCACCTGTAACCAAAAACAAAATAAAAATAGAAATGAGAAATGAATGTAATTGTCTAAGTCATACAATCTGACTTTAAACTAATGATAATTATCTAAATTAACGCTTTCCCTCTGACGGGCGCCAAAAACTTGTTGCCTCTTTTATAGTTCTTATAAAAGAGCTCTAACTCATGCAAGTATACACGGTCAACAAGTAATGTCTGAGTAAGTAAAGTATCGATCCCACGGAGAAAGTGTTAACTTTAGACTACTATGCATTAATTAACTCA
Source organism: Panax ginseng (assembly GCA_020205605.1). NCBI lineage: Eukaryota > Viridiplantae > Streptophyta > Magnoliopsida > Apiales > Araliaceae > Panax > Panax ginseng. The sequence continues at coordinate 10,497,281 of CM035150.1, forward strand.
CTATATTTATATGCTAAGACTATGGACTTAATTGTTGATTTAAACTAATTATGATTACCAACTAAAAATAAGAGTATAAATGGACTAAATATAATGTGGAAACAATGGGATCCTAACTTCATTCAATATTTCATTTCAATCGTATATATGTCATGCAAGAAGTGTTCACATATCACAAGATAATAGCGAAGGGCATAAAAGCGAGTTATAACCATTTTCTAATGCACTATAACCAACTCACATATCATCTCGGATGTTAGAATCTATGTAATCACCAATACCATCACAATTACCATATTCCTATGCTTAATTGTAATCCTATTGATTTTAAGCACAACCCTTATTCTAGCTCATACTAAGAAAAGCAAGATATTCTTATCATTTCACAAAATATGCAATCCCCATATTCGCATGCTATCATGATTTCATCCATATTCATATGTTCATTTCCAATTCCATACAAATACTAACATGAAGATTATCAGTCATTCATACATACAAACCAACCATGATAGATAACCCAATGATATACAAAACAAATCTAACACTTAGATGTGCAACCAAATTACATATTAAAATCCATTAGAATCCCATAATGGAGTTTAGTTCATGACTGAACCAAAAGCCATTATGGGATCAATGCTAAACATGATCAATAAACAAACGAATGGAAGAAAGTTAGAATGATCAAACCCAATCGTTGAATATAAACCAATGATTAACTATTTGTGAGAGCCCCGAATCCGGGCCCCAAATCACCGCGGATCCGGTTCACTCATTCTACTACTATTGCGAAAGATATAAACATAAATTGTTTATACATTAAACATTATACACTATCCAAGGTCGAGTAACCATAACTTATACACAATTTATAACTTATCTAACACATGACCTCATTATCATACAAGACTATTACAAAACTAATCGCGCACATTAACTTTAAGTCGGGGGCATCTTTAACTCTCCTCAGATCCACGCATTCACCTTAATCGCAATGTTTTATCATGATATAACAAGGGTGAGCATGAAAGTTGCCCAACAAGTTTAAATACAATTTAAGGATATATCATGATTGAAAGAATATGAATAATAAGCTGGCTATAATTGACAATGTAGTGGTGAATTAGCATGAACAAAACTTTTGACTGAACAAGTATTACATATGAACAATATATATATATATATATATATATATATATATCCGGACCAACTGGTAATGAAGGTGATCAGCCTTTCATACCTGACTTATACGTGCAATATATACATAGTACAATTCAACATGGCAATCAACAATGATTAACTATATGCATATCTGAATAAAACACTCTTAGTAGAGTTAAGTAGAACTTGCCTGAACCGTTGATTACCGATACGAAATATAACTTAGCTTATCCGAAGACCTAATACAGATAATACCGATCTCCAAGTATTAGAATAATATCATCACAGTATAAAATAACATAAACACATTACCACATAATCCTATCAGTCTATACGACACATGCAACTTTGTATCAGGTCAAACTATTTTAGTCGACTTGAAACAAATACGATTCTAATATCCCGACTGGCCTAATTCCATCAATACTCGAGTTTAAGTTCAATTAAACTCGCTTAAACACTTAACAATTATCACAGATAATTTTCTTATTAGTCAAAACAATTTTAATAGCTTATAATAAATTTTCAAGTAATTATTACCATTTATCATGATTTTCTAATCATTAACATCGTATTTAAATGAATTAAATACCACAATATTCTAATATCATTAATATTATTTAATAATAACCATTAATGAATTACATGCCACAATATTATTTCATATTCACAATATCTCAAAGTATTTTCAATACTTTATTACTTCTTTAAATGTTTTAAAGTAATTCAAAACATTAATCAATAATCGATATTTAATGTAAATACCACATTATTCCTTGATCATTAATATTTATTAAATATTAAATATTAAGGAAAATCATAACATAATATTGTAATATAATTATAACATCACAAAGTATTTTCAATACCTTAAAATCATATTTATATGATTTTTAAATACTTAAATCCATTATCCGATAATTGTTAAAAATATTAAAGTATTAATATTTTCATGCCAAAATATCAAAAGTTATATTTTATAACTTCAAATATTTTTATAACACTTAAATCATTTTTATATGATTTTTAAAGCATTAAACCTATTTTTTTTTACATAATTTATTTAATACAATTATTAAATAAATTTATTATCACAATATTAATCTATACCTTCATTTAAATATAGTAATTAATTAATTACCTTTAGTTATTATTTAATTAATAAATAATAGCCAATTAGTACTAATCATTATTTAATGGTAATTAGATAATGAATAATCAAATTATTGTTTGTCTTTAATTATTATTTAATAATAATTAATTAATTTCTTATCATTGAATAGTAAATAATTAATTTATTTACTTCCTTAGTCTTTAATTATTCCTTATTATTATTTAAAGAATAATTAATTAATTTTAGTCCTTATTTATTATTTAATATTAATTAAATAATAAAAATTTAATTCATCTCATAAATCTTTAATTATTCTTTCTTATTACGAGTTAAGAATAATCAATTATTACTTAGTCTTTATTTATTAATAAATAATTATAACCTTTTATGTTAATGTAATTAGGTAATTACATTATTATTACATAACATTACTTAACCATTCTTTAATCATCACTTAATATTAATAAAATAATAATTAATCAATTGTTAATCTCTAGTTATTATTTAATCATAATTAAATAATAACTTTATTAACTACTAATCTTACTTAATTATCATTTAATATTACTTAAATAATAATTAAATAGCTAATTATATTTAATATTGTATGTAATAAATTTTCTAACCATTTAATGGTTTTAAGAATTATTTTTAATAATTATTCAATTTCACTAAATTACGAAAATGCCACTGACGCCCAAAATTTCCAGATTTGGCATCCTTTACGGAAACGCTTGTAAAATGAAATGTACAACTCGGAATTAAGTTCCGTCGGAGGCGTTGGATTCAGTATTTTCTTAAAATACATTTTCATTTATCAAACACCAAATTTTGGTTCTGTTTTGGTCACAGAAAACAGTCCAGAAGTGGCTGGTCAGTTTTAGTTTTCTAGCTTGACCCTATTGTACTAAAACAACCATAACGTTTTTGTTTTAAAATGTTTTTGAGCGATTCTTGAGCTCACGCGAAGCTAACTTCCGGGACTACAACTTTTGTTCTTGGACCATCTTCAAATTCTAAACAAAGAATTCCGGAAATTCGTGTAAAGTGAGTGACCCGAGTTAGTTTGCGGTTTTTGACGCGACTACTTTGAAGCGGTCATAACTCTTTTTGCTCAAGTCGGAATTAATCCGTTCTGGAGTCTATGGAAAGCTTATTCAGTTTACTATAACATACCAAAAGCCCATAATTTTTTGGAACATCTAACAAATCTCGAAATTCCTTTTGTGGCAGTGAGCCTCTAGCTTTTCTATGCTTTAAAAAGCTGTTTTTTTTTTTTTTAATCAAACTTTTAACACCCAAAATGGTTAGATCCATACAAAATAAATTATATAACATGTAGATCTAAGATTTTTAGAGTTCAAGATCATAACTCATAATTTTGACAACAATCAAACACATAAACTAATTAGAGTTTTGAGTATAAAGATTTTTATACCTTTCTTCCTTCTAGCAAATCTTCTCTTCTTGCCAAAATAATTTAAGAACTTGGGGATGCATGAAATTTAACACTCCTTTACCACTATAGTGGCTGCCGAAAATGAGGAGAGGAGTTTTTCTCTCTCTATACTTTGTTTGTTTAGCAAAATGGAAGCTTAGAATGAGAAATGAGAGTAGGTGTAGCTTTTTGATTATTTGCTAGCAAGTTTGTAAGTATTTAATGTACCCAATTATCACATGTTTTCTTGCTTTACTCACCATAAGTGTTGGCTTGGCTTGCTATGTGACACTTGGAAAAGTTAGTAAGGATTTGGTAGGTTTTCTCCACCAACTTGGACAACCTTGCAAAAAAAACAAATATTTCTTTCTCATTCTAACCCCATATGGCCGAATTTTCCATGCTCTATTTCCTTAAATTTTTTATTTTCTTTCATGCCAAATAATGCTTAATCAAATGACCACAATGCCCCTTACCAATTGGGCTAGGTTTGGGTCACTCATTTAATTCTTTTGGGCTTCCAATTTAATTATTTGGGCTATGTAAACTAACATGACCCAAAACCTAAATTTTATTTTATCCTAATTAGTTTCTTAGGGTTTCCATTCCATCCCATTTGGAATTTAAAATGTTTAATTTCATAACCCAATTAAACTTGCTAGTTTTGCAAGATTGCTTCTAATAATTCACAAATAAGACAAAAGGGTAAAATGGTAATTTCTATACCAATAATTGATTACTACCTTTAATAATGCACAAGAGTAATTTAGACTTCTCACTTTCAACCTCAAGGGCATTCTAGACATTAGCTACAACCCTTAGGGTTTAGCACTTTAGATTTTTTTGCAATTAAAATCCCATAACTGTACATTAGGGTTCCTGATAGAACAATTAGGGTTTGCTAATTTAATTAAGCTTTACCCTAATTAATATTATAATTAATAGCACTTAAGCATTATACTTATCCGATAATTTCTCGGATTAGAGTTTTCAAATACCGAATTAGGGTTTCAGATTTCCGGAATTGAAATTAGGGTTTCCAGAACCGATTTCTAGGGTTTCTTATAAATTGTTATAATTTTCTATCTGAACGTTGACGTTTTAAATAATATTAGGGTTTGACACAGATATAATTTATCTGGTCAACACTTGACCCTTATCCACATTCTGTACACATGATACCGTAATCCTGAACATATACTCATATACCCTTAATCTTGAATAATTCACTAAAAGAAATTTTAAATCCTCAAAATTCCTTTCTGAAAACATCATACACATACACTTATTCTCTGTCTAGGTCAACTATTTGACCTTAAATCAATCATTTATGATTTTAATAATTTTCTAATTTCTCGGGTTGTCACACTATTGAATCCACAAAGAATTCCCATAAACAATAATTAATATCTACGATGACAGAGATCTCCAAAAAGAAGTAGAGAAAAATAGACGTTATGGCTTTCTCCTACGTTGGAATCTCTCCCAAGGTGTAAACCCTAGTTTCTACTATGAAAGTTACGTAATAAAGGCCTGGTCCTTTTCTCTGACACACGTCAGAATCGTTTTATACCACATTACACATCATTAAGTTGAGAAATAAAAATAAAACAATTTAAAGATCAAGATCGCGCCTTGTGTGTGCCTAAGCGCCCCTAGTGTTTCTGGCTTGCGGCCGCGAGACTCACAATAGGTTCAGACCAAACCAGACGTCCTCTCGCATGCGGGCGGCGCTACCATGCCTCCCGCGAGCCGTGAGTCTCTCATGGTCGCGTGTCCTTGCCTCATGGGCGCATTTTGACTGCAGAAGGTTCCATATAAAGCTCAGACTTTCGCATGGGCATGAAGATCCTTTAACTATCTTGTCGTCAGGCTACTGTGTCCCGCAATTCACGAGTCTAGTTTCTGCTTTGCATATCGCTGCTACTTGCTTTAATCCTCATGCTTGCTTGATTTCCATCCTCATTGTACCCCCATGCCATGCACATCCTCGCCTTTCAACTAGCCTTCACGCATTTGCTCATCGATACCTCGAATTCCACCAAAATGAAGCCGATTCCTGCACTTATTCACCAAAAGGAGTTTTAAGTATATGCAATGACAAATAACGTGAAATACAACTAAAACAAAATGAAATGTACTCGAGGTGGGCACAATTCGCATGGATTCATATACAATAAGTGAGTAAAAATATCACTTATCAAACACCCCTTACGAATACAACAAATAATATTCCCTACCTTAAGAAGAAGAGTACTGGATATATAAGTAGTGAAGTAGCAAAATACTTTCTTCTTTCTCTCTATAGTTTATCTTTCTAGAGTTTCAGTGAATTTGTAAGAAAATAATGAATGAATGAGCTTCTATTTATAGAAAAATGGAATGCATAGTAACTAACTCATGAACGGTCGAGATTGATTTACTTTAATCTGACGGTCCATATTTAAAGCAAAATCTTTTAAATAAAATAAAATATATTCTATTTATAATCTAATAAAACGAATAACTTTATAAAAGATTTTACTATGCAAATATATTATGTACACTATGCAAATACTATGCATAATAAAATATAATATATTCTAATTATTGTATAATAAAGCAGTATAACTTTATAAAAGTATTACATTTTTTATATAAAAAGATTTTACTATGCAAAAAACACTATGCAGACATAACATAATAGAATATAATATATTCTATTTATAGAATAACTTTATAAAAGTATTGTGTTTTATATAAAAAAATTTACGTGTTATTACATTAATAATACCAACAAAATTGAATGACTTATCACTTAAGCATCAATAATTAATACCGTGCAGTGCTACTATGCAACCACGCCAGACATATTTGCATTTTTTAACACCGGGTGTTTCAACAGTTAACGCAAAACTTTCAGCCGTTATTTTTCATAAAGTATTTTTTGTCGTTTTCTCAATCCAATAATAATTACATTGTGGGTCCACCAATGATTGTGTCGTTATACGAATATTCCCTGTTAAAACTAATATTCCCCGACCAATCGAATATTATATAACAACTTACGTACTTTGCAAAATTTATAAATATTTCCCACAACTATTATATCAATTTCACTCCATAATATTCCAAAAATAATATTTATAAAAAATTTATCTTTATTCAAAAAGTTGGGGTTTTACAATATTCCATCGACAAAATGAATATTTTATAACCACTTGCTTATTTTGCAAAATTTTCACATTTCACCCATAACCAAAGTTATTATATCAAATTAATACCTTATTATTCACAATAATAAATAAAGGAAATTTGATTTTATTCATTAAAAAGTTGGGGTCTTACATTGTATACCTATTTTGGGGGCGTCACAATTGGTATAAGAGCTTAGGGATATGATCTCTGGCGGAGATCGGGGAATAGAACTAGGAGGGGAGAGACGAGTAAATTCTTCGCTAATATGTCCTACCTAAGCTTATTTGTTGGTTGGTCAGAATATAGGGATATTGTGTGATATGTTAATTTCTTTAATTAACCCTTATTTTATGGCAGTATTTGAGAATGGCAACTGAGAATGTTAACAGTGGAGTAAATGAGACCGTGGAGATACCTTTACCCACCAATGAGGAGAACGTGCAACAGGCCGGCAATGTTCCTCCTGTAAACAACATCACTGAGCAGACGATGAACGACGTGATGTTTAGAAGCTTTTTGCAATTCATGCAAAATCAAACGAGGGAGACTCGTGTACAAAATACAGGTGGAAATGATAGCAATGCGCGACTTGTCACAGCCAAGCAGTTCAAAGAGTTGGGACCACCAAAATTTGTGAGAAAGACGGATCCGATTAAGGCGGAGACGTGGGTCAAATAAATTACCAAGATATTCGATGTCTTGGGATGCACGGAGGAACAGAAGGTTCCATTCACCACCTTTATGTTCCGTGGCGAGGCAGACTACTGGTGGGAGTCTGTGAAGCGTACCCAGCCTGCCACACTCAGCATGTCTTGGGAAACATTTCAGAAAATTTTCAATGACAAGTACTTTCCTGAAAGTATTCGCCATATGAAGGAGGTAGAGTTTATTAGACCCGAATAAAACAACATGACGGTGTCCCAGTACAAGGCGAAGTTCGCTGAGTTATCCAGGTTTGCACCTCATTTGGTGGAGAATGAGGAACGTATGACGCGGATGTTTTTGAGAGGTTTGAAACCAGACATACGTCAATATCTCATTTCTCATAAATTTTCTCTATATTCAGATGTTGTCAACTGGGCTCAATTATTAGAGCGAGATAACGAGTACGTTCAATCGAGGGATCACAACCAAGGTCATACCGTTGACATCAGTCATCAGAGCAACGATAACCAGCGGGGAAAGAAAAATTCAGACAAAAGCGGTAACCACTCTGGTAGTAATCGTGGCCATGAAAATAGAAGAAGCGAGTCGGGGGGAGATTTTAAAAAGAGGAGATTCAACAATGACAATGTGAAGACGTCAGCAACTGGTTCTAAGGGAGGAGAACGACCACCGGTCGTATGCTATAAATGCGGGAAAGAGGGACATATCAGCCCAAACTGTTCACAACAGTTCAAGGTATGTTATAATTATGGAAAGGAAGGACATATTGCTCGAGATTGTACTGTAGTGAAATCAAGTCCAGCGGGGATGGTGACTCAAAAGGCTGTCCCAGAAAAGTCAAAGTCAACAGTTCCTGGAAGAGCGTTTGTCGTGACTGGTCAAAATACAAGAAACCCAAACGAGGTGATCACAGGTAAACTAATCATAAATTCTTGCGAAGTTTATACCTTACTAGATACCGGTGCTACCCATTCATTTATCTCTCCTGCTTGTGCTCAACGTTTAAACTTGACTCTGGAGAAATTAGACTTTGACTTATCTATGGAGACTCCATTAGGAGAAACTTTTATTACATCCACTATTTATAAATCTTGTTTGATCCAAGTTGGCACCATCACATTACCTGTTGACCTTATCTTTTTAAAGATACTTGCATTTGACGTGATTTTAGGGATTGATTGGTTAACTATTCATCATGCCAAAATTGATTATTTTCGTAAGGTTGTTAGTTTTCATATTCCTAACCAACCTGTTATTCGAATTCAAGCAACTAAACCACTGAAATCAATCACTGTCATATTAAGCCATAAAGCCATTTGTTTATTAAAAAACGGATGTCAAGCTTTCTTAGCCCATGTTATGGACTTGAACAAAAACACGTCAGATTTGAATAAAATTTTTGTGGTTAGTAAATTTCCTGACGTATTTCCTGAAGAACTTCCCGGTCTACCCCTAGAACGTGAAGTTGAATTTTTTATTGACCTTGAACCTGGTACAAAGCCCATTTCTAAAACCCCATATCGAATGGCTCCTATTGAACTTCAGGAGTTAAAGGTCCAACTACAGGAGTTATTGGACATCGGTTTCATTCGTCCTAGTACATCTCCTTGGGGTGCTCCTATTTTATTTGTAAAGAAGAAAGACGGGAGTATGCGACTTTGTATTGACTATCGAGAATTGAACCATGTCACCATCAAGAATAGGTATCCGCTACCTCGAATTGATGACCTATTTGACCAGTTGCAAGGAGCACAATTCTTTTCAAAGATCGATCTTCATTCTGGAGCTAATGCATATGAAGAAGAAAGTGCAAGAATGTGCTATGCCGGAAGCAAGAATCTATGAAGAAGGAATACTTCGAGTCCACTCTAGACTTTGTGTTCCTAATGACTCTAATTTGAAATACAAGATCATGATGGAGGCACACAATACACCATTTGCAATCCATCCTAGAAGTACTAAAATGTATCGTGATCTTCGACATACATTTTGGTGGAACAATATGAAGAGAGAGATCGCGAAGTTTATCTCGGGCTGTTTAACTTGTCAATGTGTAAAGGCGGAGCATCAAGTGCTAAGGGTTCATTGCAACCACTTGAGATTCCGAAATGGAAGTGGGAACACAGTACCATGGATTTCGTTACGGGACTTCCCACGGTTTCTCAAGGCATAAATGCTATTTGGGTTATTGTTGATAGATTAACTAAGTCTGCTCATTTCTTGCCGATACGGGAGACTTATTCCCTTGAACGTCTTGCTCGTATGTACGTAAATGAGATTATGAGATTGCATAGCATGTCAGTATCCATAGTTTCGGATCATGACCCAAGATTTACTTCACGATTTTGGGTTAGTTTGTAAAAAGCTATGGGCACGGATTTACGATTCAATTCGGCATACCATCCACAAACGGACGGGCAATCAGATAGGACTATTCAAACTCTTATAGATCTATTAAGACTCTGTGTCTTAGACTTCAAAGGGAGTTGGGATAAGTATTTACCATTGGTGGAATTCTCCTACAACAACAGTTATCAGGCAAGTATAGGTGTGGCTCCATTCGAAGCATTATATGGACGAAAGTGTCGCTCTCAAATATGTTGGGATGAGGTGGGTGAAGCAACATTGTTGGGACCAGAGTTGGTATGTATGACTACGGAAAAGATCCAAATGATTTGACAACGTATACAAACGGCACAAGATCGACAAAAGAGTAATGCAGATCTTCATCGAAAGGACGTGGAATTTAGTATTGGGGATCATGTATTGTTGAGAGTTGCTCCATGGAAGGGAGTTACAAGATTTAGGAAGAGAGGAAAGCTCATTCCACGATTTATTGGTCCATTTCAGATTCTTGACAGAGTAAGAAATGTGGCCTATAGACTCGCGTTACCTCCAAGCATGTCTCGTGTTCATAATATTTTTCATATATCTGTGCTTCGTAAATATGTGAAGGACCTGAACCACATTATTGAGTTAGAACCAGACGAAATAGCCGAAGATTTAACGTACGAGGAGGTACCTGTAAAGATCTTGGATAGGAAGGAGCATGTCCTACGCACAAAGGTCATACCACAAGTTAAAGTTTTGTGGAGGAACCATGCTATTGAGGAAATGACCTGGGAGTTGGAAACAGAAATGAAAGCGGGGTATCCTCACCTTTTTGAAACACCAGGTACGTACGTCAATTTCGAGGATGAAATTTCATAAGGAAGGGAGGTTGTAAGACCCCAACTTATTATAAATGAAATTGAATTTTCTCTATTTATTATTTTGAAATAGTAAGGGTTGAGTTGATTAATGTGGTTAGTTATGGGTAAAATGCGCAAATATTTCAAATAAGCAAGTGGTTATAAAATATTCATTGTTGTCGGGTAATATTCATTTGGTCATGGAATATTCTTACTGACGGAGAATATTCGTACGACGGCGCAGCCTTGTGTGGGACCCATAACAGAAAGCGATTGGACGAAGAAAACGACAAGTATAAATAACGGCGTAGTTGTTACCGTTAACACTGTTGGAATACCCGGTGGTTAAAACAAAGTAATACGCGTTGTTGCACCCGGTATTGCACCAATTATTGATTCTTACGTAAGAAGACACTACTCAATAATTGTTACAGTAATTACTGTTCAATATTTTATTTTATTGATTCAATAATTGCTACGTTGATATTTTATATTATTGTTGTTTCAATAATTATCACTACACAGTATTTTCCATTATCAGATCAATAATTCATAATATTTGAATAATATTATTAGATAGCATTATTGGCAATGTCTAAAAAGTTCTGTCTAAGGAGAGGTTTGGTCACCTAATTGTGCGCCAGTAAGGAGAAAGTCTTATTGGAAAGCCCCCTCTTTCCTGGGAATGGTCTGGTTGTCAGTATTGTGATTCTGTAATATTATTTATGAATAATTAATTATTGATTTATATGATAAGGAAAATATTCATTTTATGTGGATATAGATGGAGAAAAGTTTTAATGTGACAATTGTTGAAAATTGATATTTTATCTTTTCTGATAAAATAATTCATTTAAATATATTATTATATTATAATAATATAATAATGGTGATATTTTTACAATGAATGTGGGATATATGAGTAAATGAGGAAGAAGAGTATTTTTTTTCTGAAAATATTTAAAACATGTTTTTCATGTTTGTGGACCCCATTTCTTGACTGAAATTTGATTATAGCTTGTAAAATCGTCCGCATGTGGATTTCGGTCAAATTTTATTTGGAATTTGGAAAACATTTCTTCTGCAAAGTTGTAGAGAATTGAAATTCCTATGGAAGGACTTAAGATTCGAATTTTTCTGATAAAAGGGCTATTTATTATGAATTATTGAAGTTTCAAAATAATTGATTTTCGAAGTTTTAAATAATTTTTAAAAGAAAAACGTTTTTAACAAGTTGGTGGGCCCCACTAGTATGTAAAATGAGCTAAAATCAGTTGTTCAAAGTGGGCGTAGGAATTTAAAATAATAATAATATTATTTTATTAAATTTTCTGCTTTGGTGTTCTAAGCATTTTCCTATAAATAGGGTGTTTAGGTTAGAATTGAAAATCACACTAGAAACTAAAGTTTTCTCTCTCTATAATATCTAGCGTATTTTTGTGAGTATTTTGGTATTTTGAGTGTTGCTATATGGTGCAAGTTCTTTCAGCACTATATCCAGTATTCCAGTCAGAAGTACTATCCTTTTGAGGTAAGGGATGTTATTTTTTTATAAATGATATTATTTCTTTCAATATCATTATGCGAATATTGGTAAGATTTTTCTTGTAAAATTCTTGTCTTTTAGTGTCGTCGGTTACTATTTACGATATCGACCTTTATTCACGATATCGTCATCATTTATTCACGAATACGACACTATTCATAGAAAAATTAAATTTTCATTTTTTATCCAAGATATCTATTATGGATACTAGCTTTGATTGTATCCATGTTTTGATCATTCTTGAATTTTACTCCAGTATGGTTATTTATGAAGTATTTTTGAACTTGGATTGTTTAAAGTACGAATCCTTAATATTTGTTCTTTTGCTTCACTGGATTCGTTTTCTTTAAAATATTTTTCATCATCCTCGGTCTTAAATGATGATATAACTGAATATCTTTGGCATGTAGTGCAAGGATGAATGATTTTTTGATGAATATCTTTGGCCCGTAGTGCAAAAATGAACATGTGTTTAGATGAACATGACCAACTGATGAATATCTTTGGCCTGTGGTGCAAAGATGAATATTTGATTCTAGATATATATTGATTGATGTTACAGGGATAAAATATCGACGATGGACTTTTAAATTCATATATAGAAGATAGTAGATTTTATTCTCTACTTAACTCTTCTAATGAGTTATTATTTTCGCTGCGAATATTGATTTAAAACTAGTTGTCTATTGTATTCTATTAGATTTTTCCCTATTGATGACTAACGATAATTTGTTCTATATTATCTTAGTCATAATGTTCTTTACCGGGCTAGTTGAGCTCACCCTTTTCCTTTTTGTTCTATTTTTCTTCTCAGGAGGAGAGAATGTATCGAGTACTAATCGGGGTGTGGGATGATGGTTCTAGAAGTTGTTTTAGTAGTCCTCACTATTTTGTAAAATAGTGTATCAATAATTGTAATGAGGACTTATGTGAGACCCCGAATTTTATGAAATAAAAGTATTCAATTTTTCTATTTTGGTAAATAGTTAAATTGATAAAAATTTAAAGTTAAGGGTAATATGTGAATTTTTTTTTTTGCAAAGTAAACAAATTGATATAAAATATTCGTTGTGTCGGGGAATATTCGATTAGTCGGAGAATATTTTTTTTGTAGGGGAATATCCGTACGACAGTACAATCATTTGTGGACCCCGCAACGGAAATATTGTCGGATTGAGAAAACGACAAAAATATTTTTATGAAAATAACGGCAAGCAGAAGTTTACTGTTAAGCTGTTGAAACACCGGTGTTAAAAGTAAAAAATGCGATGTCTGGCGTGGTTGTATAGTGCTTACACGGTATTATTGATTATTGATGCTTACGTAATAAGTCACTCAGTTTTGTTTTATTAGTATTATTAATGTAATAAAACAGAAAAGTTTTTTTATATAAAACAGAATACTTTTATAAAGTTATTCGTTTTATTAGGCTAATAGTAAAATCTTTTTATATAAAAGCAGAATACTTTTATAAAGTTATATGTTTTATTAGACAATAATTAGAATATATTATATTTTATTATGCATAGTGTTTGTATAATGCTGCGCATAGTGTTTGCATAGTAAAATCTTTTATAAAGTTATTCGTTTTATTAGATTATAAATAGAATATATTATATTTTATTTAAAAGATTTTGCTTTAAATATGGACCGTCAGATTAAAGTAAATCAAACTGGACCGTTTCATGAGTAAGTTACTATGATCCATTTTTCTATAAATAGAAGCTCATTCCTTCATTATTTCTTTAATTCTTTGAAACTCTAGAGAGAGAAACTATAGAGAGAAAGAAGAAAAGTGTTCGCTACTTCACTACTTCTATATCCAGTATTCTTCTTTCTGAGGTAGGGGATATTATTTGTTGTACTCGTAAGGGGTATTATTTCTTTTGTGTTCATGAAAAGAACTTCTGTTATTCCATTATTTATTATTCTCATTAGGAATAACTTTTCAGATCTGTGAGCTACCCTATACTTGGTGAAATTCTTCTATTATTCTATTTTTATTACTCTCATTGGAACATCGCATCATGCATTTTTACATGGACACTGGTTCCGTGTTTACTATTCTCTTTGGAATATATCATGCATGCGTTTTCTATTTGGACTGGTTAAAATCTTTACTATTCTCTTTGGAATATCCTGCGTGTGTGTGTTTTGTGGGACTGAGTTAAAGTATTTATTATTCTATTGGGAATAACCTGTCTGTACGGTCTCTATCGCATGCATGCATGGTGAATCCTTCTGTTATTCCATTATCTTTTGTGAAACCCCAGATTTTATGAATAAAGAATTAATTTTCTCGAAATAATTTTTTTTATATTATGGTGTGAATTTGAGATAATGTTATAGTTGTGGGTAATATTTATAAATTTTGCAAAGTATGTAAGTTGTCATATTATATTCGATTGGTGGGGAATATTCGTTTTAAACAGAAATATTCGATTGCAATGGCACAATCATTAGTGGACCCCTAGCGGAATTATTATTCGGATCGAGAAAACGACAAAAATATTTTATTGAAAATAACGGCGGAAGTTTTACCGTTGATCTTTGTTGAACTACTCGGTAGTAAAAAAATCTGATGTCTGGCGTTGTTGCATAGTAGAAGACATGGTATTGATTATTGATATTTATGTGAGAAGTCACTCGGTTTTGTTCAATTATTGCTACAATAGTTCTTTGCATAGTATCTCACATTATTTGATTCAATTTTGTTGATTTAGAAGTTTTTTTATTCACGTAATAAAATAGAAACATCTTTTTATATAAAACAGAATACTTTATTAAAGTATTCTATAAATAGAATATATTATATTCTATTATGCATAGTGTTTTGCATAGTAAAATCTTTTTATATAAAATGAATACTTTATTAAAGTTATTCTATAAATAGAATATATTATATTTTATTATGCATAGTATTTGCATAGTGCCCGCATAGTGTTTGCATAGTAAAAATCTTTTTATATAAATAGAATATATTATATTTTATTTAAAAGAATTTTCTTTAAATATGGACCGAAATGGGTTTAAAGTAAATCAATCTGGACCGTTCATGGATTAGTTACTATGCATTCTATTTTCCTATAAATAGAAGCTCATTCCTTCATTATTTTCTTACGAATTCACTGAACTCTAGAGAGAGAAATTATAGAGAGAAAGAAGAAAAGATTTCTGCTACTTAACTACTCTTATATTCAGTTCTTTTACGATAAGGGATATTATTCTTTTGTATTCAAGAAGAGAACTTACATTATTCCATTTCTTTATTATTACATTGGAATAACTTTTGATACGCTGAATACCCTATACTTGGTGACATTCTTCTATTATTAAAGTCTTTATTATTCTCGCCGGAATATCGTCTCATGCATCTTTATCTGTGGGACTGGTTCCATTTTTTTATTATTCCGTCTTTATTATTTCGCACGAATATACATCTATGCTATATGCTGGGACTGGTTCCATCATTTATTATTCGCATTTATTATTCATTTGGAACATCGCCGATTGTGAATTTACTTTGACCTAGTTCCGCTTATTTAGTATTCTCGTTGGAATAACTTGTCATCAAGCACCGCATGCATGGTGATTTCTTTTGTTATTCCATTCTTTATTACACTCGGTTGGTTAAAGTTTTGACTTCTATACTCCATGAAATTAGTAGAATATCCTTGATATTTGCGCTTCATCCAATATCTTTTCGTGGAAATATTCTTCTGAGCATTCTTGAATTTTACTCTACAAAGCGATTATCATGTTGACAATTTGGACGTTATTGGTTCTGGACAAATTAATTCTTGAACTTGTTTAATTGAATTCTTATATCATTGTCATCATCCTCATGTTTATGTTATGTTGAAAGTCATCTCGTGGCTGTAGTGCATAGATGGACTTGGTATGATTATGACCGAGGATTATTCGGTATAATCATGGACCGTAATGTTATAAATGATGTGAAAATTAAAAGTCCTCATTGGCCCGTAGTGCATTGATGGACGATTTTTGGTATGATTATGGCTATGGATTCTCTTGACGAGGAGCAAAGATGAATTGTTTTATGGCATGATCATGGTAGTAGATGTAAACACGTTTATCTTTGGCGCGTAGTGCATGGATAATTCGTGGTCGTGATACTAAAGAATATCCTTGGCACGTAGTGCGGGGATGATTTAATGATGTGGATTATTTATTGAAATTTGAGTTTCAAATGATAAAAGTGATGAAAAACTTTTTAAATCATAGAAGATAGTAGATTTTATTCCCTACTTGACTCTTCTAATGGATTGCTTATTCCGCTGCAGTTAAACTTGATAGTTATTATATTTTATCAGTTTAAATTTGTTGACGACTAACGATAATTTATTATGCATTATCTTAGTCATAATATTTCTTACTGGGCTAGTTGAGCTCACCCTTTCTTTCACTGTTCTCTTCAGGAAATGAGAATATAGCTGGGACGAGTCGGGGAACGGAGTGATGGTCCAGAGGATAGCATTAGTAGTCCTCACTATTTTGTGAAATAGTGTGATAATAATTGTAATGAGGACTCCTTTTGAGTTTGTATAATCTCTAGTAGACAATAATTGTATTCAAACTCACAGTTTATGTTTTGTCGTATTGTACTTAGCAGCTTATATTAGTAAGTTGTATTTGAATTACATACCATGTATCCGCAACCCAAGATGGGTGATGTATACCTAATTTTGGGGGCGTCACAGTTGGTATCAAAGCTTAGGGATATGATCCTTGGCTAAGATGTGAGATAAGAACAAGGAGGGGAGAGACGGGGAATTCCTTCGCTAGTATGACGTACCTAAGTTTATTTGGTATTTAATTGGTCGGTCAAAGTATAGGGATAATATGTGATATGTTAATTAACCCTTGTTTTGTGGCAGTGTTTGAAAATGGCATCCGAGAATGTTGAGATTATCAATGGAGCACAGGAGACCGTTGAGTCTCCACAGATCAATAATCAGAATAATGGGCAACCAGAGGACAATACTCCTCATTTAAACAATAACACCGATGAAATGGTGAATGATGGGATGGTCAGAGGCTTTATGCAATTCATGCAACAGGCGAAGGCAGCTCCTGTCCAAAATGCAGGTAGAAATACTGATAACTCTCGGACGGTCACCGCTAAGCAGTTTAAGGAGCAATTCATGAAACAACGGGCGAAGGCAGTTCCTATCCATAATGCAGGTGGAAACAATGGTAACCCATGGTTGGTCACCGTTAAGCAGTTCAAGGAGCTGGGACCACCGGAGTTTTTGGGAAAGACAGAACCACTTAAGGCGGAGACATGGATAAAGCAGATTACCAAGATATTTGATGTCTTGGGATGCTCAGAGGAGCAAAAGGTTCCATTCGCCACCTTTATATTGCGTGAAGAACGAGATCATTGGTGGAAATCGTAAACGCACTCCCGACTGGCCGACTCAAGATGTCTTGGGAGAAGTTCCAAGAATTATTCAACGACAAGTACATTCCTGAAAGTATTCGTCACATGAAGGAGGTAGAATTCATCAAGCTGGAGCAAAACAATATGACCATGTCGCAGTACGAGGCTAAGTTTACGGAGTTATCCCGGTTTGCATCCCATTTAGTCGATAATGAGGAACGAATTACGCGAATGTTTTTGCAAGGTTTGAAACCCGATATACGTCAATACCTCATTTCTCACAAACTTTGTTTATATTCAGATGTTGTGAATAGGGCTCAGTTATTGGAGCACGATAATGAGTCAGCACAACCAAAAGGCAATGACCAACAACACGATAATTATCATACCGGTGGCAACGGTCATCGGAACAACGATAACCATCGTGGGGGATATTATCATGCCAAGAATGGTAACCATTTCGGTGGTAATCATGGACAAGATAATAAGAATGGACATTTCAAGAAGAGAAGGTTCAACAATGACGTAACGACGTTGGCACCAACACCCGTTTCAAAGGAAGAAGAACGACCACCGGACGTATGTTTAAAATGCGGACAAGAGGGACACATCCGTCCAAACTGTACGCAGCAATCCAAAGCGTGTTTTAATTGCGGAAGAGAAGGTCACCTAGCTCAATTTTGTCATATGGTGAAGTCAAGTCCAACTAGGATAGTGATGCCAAAGGATGTCCCAAACAAGCCAAAGTCGGTAGTTTAAGAGAGGGCGTTTTTTTTTCTCGTGACGAGGAACCTAAATAAAATTATCACGGGTAAGTTAATCATAAGCTCTTATGAAGTCTATACCGTGTTAGATACCGGTTCTACTCACTCTTTTATTTCACCTAGTTGTGTTCAATATTTGAAGTTAACTCTGGAGAAGTTAGACTTTGATATATCTGTTTAAACTCAGTTCGGAGAAACCTTCGTTACCTCCACTATTTATAAATCTTGTTCAAATCAACACTTTCACATTACGTGTTGATCTTGTCTCTTTGAAAATACTTGCCTTTGATGCGATTTTAGGAATCGATTGGTTAACTACTCATCATGTTTTTCGTAAGGTTGTTAGTTTTCATATTCCTAACCAACCTGTTATGCGAATTCAAGCAACCAAACCATTAAAGTCAATCATTTTCATATCAAGCCATAAGTAAAGAGCCCCGGTCCTTTTGTTGTTGACTTCCTTGTGTGGAATGCACCGAAGCCAGACTTTCTGTAGGCGATGTCGCGAATGACGATGGCAAGTTGATAGGTATCGATGTGACGTACTATCCAAGTCTTGGATGAGGGTCATAGTTTTGAATGATAATTCTACCGTTAATAAATTTCTTGACGTATTCTTGAAGACTTCTTAGCCTACCATTAGAGCGTGAAGTCGAATTTTGTATTGACCCCAGTACAAAACCCATTTCTTAAACCCTCAAAATATTTCTTCAACTAAAACGAACGTAACATGCGCCAAAGACGTTGACTCGAGCTATTGAAGATTACGATCGTACTATTCAATATCATCGTAGAAGAGCGAACGTGGTAGTTGACGTGTTTAGTAGAAGATCGCATGCGTTTACAAGTGCGATGTTGTTAACACAAAGACTCATTTCATATAACTTGCAAATGATGAAGATAGAGTTAAAGACTCTAGGGACCCACGTGAAGATAACGAATATACGAGTAAAATCGACTTTAATCGATAAAGTTAAAGACGCTCAAGCTACATACCCGAATCTAATGAATGTGAAGAAGAAGGTTCAAGAGGGCGTTATTCTAGATGCAAGAGTTGCTGAAGAGAGGAAATCTCAACCCTCGATTTAATTGGCCCATTTGAAATCCTCAATTGAGTAGGAACTGTGGCTTATAGACTCGTTTTACCGCCAAGTATGTCAGCGTGCTCATAACATTTTTAACGTATCAATGTTACGTAAATATGTGGATGACCCAAACCACATTATTAATTTAGAATCGGACGAGATAACGGATGATTTAACGTATGAGATCTCGTGTTAAAATCTTGGATAAGAAGAATCGTATCCAACACTCAAGGGTTATACCTCAAGAGTTAGAATCTGAAATGAAGTCAAGGTATCCTCACCCATTTAGGCATACAGTGCGTCACGACGTAAATTTTCGAGGGCAAAATTCCATAAGGAGGGGAGATTGTGAAACCCCAGATTTTATGAATAAAGAATTAATTTTCTCGAAATAATTTTTTTATATTATGGTGTGAATTTGAGATAATGTTATAGTTGTGGGTAATATTTATAAATTTTGCAAAGTATGCAAGTTGTCATATTATATTCGATTAGTCGGGGAATATTCGTTTTAAACAGAAAATATTCATACGACGGCACAATCATTGGTGGACCCCACAACGGAATTATTGTCGGATTGAGAAAATGACAAAAATATTTTATTGAAAATAACGGCGGAAGTTTTACCGTTGATACTGTTGAACTACTCGGTAGTAAAAGTACAGTAATATGCATTGTTGCATAGTAGCACATGGTATTGATTATTGATATTTATGTGAGAAGTCACTCAGTTTTGTTCAATTATTGCTACAATAGTTGCTGCATAGTATCTTACATTATTTGATTCAATTATTGTTGATTTAGAAGTTTTGTTTTATTCACGTAATAAAATGAAACATCTTTTTATATAAAACAGAATACTTTATTAAAGTTATTCTATAAATAGAATATATTATATTCTATTATGCATAGTATTTTGCATAGTAAAATCTTTTTATATATAAAATGTAATACTTTATTAAAGTTATTCTATAAATAGAATATATTATATTTTATTATGCATAGTGTTTGCATAGTGCTCGCATAGTGTTTGCATAGTAAAAATCTTTTTATATAAATAGAATATATTATATTTTATTTAAAAGATTTTTCTTTAAATATGGACCGTCAGATTAAAGTAAATCAATCTGGACCGTTCATGGATTAGTTACTATGCATTCCATTTTCCTATAAATAGAAGCTCATTCCTTCATTATTTTCTTACTTAATTTCTTTGACTCTAGAGAGAGAAATTATAGAGAGAAAGAAGAAAAGATTTCTGCTACTTAACTACTCTTATATTCAATTCTTTTACGGTAAGGGATATTATTCTTTTGTATTCAAGAAGAGAACTTCTGTTATTCCATTTCTTTATTATTTCGTTGGAATAACTTTGTATCGCTGAATACCCTATACCGGTGACATTCTTCTATTATTAAAGTCTTTATTATTACAGCGGAATATCACATTCGTAAGTATATCTGTGGGACTGGATCCATTTTATTATTCCGTCTTTATTATTCTCGCCGGAATATCCTCGTCTGCATGCTATACGTCGGACTGGTTCCATTTTTTATTATTCGCATTTACTATTACATTTGGAACATCCCAGCCGGTGTGAATTTCTTTCGACTGGTTCCGCTTATTTAGTATTCTGTTGGAATAACATACATCTGCACAAGTACCGCATGCATGGTGATTTCTTTTTCCATTCTTTATTACACTCGGTTGGTTAAAGTTTTGACTTCTATACTCCATGAAATTAGTAGAATATCCTTGATATTTGCGCTTCATCCAATATCTTTTCGTGGAAATATTCTTCTGAGCATTCTTGAATTTTACTCTACAAAGCAATAATCATGTTGACATTTTGGACGTTATTGGTTCTGGACAAATTAATTCTTGAACTTGTTTAATTGAATTCTTATATCATTGTCATCATCCTCATGTTTTATGTTATGTTGAAAGTCATCTATGGCCTGTAGTGCATAGATGGACTTGGTATGATTATGACCAGGGATTATTCGGTATAATCATGACCGTAATGTTATAAATGATGTGAAAATTAAAAGTCTTCATTGGCCCGTAGTGCATTGATGGACATGTTTTGGTATGATTATGGCTATGGATTCTCTTCGGCCAAGGGAGCAAAGATGAATTATTTTATGGCATGATCAGGACCGTTGATGTAAACACGATTATCTTTGGCCCGTAGTGCATGGATAATTCGTGGTCGTGATACTAAAGAATATCCTTGGCCTGTAGTGCAGGGATGATTTAATGATGTGGATTATTTATTGAGCTGAGTCTCAGCGATAAAAGTGATGAAAAACTTTTTAAATCAAAGAAGATAGTAGATTTTATTCCCTACTTGACTCTTCTAATGGATTGCTTATTCCGCTGCAGTTAAACTTGATAGTTATTATATTTTATCAGGTTAACACTGTTGACGGCTAACGATAATTTATTCTGCATTATCTTAGTCATAATATTTCTTACTGGGCTAGTTGAGCTCACCCTTTCTTTCACTTTATTCTCTTGAGAAAATGAGAATATATTTGACGAGTTGGGGAGCGGGTGATGGTCCGGAGGATAGCATTAGTAGTCCTCACTATTTTGTGAAATAATGTGATAATAATTGTAATGAGGACTCCTTTTGAGTTTGTATAATCTCTAGTAGACAATAATTATATTCAAACTCACAGTTTATGTTTTGTCGTATTATAGACGACAGTTGTATTAGTAAGTTGTATTTGAATTACATACCATGTATCGCAACCCAAGATGGGTGATGTATACCTAATTTTGAGGCGTCACGGTTGGTATCAAAGCTTAGGATATGATCACGGCTAAGATGTGAGATAAGAACTAGGAGGGAGAGGGGGAATTCCTTTGCTAGTATGACCTACCTAAGTTTATTTGGTATTTAATTGGTGGGTCAAAGTATAGGGATAATATGTGATATGTTAATTAACCCTTGTTTTGTGGCAGTGTTTGAAAATGGCATCCAGAATGTTGAGATTATCAATGGAGCGTGGAGGCTGTTGAGTCTCCACAGATCAATAATCAGGATAATGTACAACTAGAGGACCATACTCCTCATGAAAACAATAACACCGATGAAATGGTGAATGATGGGATGGTCAGAGGCTTTATGCAATTCATGCAACAACAGGCGAAGGCAACTCCTGTCCAAAATGCAGGTAGAAATACTGATAACTCTCGGACGGTCACCGCTAAGCAGTTTAAGGAGCAATTCATGATACAACGGGCGAAGGCAGCTCCTATCCATAATGCAGGTGGAAACAATGGTAACCCATGGTTGGTCACCGCTAAGCAGTTCAAGGAGCTGGGACCACCGAAGTTTTTGGGAAAGACAGAACCACTTAAGGCGGAGACATGGATAAAGCAGCAAGATATTTGATGTCTTGGGATGCTCAGAGGAGCAAAAGGTTCCATTCGCCACCTTTATATTGCGTGAAGAAGGAGATCATTGGTGGAAATCTATAAAACGTACCCAGCCTGACGCACTCAAGATGTCTTGGGAGAAGTTCTAAGAATTATTCAACTACAAGTACTTTCCTGAAAGTATTCGTCACATGAAGGAGGTAGAATTCATCAAGCTGGAGCAAAACAATATGACCGTGTCGCAGTACGAGGCTAAGTTTGCGGAGATATCCCGGTTTGCATCCCATTTGGTCGATAATGAGGAGCGAATGACGCAAATGTTTTTGCAAGGTTTGAAACCCGATATACGTCAATACCTCATTTCTCACAAACATTGTTTATATTCAGATGTTGTGAATAGGGCTCAGTTATTGGAGCACGATAATGAGTCAGCACAACCAAAAGGCAACGACCAACAACACGATAATAATCATACCGGTGGCAACGGTCATCGGAACAACGATAACCATCGTGGGGGATATTATCATGCCAAGAATGGTAACCATTTCGGTGGTAATCATGGACAAGATAATAAGAATGGACATTTCAAGAAGAGAAGGTTCAACAATGGCGAAAGAGGCGTCGGCACCAAAGACCCGTTTCAAAGGAAGAAGAACGACCACCGGTCGTATGTTTAAAATTGGACGGGGAGGGACACATCCAGTCAAAGCTATCTGTGACAATCCAAAGCGTGTTTTAATTGCGGAAGAAAAGGTCACCTAGCTCGATTTTGTCGTATGGTGAAGTTAAGTCCAACTGGGATAGTGATGCCAAAGGATGTCCCAAACAAGCCAAAGCCGGTAGTTTAAGAGAGAGCGTTTTTTTTCTCGTGACGAGGAACCTAAATAAAATTATCACGGGTAAGTTAATCATAAGCTCTTACGAAGTCTATACCATGTTAGATACCGGTTCTACTCACTCTTTTATTTCACCTAGTTGTGTTCAATGTTTGAAGTTAACTCCGGAGAAGTTAGACTTTGATATATCTGTTTAAACTCAGTTCGGAGAAACCTTCATTACCTCCACTATTTATAAATCTTGTTCAAATCAACACTTTCACGTTACGTGTTGATCTTGTCTCTTTGAAAATACTTGCCTTTGATGCGATTTTAGGAATCGATTGGTTAACTACTCATCATGCTTTTCGTAAGGTTGTTAGTTTTCATATTCCTAACCAACCTGTTATGAAAATTCAAGCAACCAAACCACTAAAGTCAATCATTGTCATATCAAGCCATAAGTAAAGAGCCCCAGTCCTTTTGTTGTTGACTTCCTTGTGTGGAATGCACCGAAGCCAGACTTTCTGTAGGCGATGTCGCGAATGACGATGGCAAGTTGATAGGTATCGATATGACGTACTATCCAAGTTTTGGATGAGGGTCACAGTTTTGAATGATAATTCTACCGTTAATAAATTTCTTGACGTATTCTTGAAGACTTCTTAGCCTACCCTTAGAGCGTGAAGTCGAATTTTGTATTGACCCCAATACAAAACCCATTTCTTAAACCCTCAAAATATTTTTCAACTAAAACGAACGTAACATGCGCCAAAGACGTTGACTCGAGTTGTTGAAGATTACGATCGTACTATTAAATATCATCGTGGAAGAGCGAACGTGGTAGTTGACGTGTTGAGTAGAAGATCGTATGCGTTTATAAGTGCGATGTTGTTAACACAAAGACTCATTTCATATAACTTGCAAATGATGAAGATAGAGTTAAAGACTATAGGGACCCACGTGAAGATAACGAATATACGAGTAAAATTGACTTTAATCGATAAAGTTAAAGACTCTCAAGCTACATACCCGAATCTGATGAATGTGAAGAAGAAGGTTCAAGAGGCGTTATTCTAGAAGCAAGAGTTCTTTGAAGAGAGGAAATCTCAACCCTCGATTTAATTGGCCCATTTGAAATCCTCGATTGAGTAGGAACTGTGGCTTATAGACTCGTTTTACCGCCAAGTATGTCGCGTGCTCATAACGTTTTTAACGTATCAATGTTACGTAAATATGTGGATGACCCAAACCACATTATTAATTTAGAATCGGACGAGATAGCGGATGATTTAACGTATGAGATCTCGTGTTAAAATCTTGGATAAGAAGAATCGTATCCAACACTCAAGGGTTATACCTCAAGAGTTAGAATCTGAAATGAAGTCAAGGTATCCTCACCTGTTCGGCATACCAGGTACGTACGTAAATTTCGAGGGCGAAATTCCATAAGGAGGGGAGATTGTGAAACCCCAGATTTTATGAATAAAGAATTAATTTTCTCGAAATAATTTTTTTTATATTATGGTGTGAATTTGAGATAATGTTATAGTTGTGGGTAATATTTCTAAATTTTGCAAAGTATGCAAGTTGTCATATTATATTCTATTGGTCAGGGAATATTCGTTTTAAACAGGAAATATTAAATGCGACAAGCACAATCATTAGTGGACCCCATTAACGGAATTATTGCCGGATTGAGAAAAGCGACAAAAATATTTTATTAAAAATAACGGCGGAAGTTTTACCGTTGATCTTTGTTGAACTACTCGGTAGTAAAAAAATACGATGAATCGCATTATTGCATAGTAGCACATGGTATTGATTATTGATATTTATGTGAGAAGTCACTCAGTTTTGTTCAATTATTGCTACAATAGTTGCTGCATAGTATCTCATATTATTTGATTCAATTATTGGTGATTTAGAAGTTTTGTTTTATTCACGTAATAAAATAGAAACATCTTTTTATATAAAACAAAATACTTTATTAAAGTTATTCTATAAATAGAATATATTATATTCTATTATGCATAGTGTTTTGCATAGTAAAATCTTTTTATATAAAACAGAATACTTTATTAAAGTTATTCTATAAATAGAATATATTATATTTTATTATGCATAGTATTTGCATAGTACCCGCATAGTGTTTGCATAGTAAAAATCTTTTTATATAAATAGAATATATTATATTTTATTTAAAAGATTTTTCTTTAAATATGGACCGTCGGATTAAAGTAAATCAATATGGACCGTTCATGAATTAGTTACTATGCATTCCATTTTCCTATAAATAGAAGCTCATTCCTTCATTATTTTCTTACGAATTCACTGAACTCTAGAGAGAGAAATTATAGAGAGAAAGAAGAAAAGATTTCTGCTACTTAACTACTCTTATATTCAGTTCTTTTACGGTAAGGGATATTATTCTTTTGTATTCAAGTAGAGAACTTCTGTTATTCCATTTCTTTATTATTCTGTTGGAATAACCTGTATACGCGGAATACCCTATACTTGGTGACATTCTTCTATTATTCCGTCTTTATTATTACGCCGGAATATCACATGCATCTATATCTGTGGGACTGGTTCCATCATTTATTATTCCGCATTTATTATTACATTGGAACATCCCGCTTGTGTGAATTTTTTGTCGACACGGTTCCGTTATTTAGTATTACATTGGAATAAAGCTGTCTATGTGAAGTACCGCATGCATGGTGATTTCTTTTGTTATTCCATTCTTTATTATACTCAATTGGTTAAAGTTTTGACTTCTTGTTGATCGATTTTGCAATCAATGAATACGTGCAAGTATACACGGTCTACAAGTAATAAAGTGATAAGAAAAGTATCGTTCCCACAAGGAATTATTTAATTAAAATTACCAAGTACTAACTCTTAACCAAATCAATTTTATTTAAACAACTGCAAATTGTGATTTTTCTAATTAAGAAAACTAAATTAACTAATTAAACTGAATTACTTTATAAATGAATTCAAATAAATAAAGGTTAAGACTACAATATCCCCAATTATGAACTATAAACCAATTATCAAATTATCCCAATTATTATGCCTACTGAATTGTTAACATGAATTCTCAAATGCCAAAAGTCCTTTTCCAAGTGATCAATTGACTTCTATTTAATCCAGATTAATCTTGCTATATTCCTATGCAAAACAATTGAATTAAACTCCTTCAATTCCAATTCCTTATGTGTTACATGCGGTGAACAGATATTTCCATTCAATTCACAAACCTAATTATTCACTTTGCAAATAACTAAGTCACATGATATCATGCCCAGTTCTAACCCTAGAATTCCTCTTTCAATTCCTTCTAGAGTAACAAGGTAATTACTGATCAAATAATTAAGCAATAAGCACAAGACAAGATAAACAATTCACTTTGACACAAATAATTGGAATAAATCGAATAACTAATTTATAGACATAAAAGGTTCAATTGAAATCTTAATAAAAGAGTAAGTTCATAATTAATGAATTGAAACCAAGAATCCACAACTGAATAGACATTAAAAGATAAAAGTATGATAAGAGAAGCGAATAGAATATGTTGTCAGCAAATCTGATGCTCCCCTCTTGCTCTTGCTCTTGATCTTCAGTGTTCTTCAATTTGCTTCAATCTTCAATGGCTAATTAAGAATTAGGGTTTATATTCTAATCTAATGGAGTGTTTTATCTAAGCTAACCTATGTAATCTTCCTTTATTTTATGCCTTACATCATGTATTTATAGGTTACAAGTCCAATTTTTAGCTTAGGAACAAACCCAATCCTATTTGGAGTCAAAAATGTGTCAAAATTCGCCAAAAACGAGTACAGGCCATTACCAAGCCCTTCCCCAGTGCCCCAACGCTAGGCACGATGCTCAAACACTTCCCCCCAGAGCCCCGGAGCTGGGCATATGCCTATTTTGGGCGCCCCGGTGCTGGCCCCAAGTTCTGACATTTTTTGCTCCGACGTCCTTTGGGAAAACGTCCATAACCTTTGATCCGGGAGGAGTTACGGGGCCTAGAACCTATCCAATCGAAGATATCGACAAGATATACAACTTTCATTCTTTGAGGATTGAGAAATTCTAGGTGGATGAAGGCTGAAATTGATCCGGAAGTAACTACTATGCAAATGACCACCCAAAACCATGATGTTCGACGTCCGTTGGTACAACGATCATAAATCTTGCATCCGAACTTCGATTGGAATGATTCAAAATGTTCTGAAAAAGCTAAGACGATGCTCTTCAATGTAAGATAAGTTCCAAACCAAGAACATGAAGTAAACATGAATGCCCAAATGATGTCCGGTTTGCTTTTCTTTGCATTTTTTTTGCTTTTCCGTACCAATAGTCGCTCACACCGCACCCAAACGTATTACCTACAAAATGAACACAAAATGCATGAAAAGTAACTAAGACACATAAATATAAGCAACTAATTCAAGTAAAAGATACCGGATAAGTGTATATAAAATCCACTTATCACTTCTATACTCCATGAAATTAGTAGAATATCCTTGATATTTGCGCTTCATCCAGTATCTTTTCGTGGAAATATTCTTCTGAGCATTCTTGAATTTTACTCTACAAAGCAGTATCATGTTAAAAATTTGGACGTTATTGGTTCCTGGACAAATTAATTCTTGAACTTGTTTAATTGAATTCTTATATCATTGTCATCATCCTCATGTTTATGTTATGTTGAAAGTCATCTGTGGCCTGTAGTGCATAGATGGACTTGGTATGATTATGACCAGGGATTATTCGGTATAATCATGACCGTAATGTTACAAATGATGTGAAAATTAAAAGTCCTCATTGGCCCGTAGTGCATTGATGGGACGATTTTTTGGTATGATTATGGCTATGGATTCTCTTGACCGAGGAGCAAAGATGAATTATTTTATGGCATGATCGGGACCATTGATGTAAACACGATTATCTTTGGTTCAGAGTGCATGGATAATTCTTGGTCGTGATACTAAAGAATATCCTTGGCACGTAGTGCGAGGATGATTTAATGATGTGGATTATTTATTGAAATTTGAGTCTCGTGATGATAAAAGTGATGAAAAACTTTTTAAATCAAAGAAGATAGTAGATTTTATTCCCTACTTGACTCTTCTAATGGATTGCTTGTTCCGCTGCAGTTAAACTTGATAGTTATTATATTTTATCAGTTTAACACTATTGAAGGCTAACGATAATTTATTCTGCATTATCTTAGTCATAATATTTCTTAATGGGCTAGTTGAGCTCACCCTTTCTTTTTCCGCTTTTCTCTTCGTGAAATGAGAATATAAATGAGACGAGTTGGGGAACGGAGTGATGGTCTAGAGGATAGCATTAGTAGTCCTCACTATTTTGTGAAATAGTGTGATAATAATTGTAATGAGGACTCCTTTTGAGTTTGTATAATCTCTAGTAGACAATAATTGTATTCATACTCACAGTTTATGTTTTGTCGTATTATTGTACACGTGATTGTATTAGTAAGTTGTATTTGAATTCTGTACCATGTATCTGGCGACCCAAGATGGGTGATGTATACCTAATTTTGGGGGCGTCACATCTTTGGCCCGTAGTGCATGGATAATATGTGGTTGTGATACTAATGAAAAAGTCCTCATTGGCCCGTAGTGCATTGATGGACAGTTTTTGGTATGATTATGACTATGGATTCTCTTCGGCTAAGGGTGCAAAGATGAATTGTTTTATGGCATGATCACGTAGTTGATGAAAACACGATTATCTTTAGCCCGTAGTGCATGAATAATTCGTGGTCGTGATATTAACGAATATCATTAGTAGTAGAAGCATGGATAATTGATGATATGGATTTATTATCGGTGACTCTCGTGATGAAATATAAATTCATGGATGTGATATTAAGGAATATCCTTGGTAGTAGTGCGAGGGTGATTCGATGATGTGGATTATTTATTATTGTTGAGTCTCAAATGATAAAATATTTATAAAACACTTTTAATTAAGTAGAAGATAGTAGATATCATGCTCTACTTGACTCTTCTAAAATACGGTTGTATGTCTTTGGCATGTAGTGCAAAGATGAATTGTTAATGAATATCTTTGGTAGTAGTGCAAAGATGAATTTATTAGTATGATTATGCGAGAATTACGATTTGGTATAACCATGATTTTTGATGTTTGGTGAAGATAGGTGATGAAAATTATCTTACGTCACAGTTGCGAAGAAGAATTTAGAACCACAATTATGATTATGAGTTATTCATATGATTGTGGATAGGGCTGTTGATTTATTTTCTGAGGATAAAACATTATTGGTGGACTTTTAACATAGAAGATAATAGACCTTATGGTCTATTTGACTCTTCTAATGGATTGCTCGTTCATTTTGCAACTATGGTTGAAAAGTTTTATCATCTACCATATGTTCTAAATCTCGATTTATTATTGATGAAAGCTATTGATAATTTAATTATCTTTAGTCATGATATTCTTTCTTTGGGCTAGTTGTGTTCACCCTTTTCGCTTCACAATTCCTTTCGGTAATAAGAGTGTTTCTTAGTAAAAGTGTTCACGAATTGTCGGCGGGGATAACAGGGGAATAGAACAGTGGTCTCTAGCTGTGGAGGTTCTCCCTAAACAGTATAGAAAAGTGTGTTGTATTCTATATAACATTTAGTAGTTATATTTGGTGAATCAAATAGGGTGAGGTGAACCCAACTTTGGAAGGGTGTTTTGCCACTATCATACAAGATGTCTAATGGCATACAACCTCGTGTTATCATAAGACAGGGTTGTGCGCATCCACTTGCTGAGTATATCTACGGGCACTACCTATATGATCTTGGAGTTTATTTGAAATATAATATTCACTTGGAGACAGTGGAGATAGTTATATGTCAAGAGAAGACTCACCATTGGAAAGAAGATGATAGTAATCTTCTTGTTTTTCTTTGGGGACTTTTGGGTCAACCAAGGATAATTCTGTGGACATATGATATCTATCATAACCTAGACGCATGGCCTCCCATGTACGAAGGTTTCCTTGAGCACTTCCCAAAGATTTTAATTTCTAAAAGCAGGTTTTTGACTATACTTTTATGTAAAAAGTATCATTGTAAGGTTGTGGTCGAGGTACCATAGAGTTACATACGTTTGTATTAAAACTCATAGTTAACTATGGTCGTGATTATCTGACGACTCAATGATTGTATAAATGAAGTTGTATTTGAATTTTGTACCATGTATCTGGCGACTCAGAATGGGTGATGTATACCTAATTTTGGGGGCGTCACAACTTATTTGAGTGTGGATATTGTCTAGATGACGATTTTTGTATTTAAACTCACAGTTTACATGTTGTCGTATTTTGCACGACAATTGTATTAATAAAGTTGTAGTTGTTTCTGTACCATGTATTTAGCAACTCAGAATGGGTGTTGTATACCTATTTTGGGGGCATCACAATTCGGATTTTGCTTGATATTGCAGCTTACCATGACTACGAAATCTGGCAGATGGACGTGAAAACGGCCTTCCTCAATGGGAAACTTGAGGAGGATGTGTATATGACACAGTCAAAGGGATTTGTTTCAAAAGTTGGAACAAATCAAGTCTATAAGCTACAACGATCCATTTATGGATTGAAGCAAGCTTCTCGTAGGTGGAACATCCATTTTGATGAGACAATCAAAGAGTTTGATTTTATCAAAAATGAGGATGAACCATGTGTGTACAAGAAGGTTAGTGGGAGCGTTGTTTCATTCATCGTATTATATGTTGATGATATATTACTGATAAGGAATGATATTCCTATGCTACAATCAATTAAAATCTGGTTATCTAAACACTTCTCCATGAAGGACTTAGGAGAAACATCCTATATTTTGGGGATAAAGATCTATAGAGATAGATCTAAAAGGATGCTTGGCCTGTCCCAAGGAACATACATTGACTCGATGCTAAAGAGGTTTAGCATGGAAGATTCCAAAAGAGGTCTCATGCCGATGAGCCATGGATTAAATCTCTCCAAGAAATAGGCCCCAAAGACACCTGAGGATAGAGACCGTATGAGTAAGATTCCTTATGCTTCAGCAATATGATCTATCATGTACGGTATGATATGTACTAGACCGGATGTCACTCATGCACTTAGTGTAACAAGCAGATATCAGTCAAATCCAGGAGAAGAGCACTGGAAGGCAGTGAAAAATATCCTAAAGTACTTAAGAAGTACTAAGGATGTATTTCTTGTCTATAGTGGGTCTGAATTGAAACTAGAGGGCTTCACAGACTCAAGTTTTCAAACGGTCCAAGATGACAGTAAATTCGTTTTGGGGTATGGGCCCAGATGCAAAATTAGGGTTCACGTGACCTAATTAAATTAAATGCACAATTAGGGTTCCACAACCTCATTAAATGCGCAAATTAGGGTTCATATAACCTAATTAAATGAAGACGGATAAGTCAGAAATAAAGGGGCTAGACACGGGAGAAGCCTCTATGTGTCCCGAGGCAGAAGGCTCGTGGAGGCGGCTCGTTTTGGGAATTGATTGAGGGATTGGATTGGTGGCTAGAAGGACAGGGCAATATGGGTATTATTCTAATGACTAAAGGGTATTTCTAGAATTTCTTTGAAGACATGTGCTTGGCATGTGATTACTTAAATTCCAAGAAGCTCTATAAATACCCCTTCCATTCTATGAAAGAAGGGACCTCTCTTCAGACTCAAGACTTGGACTCTTGGAAGATCAAAGAACTATTTTGGTAGCTTAAGGCTTGGATATTCCACCTAAAAGCACTAAAAATATTGGAACACTCTCTCAACTCGAAAGACTCAAGAAGGCTCTTGGAATCCCAATAACCATAACACGGTTTCCAGATTCTAGGGGTTCTGCCATGCATCATTGGAGTAATCGCCCACTTGTCGTTCTCCCTTCTTCAATAAATCAATCAATTCCGTGCTCTTCGTGGATTTCTTTCATCCTCAGCCAACACGAAACCCTAATTGGCAAGGCACGATTTCCTTGCCCACATTTATTTGGTGACTCTGCTGGGGAGGTGTAGAATTCATGAAGGGTATGCCCACAACTCAAAGTGGGAGAACTACAGGAAGAGCTACTTCACCAACAAATAGCATTACCTTACCGAGTCCAGTTCCAAGGCAAGCAAGTCAAGCTTTCTAAGGCGTGAATCTAAATCTCGATCAATCCATCCTTGAAGACGCATCGGAAGGAAGTTCAACATCACCATACATAGCTGAGCAATAACCAGCGAATGTTAGGGAGAAAGGCGCGGGAAGGCAAATCGAGGAAGAAAGAGGAAAGCAGGCAAATGATGTGCAACTGGAGATGCTCAAGGCGTTGAAGGAAGCACGGGAAGAACAAGGGATGATGATGGCTATGATGCTGGAGATGCAGAGGAAACAAGAGGAAATGGGAAATTTCCGCCAGCAGCTGATGCAGATTCCCGCTTTCAAGGCCATGTTCCCAAACAATTCACAAGGAGAACCAGCTAGAGCGGAGGACAACAACAACGATAGCAACCATAAGGAGAATCAGACCGCACCTCCATTAATAGAGAATCAGTCCATTCTAATCATCTAATTGGAACCTCAGAACAGTGGTGACGCGCCACAACCCAGACTGGAAGTCAGCCAGCCTAAGACAAACATCATTCCGACCACTATCCTCGTATTTTCACAAGTGCAGATGCCAACCATCCCAAGCCTCGTTCAACGAACCGGCCCACAAGCACAACCGATACAGAATTTACATGATGCAAGTATATATCAGCCAATTTCTGTACCACAGAGAGTCCATACTGCGAGCCAATATGTGACAAAGGATGATATGATCGATGTGATCAATCAACTTCACATGCAGACATCCCAACCTTCAGAGTTAGACTTTACTCTACCTTACCCGTCACATATTCGGAGACATCCCTACCCGGCAGGGTATATCGAGCATCCCCCGTAATTTCCAAAATACAATGGGGAGAAAGGAAATGCCAGGGAACACATTGCCAGGTTCGTGGAGTCAATGTCTCCGTGGTTAGGATATGATGAAAGGAACAATCACATTTTGTTGATGAGGGAATTCAACAAGACTTTGACGGATAATGCCTTCAGTTGGTACTAAAACTTGGAGAAGGGATCAGTCCATGATTGGGATGATCAAAAATTATAATTTTTTAAGAAATTTTTCTTTGTGCAGAAACAGGTAACCATCGTAGAGCTTATGCAATTCAAGCAGAAGCCAAATGAGGAGCTGTCAGATTACGTGGATAGGTTTAGGGCCCAAGCATAGAAGTGTGTAGAACCAATTGAAGAAAAGAACTTGGTTAGCATATGAAATAATGGTGCTTTAGACGCCTTCAAGCCCCACCTCATTACCAAGGTGTGTGATTCATTTGTGACCCTCTCATCTTTTGCACAAGACTTGGGGGGAATCATGACATTTCCCACCAGTCATGCGATGGATACATGGAAGAGCAAGAGGACAGTAACTGTGGCTTTGGTGGATTCTCAGTCAAAACCACAAGGGGGCAAGAGGGAGAAAAATGAGAAATTTGAACGAAGCAGAGAAAAGCATGGGGACAAGTATACCAGAATGCCAGTTCCGGAGGCTATCACATGCAGCGAGAAGGCATTCAGGAGCCTGTACAAATAATGGGTCGAGCACGGAGTGGTGAAACCTCCAAGGCCCTGGTTGGTTATAACGGAAGAAATGAAAAGAAGACCAGACTTCTGTGTATACCACCAATACACAGGGCATTCTACTATAGACTGTTACAGTCTACAGAGGATATACCATGAGAAATTGGCGGCCGGGGAGATTGTACTAGGAGAAGAAACGTGCAACACTATCACCCATGGTGTAGTCCCGGAAGTCAAGAACTCAAATACTGGCTCTATGTACCATCGAAAAAACTCTGAACTACAGATGAATTAAAAATCCACCCAAGATGGTGGTCCACCAAAAATGGCGGTTCAAGGCCTCGGAAATATCCCTTGCCAAGCAATTGGATGACCAAGGGAGAAGGCACAAGAATTGACGGAAGAAAAAAAAACCACCCAAGAGGGTGGTCCACTCTAAATGGTGGTAAAGTCCTCGTAGACTGCACTTGCCAAGAAATTGGACGACCCAAGTGACGAGGCACCCAATTTCAAGTCCTCGTAGACTGTACTTGCCAAGAAATTGGACGACCCAAGTGACGAGGTGTAAGACCCCAACTTTTATGAATAAAGATGAATTTTCTATAAATATCATTTTTGAATATTATGGAATGAATTTGATATAATGTTATAGTTGTGGGTAATATTTATAAAATTTTCAAAATCATGAAGTTGTTATATAATATTCGATTGGTCGGGGAATATTCATTTTAACAGGGAATATTCGTACAACGATACAATCATTGGTGGACCCCACAACGGAATTATTATCGGATTGAGAAAACGACAAAAATACTTTATGAAAATAACGGCGAAAATTTTACCGTTAACTGTTGAAACACCCGGTGTTAAAAGTATAGTAATACGCGTAGTTGCACAGTAGAACACGGTATTGATTATTGATGCTTACGTGAGAAGTCACTCAGTTTTGTTCAATTATTGTTACAGTAATTGTTGCATAATATCTCATGTTATTTGATTCAATAATTGTCAATATTTTATAATCAATAATTCAGATGATAAAGTTATTAATATTATTATTTGCAATATTAACGATGTCTAGAAGTTCTGTCAAGGAGAGGTTTGGTCACATAATTGCGCGCCAATGGGGAGAAATCCTTATTGGAAAGCCCCATCTTTCCTGGGAACGACCTGATCGATTAATATTGTGAATTATAATAATGATGATGAGTTTTGTTTTATTAGTATTATTAATGTAATAAAACAGAAAAACTTTTTATATAAAACAGAATACTTTTATAAAGTTATTCGTTTTATTAGACTAATAGTAAAATCTTTTTATATAAAACAGAATACTTTTATAAAGTTATACATTTTATTAGACAATAATTAGAATATTTTATATTTTATTATGCATAGTGTTTGTATAGTGCTGCATAGTGTTTGCATAGTAAAATCTTTTTATATAAAAAAGCGAGAATACTTTTATAAAGTTATTCGTTTTATTAGATTATAAATAGAATATATTATATTTTATTGTAAACCAACTGGACCGATCCATTTAAAGTAAATCAATACGGATTTGTTCATGAATTAGTTACTATGCAGTCTATTCTTCTATAAATAGAAGTTCATTCCTTCATTATTTCTTACGAATTCACTGAAACTCTAGAGAGAGAAACTATAGAAAGAGTTCTTCTTCTATAATCTTGGCGTATTTCTTTAAAGTTTAAGAAAGCTTGAGCGTAGTGCAAGTTTTCTTTTGAGTATATCCTCGCCTACTACAAATTCAAAATACTCTTCTTTTACGGTAAGGGATATTATTTGTTGTACTCGTTAGGGGTATTCCTTCTTTCTTATTGGTGAAATTCTTTTGTTATTTCATTCTTTATTATTACATTGGAATAACTTTGTATCTGTGGGATACCTATACTTGGTGAAATTCTTACGTTATTCCATTATTTATTATTATGTTGGAACATCACATGCAATGCGTTTACGCATGACTGGTTCCATTATTTATTATCTGTTAGAATATCATGCCTGAATGCGTTTCGCATGACACTGGTTCCATTATTTATTATTACATTTGAATATCATGCCTATAATGCGTTCGTGCATGACTGGTTCCATTATTTATTATTACATTGGAATAACATGCATGCGATCTCATCGCATGCCTGGTGATTTCTTTTGTTATTCCATTCTTTATTATACTCAGTTAGTTAAAGTTTTGACTTCTATACTACATGAAATTAGTGGAATATCCTTGATATTTGTGCTTCATCCAGTATCTTTTCATGGAAATATTCTTCTGAGCATTCTTAAGTGTTACTCTCTACAAAGAAGTATAATGTTGACAATTTGGACATTATTAGTTCTTGGATAAATTAATTCTTGAACTTGTTTTATTGAATTCTTATATCATTGTCATCATCCTCATGTTTATATTATGTTGAAAGTCATCTGTGGCCTGTAGTGCATAGATGGACTTGGTATGATTATGACCAGGGATTATTCGGTGTAATCATAACCGTAATGTTATAAATGATGTGGAAAAAGTCCTCATTGACCCGTAGTGCATTGATGGACAGTTGTTGGCATGATCATGACCATTGATGAATACACGAATATCCTTGGCTGTGGTGCATGGATAATTTGTGGTTGTGATACTAATGAATATCCTTGGCCGTAGTGCAGGGATAATGTGGATTATTTATTAATCTGAGTCTCAGCGATAAAAGTCATGAAAAACCTTTATAGAAGATAGTAGATTTTATTCTCTACTTGACTCTTCTAATAGATTGCTTGTTCCGCTGCAGTTAAACTTGATGTTTGTTATATTTTATCAGTTTAACACTGTTAAAGGCTAATGATAATTTATTCTGCATTATCTTAGTCATAATATTTCTTACTGGGCTAGTTGAGCTCACCCTTTTGCTTTCATTGTTCTCTTCAAGAAATGAGAATGTAGCTGAGACTAGTCGGGTAACAGAGTGATGGTCCAGATAATAGCATTAGTAGTCCTCACTATTCTATGAAATAGTGTGATAATAAATGTAATGAGGACCCCATTGAGTTTGTATATTGTCTAGATGACAATATTTGTATTAAAACTCACAACATATGTTTAGTTGTATTTTACACGACTGTTGTATAATTAAGTTGTATTTGAATTTTTGTACCATGTATTTGGCCACTCGAATAGGTGATGTATACCCGATTTTGGGGGCGTCATGATTAGTATCAAAACTTAGGGATATGATCCTGGCTAAGATGTGAGAATAGAACTAGGATGGGAGAGGCGGGAATTCCTTCGCTTAGTATGACCTACCTAAGTTTATTTGGTATTTAATTGGTCGGTCAGAATATAGGGATAATATGTTACATGTCAATTAACCTTTGTTTTGTGGGAGTATCTGAAAATGACATCAGAGAATGTTGAGAATAGCAATGGAGCACGAAGCGACCGTTGATTCACCGAGATATGAATAATCGGGATAATGTGCATCGAAGGCGACAATCCTCATGCAAACAACAACAACTTGACCAAATGATGAATGATGGAATGTTAGGAGGCTTTTTATGCAATTCATGCAACAATGAAAGTAGAGAGCGGCTCTATCCAAAATGTAGGTGGAAACACTCGAAACTCTCGGACGGTCACCGCTAAATAGTTCAAGGAGTGGGACCACACGAGTTTATTGGAGAGCCAAAACCACTTAAGGCGTAAGCATGGATAAAATAGATCACCAAGATATTTGATGTCTTGGGATGCTCAGAGAGCAAAAGGTTCCCTTCACGCCTTTATATTGCGAGGAGAGGCGACATTGGTGGGAATCGATAAAGCGTACTCAACTCGCCTTGATGAAGATATCTTGGGAGAAGTTCCAAGAACTATTCAACGACAAGTACTTTCCCGAAAGTATTCGTCACATAAAATAGGTAGAGTTCATCAAGTTGGAGCAGAATAATATGAGCGTGTCGCAGTACGAAGCTAAGCTTGCCGAGTTATCTCGGTTTGCGTCCCACTTGGTGGATAATGAAGAGAGAATGACGCGGATGTTTTTAATAGGTTTAAAGCCAGAGATACATCAACATCTTATTTCTCATAAACTGTGTTTGTATTTAGATATTGTAAATAGGGCTCAGTTAGTAGAGCGCGATAACGAGTCAACGGAACCAAAAGAGAGTAGCCGGCAAAATGATAATACCGGTGAGAAAGCGATCATCGAGCGGTGACAACAAGCGTGGAGGAATCAACGGGCCGAAATGGTAACCACGCCGGTGGTAATCGAGGCCAAAACAATAAGAATAGACATTTCAAGAAGAGGAGATTCAACAATGATGGAAAGACGTCAAAGACCAAGTTGTTAAGGAAGGAGAATGACCACTATCATATGCTTCAAATGTGGAGGGAGGGACACATCGGTCAAATCTAGCTATGATGTCGTTCAAAGCATGTTATAATTGTGGAAAGAAGGTCACTTAGCCCGATTTTATCATTCACCAGAAGATAAGTTCAACTAGGATGGAGGCACCAAAGGTCATCAAAAAAAAGTCAAAGTCGGTAGGTGAGGGATAGCGTTTGTTGTGACCTCCCGAAAGTAAAGGACCCGAATGAGGTCATCAAGGGTAAGCTTATCATAAACTCTAGCAAAGTCTATACTTTATTTGATACCGGTTCTACCCATTCTTTTATTTCTCCTACTTGCGCTCAACGATTAAATTTGACTCCAGAGAAATTAGACTTTGACTTATCTGTGAAAACTCCGTTGGGAGAAACTTTCATTACATCCACTGTTTATAAGTCTTGTTTGGTTCAAATCGGTACCCTCACATTACCTGTCGATCATATTTCATTGAAAATACTTGCATTTGATGTGATTCTAGGGATTGATTGGTTAACTACTCGTCAGGCTAAAATTGATTGTTTTCATAAGGTTGTTAGCTTTCATATTCCTAATCAACCTATTATGCAAATTCAAGCGACCAAACCATTAAAATCAATCACGGTCATCTCAAGCCATAAAGCTATTCGTTTATTAAAAAATGGATGTCAAGCTTTCTAAGCTCATGTCACGGATCTAAACAAAAATACGTCAGTTTTGAATGATATTTCTATTGTTAATAAATTCCCTGACGTATTCCCTGAAGAACTTCCTGGCCTACCCCCAGAGCATGAAATTAAATTTTGTATCGACCTTGAACCCGGTACAAAAACCATTTCCAAAGCCCCATATCGAATGGCTCCTATTGAACTTCAAGAGTTAAAGACCCAATTGCAAGAATTGTTAGACATTGGTTTCATTCATCCTAGTACGTCTCCTTTGGGTGCTCCTATTCTATTCGTGAAGAAGAAAGATGGGAGTATGTGACTTTGTATTGATTATCGGGAGTTGAATCATGTCACCATCAAAAATAGGTACCCATTTCCACGTATTGATGACCTGTTTGACCAGTTGCAAGGAGCCAAATTCTTTTCAAAGATTGATCTTCGTTCCGGATATCACCAATTGAAGATTAGAACCGATGACATTCTAAAGACGGCTTTCAAAACTCAGTACGGGCATTATGAATTTCTAGTCATGTCCTTTGGATTGACTAATGCTCATGCTGCCTTCATGGATATGATGAACCGAGTATTCAAGGAATATTTGGATCACTTTGTGGTCGTCTTTATTGATGACATCCTTATT
Organism: Panax ginseng; assembly: GCA_020205605.1. Lineage (NCBI taxonomy): Eukaryota > Viridiplantae > Streptophyta > Magnoliopsida > Apiales > Araliaceae > Panax > Panax ginseng. The sequence continues at coordinate 10,537,382 of CM035150.1, forward strand.
TATTCCAAAAGTCGTGAAGATCATGAGCAACACTTGAGGCTGACACTCCAAAAGCTTCGTGAATACAAGCTTTATGCCAAGTTGAAGAAATGTGAGTTACGGCGAGGAAGTAGCATTCCTTGGGCACGTAGTATTAAGTCATGGAATATCATTGACGGCAAAGATTGAAGCAATTCAAAGTCGGGAGCAACCTAAATCGATGATCAAATCGTAGCTTTTCTGGCTTAGCGGTTATTATCAGAGATTCGTTGAGAATACCTTGCTTTCATTTCAGATTCCATCTTCCCTGTCATCATGATTTCTCCATTGCTCATCTCCTGTATTTAAGATATCATTCTAGAATACAGCTTCAAAATAAGGGTTAATTGATCAAATTAACATATCACATAATATCCCGATATTATGACTGACCAACAATTAAGCTTAGGTAGGACACACTAGCGAAGGATTTACTCATCTCTCCCCTCCTAGCTCTATTCCCCGATCTCCGCCAGAGATCATATCCCTAAGCTCTGATACCAAATGTGACAAATGTCCCATTAGTGGACAGCACCTCACATTGGTACCTATCAGTTTGCCACCGCAGAACGGCGTCCCCTACGGAGAGTGGCTTCGGTGCATCCCCCATCAACAGGAAGTCACCAGCGAGAGGCTCGGGGTTCTTTACTTATAGCTCGATACAAATCGTGGCGACCCCAAAATAGGTCCATTCCATCCAACCCATTTCGAGTCGCCAAATACATGGTACAAAAACAAATACAACTTGAGAATACAATTGTCGTGCAAAATACGACAAACACATATCTTGTGAGTTTAAATACAACTATTGTCTAATAGACAGTATAAAAACTCAAAAGGGGTCCTCATTAAAATTATTGATACGCTATTTCACAGAATAGTGAAGACTACTAATGCAACCATCTGGACCGTCAATCCATTCCCCGACTAGTCCCCCAATATATTCTCATTTCAAGAGAAACGGTGAAAGAAAGGGTGAGCTCAACTAGCCCAGTAAAGAATATTATGCCTAAGATAATATATAACAAATTATCATTAGTCTTCAACAGGGAAAAATCTGATAAAATATAGTAGACAACAAGTTTTAGATCAACAACTGCAGCAGAAACAACAATTCATTGGGAGAGTCAAGTAGAGAAAGAATTCTACTATCTTCTAAGATTTAAAAGTCCATCATCAATATTTTATCCTTGTAACATCAATCAATATACATCTTGAATCAAATATTCATCTTTGCACTTCTGAGCCAAAGATATTCATTTGTATCACCGATTGGTCATGTTCATCTCAACACTGTTCATCTTTGCACTACGGGCCAAAGATATTCATTAGGTAATCATTCATCTTTTGCACTCTGTGCCAAAGATATTCATCGATTAATCATTCATCTTTGCACTCTGTGTGCCAAAGATATTCATCGATTAATCATTCATCTTTGCACTTTCTGGGCCAAAGATATTCGATAATATCATCATTTAGGACCGAGGATGATGAAAAATATCTTCAAAGAAAACGAATCCAATGAAACAAAACAACAAATATTAGAGATTCGTATTACAGTTTATCCAAGATCAATAATACTCCATAATAACCAATTTCAAATTAAAATTCAAGAATAAAGAACAAAACATGGATACAATCAAAGATAGTAACCATAATAGATATCTTGGACAAAAAGAAGAAAATTTCATTTTTTAGTGAATAGTGCCGTATACGTGAATAGTAACTCCGACACCAAAAGATAGAAATTCCATAAGAAAAATCATCATGCTTCGTGAATAGTACTCGTGAATAGTAACTCATGAATAGTAACTCGTGAATAGTAACTCATGAATAGTAACTCATGAATAGTAACTCGTGAATAGTACTCCGTATTCGTACATAGTACCGTATACGTAAAAAATGTCATATACATGAATAATGTCGTATACGTGAATAGTGCCGTATACGTGAATAGTGTCGTATACATGAATAGTAACCCCGATACAAAAAGGTAGAAATTTCACAATAAAATCTATACCAATATTTTGGTATAATGATATTGAAAGAATAACATCATTACGAAAAAATATCCCTTACAATCCCTTAAAATCCCTTACTATCCCTTACCTCAAAAAAAGAAACACTTACATTTGGATATCGGATGTATTTGAAGGAAACTTGCACTGATGAATAGCAACTCACCAAGTATCTAAATACTCATAAAATACACTCGATAATCTAGAGAGAAAAAGAGAGAAAACTTATGAATTCTGGTGTGATTTTCAATTCTAATTTAGCCCTCTATTTATAGGAAAATGTTAGCACGCCGAAGCAGACTTAACCTGCTACCTGATGGCTTTACCTGCTACTATTCCACCCACCACATTCGAAAATTCAATTGAGCACATTTCTCACCAACCAAAAGTGGGGCCCACCAATTCTAGAATTTTCCACCAAAATCATTTATAACCTAATTTCCGAATCAGTCACCTCTTAAAATTCATAACAAATTATACGCTCATTTTTAACGGTTCAAAATTTGTGGACATATACTCAACTTATATATGTATAACATATCCAAAAATTACAACAATCCAACGGTCGGATTAAATATTATAACTCACACAATAAAGTTGTAATAACACCGATTTGATCTTTTAATACCTCCAATCCGACAAAATACTGATAAAACTCCTCAACATTAACTCCTTCATTTATAACCACATACATAAACCCATCATTTATATCCACATCAAATAAATATTTCCTTATCATATAAATCAATAATTAATTATTCACAAATAATATTACAGAATCACAATTATGGCAACCGGTAGTTTCCGGAAAAGAGGGGCTTTCCGATAAGGATTTCTCTCCTTCTTGGTAGCCGCAATTAGGTGACCAAACCTCTCCTGATGAGAACTTTCTAGACATTGCCAATAATGTTATCTAATAATATTATTCCAAATAATATGAATTATTGATCGATAATGGAAAATCTGCATGCGATGACAATTATTGAAACAACATAAATATAAAATATCAACGCAGCAATTATTGAATCAATAAAATAAAATATTGAACAGTAATTACTGTAACAATTATTGATTAGTGCCTTCTTACGTAAGGATCAATAATTCAACAATACTGCATGTAATCACCGTGTCTTCTTGCATGCAACCACGCCAGACATCGTTTTAACCACCAGGGTATTCCAACAGTGTTAACGATAACAACTACGCCGTTATTTATAAAAACTCAAATTTGTCGTTTTCTTCATCCGAACGTTATCCGTTATGGGGCCCACAAATGGCTGCGCCGTCGTACAAAACCCGGCAAAAATAATATTCCACGACCAAACGAATATTCCCCGACAAAAATGAATATTTTATAACCACTTGCTTATTTTGAAAAAAAATTCATATAGCACCCTTAACTTTGCTTTTTATCAATTTAACCATTTATTGAATAGAAAAATTGAATACTTTTATTTCATAAAATTCGGGGTCTTACAATCTCCCCTCCTTATGAAATTTCGTCCTCAAAATTTATGTACCTAGTATTGTAGATTCGTTGAGAATACCTTGCTTTCATTTCAGATTCCATCTTCCCTGTCATCATGATTTCTCCATTGCTCATCTCCTGTATTTCAGATATCATTCTAGAATATAGCTTCAAAACAAGGGTTAATTGAACAAATTAACATATCACATAATATCCCGATATTATGACTGACCAACAATTAAGCTTAGGTAGGACACACTAGCGAAGGATTTACTCATCTCTCCCCTCCTAGTTCTATTCCCCGATCTCCGCCAGAGATCATATCCCTAAGCTCTGATACCAAATGTGATAAATGTCCCATCAATGGACAGCACCTCACATTGGTACAAATCAGTTTGCCACCGCAGAACGGCGTCCCCTACGGAGAGTCTGGCTTCGGTGCATCCCCCATCAACAAGATGTCACCAGCGAGAGGCTCGGGGCTCTCTCCTTATAGCTTTGATACCAACTGTGATGACCCCAAAATAGGTCCATTCCATCCAACCCATTCTGAGTCGCCAAATACATGGTACAAAAACAAATACAACTTCAGTAATACAATTGTCGTGCAAAATACGACAACAGATATACTGTGAGTTTAAATACAACTATTGTCTAATAGACAGTATAAACACTCAAAAAGGGTCCTCATTACAATTATTGATACATTATTTCACAGAATACTGAGGACTACTAATGCAACCATCTGGACCGTCAATCCATTCCCCGACTAGTCCCAGCTATATTCTCATTTCCTGAAGAGAACAGTGAAAGAAAGGGTGAGCTCAACTAGCCCAGTAAAGAATATTATGACTAAGATAATATACAACAAATTATCATTAGTCTTCAACAACGAAAAATCTGATAAAATATAGTAGACAACAAGTTTTAGATCAACAACTGCAGCGGAAACAACAATTCATTAGAAGAGTCAAGTAGAGAAAGAATTCTACTATCTTCTAAGATTTAAAAGTCCATCATCAATATTTTATCCCTGTAACATCAATCAATATACATCTTGAATCAAATATTCATCTTTGCACTACAGGCCAAAGATATTCATTTGTATCACCAGTTGGTCATGTTCATCTCAACACCTGTTCATCTTTGCACTACGGGCCAATGATATTCATTAGGTAATCATTCATCTTTGCACTACAGGCCAAAGATATTCATCAGTTAATCATTCATCTTTGCACTACAGGTCAAAGATATTCATCAGTTAATCATTCATCTTTGCACTACAGGCCAAAGATATTCAGTAATATCATCATTTAGGACTAAGGATGATGAAAAATATCTTCAAAGAAAATGAATCCAGTGAAACAAAATAACAAATATTAGAGATTCGTATTACAGTTTATCCAAGATCAATAATACTCCATAATAACCAATTTCGAAGTAAAATTCAAGAATAAAGATCAAAACATGGATACAATCAAAGATAGTAACTATAATAGACATCTTGGACAAAAAGAAGAAAATTTCATTTTTCGATGAATAGTGTCGTATACGTGAATAGTAACTCCGACACCAAAAGATAGAAATTCCACAAGAAAAATCATCATGCTTCGTGAATAGTAACTCGTGAATAGTAACTCATGAATAGTAACTCGTGAATAGTAACTCATGAATAGAAACTCATGAATAGTAACTTGTGAATAGTAACTCATGAATAGTAACTCATGAATAGTACTCCGTATTCGTACATAGTACCGTATACGTAAAAAATGTCATATACATGAATAATGTCGTATACGTGAATAGTGTCGTATACGTGAATAGTAACCCCGATACAAAAAGGTAGAAATTTCACAATAAAATTCATACCAATATTTCGGTATAATGATATTGAAAGAATAACATCATTACGAAAAAATATCCCTTACAATCCCTTACTATCCCTTACCTCAAAAAGCAAAGACTTACGATTGGATATCGGATATGTTGAAGGAAACTTGCACTGATGAATAGCAACTCACCAAGTATCTAAATACTCACAAAATACACTCGATAATCTAGAGAGAAAAAGAGAGAAAACTTATGAATTCTGGTGTGATTTTCAATTCTAATTTAGCCCTCTATTTATAGAAAAATGTTAGCACGCAAAGCAGGACTTGACACGCTACACCGATGATTTTTTTACCGCTACTATTCCACCCACCACATTTTAAAATTCAATTGAGAACATTTCTCACCAACCAAAAGTGGGGCCCACCAATTCTAGAATTTTCCACCAAAATCATTTATAACCTAATTTCCGAATCAGTCACCTCTTAAAATTCATAACAAATTATACGCTCATTTTTAACGGTTCAAAATTTATGGACATATACTCAACTTATATATGTATAACATATCCAAAAATTACAACGATCCAACGGTCGGATTAAATATTATAACTCACACAATAAAGTTGTAATAACATCGATTTGATCTTTTAATACCTCCAATCCGATAAAATACTGATAAAACACCTCAACATTAACTCCTTCATTTATAACCACATAAATAAACCCATCATTTATATCCACATCAAATAAATATTTTCTTATCATATAAATCAATAATTAATTATTCACAAATAATATTACAGAATCACAATTATGACAACCAGGCCGTTCCCAAGAAAGAGGGGCTTTCCGATAAGGATTTCTCCTTCTTGGGCGCCGCAATTAGGTGACCAAACCTCTCCTTGATGAACTTTCTAGACATTGCCAATAATGCTATCTAATAATATTATTCCAAATAATATGAATTATTGATCCGATAATGAAAAATATTTGTGCGATGACAATTATTGAAACAACAATAATATAAAATATCAATATGACAATTATTGAATCAATAAAATAAAATATTGAGCAGTAATTCTTGTAACAATAATTTGAGTAGTGCCTTCTTACGTAAGGATCAATAATTCAACAAAACTATGCAATACTGGTGTCTCTTTTGTGCAACCACGCAGCGTATTCGTATTTTAACCAATTGGGATATTCCAGCAGTGTTAACGGTAATAACTACTGTTGTTATTTAAAAAAACTCAAATTTATCGTTTTCTTCATCCGACCGTTATCCGTTATAGGGCCCACAAATAGCTGCGCCGTCGTACAAAACCCGGCAGAAAGAATATTCCACGACCAAACGAATATTCCCCGATAAAAATGAATATTTTATAACCACTTGCTTATTTGGAAAAAAAATTCATATAGCACCCTTAACTTTTCTTTTTATCAATTTAACCATTTATTGAATAGAAAAATTGAATACTTTTATTTCATAAAATTTGGGGTCTTACACATACCATCCAATACCATCCTGGAAAAGTGAACGTGGTAGCTGACGCATTGAGTAGAAGATCATATGCAAGTACGAGTGCGATATTTTCAACACAAAGGCCCATTTTGTGTGACTTGCAAAAGATGAAGATAGAGTTAAAGACTCCAGGGACCCATGTGATGATGGCGAATATACAAGTAGAACCGACATTAATTGATAAAGTTAAAGTTGCTCAAGCTACAGACTTGGAGCTGATGCGTATGAGGAAGAAAGTGCAAGAAGGTGCTATGCCGGAAACAAGAATCGATGAAGAAGGAATACTTTGAGTCAACTCCAGACTTTGTGTTCATAACGACCACGATTTAAAGTATAAAATCATGATGGGCGCACAACACTTTGTTTGCAATCCATCACGGGAGTACTAAAATGTATCATGATATTAAATCATACATTTTGGTGGAGCAATATGAAGAGAGATAGCGTTGTTTATCTCAAGGTGTCTAACTTGTGAGCGAGTTAAAGCGAGACATCAAGTACCAAAAGGTCCATTGCAACCACTTGAAATTCCGAATGGAAATGGGAGCACATTACTATAGATTTCATTCTAGGTCTTCCTAAGGTTTCTCAAGGTATAGATGCGATTTGGGTCATTATTGATAGATTGACCAAGTCCGCTCATTTCTTCTTGATACAAGAAACTTATACACTTGAGCGTCTTGCTCGTATGTACATAAACGAGATTGTAAGATCCGCATGGTATGTCAATTATCCATAGTTTACGATCGAGACCCAAGATTCACTTCACGATTTTGGGTTAGTTTGCGTAAAGCTATAGCGCATGATTCTGATTTAGCTCGGCATATCATCCTCGAGACGGACGAGGCGTTCGGAGAGGACTATTCAAACTCTTAAAGATTTATTAAGACTACTGTGTCCTTGACTTCAAGGAAGTTGGGATAAGTTCTTACCATTGGTGGAGTTTTCCTACAACAACAGTGTGACGCCCCCAAAATAGGAATACATCACCCATCTTGAGTCGCCAAATACATGGTACAAAATTCAAATACAACTTAATTATACAACAGTCGTGTAAAATACGACTAAACATATATCTTGTGAGTTTTAATACAAATATTATCATCTAGACAATATACAAACTCAATGGGGTCCTCATTACATTTATTGTCACACTATTTAATGAGAATAGTGAGGACTACTAATACTATCATCTCGGTCCATCACTCCGGTTCCCAGACTCGTCCCAGCCTATATTCTCATTTCACAGAAAAAAAGTGAAAGAAAGGGTGAGCTCAACTAGCCCAAGAAGAAATATTATGACTAAGATAATACGAATAAATTATCATTAGCCTTAAACACAACATCAAAAGCGATCTACAATATAACAAACATCAAGTTTAAGCTGCGATTGGAACAAGCAATCCATTAAAAGAGTCAAGTAGAGAATAAAATCTACTATCTTCTTTAATTTAAAAGGTTTTTCATCACTTTTATCGCTGGGACACAGCTTAATAAATAATCCACATCATCGAATCACCCCTGCACTACAGCCAAGGATATTTTTTAGTATCACGACCACAACTATCCATGCACTACGGGCCAAGAATATTTGTGTATTCACTAATGGTCATGATCATGCCAACAACTGTCCATCAATGCACTACGGCCAATGAGGACTTTTACCACATCATTTGTAACATTACGGTCATGATTATACCGAATAATCCCTGGTCATAATCATACCAAGTCCATCTATGCACTACAGGCCACAGATGACTTTCAAAAAAATATAAACATGAGGATGAATGATATAAGAATTCAATAAAACAAGTTCAAGAATTAATTTATCTAGGAACTGATAACGTCCAAATTGTCAACATGATACTGTTTTGTAGAGTAAAATTCAAGAATGCTCAGAAGAATATTTTCATGAAAAGATACTGGATGAAGCGCAAATAACAAGGATATTTCACTAATTTCATGGAGTATAGAAGTCAAAGTTTTAATCAACTTAGTATAATAAAGAATTGAATAACAAAAGAAATCACCATGCATGCGATAGGCTTGCAGCAAAAGTTATTCTAACGAGAATAATAAATCTTTGGAACCGGTCCGGCGTAAAAGCGCATGCAGACGGGATATTCTAATGTAAGAATAATAAATCTGGAACGGAATAGGCGTAAAAGCGCATGCAGATAGGATATTCAACAGAATAATAAAGACTAGAACCGGGTTGTTCGTAAAGCGCATGAGACGAGGATATTCAATGAATAATAAAGAATAGAATAACAGGGAGAATTTCACCAAGTATAGGGAAATCTGCATGTATACGGGTTATTCAATGAGAATAATAAAGAATGGAATAATGAAGTTCTCTTCATGAATCTGAAAATAATACCCCCTACCTTAAGAAGAAGAGTACTAGATATATAAGTAGTGAAGTAGCAGAATAATTTTCTTCTTTTCTCTCTGTAGTTTATCTCTACAGAGTTTAATTGAATTAAGTAAAGAAATAATGAAGGAATGAGCTTCTATTTATAGAAAAAAGACCAGATAGTAACTAACTCATGAGCGGTCCAGATTGATTTATTTTAATCTGACGGTCCATATTTAAAGAAAAATCTTTTAAATAAAATATAATATATTCTATTTATAATCTAATAAAACAAATAACTTTATAAAAGATTTTACTACTATGCAAACACTATCTGATACCTTATATGCAAACACTATGCAGTATTTATGCAAAAACTATGCATAATAAAATATAATATATTCTAATTATTGTCTAATAAAATAGAAACTTTATAAAAGTATTCTATTTTATATAAAAAAGATTTTACTATTAGCCTAATAAAGCGAATAACTTTATAAAAGTATTTTTGTTTATATAAAAAGCTTTTCTGTTTTATTACATTAATAATACCAATAAAACAAAAGCTGGTGACTTATCACATAAGCATCGATACTCAATAAAGTGTCTTACTCTTTATGCAACCGCGTATTCTTTGTACTTTTACTACTGAAGTAGTTCAACAGTATTAATGGTAAAACTTCCGTCGTTATTTTCAATAAAATATTTTTGTCGTTTTCTCAATCTGACAATAATTTTGTTGTGGGGTCCACCAATGATTGTGTCGTTGTACGAATATTCCCCGACCAATCGAATATTATATACAACTTGCGTACTTTGCAAAATTTATAAATATTACCCACAACTATAACATTATATCAAATTTACTCCATAATATTCAAAAATGATATTTATAGAAAATTCATCTTTATTCAAAAAATTGGGGTCTTACAACCTCCCCTTCTTATGAAATTTCGCCCTCGAAATTAGGTGTACGCACTGGTATGTCGAAGAGGTAAGGATACCTTGATTTCATTTTTGATTCTAACTCCCAAGTCATTTCCTCAACATCGTGGTTTCTCCACAAAACTTTGACTTGAGGTATAACCTTGGAGCGTAGAATATGTTCCTTATTATCTAAGATTTGAAGGGAACTTCTTCATACGTCAAATCTTCCGCTATTTCAGTCGGTTCTAACTCAATAATGTGGTTGGGTCTTTCACATATTTACGTAACATGGATATGTGAAAACGTTATGAACATTTAGACATACTTGGCGGTAAAAGCAAGTCTATAGCCATAGTTCCTACTCGATCGATGATTAAAATGGGTCGATGAATCGAGGATTGAGTTTTCCTCTCTTTCCAAATCTTGTAACTCCTTTCCATGGAGCAACATGTAACAACACATGATCTCCTATATCGAATTCCACGTCCTTTCGATGAAGATCAAGATAACTCTTTTGTCGATCTTGTGAGGGTTTTATATCGTTATCGGATCGTTTGAATCTTTTCCGTAGTCATACGTACCAACTCCGGTCCCAACAACGTTGCTTCACCCACCTCATCCCAGCATACTGGAGAACAACACTGTGAGACCCCGAATTTTATGAAATAAAAGTATTCAATTTTTCTATTTTGGTAAATAGTTAAATTGATAAAGTTTAAAGTTAAGGGTAATATGTGAATTTTTTTTTCAAAGTAATCAAGTTGATATAAAATATTCGTTGTGTCGGGGAATATTCGATTAGTCGGGGAATATTCTTTTTGTCGGGGAATATCTGTACGACAATACAATCATTGGTGGACCCCACAACGGAATTATTATCGAATTGAGAAAACAACAAAAATATTTTTATGAAAATAACGGCGGAAGTTTTACCATTAACTGTTGAAACACCCGGTGTTAAAAGTACAATAATACGCGTGGTTGTATAGTAGCACACGGTATTGATTATTGATGCTTACGTAATAAGTCACTCAGTTTTGTTTTATTAGTATTATTAATGTAATAAAACAGAAAAGCTTTTTATATAAAACAGAATACTTTATGAAGTTATTCGTTTTATTAGGCTAATAGTAAAATCTTTTTATATAAAACAGAATATTTTTATAAAGTTATCTGTTTTATTAGAAAATAATTAGAATATATTATATTTTATTATGCATAGTGTTTGCATAGTAAAATCTTTTATAAAGTTATTCGTTTTATTAGATTATAAATAGAATATATTATATTTTATTTAAAAGATTTTGCTTTAAATATGGACCGTCAGATTAAAGTAAATCAATCTGGACCGTTCATGAGTTAGTTACTATGCAGTCCATTTTTCTATAAATAGAAGCTCATTCCTTCATTATTTCTTACGAATTCAATGAAACTCAAGATAGAGAAATTATAGAGAAACTATAGAAAAGTATTCTGCTACTTTTCTACTCTTATATTCAGTTTCTTTTACGGTTAGGGGTATTATTTCTTTTGTATTCATGAAGAGAACTTTTGTTATTCCCTTATTTATTATTACATTTGAATAATAACTTTTGTATATCTTGCTACCCTATACTTGGTGAAATTCTTCGCTTATTCCATTCTTTATTATTATTCTCGTTTGAATATCATCATGCGTTCTGTGGGACACGGGTTCCATTATTTATTATTATGTTGGAATAACTGTTTATCTTGAAGTACCACATACATGGTGAAATTCTTCATTATTCCATTCTTTATTATTCTCGTTGGAACATCCTGTCTATGCTTTTACGCATGACACGGTTCTATTATTTATTATTTCATTGGAATAACTTTTATGCAGACGGCCTATCGAATGCACCGTGAATTCTTTCATTATTTCATTATTTATTATTTTGTTGGAATATCATGTCTGTGCGTTTACGCATGACCTGGTTCCATTCTTTATTATCGTGAGAGCCCCGAATCCGGGCCCCAAATCACCGCGGATCCGGTTCACTCATTCTACTACTATTGCGGAAGATATAAACATAAATTGTTTATACATTAAACATTATACACTATCCCAAGGTCGAGTAACCATAACTTATACACATTTCATAACTTATCTGACACATGATATTATCATCATACAAGACTATTACAAAACTAATCGCGCACATTAACTTTAAGCTGGAACTGTCTTTAACTTTCCTTGTATCCGACGCATTCATCTTAATCTGCAATGTTTTATCATGATATAGCAAGGGTGAGCATGAAAGTTGCCCAGCAAGTTTAAATACAATTTAAGGATATATCATGATTGAAAGAGTCTGAGTAATAAGCTGGCTATAATTCACAATGTAGTTGTGAATTAGCATGAACAAAACTTTTGACTGAACAAGTATTACATAGGAACAATATATATATATGGACCAACTGGTAATGAAGGTGATCAGCCTTTCATACCTGACTTATACATACAAGATGTACAGAGTACAATTCAACATGGAAATCAACAATGATTAACCATAAGCTTATCCGAATGAAACAACTCTTAGTAGAGTTAAGAAAAACAAACTTGCATGTTCCGTTGATTATCAACACGAAATATAACTTAGCTTTATTCGAATACCTAATACAGATAATACCGATCTCTAAATATTAGAATAATATCATCACAGTATAAAATAATATAAACACATTACTACATAATCCTATCAGTCTATACAACACATGAAACTTTGTATCAGGTCAAACTATTTCGATCGACTTGAAAGCAAATACGATTCTAACATCCCGAAGCATACAATAAATTAATACTCGAGTTTAAGTTCAATTAAACTCTGCTTAAACACTTAACAATTATCACAGATAATTTTCTTATTAGTCAAAACAATTTTAATAGGCTTATAATAAATTTTCAAGTAATTATTACCATTTATCATGATTTTCTAATCATTAACAAGTATTTAAATGAATTAAATACCACAATATTCTAATATCATTAATATAATTTAATAATAACCATTAATGAATTACATGCCACAATATTATTTCATATTCATAATATCTCAAAGTATTTTCAATACTTTATTACTTACATTAAATGTTTTTAAAGTAATTCAAAACATTAATCAATAATTGATATTAAAATAAATACCACATTATTCCTTGATCATTAATATTTATTTAATATCAAATCATAACAAAATTTTATAATATAATTATACTATATCAAAGTATTTTAATACCTTAAAATCATAATTCTATGATTTTTAAACAATCAAATCCATTATCCGATAATTGCTAAAAATATTAAAATATTAATATTTTCATTTAAAATATCAAAAGTTATATTTTATAACTTAAAAATTTTTATAACACTTAAATCATTTTTATATGATTTTTAAAGCATTAAATCTACTTTTCCACAATTTATTTAATATATTCATTAAATAAACTAATTATCATTAATAATAAATATTAATGAAATTCATCACAAAATATCAAAAGTTATCAAAAATAACTTAAAATATTTTCAAACACCATAATATAATTTTTCATGATTTTTCATGAAGTAAACTATTTTAAATAATTTATCTAATATTATAATTAAATAAATTAAATACTTTTATTATTTAAATATTTATAAAATATACTCAAATAATTAAAAATTATTTTAGGACTTTAAAATAATTTTTCGTAATTTATTATGTATTTTTAATAATTAAAATCTAAATTTTTCTATTTTTAAATGGGTTTGGAAATTATTGAAAATAAAATAATTAGAATCAAAGTCGCTAAAGGCTATAGCGACAGACAATATCCGTGGTCTTAGGTGTTCTTGAGCTCAAGAACACGACCATCTTGATTTGAAAGTGCCTTTGGTTTGACCGATTATAACTTCTTGCTCTTAACGATTACGGGCAATCTACAACTTGGATCTTGTATAGGAAATACAATACTACAATTACCAACAAGCATCACGGCTAAAAAACATCAGATCTGGGAGATATTGGCCATCAAAATAGTTGTCAGACATGTTCTTCACGAAGAACAGTTCGAGGTGCCTACTTTGGACCTATATAACTTGATGATCGTGAAATATTTATGTAATATATCAATTGCAGTGTGTATAAAACATGTAGGAGTACAACTACAAAGCATCATAACACAATAAAATCATAGCATGAGCAAGATCTACCCGGTCAAAGTTGACCACAAAAATTGCTCAAAAAAAATCTGGGTTCGTGTTCTTCAGCATTTTCGGTCAACGGGATTTGACCATGAATAACTCCCGATCTACAATGGCTTGATTAAAGACCACATATCAGGATACACATAACAACTTTTAAACAACAAAAATCAAGATCGAGCAAAGAGTTATAAGCCCTGACATTTGATGAAAAATCTCAGAATTCAGTTTTTCCAACTTGCTTAAATCTTCAAATTCGTGCACTTTGATGTTATGGGTCCTTGATTTATCAACTTAGAACATTAATAGACTCCCTATTACACAACTTTAAACAATCAATTGCATCAATTAACATAGAATCGAAGGATTTCTAATTTTTGGGATTTTATACCTTTTCAAGCTTTGATTTCTTGATTTCTAACTTTGATGCTTCTGATTTGTTGTTTGTGATGGCTGGGCTTTGATTATGAGGTTATGGGCAAGACAAAATCGTAGGTTTGAGCTTGAGAGAGTCAAGGATGGGTATTATGCAAAAATTAGTAACCAAATGAATTTTTCTCTCTCTAATCTATATATACAATTGTTAGATGCATGAATGGCTGGAAAAGTGGTTGATTGCTGGAGTTGTGAGTCACCAAGAGTTAGTAAGGTTAGGTAAGCAACTAAAGTTTTGGACACAACTACAAGTTAGCTCACTAAAACACTCAAAAGGGCATTATAGTCATTTGGTTTGTACTTTTAGTAGCTAAATTGTCCAATGCTCCAACCCTTAGGGTTTAGGGTTTGAGCCTTTAGGGTTTAGGGTTTGAACCCTCAGGATTTAAAAAAAAAACTTTCTAGGATTTCCAAATTTAAGTTTTCAAAATAGAAAATTAATTATAATTAGGATTGATAATTATATTATAATTTCCTAATCATAAATTAAGCTTGTCAATTAGGATTATTATTTCCTAATTAAATTTGCTAATTTAGCAATTAGGATCATAATTAGTCATTAGAGTTTATAACCCACTAATTAGGATTTTACATAGAAAATAATCTTTCAATTTAGAAATTAGGTTTCCTAATTTAGATTAGGTTTCTAATTACAATAAAGTTTACTAATCTCATTCAAGCTTCTTTAATTAGGGTTAAGGCTTCCTAATTAACATTAAACTCTATAAGTTAATAATTAGGTTTTCTCTAATTGCATGTCCTAGGGTTTTCAATATTTGAAATTAGGGCTTTCCAATTAATCAATTAGGGTTATCCCTAATTACACTTACAATTAATAACATAGAAACTCTATACTTAACTTCAAGCTTCCCACTTAGGGTTTTAATATCCCGATTTAGGGTTTCAGACAGAATAATTAAGGTTCAAATTTTGGAATTTAGGGTTTACTAAATAATTAAGTTTTACCCTATTAAACTTATAATCTAAATCACTTGAGCATTATAATTTCTCCGTTATATTCTCGAGATTAGGTTTCAAATATTCAAAATCTGAAATTAGGATTTTCAGATATGGTATTAGGGTTTTCTAATACTCAAATAGGGTTTCCAGTAATTCATTAGGGTTTTTCCCTAATTAATTTATAATTAATTACGTTAAACCTTATATATAGCATTGCATTCCCAATCTAGGGTTTTTAATATCCAAATTAGGGTTTGACACAGATATAATTTTACATGATCAACCCTTGACCCTTAACCACATTCTGTACACATACATAACAAATTTCACAGAACTTAAATCACATAAATCCTTAATCCTGAATAATTCACCTAAATCCTTCACATAATTTTGAAATCCTCAAAATTCAATCCTAATAACATCAAACGCATACACTTATTTTCTGTCTAGGTCTAATATTTGACCTTAAATCAATCATTTAAGATTTTGTAAAATTATCTAAATTCTCGGGTTGTCACAATTATTCTGTTGAAATAACTTGTCTATGTGGATTACTGCATGCATTGTAAATGATCCTTCGTATTCATACGAATAGTATTTTCATTAAAAAGGGGTTTCTGTCAGGGGCAGTTTCGTAATTTTTCTGACCCTCAAAAATTCTGGAAAAATTTTAAATGATAATTTGATGATTTTTCTAGATTGTGTCCAAAAATGCCGATTTTTGGATGTATAGATTAAGAGTTATGGATTTTATGGGGAAAGACTATTTTAAAAGTAAACCCTTATAACGCCTTGTGGTTAACTCCAAAATTGGTAAAAATTTTATTGGGAGTACATGTATATAACAGAAGTATACCCTATAAATTTTGGAATTTTTGGACAAAAGTACAATTTATGATAAATGTCTAAATATTCGGCAGTTTTAGCCATATGAAAAATAGTAAATGAATTTTAAAAATTTTGAGAAAAATATATGTTGAAGATGGGACTATATTCTGCTAAATCCCAGAAAAGAAATATTTTTGGGACTGATTTGGTATTTTTCATAAAAATAAACTAGTTATGAGTAAATAAATTAAATATGTTATGTGAAGTAATAAAATTGGAAAATAGGATTTTATGGCTTGAGAATCCTATATAGGGTATATGCAGATTTTTGATGAGGGATTTGATCATTGATTATGAAATCTTATGAGTATGGCATTTTTGAATGATTAAATGCATTATTTGATAAAGTGTAAACAATTGAAATAAATTGTTTATAAGTTTAAGAAATGATTAAAATATTGTTATAACATTAATGATATTAGATTATGAGATTATTAAGTGATTGATAACATTTGGTTATTATTGAATGCTGAATAAATTGTATTATAAATGTTTAATATTTATCATTTATCTCATTTGATTAATTCTTATATCATTGTCATCATCCTCATACTTATATTGTGTTGAAAGTCATCTTTGGTCGTAGTGCATAGATGGACTTGGTATGATTATAATAGGGATTATTCGGTATAATCATGGTAGTAATGCTCTACAAATGATGTGGAAAAAGTCCTCATTGACCCGTAGTGCATTGATGGACAGTTTTTGGTATGATTATGGCTATGGATTCTCTTCGGCCAAGGGTGCAAAGATGAATTATTTTATGGCATGATCATGATCGTTGATGAAAACACGATTATCTTTAGCCCGTAGTGCATGGATAATTCGTGGTCGTGATATTAACTAATATCCTTAATGTAGTGCATGGATAATTCGGTGATATGGATTGATTATCATTTGAGTCTCGTGATGAAATATAAATTCATGGATGTGATATTAATGAATATCCTTGGTAGTAGTGCGGGGTGATTCGATGATGTGGATTATTTATTAAAGTGAGTCTCGTGATAAAATATTTATTATACACTTTTAATTCGTAGAAGATAGTAGATATCATGCTCTACTTGACTCTTCTAAAATACTGATTGTATGTCTTTGGCATATAGTGCAAAGATGAATTGTTAATGAATATCTTTGGTAGTAGTGCAAAGAAGAATTTATTAGTATGATTATGAGCGAGAATTACGATTTGGTATAACCATGATTTTTGATGTTTCGAGGAGAAGATAGGTGATGAAAATTATCTTAAATCACAGTTGCGAAGAGGAATTTAGAACCACAATTATGATTATGAGTTATTCATATAATTGTGGGATGAGGCTATTGATTTATTTTACATGGACAAAAGCAGTATTGGTGGACTTTTTAACATAGAGAAGATAATAGACCTTATGGTCTATTTGAATCTTCTAATGGATTGCTTCGTTCAACCGCAACTATGGTTGAAAAGTTTTATCATCTACCATATGTTCTAAATCTCGATTTATTATTGATGAAAGCTATTGATAATTTAATTATCTTTAGTCATGATATTCTTTCTTTGGGCTAGTTGTGCTCACCCTTTACGCTTCACAATTCCTTTCGTGTAATAAGAGTATTCTTAGTAAGAGTGTTGTCGAATTGACGGGGGGATAATGAGGGGAATAGAGCGGTGGTCTCTAGGCATGGAGGTTCTCCTAAGCGGTATAGAAAAGTGTGTTGTATTCTATACAACATTTAGTAGTTATATTTGGTGAATCAAATAGGGTAAGGTGAACCCAACTTTGGAAGGGTGTTTTGCCACTATCATACAAGATGTCTAATGACATACAACCTCGTGTTCTCATAAGACATGGTTGTGCACATCCACTAGCTGAATATATCTACGAGCACTACCTGTATGATCTTGGAGTTTATTTGAAACATAATTTTCACTTGGAGACAACGGAGATATTTATATGTCAAGAGAAGACTCACCATTGGGAAAAAGATGATAGTAATCTTCTCGTTTTTCTTTGGGGTTTATTGGGTCAACCAAGGATAATTCTGTGGCCATATGATATCTATTATAACCTAGACGCATGGCCTCCCATGTACGAAGGTTTCCTTGAGCACTTCCCAAATATTTTAATTTCTAAAACAGTTTTTGACTATACTTTTATGTAAAGTACCATTGTAAGGTTGTGGTCGAGGTACCCTGAGAGTTACATACATTTGTATTAAAACTCACAGTTAACTGTGGTCGTATTCTATACGACAGCTCAATAGTTGTATAAATGAAGTTGTATTTGAATTTTGTACCATGTATCTGATGACTCAGAATGGATGATGAATACCTAATTTTGGGGGCGTCACAGACACTTTCTTCTATACAACGCTTTCTAATGGAGCCATGCCAATACTTGCTTGATAACTGTTGTTGTAGGAAAACTCCACCAATGGTAAGAACTTGTCCCAACTTCCCTTAAAATCAAGGACACAGTGTCTTAATAGATCTTCAAGAGTTTGAATAGTCCTCTCCACCGTCCGGTAAAATTCGAGGATGATATCCGCCGAAGCTAAATCGTGAAGTCTGTGCCCATAGCTTTTTGCAAACTAACCCAAAATCGTGAAGTGAATCTTGGGTCTCGATCAGAAACTATGGATACCAGCATACCATGCATTCTTACAATCTCGTTTATGTACATACAAGCAAGACGTTCAAGTGTATAAGTTTCTCGTATCGGTAAGAAATGAGCAGACTTGGTCAATCTATCAACAATGACCCAAATCACTTCTATGCCTTGAGAAACCATAGGAAGACCAGTAACGAAATCCATGGTAATGTGCTCCCACTTCCATTCTATAATTTCAAGTGGTTGCAATGGACCTTTTGGTACTTGATGCTCCGCTTTAACTCGTTGACAAGTTAGACACCTTGAGATAAACAACGCTATCTCTCTCTTCATATTGCTCCACCAAAATGTATGACGAAGATCATGATACATTTGGTACTCCCGAAATGGATTGCAAAGCGGTGTGTTGTGCGCCTCCATCATGATTTTATACTTTAAATCAAGGTCGTTAGGAACACAAAGTGCGGAGTTGACTCAAGTATTCCTTCTTCATCGATTCTTGCTTGGCGATAGCACCTTCTTGCACTTTCTTCCTCATACGCATCGAACTCCAAGTCGTAGCTTGAAAGCGACTTTAACTTTATCAATTAAAGTTGGGTCCCTGGAGTCTTTAACTCTATCTCCATACTTTGTAAGTCACACAAAATGGGCCTTTGCGTTGACAATATCGCATTCGTACTTGTATATGATTTTCTACTCAATGCGTCAGCTACCACATTCGCTTTTCCAGGATGGTATTGGATGGTATGATCATAATCTTTCAACAGTTCAAACCAACGTCGTTGTCGCATGTTGAGTTCCTTTTGAGTGAAGAAATATTTGAGGCTTTTATGATCCGTAAAGATCTCAACTTTCTCCCCATACAAGTAATGCCTCCAAATCTTTAGTGCGAAGACAACAGCTTCCAACTGTAGATCGTGAGTAGGATAATTCCTCTCATATTCTTTGAGTTGTCTTGAGGCATAGGCTATGACTTTCCCATATTGCATGAGAACACATCCCAACCCTTTTCCCGAAGCATCCACTATAGATGACAAATCCCTCCGAGCCAGATGGTATTGTCAGAACAGCTGCTGAAATAAGTCTCCTCTTGAGTTCTTGAAAACTCTTCCCACATTATTCGCTCCAACCGAACTTTGTATCTTTCCGAGTAAATTTGAGTTAATGGAGTAGCGATTGAAAAAATCCTTCCACGAATCTCCGATAATAACCCATTTAAACCGAGAAAGCTACGTGACTTGATGATCATCGATTTAGGTTGCTCCCATCTTTGAATAGCTTCAATCTTTCTTTGGGTCGATAGATATTCCATGACTTGATACCACGTGCCCAAGGAATGCTACTTCCTCAAGCCAGAACTCGCATTTCTTCAACTTGGCATAAAGTTTATATTCACGAAGCTTTTGGAGTGTCAGCCTCAAGTGTTGCTCATGATCTTCATGGCTTTTGGAATAAATAAGGATGTCATCAATAAAGACGACCACAAAGTGATCCAAATATTCCTTGAATACTCGGTTCATCATATCCATGAAGGCAGCAGGAGCATTAGTCAATCCAAAGGACATGACTCGGAATTCGTAATGCCCGTACCGAGTTCTGAAAGCTCTCTTTGGAATGTCATCGGTTCTAATATTCAATTGGTGATATCCGAAACGTAGATCAATCTTTGAAAAGAATTTGGCTCCTTGTAACTGGTCAAACATGTCATCAATACGTGGCAATGGGTACCTATTTTTGATGGTGACATGATTCAACTCCTGATAAACAATACAAAGTCGCATACTCCCATATTTCTTCTTCACGAATAGAACAGAAGCACCCCAAGGAGAAGTACTAGGATGAATAAAGCCAATGTCTAACAATTCCTGCAGTTGGGTCTTTAACTCCTGAAGTTCAATAAGAGCCATTCGATATGGGGCTTTGGAAATAGGTTTTGTACCACGTTCAAGGTCGATACAAAATTCAATTTCACGCTCTGGGGGTAGGCCAAGAAGCTCTTCAGGGAATAAGTTAGGAAATTCATTAACAATAGAAATATCATTCAAAACTGATGTATTTTTGTTTAGATCCGTGACATGAGCTAAGAAAGCTTGACATCCGTTTTTCAATAAACGAATAGCTTTATGGCTTGAGATGACCGTGATTAACTTTAATGGTTTTGTCTCTTGAATTCGCATAATAGGTTGATTAGGAATATAAAAGCTAACAACCTTACGAAAATAATCAATTTTTGCATGATGAGTAGTTAACCAATCAATCCCTAGAATCACGTCAAATGCATATATTTTTAATGAAATAAGATCGACAGGTAATGTGAGGGTACCGATTTGAACCAAACAAGACTTATAAACAGTGGATGTAATGAAGGTTTCTCCCAACGGAGTTTCCACAGATAAGTCAACGCCTAATTTCTCGAGTCAAATTTAATCGTTGGCGCAAGTAGGAGAAATAAAAGAATGGGTAGAAGCGGTATCAAATAAAGTATAGACTTCACTAGAGTTTATGATAAGCTTACCGTGATGATCTCATTCGGGTTCCTTGCTTTATGGGAGGTCACAACAAACGCTCTCCTTGCACTACTGGCTTTGACTTTTACGGGGGGCTGACTTTATGGTGCCTCCATCATCCTATTGAACTTGTCTTTTGTGAATGACAAAATCGGGCTAAGCGACCTTCTCTTCCATAATTATAACATGCTTTTGGACCGGATCATCGCAGATTTTGGTGATGTGTCCTCCCTCGCATTTGAAGCATATGATAGGTGGTCGTTCTCTTTCCTTAACAACGGGTCTTTATTCTTTGACGTCTTTCCATCATTATTGAATCTCCTCTTCTTGAAATGTCCATTCTTATTGCTTTGTACGATTACCACCGAAATGGTTACCATTTCTGGCCTATTGATTCCTCCACGCTTGTTGTCACCGCTTCGATGATCGCTTCTCTTTGGTATTATCATTTTTGTTTACCGCTCTCTTTTGGTTGTGTTAACTCATTATCGCGCTCCACTAAGTGAGCCCTATTTACAACATCTGAATACAAACACAGTTTATAAGAAATAAGATGTTGACGTATCTCCGGCTTTAAACCTCTTAAAAACATATGTGTCATACTCTCTTTATTATCCACCAAGTGGGACGCAAACCCGGACAACTCGGCAAACTTGGATTCGTACTGCGACACGGTCATGTTATTCTACTCCAACTTGATGAACTCCACCTCCTTCATATGACGAATACTTTCGGGAAAGTACTTGTCGTTGAATAGTTCTTGGAACTTCTCCCAAGACATTTTCAGTGTGGCAGGTTGAGTACGCTTTACCGATTCTGACCAGTAATCTGCCTCTCCTCGCAACATAAAGGCGGCAAAGGGAACCTTTTGTTCCTTGGAGCATCCTAAGACATCAAATATCTTGGTGATCTATTTTATCCATGCTTCCGCCTTAAGTGGTTTTGGCTCTCCAATAAACTCCGGTGGTCCCAGCTCCTTGAAGCTGTTTAGCGTTGATGGCCGTCAAGAGTTTCGGTGTTTCCACCTACATTTTGGATAGGAGCCGCTCTCGCCTGCTGTTGTATGAATTGCATAAAGCCTCTGAACATTCCATCATTCATCATTTGGTCAGTGTTGTTGTTTGCATGAGGATTTTTGCCTTCCTGATGCACATTATCCAGATTATTCATATGTGGTGAATCAACGGTCGCCTGTGCTCCATTGCTATTCTCAACATTCTCGGATGTCATTTTCAGATACTACCACAAAACAAAAGTTAATTGACATGTAACATATTATCCCTATATTTTGACCGACCAATTAAATACAAAAAAAAAACTTAGGTAGGTCATACAAGCGAAGGAATTCCCCGTCTCTCCCCTCCTTGTTCTATTCTCACATCTTAGCCAGGGATCATATCCCTAAGCTTTGATATTAACTGTGGCGCCCCCAAAATAGGTATACATCACCCATCTTGAGTCGCCAAATACATGGTACAAAATTCAAATACAACTTAATTATTCAACAGTCGTGTAAAATACGACTAAACATATGCTGTGAGTTTTAATACAAATATTGTCATCTAGACAATATACAAACTCAATGGGGTCCTCATTACATTTATTGTCACACTATTTAATAGAATAGTGAGGACTACTAATACTATCATCGGTCCATCACTCCGTTCCCCCGACTCGTCCCAGCTATATTCTCATTTCACGAAGAGAAACGGTGAAAGAAAGGGTAAGCTCAACTAGCCCAAGAAGAAATATTATGACTAAGATAATGCGTAATAAATTATCATTAGCCTTTAATGATGTTAAAGCGATACAATATAACAAACATCAAGTTTAAGCTGCAAATGAACAAGCAATCCATTAAAAGAGTCAAGTAGAGAATAAAATCTACTATCTTCTTTGATTTAAAGGTTTTCATCACTTTTATAATTTGGGACTCAACTTTTAATAAATAATCCACATCATCGAATCACCCTTACACTACTCGGCCGAGGATATTCTTTAGTATCACGACCACAACTATCCATACACTACGGGCCAAGAATATTTGTGTATTCACTAATGGTCATGATCATGCCAACAACTGTCCATCAATGCACTACGGCCAATGAGGACTTTTACCACATCATTTGTAACATTACGGTCATGATTATACCGAATAATCCCTGGTCATAATCATACCAAGTCCATCTATGCACTACAGGCCACAGATGACTTTCAGCAAAATATAAACATGAGGATGAATGATATAAGAATTCAATAAAACAAGTTCAAGAATTAATTTATCTAGGAACTGATAACGTCCAAATTGTCAACATGATACTGTTTTGTAGAGTAAAATTCAAGAATACTCAGAAGAATATTTCCATGAAAAGATACTGGATGAAACGCAAATATCAAGGATATTCCACTAATTTCATGGAGTATAGAAGTCAAAGTTTTAATCAACTTAGTATAATAAAGAATGGAATAACAAAAGAAATCACCATACATGCGATAGACCGCACAGACAGGTTATTCCAACAGAATAATAAATAACGGAACCAGTCCCGTAAAAGCGCATGCACGAGGATATTCTAACGAGAATAATAAATACTAGAACCGGTCCAGGCATAAAAGCGCCAGACAGGATATTCCAAGCAGAATAATAAAAATTTGGAACCGGGTTAGGCATAAAAGCGCATACGACGAGGATATTCCAACGAGAATAATAAAGAATAGAATAACGAGGAGAATTTCACCAAGTATAGGGAAGTCAGCGTATATCTGAGTTATTCAGCGAATAATAAAGAATGGAATAACATAAGTTCTCTTCATGAATACAAAAGAAATAATACCCCTACCTTAAGAAGAAAGTACTAGATATATAAGTAGTGAAGTAGCGAGAATAATTTTCTTCTTTCTCTCTATAGTTTATCTCTCAGGAGTTTAGGTGAATTAAGTAAGAAATAATGAAGGAATGAGCTTTATTTATAGAAAAATGGTTGCATAGTAACTAACTCATCTTGAGCGGTCCATTTATTTATTTTAATCTGACGGTCCATATTTAAAGCAAAATCTTTTAAATAAAACATAATATATTCTATTTATAATCAAATAAAACAAATAACTTTATAAAAGATTTTACTATGCAAACACTATACGAGACACTTTATGCAAACACTATGCGGAGCATTATCTGAACACTTATGCATAATAAAATATAATATATTCTAATTATTGTCTAATAAAGCGAAACTTTATAAAAGTATTCTATTTTATATAAAAGATTTTACTATTAGCCTAATAAAGCGAATAACTTTATAAAAGTATTTTGTTTTATATAAAAGCTTTTCATTTTATTACATTAATAATACCAATAAAACAAAAGCCGGTGACTTATCACATAAGCATCGATAATCAATATCGGTGTATTTCTTATGCAACCACAGCGTATTCTTCATACTTTTACTAAAGAGTAGTTCAAGCGGTATTAATGGTAAAACTTCATAGTTATTTTCAATAAAATATTTTTGTCGTTTTCTCAATCAAATGATAATTTTGTTATGGGGTCCACCGATGATTGTGCTTGGTTATACGAATATTCCTGTTAAAAGCGAATATTCTCAGAACCAATCGAATATTATATAAAACTTGCGTACTTTTGCAAAATTTATAAATATTACCCACAACTATAACATTATATCAAATTTACTCCATAATATTTAAAAATGATATTTATAGAAAATTCATCTTTATTCAAAAAATTGTGGTCTTACAACCTCCCCTTCTTATGAAATTTCGCCCTCGAAATTAGAGTACGTACTTGGTATGTCGAAGAGGTAAGGATACCTTGATTTCATTTCAGATTCTAACTCCCAAGTCATTTCCTCAACATCGTGGTTTCTCCATAAAACTTTGACTTGAGGTATAACCTTGGAGCGTAGAATATGTTCCTTCTTATCTAAGATTTGAACAGGAACTTCTTCATACGTCAAATCTTCCGCTATTTCGTCTGATTCTAACTCAATAATGTGGTTCGGGTCTTTCACATATTTACGTAACATGGATATGTGAAAAACGTTATGAACACGAGACATACTTGGCGGTAAAGCGAGTCTATAGGCCATAGTTCCTACTCGATCGATGATTAAAAATGGGTCGATGAATCGAGGATTGAGTTTTTCTCTCTTTCCAAATCTCGTAACTCCTTTCCATGGAACAACATGTAACAACACATGATCTCCTATATCGAATTCCACGTCCTTTCGATGAAAATCAGCATAACTCCTTTGTCGATCTTGTGAGGTTTTTATACGTTGTCGGATCATTTGAATCTTTTCCGTAGTCATACGTACCAACTCCGGTCCCAACAACGTTGCTTCACCCACCTCATCCCAGCATACTGGAGAACGACACTGTGAGACCCCGAATTTTATGAAATAAAAGTATTCAATTTTTCTATTTTGGTAAATAGTTAAATTGATAAAAGTTTAAAGTTAAGGGTAATATGTGAATTTTTTTTTTAAAGTAATCAAGTTGATATAAAATATTCGTTGTGTCGGGGAATATTCGATTAGTCGGGGAATATTCTTTTTGTCGGGGAATATCCGTACGACAGTACAATCATTTGTGGACCCCACAACGGAATTATTATCGGATTGAGGAAACGACAAAAATATTTTTATGAAAATAACGGTGGAAGTTTTACCATTAACTGTTGAAACACCCGGTGTTAAAAGTACAGTAATACTCGTGGTTGTATAGTAGCACACGGTATTGATTATTGATGCTTACGTAATAAGTCACTCAGTTTTATTTTATTAGTATTATTAATGTAATAAAACAGAAAAGCTTTTTTATATAAAATGTAATACTTTTATAAAGTTATTCGTTTTATTAGGCTAATAGTAAAATCTTTTTATATAAAAGCAGAATATTTTTATAAAGTTATACATTTTATTAAATAATAATTAGAATATATTATATTTTATTATGCATAGTGTTTTGATAGTGTTGCATAGTGCTGTGATAGTATTTGCATAGTAAAATCTTTTATAAAGTTATTCGTTTTATTAGATTATAAATAGAATATATTATATTTTATTTAAAAGATTTTGCTTTAAATATGGACCGTCAGATTAAAGTAAATCAATCTGGACCGTTCATGAGTTAGTTACTATGCAGTCCATTTTTCTATAAATAGAAGCTCATTCCTTCATAATTTCTTACGAATTCACTGAAACTCAAGAGAGAGAAATTATAGAGAAACTATAGAAAAGTATTCTGCTACTTTCCTACTCTTATATTTAGTTTCTTTTATGGTAAGGGGTATTATTTCTTTTGTATTCATGAAGAGAACTTTTGTTATTCCCTTATTTATTATTCTGTTGGAATAACCTGTATATGCGGGCTACCCTATACTTGGTGAAATTCTTCTGTTATTCCATTCTTTATTATTCTGTCGGAATATCCTGTCTGTGCGTTTACACCGGACCTGGTTCCATTATTTATTATTATGTTGGAATAACCTGTTTATGAAAAGTACCGCATACATGATAAAATTCTTCTGTTATTCCATTCTTTATTATTCTGTTGGAACATCATGTCTATGCTTTACGCATGACCTGGTTCCATTATTTATTATTCTGTTGGAATAACCTGTCTGTACGGTCTATCGCATACCTGGTGAATTCTTCTGTTATTTCATTATTTATTATTTTGTTGGAATATTTGGTCTGTGCGTTTACGCATGACCTGGTTCCATTCTTTATTATTCTGTTGAAATAACCTATCTATGTGGATTACCGCATGCATTGTAAATGATCCTTCGTATTCATACGAATAGTATTTTCATTAAAAAGGGTTTACACAAAAGTGCGGTTTCGTAATTTTTCCGACCTCAAAATTCTAAAAAATTATAAATGATAATTTGATGAGTTTTCTAGATTGTGTCCAAAAATGCCGATTTTTGGATGTATAGATTAAGAGTTATGGATTTTATGGGAAAAGACTATTTTAAAAGTAAACCCTTATAACGCTTGTGGTTAACTCCAAAATTTGTGAAATTTTTATTGGGAGTACATGTATATAATGAAGTATATACAGTAAATTTCGGAATTTTTGGACAAAAGTACAATTTATGATAAATGTCTAAATATTAGCGATTTTAGCCATATATGAAAAATAGTAAATGAATTTTAAAAATTTTGAGAAAAAATATATGTTGAAGATGGGACTATATTCGCTAAATCCCGAGAAAAGAAATATTTTTGGGACTGATTTGGTATTTTCATAAAAATAAACTAGTTATGAGTAAATGAATTAAATATGTTATGTGAAGTAATAAAATTGGAAAATAGGATTTTATGGCTTGAGAATCCTATATAGGGTATATCTGATTTTTGATGAGGATTTGATCATTGATTATGAAATCTTATGAGTATGGCATTTTGAATGATTAAATGCATTATTTGATAAAGTGTAAACAATTGAAATAAATTGTTTATAAGTTTAAGAAATGATTAAAATATTGTTATAACATTAATGATATTAGATTATGAGATTATTAAGTGATTGATAACATTTGGTTATTATTGAATGCTGAATAAATTGTATTATAAATGTTTAATATTTATCATTTATCTCATTTGATTAATTCTTATATCATTGTCATCATCCTCATACTTATATTGTGTTGAAAGTCATCTTTGGTCGTAGTGCATAGATGGACTTGGTATGATTATAATGAGGGATTATCGGTATAATCATGACCGTAATGCTACAAATGATGTGGAAAAAGTCCTCGTTGAATTGTAGTGCATTGATGGGACGGTTTTGGTATGATTATGGCTATGGATTCTCTTGACCCAAGGGTGCAAAGATGAATTATTTTATGGCATGATCATGATCGTTGATGAAAACACGATTATCTTTAGCCCGTAGTGCATGGATAATTCGTGGTCGTGATATTAACTAATATCCTTAATTTGTAGTGCATGGATAATTCAATTGATATGGATTGATTATCGAAATTTGAGTCTCGGTGATGAAATATAAATTCATGGATGTGATATTAATGAATATCCTTGGTAGTAGTGCGGGGTGATTCGATGATGTGGATTATTTATTGTCGAGTCTCGTGATAAAATATTTATTATACACTTTTAATTGTAGAAGATAGTAGATATCATGCTCTACTTGACTCTTCTAAAATACTGAGTTGTATGTCTTTGGCATATAGTGCAAAGATGAATTGTTAATAAATATCTTTGGTAGTAGTAGCAAAAGAAGAATTTATTAGTATGATTATGAAGCGAGAATTACGATTTGGTATAACCATGATTTTTGATGTTTGGTGAAGATAGGTTATGAAAATTATCTTCATCGTCACAGTTGCGAAGAGGAATTTAGAACCACAATTATGATTATGAGTTATTCATATAATTGTGACATGAGAACTGATGATTTATTTTTTACATGGATAAAAGCAGTATTGGTGGACTTTTAACATAGAAGATAATAGACCTTATGGTCTATTTGACTCTACTAATGGATTGCTCGTTCCGCTGCAACTATGGTTGAAAAGTTTTATCATCTACCATATGTTCTAAATCTCTGATTTATTATTGATGAAAGCTATTGATAATTTAATTATCTTTTGTCATGATATTCTTTATTGGGCTAGTTGTGCTCACCCTTTCTGCTTCACAATTCCTTTCAGGTAATAAGAGTATTGCCATAAGAGTGTTTACGGAATTGACGGGGATAATAGGGGAATAGAACGGTGGTCTCTGGGTGTGGAGTTCTCTCCTAAGCAAAGATAGAAAAGTGTGTTGTATTCTATACAACATTTAGTAGTTATGTTTGGTGAATCAAATAGGGTGAGGTGAACCCAACTTTGGAAGGGTGTTTTGCCACTATCATACAAGATGTCTAATGACATACAATCTCGTGTTCTCATAAGACATGGTTGTTCACATCTACTAGCTGAATATATCTACGAGCACTACATGTATGATCTTGGAGTTTATTTGAAACATAATTTTCACTTGGAGACAACGGAGATATTTATATGTCAAGAGAAGACTCACCATTGGGAAAAAGATGATAGTAATCTTCTCGTTTTTCTTTGGGGTTTATTGGGTCAACCAAGGATAATTATGTGGCCATATGATATCTATTATAACCTAGACGTATGCCCTCCCATGTACGAACACTTCCCAAAGATTTTAATTTCTAAAACAATTTTTGACTATACTTTTATGTAAAGTACCATTGTAAGGTTGTGGTCGAGGTACCATGAGAGTTATATACATTTGTATTAAAACTCAGAGTTAACTGTGGTCGTATTCTATACGACAGCTCAATAGTTGTATAAATGAAGTTGTATTTGAATTTTGTACCATGTATCTGACGACTCAGAATGGATGATGAATACCTAATTTTGGGGGCATCACAGACACTTTCTTCTATACAACGCTTCGAATGGAGCCATGCCAATACTTGCTTGATAACTGTTGTTGTAGGAAAACTCCACCAATGGTAAGAACTTGTCCCAACTTCCCTTAAAATCAAGGACACAGAGTCTTAATAGATCTTCAAGAGTTTGAATAGTCCTCTCCGATTGTCCTGGTCAAATCGAGGATGATATGCCGAGCTAAATCGTAAGTCTGTGCCCATAGCTTTTTGCAAACTAACCCAAAATCGTGAAGTGAATCTTGGGTCTCGATTAGAAACTATGGATACCGGCATACCATGCAGTCTTACAATCTCGTTTATGTACATACAAGCAAGACGTTCAAGTGTATAAGTTTTTCAGACATCGAAAGAAATGAGCGCAGACTTGGTCAATCTATCAACAATGACCCAAATCGCATCTATGCCTTGAGAAACCTTAGGAAGACCCGAATTGAAATCCATGGTAATGTGCTCCCACTTCCATTTCGGAATTTCAAGTGGTTGCAATGGACCTTTTGGTACTTGATGCTCCGCTTTAACTCGTTGACAAGTTAGACACCTTGAGATAAATAAATGCTATCTCTCTCTTCATATTGCTCCACCAAAATGTATGACGAAGATCATGATACATTTTGGTACTCCCAGAATGGATTGCAAACGGTGTGTTGTGCGCCTCCATCATGATTTTATACTTTAAATCAAGGTCGTTAGGAACACAAAGTCTGGAGTTGACTCGAAGTATTCCTTCTTCATCGATTCTTGCTTCCGGCATAGCACCTTCTTGCACTTTCTTCCTCATATGCATCAGCTCCAGGTCTGTAGCTTGAGCAGCTTAACTTTATCAATTAAAGTTGGTTCTACTCGTATATTCGCCATCATCACATAGGTCCCTGGAGTCTTTAACTCTATCTCCATCCTTTGCAAGTCACACAAAATGGGCCTTTGCGTTGACAATATCGCACTTGCATATGACCTTCTACTCAATGCGTCAGCTACCACGTTCGCTTTTTCCAGGATGGTATTGGATGGTATGATCATAATCTTTCAACAGTTCAAGCCAACGTCGTTATCGCATGTTGAGTTCCTTTTAAGTGAAGAAATATTTGAGGCTTTTATGATCCGTAACGATCTCCACTTTCTCCCCATACAAGTAATGCCTCCAAATCTTTAGTGCGAAGACAACAGCTGCCAACTCTAGATCATGAGTAGGATAATTCCTCTCATATTCTTTGAGTTGTCTTAAGGCATAGGCTATGACTTTCCTATGTTGCATGAGAACACATCCCAACCCTTTTCCCGAAGCATCCACTGTAGATGACAAATCCCTCCGAGCCAGATGGTATTGTCAGAACAGCTGCTGAAATGAGTCTCCTCTTGAGTTCTTGAAAACTCTTCGTACATTATTCGCTCCAACCGAACTTTGTATCTTTCCGAGTCAGCTGAGTTAATGGAGTAGCGATTCGAGAAAATCCTTCCATGAATCTCCGATAATAACCAGCTAAACCGAGAAAGCTACGTACTTCGGTCACTGATTTAGGTTGCTCCCATCTTTGAATAGCTTCAATCTTTGCTGGGTTAATAGATATTCCATGACTTGATACCACGTGCCCAAGGAATGCTACTTCCTCAAGCCAGAACTCGCATTTCTTCAACTTGGCATAAAGCTTATATTCACGAAGCTTTTGGAGTGTCAGCCTCAAGTGTTGCTCATGATCTTCACGGCTTTTGGAATAAATAAGGATGTCATCAATAAAGACGACCACAAAGTGATCCAAATATTCCTTGAATACTCGGTTCATCATATCCATGAAGGCAGCAGGAGCATTAGTCAATCCAAAGGACATGACTAGGAATTCGTAATGCCCGTACCGAGTTTTGAAAGTCGTCTTTGGAATGTCATCGGTTCTAATATTCAATTGGTGATATCCGGAACGTAGATCAATCTTTGAAAAGAATTTGGCTCCTTGTAACTGGTCAAACATGTCATCAATACGTGGCAATGGGTACCTATTTTTGATGGTGACATGATTCAACTCCCGATAATCAATACAAAGTCGCATACTCCCATCTTTCTTCTTCACGAATAGAACATTAGCACCCCAAGGAGAATTACTAGGACGAATAAAGCCAATGTCTTATAATTCCTGCAGTTGGGTCTTTAACTCCTGAAGTTGAATAGGAGCCATTCGATATGGGGCTTTGGAAATAGGTTTTGTACCAGGTTCAAGGTCGATACAAAATTCAATTTCACGCTCTGGGGGTAGGCCAGGAAGCTCTTCAGGGAATACATTAGGAAATTCATTAACAATAGAAATATCATTCAAAACTGACGTATTTTTGTTTAGATCCGTGACATGAGCTAAGAAAGCTTGACATCCGTTTTTCAATAAACAAATAGCTTTATGGCTTGAGATGACCGTGATTGACTTTAATAGTTTTGTCGCTTGAATTCGCATAATAGGTTGATTAGGAATATGAAAGCTAACAACCTTACAAAAATAATCAATTTTTGCATGATGAGTAGTTAACCAATCAATCCCTAGAATCACGTCAAATGCATATATTTTTAATGAAATAAGATCGACAGGTAATGTGAGGGTACCGATTTGAACCAAACAAAACTTATAAACAGTGGATGTAATGAAGGTTTCTCCCAACGGAGTTTCCACAGATAAGTCAACGTCTAATTTCTCCGAAGTTAAATTTAATCGTTGAGCGCAAGTAGGAGAAATAAAAGAATGGATAGAACTGGTATCAAATAAAGTATAGACTTTGCTAGAGTTTATGATAAGCTTACCCGTGATGATCTCATTCAGGTTCCTTGCTTTCTGGGAGGTCACAACAAACGCCTCCCTTGCCTTCACCGGGCTTTGACTTTTCGGGATGGCTCTGTGGTGCCTCCATCCTAAGTGAACTTGTCTTTCTGGTGAGCGACAAAATCGGGCTAGGCGGCCTTCTCTTCCACAATTATAACATGCTTTGGATGGCATCGCTATGAGTTTAGGACCGATGTGTCCCTCCCTCCGCATTTGAAGCATATGATAGGTGGTCGATTCTCCTTCCTTAACAACGGGTCTTTAAATTTGACATCTTTCCATCATTATTGAATCTCCTCTTCTTGAAATGTCCATTCTTATTGCTTTGGCCTCGATTACCACCGAAATAGTTACCATTTACGGCTGTTGATTCCTCCACGCTTGTTGTCCACCGCTTCGATGGTCGCTCTCCTTTGGTATTATCATTTTGTCTACCGCTCTCTTTTGGTTGTGTTGACTCATTATCGCGCTTCTACTAATCGAGCCCTATTTACAACATCTGAATACAAACACAGTTTATGAGAAATAAGATGTTGACGTATCTTCGGCTTTAAACCTCTTAAAAACATATGTGTCATTCTCTCTTTATTATCCACCAAGTGGGATGCAAACCGGGACAACTCGACAAACTTGGATTCGTACTGCGACACGGTCATGTTATTCTGCTCCAACTTGATGAACTTCACCTCCTTCATGTGACGAATACTTTCGGGAAAGTACTTGTCGTTGAATAGTTCTTGGAACTTCTCCCAAGACATTTTCAGTGTGGCAGTTTGAGTACGCTTTACCGATTTTGACCAGTAATCTGCCTCTCCTCGCAATATAAAGGCGGCAAAGGGAACCTTTTGCTCCTTGGAGCATCCTAAGACATCAAATATCTTGGTGATCTATTTTATCCATGCTTCCGCCTTAAGTGGTTTTGGCTCTCCAATAAACTCCGGTGGTCCCAGCTCCTTGAATCTGCATTTAGCGGTGACCGTCAAGAGTTTCGATGTTTCCACCTACATTTTGGATAGGAGTCGCCTCTCGCCATTGTTGCATGAATTGCATAAAGCCTCTGAACATTCCATCATTCATCATTTGGTCGTTGTTGTTGTTTGCATGAGGATTTTCGCCTCGATGCACATTATCCACGATTATTCATATGTGGTGAATCAATGGTAGCCTGTGCTCCATTCTTTATTCTCAACATTCTCGGATGTCATTTTTAGATACTGCCACAAAACAAAAGTTAATTGACATGTAACATATTATCCCTATATTCTGACCGACCAATTAAATAAAAAAAAACTTAGGTAGGTCATACTAGCGAAGGAATTCCCCGTCTCTCCCCTCCTAGTTCTATTCTCACATCTTAGCCAGGGATCATATCCCTAAGCTTTGATACCAACTGTGACGCCCCCAAAATAGGTATACATCACCCATTTTGAGTCGCCAAATACATGGTACAAAATTCAAATACAACTTAATTATACAACAGTCGTGTAAAATACAACTAAACATATGCTGTGAGTTTTAATACAAATATTGTCATCTAGACAATATACAAACTCAATGGGGTCCTCATTACATTTATTGTCACACTATTTAATAGAATAGTGAGGACTACTAATACTATCATCGGTCCATCACTCTAGTTCCCCGACCTCGTCCCGGCTATATTCTCATTTCCTGAAGAGAACAGTGAAAGAAAGGGTGAGCTCAACTAGCCCAATAAGAAATATTATGACTAAGATAATGCAGAATAAATTATCATTAGCCTTAAACAGTGTTAAACTGATATAATATAACAAGCATCAAGTTTAACTGCAGCGGAACAAGCAATCCATTAAAAGAGTCAAGTAGAGAATAAAATCTACTATCTTCTTTGATTTAAAAGGTTTTTCATCACTTTTATCGCTGGGACTCAGCTTAATAAATAATCCACATCATTGAATAACCCCTGCACTACGGCCAAGGATATTCTTTAGTATCACAACCACAACTATCCATGCACTACGGGCCAAGAATATTTGTGTATTCACTAATGGTCATGATCAAGCCAACAACTGTCCATCAATGCACTACGGCCAATGAGGACTTTTACCACATCATTTGTAACATTACGGTCATGATTATACCGAATAATCCCTGGTCATAATCATACCAAGTTCATCTATGCACTACAGGCCACAGATGACTTTCAACAAAATATAAACATGAGGATGAATGATATGAATTCAATAAAACAAGTTCAAGAATTAATTTATCTAGGAACTGATAACGTCCAAATTGTCAACATGATACTGTTTTGTAGAGTAAAATTTAAGAATGCTCAGAAGAATATTTTCATGAAAAGATGCTGGATGAAGCGCAAATATTAAGGATATTCCACTAATTTCATGGAGTATTGAAGTCAAAGTTTTAATCAACTTAGTATAATAAAGAATGGAATAACAAAAGAAATCACCATGCATGCGATAGACCGCACAGGCAGGTTATTCCAACAGAATAATAAATAACGGAACCAGTCCCGCCAGAAACGCATGCATGTGGGATATTCTAACGAATAATAAATATGGAACCAAGTCCCAAAAACGCATGCATGTGATATTCCAATGTAATAATAAAGAATAGAATAACAGGAGAATTTCACCAAGTATAGGGAAGTCAGCGTATACGAGGTTATTCCAATGTAATAATAAAGAATGGAATAATGAAGTTCTCTTCATGAATACAAAAGAAATAATACCCCTACCTTAAGAAGAAGAGTACTAGATATATAAGTAGTGAAGTAGCAGAATAATTTTTTTTCTCTCTATAGTTTATCTCTACAGAGTTTCAAATTGAATTAAGTAAGAAATAATGAAGGAATGAGCTTTATTTATAGAAAAATGGACTACATAGTAACTAACTCATGAACGGTCAAGATTGATTTATTTTAATCTGACGGTCCATATTTAAAGCAAAATCTTTTAAATAAAACATAATATATTCTATTTATAATCAAATAAAACAAATAACTTTATAAAAGATTTTACTATGCAAACACTATGCAGACACTATGCAAACACTATACAGGCACTATGCAAACACTATGCATAATAAAATATAATATATTCTAATTATTGTCTAATAAAATGAGATAACTTTATAAAAGTATTACGCTTTTATGTAAAAAGATTTTACTATTAGCCTAATAAAAGCGAAATAACTTTATAAAAGTATTTCGCTTTTATATAAAAAAGCTTTTTGTTTTATTACATTAATAATACCAATAAAACAAAACCGGTGACTTATCACATAACCATCACTAATCAATACAATTGTGCTACTATGCAACCACGCAGACATCGCACTTTTACTAAAAGTAGTTCAACAAGTATTAATGGTAAAACTTCGCAGATTATTTTCAATAAAATATTTTGTCGTTTTCTCAATCCGACAATAATTTTGTTGTGGGGTCCACCAATGATTTGTGGTTGTACAAATATTCCTGTTAAAATGAATATTCCCCACCAATCGAATATTATATACAACTACTGCCGTACTTTGCAAAATTTATAAATATTACCCACAACTATAACATTATATCAAATTTACTCCATAATATTCAAAAATGACATTTATAGAAAATTCATCTTTATTCAAAAATTTGGGGTCCTACAAACAGTTATCAAGCAAGTATTGGCATAGCTCCATTTGAGACGTTGTATGAAAGAAAGTGTCATTCTCCAGTATGATGGGATGAGGTGGGTGAAGCAACGTTGTTGGGACCGGAGTTCGTACGTATGACTACGGAAAAGATTCAAATGATCCGACAACGTATAAAAATCTCACAAGATCGACAAAAGAGTTATGTTGATCTTCATCAAAAGGACGTTGAATTCGATATAGGAGATCATGTGTTATTACGTGTTGCTCCATGGAAAGGAGTTACGAGATTTGGAAAGAGAGGAAAGCTCAATCCTCGATTCATCGGCCCATTTTTAATCCTCGATCGAGTAGGAACTGTGGCATATAGACTCGCTTTACCGCCAAGTATGTCTCGTGTTCATAACGTTTTTTATATATCCATGTTACGTAAATATGTGGAAGACCCGAACCACATTATTGAGTTAGAACCGGACGAAATAGCGGAAGATTTGACGTATGAAGAGGTTCCTGTTCAAATCTTGGATAAGAAGGAACATATTCTACGCTCCAAGGTTATACCTCAAGTCAAAGTTTTGTGGAGAAACCACGATGTTGAGGAAATGACTTAGGAGTTAGAATCTGAAATGAAATCAAGGTATCCTTACCTCTTCGACATACCAGATACGTACCCTAATTTTGAGGGCGAAAATTCATAAGAAGAGGAGGTTGTAAGACCCCAACTTTTATGAATAAAGATGAATTTTCTATAAATATCATTTTTGAATATTATGGAATGAATTTGATATAATGTTATAGTTGTGGGTAATATTTATAAATTTTGCAAAGTACACAAGTTGTTATATAATATTCGATTGGTCGGGGAATATTCATTTTAACAGAGAATATTCGTACAACGACACAATCATTGCTGGACCCCACAACGGAATTATTTTCGGATTGAGAAAATGACAAAAATAGTTTATGAAAATAACGGCAGAAGTTTTACCGTTAACTGTTGAAACACCCGGTGTTAAAAGACAAAGCGATGTCAGCGTAACAAAGAGAGCACACGGTATTGATTATTGATGCTTACGTTAGAAGTCACTCACTTTTGTTCAATTATTGTTACGATAATTCTTTGCATAGTATCTCACGTTATTTGATTCAATTATTGTCAATATTTTATAATCAATAATTGAGATGACAAAGTTATTAATATTATTATTTGCAATATTAACAATGTCTAGAAGTTCTGTCAAGGAGAGGTTTGGTCACCTAATTGCGCGCCAATGGGGAAAAATCCTGATTGGAAAACCCACTCTTTCCTGGGAACGACCTGGTCGATTAATATTGTGAATTATAATAATGATGATGAGTTTTGTTTTATTAGTATTATTAATGTAATAAAACAGAAAATTTTTTATATAAAACAGAATACTTTTATAAAGTTATTCGTTTTATTAGACTAATAGTAAAATCTTTTTATATAAAATAGAATACTTTTATAAAGTTATCTGTTTTATTAGATAATAATTAGAATATATTATATTTTATTATGCATAGTGTTTGCATATTAAAATCTTTTTATATAAAACAGATACTTTTATAAAGTTATTCGTTTTATTAGATTATAAATAGAATATATTATATTTTATTGTAAATCAATCTGGACCGTCCGTTTAAAGTAAATCAATCTGGACCGTTCATGAATTAGTTACTATGCAGTCCATTCTTCTATAAATAGAAGCTCATTCCTTCATTATTTCTTACGAATTCACTGAAACTCTAGAGAGAGAAACTATAGAGAGAGTTCTTCTTCTATAATCTTGAACGTATTTCTTTAGAGTTTAAGAAAGCTTTAAGCGTAGCGCAAGTTTTCTTTGAGTATATCATCGCCCTACCAGTCAAAATACTCTTCTTTTATGGTAAGGGATATTATTTGTTGTACTCGTTAGGGGTATTCCTTCTTTCTTATTGATGAAATTCTTTTGTTATTCCATTCTTTATTATTCTCATTAGAATAACTCAGATATCTGTATTGGATACCCTATACTTGGTGAAATTCTTACATTATTTCATTATTTATTATTATGTTGGAACATCCTGTCGGTGCGTTTACGCATGACCTGGTTCCATTATTTATTATTCTGTTGGAATATCCTGTCGGTGCGTTTACGCATGAGCTGATTCCATTATTTATTATTCTGTTGGAATATTCTGTTGGAATAACATGTCTGTGAGGTCTATCGTATGCCTGGTGATTTCTTTTGTTATTCCATTCTTTATTATACTCAGTTGGTTAAAGTTTTGACTTCTATACTACATGAAATTAGTGGAATATCCTTGATATTTGCGCTTCATCCAGTATCTTTTCATGGAAATATTCTTCTAAGCATTCTTGAGTGTTACTCTACAAAGAAGTATAATGTTGACAATTTGGACATTATTAGTTCCTGGATAAATTAATTCTTGAACTTGTTTTATTGAATTCTTATATCATTGTCATCATCCTCATGTTTATATTATGTTGAAAGTCATTTGTGGCCTGTAGTGCATAGATGGACTTGGTATGATTATGATCAGGGATTATTCGGTGTAATCATGACCGTAATATTACAAATGATGTGGAAAAAGTCCTCATTGACCCATAGTGCATTGATGGACAGTTGTTGGCATGATCATGACCATTGATGAATACACGAATATCCTTGGCTGTAGTACAGGGATGATGTGGATTATTTATTAAGCTAAGTCTCAGCGATAAAAGTCATGAAAAACCTTTTAAATCATAGAAGATACTAGATTTTATTCTCTACTTGACTCTTCTAATGGATTGCTTGTTCCACTACAGTTAAACTTGATGTTTGTTATATTTTATCAGTTTAACACTGTTGAAGGCTAATGATAATTTATTCTGCATTATCTTAGTCATAATATTTCTTACTAGGCTAGTTGAGCTCACCCTTTTGCTTTCGTTGTTCACTTCAGGAAATGAGAACGTAACAGGGACTAGCCGGGGAACAGAGTGATGGTCCAGATAATAGCATTAGTAGTCCTGACTATTCTATGAAATAGTGTGATAATAAATGTAATGAGGACCCCATTGAGTTTGTATATTGTCTAGATGACAATATTTGTATTAAAACTCACAGCATATGTTTAGTCGTATTTTACACGACTGTTATATAATTAAGTTGTATTTGAATTTTGTACCATGTATTTGGCGACTCAGAATAGGTGATGTATACCGATTTTGGGGGCGTCACACGAGGCACCCAATTTCAAGTCCTCATAAACTGCACTTGCCAAGAAATTGGATGACCCAAGTGATGAGGTATCCGATTTCAAGTCTTTATAGACTGTACTTACCAAGAAATTGGACGACCCAAGTGACAAGGCACCCGAATAAATGTTACACTTTATCATCAAAAGTGAATGAGGCACCTGACTATAAGTCCTCAGACCCAAAAAGTTATACTTTTAACTTAAATAAAAGTAATTGAGGCGCCTAAGTATAAGCCCCCAACCCCGAAAAAGTTACACTTTATCTCTAAAAGTGGTGAACGTTATGCTTTAGCCGACAAAAGCAAGATTTATTATATGAAACGTTATGCTTTTCGTTAAAAGCAATTTGATTATCAATAAATTTGTCAAACTTTCACTTATACTTGATTATTTCTTCTGATTTATAAAAAAAAAGAGAAAAGTATAGATTCAAGTGTTAGTTTGTATGAAATATATGCACATGATTTTCTGATACAGGAAATGAAAAAACTACGAAAGTTCATGATCTAAAGGCCATGACCTGTCGAATTAAAGAGAGAGGAATACCTAAAGCTTGGTTTTCGTGGCTATCAGGCCTTCGAGGCTATCAGCAGGTCTGCGAAGCTATCATGCAGGTCTTCAAGGCTATCTTTCGGTCTTCGATGCTATTAGGTCTTCAAGGCTATTAGGTCTTCGATGCTATCAGGCCTTCGAAGCTATCAGCAGGTCTTCGAGGCCATCAAGCCTTCGAGGCTTTTAGGCCTTCATGGACTTCTTGGTTCTCAATGACTTCTTGATTCTAAAGAAAAGAGAAATTCCAAGAGAGGGTAAGAAAGATTAGATCGAAGATTTTCAAAATATCCCAGGAGAGCTCCTCTAAGGTTTGCCCTTCTAGGGTTTGCTCCCCTAGAGGTTCCCTCTCTTAGGACTTTCATTTTTGAGGTTTGCAAAACATCAAGCCCAGCGAAGTGTTAAGACACTGGAATCAAGACTTCAACACTTATAATATTTTGCGCGATCATCTCACCAAAGGCGTGACTCACGCGCAGGGGGAAAATGTTTACCGATAGATGGCATAGACATTCTCCAGAGTAAAGGTGCATTTACCCCAAGCAGTGATGAATGTGCATATATAAGAACACCATGGTCCTATTGGATACGAATGTTCCTACATAGCTGGATGCAAGAAGAATGTCAGCTATCCACATAATCAGCATTCCCAAGTAGCTCGTCGATCCAATGTTGCTATTCTTAAAGGTGATTAGATGAATCAGACAAGAAGTCATCCCAACCTCCACAAGTCGCTGTATATAGAAACAAGCCTTCCTTCTCTGGTGGAGGAAAAGTTGTATGGTCATAAGTCTGGACTTGCTTCCAAAAGACTTCGAATAGACCAAAGGAGGGGAGCCCTTCCCCAATCATTGAGAAACAGGGCCTCCTTACTTGTTCCCAAGTCTGCAGAATGTTCAACGGGGAGGGCCTGCAAGAAAAAAGAATTCAGCATAAGGGATCTAAAGAGCAAGGAAATGAGGCATTTGAACTTGAAGTGATCACCATGGGAAAGAGGAAAGTCTGAGATTTAAGCCTTAAAAACACTTGAAAAGAAGAAAAAACAATGTTAGGAGGAGTTAGGAATCATAATTATGCAAGAAAAAATTTCCCGAAAAATTTCAAAAAAACTTCAGACATCCAAAAGGCATCATTCGAAGCCCTTTTTTTGACTTATAACAACATATGTCATGGCCAAAGGTAATGACTTTTGTAGGGCTCTTCGCTACGGTTGTTTTGATATATTACGGGCCCCAAAACTCCAAACGGATCAAAAGTTTCCCCTAGGGTTCGCCTCTTAGGGTTCACCCCTAGGGTTTGGCCATCTGGAGCGGTTTCACTGCATGTAGAGCATTTTTTCTTCCTTCGTGTTCTTCGTGGACAAAACGTCAAGTCTTTCTTTATTATTCGAGAGAAAAAACTGAGATGTAATCAAGGTAATGGGACTTAGAAGACAAAAGAAAGATTGGGGAGTCCTGAAAAAAAATTAAAATAAATAAATTTATTGTGTAGGTTCATTTACTGGGTTCGATTTCTAGGTTCAACCCCTAGGGGATGTTGAAGGGTTTTGACACAGAAACGCACAGCAGAAATAGAACAATTTAAACCAAATTCGAAACCCTAAACAGGATCTATGCGAAAAATAGTTAATTCAGTGGTTAGAAATTATACCGATTAAGAAAGCGATTAAACGATGCGGTTGAATCTCCAACGCAATTAACTAATCATTGCGTCTATACTCAGATCCACATTTAACGCGCTCCACGAATCATCCTACGATCTGCAGAAGAAGGAATCGCGGTACTAGCCACCAAGGATGAGGATTTACGAAACTGTTTTCTCTAGTCTCTCTCTAAGAGCGGCTAGGGTTTTTGTTTTTGATTTTCTTTCCAAAGACGTCGATATATCATATATATAGCAACAAATCCTAATCTAATTAAAATAAAATCCGAATTTATATATATATTATATCTTAATT
The DNA here is from genome assembly GCA_020205605.1 of Panax ginseng. Lineage (NCBI taxonomy): Eukaryota > Viridiplantae > Streptophyta > Magnoliopsida > Apiales > Araliaceae > Panax > Panax ginseng. Next base: position 10,579,763 of record CM035150.1, read on the forward strand.
AAGTCCTACTTAATTAATATATATACATATACAAAGCATCCTTTTAATTTAAATTCGTGATTTAAATACTATCAATCATATTGATATATTTAAATCCTTACAATTTAAATTAATTCCCTTTTAATAACGTTCTTTGTGTGTGACCCTATAGGTTATTATTACGTTGGCAATAATTTTAAAATCATATTATAAAATTATAAACAGTGAGCGACATCTAGTAATGCATCATTGCTACCCAAGTAATAATAAGATCGATGATTCGATGCAACCTTTTCGTGACCAATGTTTCAATGTAATTTAATCCTTTTAACCTTAATATCCTAGATTAAACTCGAGTCATGAAATGTGTTATACTCTTCATAATTTAATATGAGTTTTCTTGATCAATGAGTAGACTATATGAAACAAATCAATATTTGAGCATGGCCATGCATTTCATAGTCCTACTTAATCAAGAGGCCTATGGATATCACCCCTAATATATAGGATGGTTAAATTCCATCTAGATCACTCATATTCCTCACACGATTCATGATGTACCCAATAATCACCTTTATAGTCCACCCTATTAAAGGTGACATTTGATGATATCAAAGTACATAAATTCTCATGTAGAAATATAGTGATTTCAGGTCGGAGGACCATTACATCATTGTCACTATGAGAATCGCTAATGACACTTCGATGCTCCATATAGAATTCTCGTGGTGGGTCTGTCCAGTACATCGTTCTCTAACACATACCTATGCATTGACTTAATATCTCATATATTTATGACCAATGAGATTTGGTCATCAGTCAATCCACATACTAGTCTCAATGCATCATTGTTGTCCTATCAACAATGGTACTCGACTAGGGACATTTAAGAGCAATGATACTAAATGTAATTATATAATCTCATGTTCAAGTCACATACTTGAAACTATATAAATTGTATCACTATTCTAAAGAATTTTATTATGTTAACATTTATATAACGCAGTAAATAAAATCATTCATTTATTTAATCAAATATAATATCAAAATGTTAAGCAATTATATCAAATAATTGGACTCTAGGGCATAAACTCTAACAGATGTTCCCTCTCTTCATTCCTTTGATGAGGTCATGTTTCTTCACAAATCAACTGCTTAGAGTAATCTCAAGTGCTCCTTGGCCACGAAAATTATATCCTTTCTCTGATGAATTACAGGGTTTGGCTCCCTAGGGTTTGGCCCCCCTAGGGTTCGGCTCCCTAGGGGATGTTCCCTCTCTTCATTCCTTTGATGAGGTCATGTTGCTTCACAAATCAACTGCTTGGAGTAATCTCGAGTGCTCCTTCGCCGTAAAAATTATAGTCTTTCTCTGATGAATTCTAAGGGAAAAAACCAAGATATGATCAAGGTGATGGGGTTCGGAAGCACAGAAAGACTACAATTGTCTGAAATAAAAAAAAAGAAGAAGAGAGAAATAGAGGAAACAAGTCAAGAAAAATAGAAGAAGGAATGAAGCTCCAAGGCTCAGGTTCCCCATAGGGTTCGGCCCTATAGGGTTCAACCCCTAGGGTTCGACCCTATAGGAAGGAATTCTCATTGTTACCTCTCGCCCGAGTTAAAGAACGTCTCCTTGCTGCTCACTTGATGATCTTCCTGGCTCGTTGGAAGAAAGAAAATTTAAAATGAAGCAAGAAAAAAAGTAAAAACTTGAATGGCTTAAAAGATGCATATATATGAATACATGTATATGTTTTCAAGTATGCTTGCACCAGAAGAAGAAGCAGTTACCATGCTCCTATTAAGGGAATGATTTGATCTAGTTTTCAAAAGATAAGTAGATTTGATCTTGCTTCTGAATAGAAATATATATAAATATTATTTCCTAAATATAGAACAGATTTGATTTTTGATTTTTGATTTTATTCCCAACAAAGGGAAATTTCAAAATATATGTTTGATTATCCTTCTTAATGATAATAAGGAAGGATCTTGTCTTCAAAATCAAATAAAGAAAGATTTAATTTTATTTCCAAAATAAAATTAAGATTTGATTTGATAAAAAAAGGAAAGATTTAGTGTACCAAAAGAAAGATTTTATTGAATTTTATTTGGTAATATTTAATGATCTTCGCCTTGTTTTTAATTTCCAGAAATAAGGAAACAAATATTGGGCAAGCTATGGAAAGATTTTTAGAAGATTTTCCAATATGTCCAATGAAGAGCCCTGCTAGGTTTTGCCTCCCGAGGGTTTAACCCTAAGGGTTTGGTTTCCTAGGGGTTCTCTCTTCTAGGATCCTTATCTTCAAGACTTATAAAGTGGAGTCCTGCAAAATAATTCAAAAGCTCGAAGTATTCTTGCACGATCGTCTATTTGGGAATGCAACTCTCGCGCAGGGGGGAAATATGGGCCTAAATGGAAAATTAGGGTTCACATGACCTAATTAAATTAAATGCATAATTAGGGTTCCATGACCTCATTAAATGCGTAAATTAGGGTTCACATAACCTAATTAAATGAAGATGGATAAGTCAAAAATAAAGGGGCTAGACCCGGGAGAAGCCTCCACGTGTCCCGAGGGAGAAGGCTCGTGGAGGCGGCTCATTTTGGAAATTGATTGAGGGATTGGATTGGTGGCTAGAAGGACAGGGAGATATGGGCATTATTCTAATAACTAAAGAGTATTTCTGGAATTTTCCTGAAGACATGTGTCTGGCATGTGATTACTTAAATTCTAGGAAGCTCTATAAATACCCCTTCCATTCTATGAAGGAAGGGACCTCTCTTCAGACTCAAGACTTGGACTCTTGGACGATCAAAGAACTCTTTTGGTAGCTTAAGACTTGGATATTCCACCTAAAAGCACTAAAAAGATTGGAACACTCTCTCAATTCGAAAGACTCAAGAAGGCTCTTAGAATCCCAATAACCCTAACACGGTTTTCGGATTCTAGGGGTTCTGCCACGCATCATTGGAGTAATCGCCTACCTGTCGTTCTCCCCTCTTCAATCAATCAATCAATTCTGTGCTCTTCGTGGATTTCTCTCCTCCTCAGCCAACATGAAACCCTAACTGGTAAGGCACGATTTCCTTGGCCACACAGGGTATGTGTTTACCTTGAATGGTGGCACAGTGAGTTGGAAGAGTTCCAAACAGCAAACAGTTGTTGATTCAGTGACAGAGGCAGAGTACATAGCTGCAAGGGAAGCTATAAAGGAAGTTGTTTGGATGAAGAAGTTCATTACCAAACTTGGTGTGGTTCCTAGCATTACAGGACCAGTACCTTTATCCTGTGACAACACCGGAGCTGTTGCATAGGATAAGGAACCCAAGTCTCATTAGAAATCCAAACACGTGTTGCGGCAGTTTTATTTGATCAGAGAGATCATTGAAAGAGGAGACGTCACCCTGGAGCGTGTGGACTCTCAAGACAATATTGCAGATCCATTTACTAAAGCGTTAACACAACAGCAGTTTGATCGTCACTTAGAGAAGATGTGTATAAGATACCACGGCGATTGGCTTTAGTGAAAGTGGGAGATTGAAAGTAGTATGCATACAAGCCAATTATGTATGATGATAAAGCATATACTTTGTAATCAATCTTATTTATTTATTAATAAAATAATTATTTATTAAAGGCATTTATTATCAACATGGTGCTGTTTTAATAATATGTGATAAACCCATAGTTTTAAGCAATGCTTTTAGAATCATGATGAGATCATGCTAATGAGATATAAATTCTTAAATAGCTTAAAACTAAAATGTTCTCAATCGATGGATTACTAAAAAGGGGATTAGTAAATCCGGATAGATTGATACATACATTGTTTGCTCATTGGATGAGAATGATTGATCTCATGATCATTTGTGTGGAGACACGAAAGCAAATATGTATGTGCTTATTTGAGAATAAGTTCACTGAACGTGACTCGCTAAAGAATACCTAATGGAGTTTTACTTGCCTGTCAATAGGAATTCCTATAGTGATAGTAGTACAAATGATACTTAGACTTGAGATCATCATAGTATCTTATATATAATGAATTACACTTTGACTTATTCCTTAAGACCTTTAGGGTATATCAAAGGGTATGCTTGGGTGTAATAAGTTATATATGGAGATAATGAATGATCACTAAAGAATCTACCACTTCTAGTAAAAGAAGAGAAATGTCTTATGTGATTCGATAAATGACAACCCAGGAATCCTTGGCAAAGGTGGAATGAAATTAGAAAGTAGTTTCTAATTTGCATTAATTAGGAGTTGTGTATTTGGGAATCGAAATACATATAATTAAATAAAATAAGACTTGACAGTAATTCCATGTCTTATATTTCATTGGGACATTGTATGGTGGAAGGATTGAATTGTACGGTAACTATTAACTCAAATGTTCTTTTATGATTAATGTTGAAATCTATATTATCTGGAAAGTCGTTGATCGCTAGGGAGGCTTATCCCTATTGTAAAATAAATATTATTTATTTAAATAAATTAATCGTTTAATTTATTTATTTAACTAAGATTAGAATTGTTCTTATTGATTTATTCACAACCGGTTTAATATGGAAAACCTAAAGGGTCACACCATAAAAGGAAGAATAATTTTTTAAGAAGTTAATGGCATAATCGTAATAATATGTTAAATATATTTAATTTAATCTATGGTGATAGAATAAATTAAATAGCTTAATATTTATTATTTAATTTTTTGAAATATTAAATATAAATTAATAAGAAGAGTCTTATTAATATTATTACAATTATTATTATTTTAATTTCTAAAAGAGTTTAGGAATTAATTTAATATAAGTACTCTCATTTATTCCTAATAGGATTAGAAGGAAAATTAGTTAAAGGAGTTTAATTAATTATCCCTAATAAGATTAGGGAGCCCATTTAATTAAAAGAGTTTAATTAAATAAATAATACCTTATTTTAATTAAATAGGGTTACCTGATATCTTTATAAGAAGAGTCTTATATCAGATATCAGATATATGTAATTCCAATAGTTGGAGAGTACGTCCCCTTTTTCTATAGAGATAGGAAAAACTAGGGTTTGAGCCAATACACCCTTCTTCTTGAAAATTGTTCTTCCTTGGTAGATAACCTCTAGAGGCCATACACTTGGGTGGATAACATTGATCAAAGGAAGGAATCTACTCGGAGATTCAAGGAGATCGCGGAGAAGTAGGAGGTGAACTCGTACCTGTGGAAGCTTGTATCTACAAGGGTATGATTCCATAACTTCTTGTTCTTCGTTTTAATTAATAATATGCATAAAGGATGATCCGGGTAATTAGTTTGTGAAAAATTTTAAAATCTAATTTTACTTTGCTTCCGCTATTTTTGCAATTTGATTGCTACTTTGATTTTCACAAAACTTAACACCTGTATGGGGAGAAAGTGGAGATCTATACAGATCATAAAAGCCTCAAATATTTTTTTCACCCAAAAAGAACTCAACATACGGCAACGATGTTGACTTGAGCTGTTGAAAGATTACGATCATACCATCCAATACCATCCTGGAAAAGTGAACGTAGTAGCGGACGTATTGAGTAGAAGATCATATGCGGGTACGAGTGCGATATTGTCAACGCAAAGGTTTATTTTGTATGACTTGCAAAGGATGGAGATAGAGTTAAAGGCTCCAAGTACCCACGTGATGATATCAAATATACGAGTAGAACTAACTTTAATCGATAAAGTTAAAGCTGCTCAAGTTATGGACCTGGAGCTGATGCGTATGAAGAAGAAAGTGCAAGAATGTGTTATTCCAGAAGTAAGAATCGATGAAGAAGGAATACTTCAAGTCAACTCCAGACTTTATGTTCCTAACGATTCTGACTTGAAAGATAGAATCATGATGGAGGCACACAACACACCATTTGCAATCCATCCTAGAAGTACCAAAATGTATCATGATCTTCGACATACATTTTGGAGGAGCAATATGAAGAGAGAGATCGCGAAGTTTATCACGAGATGTTTAACTTGTCAACGTGTAAAGGCGAAGCATCAAGTGACAAAAGGTCCATTGCAACCACTTGAGATTCTGAAATGGAAGTGGGAACACATTACCATAGATTTCGTTTTGGGTCTTCCCAAGATTTCTCATGGCATAGATGCGATTTGGGTTATTGTTGATAGATTAACCAAGTCTGCTCATTTCTTGCCGATACGAGAGACTTATTCCCTTGAACATCTTGCTCGTATATACGTGAATTTGATTGTGAGATTGCATGGCATGCCAGTATCCATAGTTTTAGATCGTGTACCAAGATTTACTTCACGATTTTGGGTTAGTTTGCAGAAAGCTATGGGAACGGATTTATGATTCAGTTCGGCATACAATCCTCAAACGAACGGGCAATCAGAAAGGACTATTCAAACTCTTGAAGATCTATTAAGACTCTATGTCCTAGATTTCAAAGGGATTTGGTATAAGTACCTGCCATTGGTGGAATTCTCCTACAACAACAGTTATCAGGAAAGTATAGGAGTAGCTCCATTCGAAGCATTGTATGGACGAAAGTGCCGCTCTCCAGTATGTTGGGATGAGGAGGGAGAAGCAACGTTGTTGGGACCAGAGTTGGTACGTATGACTACAGAGAAGATCCAAATGATCTGACAATGTATACAAACAGCACAGGATCAACAAAAGAGTTATGCGGATCTTCATCGAAAAGACGTGGAATTTAATATTGGGGATCATGTATTGTTACGTGTTACTCCATGGAAAGGAGTTACAAGATTCGGAAAGAGAGAAAAGCTCAATCCACGATTTGTTGGTCCCTTTAAGATTCTTGACCGAGTAGGAAATGTGGCCTATAGACTCGCATTACCTCCAAGAATGTCTCGTGTTCATAATATTTTTCATATATCTATGCTTCGTAAATATGTGAAAGACCCAAACCACATTACTGAGTTAGAACCAGATAAGATAGCCGAAGATTTAATGTACGAGGAGGTACCTGTCAAAATCTTGGATAGGAAGGAACATGTCCTACACACAAAGGTTATACCACAAGTCAAAGTTTTGTGGAGGAATCATGCTATTGAGAAAATGACCTGGGAGTTGGAATCGAAAATGAAAGTGAGGTACCCTCACCTTTTCGAAACACCAGGTACGTACGTCAATTTCGAGAACGAAATTTAATAAGGAGGGGAGGTTGTAAGACCTCAACTTTTTATGAATAAAATTGAATTTCCTCTATTTATTATTTTTTATAGTAAGGGGTGGATTTGATTAATGTGGTTAGTTATGGATAAAATGCATAAATATTTTAAGTAAGCAAGTGGTTATAAAATATTCATTATTGTCGGAGAATATTCGTTTGGTCGTAGAATATTTTTGTTGTCGGGGAATATTCGTACGATGGCGCAGCCATATGTGGGCCCCATAACGGAAAACCGTCGGATGAAGAAAATGACAAATATGAGTTTTTTTATAAATAATGGTGTAGTTGTTACCGTTAACACTGTTGGAATACCGGTGGTTAAAGTAAAATAATACGCGTGGTTGCACAGTAGCACACCATATTGCACATTATTTTTGGATTACTGATTCTTACGTAAGAAGGCACTACTAAATAATTGTTACAGTAATTACTGTTCAATATTTTATTTTATTGATTCAATAATTGTTATGTTGATATTTTATATTATTGTTGTTTCAATAATTGTCACTGCACAATATTTTCCATTATCAGATCAATAATTCATATTATTTGAATAATATTATTAGATAACATTATTGGCAATGTCTAAGGAAGTTCTTTCTATGAAAGGGATTTTGTCACCTAATTGCGCGCCAGTAAGGAGAAATTATTATCGGAAAGCCCCCTCTTACCTGGGAACGACCTGGTTGTCATTATTGTGATTCTGTAATATTATTTGTGAATAATTAATTATTAATTTATATGATAAGAAAATATTTATTTTATGTGGATATAAATGAAGGAATTAATGCTGAAGAGTTTTAACAGTATTTTGTCGGAATGGAGGTATTAAAAATCATCTATATGTGGATTTCAGTCATTTTCTGTTTGAAATTTGGAAAAACTTTCTTCTACAAAGTTGTAGAGAATTAAATTTACTATGGGATGGACATAAAATTCGTATTTTTCTGATAAAAGGGCTATTTATTATGAATTATTGATGTTTCATAACTAAATATTTTTATTAAAAACATGGGTGAACCCCACTTTTGGTTGTTGTGGAATTTTTTGAATTTGGTGGGCACCAGTTGTGGTGTGCTGAGTTTGGTCAAGTGGTGTGAGTGAATTTTTTTATTAAAATATTATTTTATTAAATTTTAGTCTGCTTTGGCGTTTTGGCATTTTCCTAGAAATAGGGTGCTTAGTTAGAATAAATCACACCGGAATCAGAAGTTTTCTCTCTAAATAATATCGAGCGTATTTTTGTGAGTATTTAGATACTTTGAGAGTTGTTATTCTGTGCAAGTTTCCTTCAACATTATATTCAATATTCCAGTCAAAAGTACTGTTCTTTTGAGGTAAGGGATGTTATTTTCTTTGTAAATGATGTTATTTCGTTCAATATCATTATGCCAAAATATTGGTATGAATTTTATTATGAAATTTTTACCTTTTTATGTCAAGGTTACTATTCACGTATACGGCACTATTCACGTATACGACACTATTGGGAGATTGCATATTTAAATTTGATGTTGAAAGTAAATATTCATGATTATATTTAAAGTCTTTAAAGGAATATATGTACAAGGACTTAGTGGTAGATCAAAATTATTAGGTTAATCTGAGCTAGTAATGTTTATCATTCTGTAAATGAATGTATAGATGAAAAGATCAAAGTTATTAGGTTAATCTATATATTGAGATGTAATAGATAGGCTTCAACAGAATCGTAGTCTATCAAGCTGGTCAAGAGATTGCAGAAGCCAAGGCAGGATCGTAGAGCATCGAGAATCGTAGTGTGTCTGCCTTTAAGGGCCTCTCCTGGAATCATAGAGTGGTCCAAATGTTTGCTGAGCCAACTCAGAGATCGTAGGGTGCTCTCGGAAGCGTAGAGTCTGCAAGACAAGCAAGTGAAGATCGTAGTGTGCCAGTACTTAAGAGAAATCGTAGTGTCCTCATTTGCCAGTATCGGATCAAGCACCAAGGTGGCAAGACACCATGATCAGAATTGTAGAGCTTTATATGTCTGTGTCAGAAGCATCGAGCCTCGTCCATTTGTTTAAAGAATAAATCGCAACAAATATGGAATGGGTTATAGGCGTTGAAGTCCTCGGGAGTTCCAATGACACAACAGTCATCCTTAGTATACAACAAAGAAACGTATTGAAGAATCTAAGGAAAGTACTTTGGGTTAACAAAAAACACCTTTTCAGGTGTTAGGTGAGACAGCAGTCAGCTGTGTCAGTGGGCCAGACTGCAAATCAGAAGTTGTGTAAAAAGTCTCCATCAAATTTCAGAAATGTCAAATGCATTTAATGCTTCAACGGATGTCTTCAACGGATACATTTCAAAGGCCTCATATATGCAAAAGATTAGCAGATGAAAGTATCAAGCAAGCACTGAACATAAACACTGAAGAACACTCAACTCTACGATCTGTAAAAGAAAGCTTGCTCAGCTACTCAGTTCTTTCGAACACAAGCTTAACGGCAACTGAGTAGCCCCATTCAAGAACTCAACTATTATCAAGTGAAGTAAGAAGTTCCAAGTCAGAAGGACTTGAAGAGTTCTAAGGGAACTGAGAAGTACCAAGTCTGTTGGACTTGAAGAGTTCAAAGGTGAACTAAGAAACTCCAAAACTGCTGGTCTTGAAGGAATCTATAAGATTTAGAAAGTGTAAAGATATCCTTAGTGGATTTCCTACTCGAGGAGTAGAAGAGTGGACTAGGAGCTTTAAGTGCTCTAAACCACTTAAAAACACCGTGTCTCTTATATTCTTGCTATAACTGCTTAACTCCCATTAACTCGTTATATCTTAAAGGAAAAACAAACAACTCACAATTTCGCTGTATTTAAGTCATTATCAAAACTAACAAGTATTTCAAAAATGAATTTAAAATAACTATTCAACCCCCCTTCTAGATAACAATTGTGCCTCTGGGAACTAACAATTGGTATCAAAACAGGTTCTATCAAATAGCCTACAAAGCTTAAGTAGATCCAATGGCACATCTGATAAGAGAATCAAAGACTGGAGGAGGCAGCAAGCTACCTATGTGCAACAAAGATAAATTCGCCAACTGGAAAGTTCGTACGCAAGCCTACATGAATTCAATAGATGAAGATCTATTTGAAATTGTTCAGAATGGGCCCTACATTCCTACAAAGCTTTCACCAACTTCAGATGATCCAAACAAAATCCAGATCAAGGTTAAAGAAGAATGGACTGACAACAAAAAGAAAACTGTCCAACTCGACAAAAAGGCCAAGAACATTTTGTTCCAATCTTTAGAAGATGACCTATTTGAGAATGTGGTCAATAGCAAAACAACAAAGGAAGTATGGGAAGCATTGCTTTCAAGGAGAAAATGTCACTTCTACCTACGAAAGATTCAATGTACTGCTCAACTCTCTCTGAGCCTATGGAAAGATCTATCCAAATAAAGATCTAATCATAAAGTTCATGAGAGCTTTACCTAGCAAGTGGGATGCCCAAACCACTGCCATCAGAGAGTCAAAGAATCTCCATGAAATGATTGTTCAACAGTTATATGGCAACCTTCTCACGTATGAACTGAAGTTGACTCAACGAGCAGAAACTCTATCTAAAGGAAGAAAGAAGGACAAAGGGGTTGCTCTCAAAGAAACTGATAACATCTCCAAAGCCAACACTGAAAATGACTATGACTATGACGAAGATGATGATCAGGACTTTGCAATGCTGGTAAGAAGACTCAAAAGGTTCATGTGTCAAGGTGGAATAAGCAAACCAAATAAAGTTAACAACTACAACATCCAGGAGCAGATAAATGTCTTATGCTACAACTGCAAGAAGCATGTCCACTTCATTGCAAACTGCAACAAACCTCTTAGAGAAGAACTGAAGAGAAAATCAAATTCAAAGAAAGAATTCAAAGGCAATAAAAGGCCTCAGAAGAAAGACAAAGGTCTTGTGGCTGGAGGATCATGGAGTGACTCAGACAACAACTCAACTCCCGAATCCAGAGATGATGAAGATCCTCAAATGGCAAATCTCTGCCTAATGGCCAAACATGCAAAGGATAGGAAGAGCTCTGACATTCATGAAGTAAGTATAGATGAGGTATTTGACTTTAACTCTCCTGATGTAGATATTGATAATTTAAGAACTGCACTACATGGCATAACATCTGATCTGCATCAATACATGAAATGGTTCAGAGATCTGTCTAAAGATTATTCTCTTCTTCAAAAAGAGAAAGAGAAAGTTTAGGAAGAACTGGAAACAACTCTTCTAAGTACTAACTTTCTCTCTAAATTTGAAGCTGAGAATAAGTTCTTAAAATAGACCAATGAACTTAATGCACAAAGAAAGTCAAGTCTAACCTCTAAAATTGAGGAACTAGAAAGGACAATCTCTACATGGAATAAATCATCTTCTTCCATGGACTCCACGTCTCCAAATCGAGAGAAGTGCATCTGCGATGTAATGTGTTTAGGTTTTGGGGAATCCACCTCGAAACCATATGTGGAAAAGATAAAGGAAACTAGCTCTAGTAATGTTTCAAGTTTTAGTAGAAGCATTACATTTGTGAAATCCTCACAGAAGGAAAAACCAGTCCAACCCTCCTCTTCATATCCAATCTATGTTCCAAGGAATAAAGGATCCCATGATGGCCTAGGTTTCAAAAAAAAAGAGTAATTCAGTCCCTACTCTCCAACCTCGAAGGGTCGAAGAGTCGAGTAAAATCAACTCCATAAACCAACTGGGAAGGAACAGTAGAGTTAAGCCTCACTTCTCATAAATCATGAAACACAAGGACACATAGAAAAAGGAGAATCAGTATAAAGAAAGGATTGCTAAGAACCCACATAAGTCCAAATGGAGGAAGAATCCATATATACACACAAGCATACATCATATTAGATGCTTTGTATGTAATAAGACTGGTCATAAGTGTAAGACCCCAACTTTTATAAATAAAGATTAAATTTTCTCAAAATATATTTTTGAATATTATGGTGTGGATATGATATAATGTTATAGTTGTGGGTAATATTTACAAATTTTGCAAAGAAAGCAAGTGGTTGTATAATATTCGATTGGTCGGGGAATATTCGTTTTAACAGGAAATATTTGTACGACGGCACAATCATTGGTGGACCCCACAACAGAAGTATTGTCATAGTTAGAAAATGACAAAATTATCTTTTTACAAAAATAACGGCGAAAGTTTTACCGTTAAACTGTTGAACTACCCGGTAGTAAAAGTACAGTAATACGTGTGGTTGCATAGTAGCACACGGTATTGATTATTGATGCTTACGTGAGAAGTCACTTTCGCTTATACTCAATTATTACTTTCTGAGAATTCTCGCGATCATATCTCTCATATTATTGATTCAAGTATTGTCACAATATCATCTCGCATAATATGTTATATTATTAAATTAATAATTGAGACGACAAAGTTATTCATATTATTATTTGCAATATTGACAATGTCCAGAAGTTCTGTCAAGGAGAGGTTTGGTCACCTAATTGTGCGCCAATAAAGAGAAATCCTTATCGGAAAGCCCCCTCTTTCCTGGGAACGACCTGGTTGTTAAATTTTGTGAGTTATAATATTAATGATAAATAAGTTCGTGTTGCTTAAAGATGAAATTGATAGTTCCATTGTGTTGGGATTATTAGTGTTAGTAGAAATCGACATCTATTTCGATAATAATGGATGTCTGGAGGTTATATTGATCAATCGGATAAATGGGCAATTAATTGCTATTAATTCACATGCTTATAACTATGTGTTCACATGTGTGTACTATTGATTCACATTCATGTACTATTAGGGGAGGTGGTGCAAGATTGATAATACTTGCATAACTAAATTAAAAATAGAGGTATAGATGAAGGTACTATACTGTAATTAGTTTTTTTACATGATTATACTATTAAGTCACATGAATGAACTATTAATTCACATTATTTACTATTAGGGGAGGTGGTGCAAGTTTGATAATACTTGCAGGACTAAATTAAAAATGAAGAAAAAGAGGAAGATATTATACTGTAATATTTTGATCCCCAAAACGTGCAATTATCGAAACTATATTTTCCTATAAATAGAAGCTCATTCTTCCTTCATTTCTCACCAATTCACTAAAGCTATAGAGCAATTATTATAGAGAGAAAGAAGAAGAGAAGTCTGCTACCTCACTATTCTAGTATACAGTCTTCTTCTAAGGTAAGGGGTATTATTCTTTCGTATTCATGAAGAGAGTTATTTTCTTTCAATACTCGTAAGGGTTGTTATTCCATTCTTTATTATTATGTTGGAATAACATGTCTATGCGAAGTACCGCATACATGGTGAAATTCTTCTGTTACTCCATTTTTTATTATTCTATTGGAATAACCTGTCTGTGTGGTCTATCGCATGCCTAGTGAATTATGTTGTTATTCCATTCTTTATTATTCTGTTGGAATATCCTGTCTGTGCGGATTACACATGACCTGGTTCCATTCTTTATTATTCTATTGGAATATCCTGTCTGTGCGGGTTACGCATGACCTGGTTCCATTCTTTATTATTCTGTTAGAATAACCTGTCTGTGCGGATTATGCACGCCTGGTGAATTCTTCTATTATTCCATTCTTTATTATTTTGTTGGAATAACCTGTCTATGTGGATTACCGCATGTATGGTGAATGATCCTTCGTATTCATTCCTTATTAAATTGTGGAAATGATCTGTCTACGTGGATTACCGTATGGCGGGTAAAAATACATTTGCGGTTTCATATATTCTATTATACTTATTTGGTTAAAGTTTTGGCTTCTATACTCCATGAAATTAGTGGAATATCCTTGATATTTGCGCTTCATCCAGTATCTTTTCATGGAATTATTCTTCTGAGCATTCTTGAATTTTACTCCACAAAGAAGTATCATGTTGATAATTTAGACGTTATTGATTTCTAGATAAATTAAAATTATAAATCTTTAAAATTTATCCTTGAACTTGTTTTATTGAATTATTATGTCATTGTCATCATCCTCATGCTTATATTGTGATTAAAGTCATCTTTGGCTTACGTGCATAAATGGACTTGGTATGATTATGACTAGGAATTATTCGGTGTAATCATGACCGTAATGTGACGAATGATGTGGTAAAAGTCCTCATAGGCCTGTAGTTCATTGATGGATAGTTGTTGATATGATTATGACCAGGGATAATTCGGTATAATCATGACCATTGATGATTACATGAATATCCTTGGCCGTGATGCAGGGATGATTCGATTTTATTTATTAAGTCGTCTCTCAATGGTAAAGTTGATGAAAAACTTTTTAAATCATAGAAGATAGTAGATTTTATGCTCTACTTGACTCTTCTAATGGATTGCTTGTTCCGCTGCAGTTAAACTTGTTGTCTATTATATTCTATCAGTTTAATATTGTTGAAGGCTAATGATAATTTATTCTGCATTATCTTAGTCATAATATTTCTTACTGGGCTAGTTGAGCTCACCCTTTCTTTCACTGTTCTCTTTAGGAAATGAGAACGAGCTTGTGACTAGTCGGGGAATGGAGTGAGCGGTCGGATGATAGCATTAGTAGTCCTCACTATTCTGTTAAATAGTGTGATAATAAATGTAATGAGAGGACTCCATTGAGTGTGGATATTGTCTAGATGATAATATTCTTATTAAAACTCTTAGATTATGTTTTGTCGTATTTTACACGACTGTTATATAATTAAGTTGTATTTGAATTTTGTACCATGTATTTGGCGACTAAAGATGGGTGATGTATACTTGTTTTGGGGGCATCACAGTAAGGCTGTAATATGCTACCATAATCCTATGAATGTGAGACCCATAATTAAGCAAATTTGGGTTCCCAATGGTACTAACAAAGTAGGACCCGTGAAAGTATGGGTACCAAAATGAGAGTTTTATCTTACCACAGGAACCAAGCTCCACGATCACAACCTGGTATCTAGACTGTGGATGCTCAAGGTACATTACCGGGAACAAAGCCCTTCTATCTAACTTCATAGAGAAGAAGGGTCCATCAGTCATCTTCGGAGACAATGGCTCTGGCAAGACAAGATGATATGGCTCAGCAGGGAATGGTACAGTGTCCTTCAGTAAAGTGGCATATGTGGAAGGATTACAACACAATCTTCTAATCATAAGCCAACTCTGCGACAAGGGTCATCAAGTCACCTTCCTCAACAATCAATGTCAAGTCAGAGATCTGAAGACATCCTCTATAAAGCTGACCGGAACAAGAGAAGGAAATATCTACACTGTTAATCTTGGTTAACTAAGCTTGGACTAGATGATATGCTTTCTGGCTAAAGCATCTAAAGAAATGAGTTGGTTATGGCATAGAAGACTGTCTCATCTCAACTTCAAAAGCATGTCTAAACTGGCCTCCAAGGATCTAGTAGCAGGCTTACCCAAGTTCAGTTTCGTCAAAGAAAGGCCATGTAATGCCTGTTAACTTGAAAAGCAGACTAGAAGCTCATTCAAGAGCAAAACTGTCAACTCAATTGACAAGCCTCTAGAGCTGCTTCACATGGATCTATTTGGGCCAATTCTAACAACAAGCCTTGGAGGGAAGAGATAATATCTGGTTGTGGTGGATGACTACACCAGATTTACATGGGTGTTCTTTCTAAACTCAAAAGGTGAAACGAGATCCCAACTAATCAAGATGTTCAGACTGGCGATGAATGAAAAAGGGGAAAAAATCAAGGCTATAAGGAGTGATCATGGCAGAGAATTCAACTTCTCTGAGATGGAGTAGTTCTGCACAGATAACGACATCAGTCATAACTTCTCAGCTCCACGAATTCCTCAACAAAATGAAGTAGCTGAGAGAAAGAACAAAACATTGATAGAGGCTGAAAGAACTCTACTAGCAGCAGCTCATCTTCTTGAATACTTCTAGGCAGAAGATATCAATACTGCATGCTACACTCTGAACAGATCGCTCATACACTCTACGATAAAGAAGACTCCCTACAAACTGTGGAAATGAAGGAAGCCAAGTGTCAGCTACTTTCATGTATTCGGTTGTACATGCTACATTCTTAACAATGGGAAACAGTATCTAATAAAGTTCCAACCCAAGTCAGACGAAGAAATATTTCTCGGATATGCCACCGACAGTAAGGCTTATAGAGTGTTCAACAAGAAGATGCTGAGTGTTGAAGTCTCGATTCACATCATCTTCGATGAAATAGACTTGGACAAAATAGTGTCTTAAGACACTACGAACAATAATTTAGACACTACGAACGAGGTCGTCGAGTTCAACACCATGATCATAGTTCCAAAAAATGAAATCATCGAGCAAGAAGAGGAGATCGTAGAGAGAACTACGCAAGACAACGAACCTCCACATCAAGAAGCAGAAATTGATCTTAAAGGTCTCAGACAAGAAGGAATCAGGACAGATGTTCCAACAGGAAATAGATGGGCAAAAGATCACACTCAAGACTTAATCATTGGAGATCCAAATGCAAGAGTTAAGACAAGAGCTGCCACCCAGAATGAGTGTTTCTATCTAAGCTTTCTGTTACAAATGGAACCCAAGAAAATAGAAGATGCTATGGAAGACTGCAATTGGATAGAAGCCATGCAAGAAGTGTTAGAGTTTATGCCCTAGAGGCCAATTATTTGATATAATTGCTTAACGTTTTGATATTATATTTGATTGAATAAATATATGATTTTATTATGGTTTTATTTACTGCGTAATATAATTGTTAACATAATAAAATTCCTTAGAATAGTGATACAAATTATATAGTTTCAAGTATGTGACTTGAACATGAGATTATATATTACCATTAGTATCGGTTGTTCTTAAATGTCCCTAATCGAGTATCATTGTTGATGGGACAACAATGATGCATTGAGACTAGTATGTGGATCGATTGATGACCAAATCTCATTGGTCATAAATATATGAGATATTAAGTCAATGCATAGGTACATGTTAGAGAACGATGTAATCGGATGGACTCCACCATGAGAATTCTATATGGAGCATTATGCGAAGTGTCATTAGCAATTCTCATAGTGACAATGATGTAATGGTCCTCCGGCCGAAATCGCTATATTACTACTACGAGAATTTATGTACTTTGATATCATCAAATGTCACCTTTAATAGGGTGGACTATAAAGGTGATTATTGGGTTCATCATTAATCGTGTGAGAAATATGAGTGATCTAGATGGAATTTAACCATCCTATATATTATGGGTGATATCCATAGGCCTCTTGATTGAGTAGGACTATGAAATGCATGGCCATGCTCAAATAGTGATTTGTTTTATATAGTCTACTCATTGATCAAGAAAACTCAGATTAAATTATGAAGAGTATGACACATTCCATGACTCGAGTTTAATCTAGGATATTAAGGTTAAAAGGATTAAATTGCATTGAAACATTAGTCACAAAAGGTTGCATCGAATCATCGATCTTATTATTACTTGGGTAGTAGTGATGCATTACTAGATGCCGCTCACTGTTTATAATTTTATAATATGATTTTAAAATTATTGCCAACGTAATAATAACCTATAGGTCACACACATAGATCGTTATTTAAAGGGAATTAATTTAAATTTTAAGGATTTAAATATATTAATATGATTAATAGTATTTAAATCATTTAATTTAAATTAAAAGGATAATTGTATATGTATATTAATTAAGTAAGACTTAATTAAGAGATATATATATATAAATTGATTTTATAAAATTAGGTTTTGATTTTGATTAATTCCTTTTAACTACTATATATATGATATATAGCAGCTACTTAGGGTAAGATATCATAATTGAAAAACCCTAACCGCTCTTAGAGAGAGACTAGAGAGAAAACAGTTTCAAAATCCATTCCTTTTGGTGGCTAGTACCGCAAGTCCTTCTTATTGCAGAATCGTTCGATTTGGTTCGTGAGGCGTTCGATGTGGATACTGTAGAGAGGCTTAATCGGTTTGTATTGCGTTGGAGATTCGAGGCTGTGAATGGTTTCAGATTCTCGCTTTTTGTTTATATCCGTATAATCTCTAAACCTCTGAATTAATTGATTTTCGCATGGATCCTGTTTTAGGGTTTCAAAAATTGCTTTAAAATTTTAATTTCCGCTGTGCGTTTTTGTGCCGAAGCCCAACAAGAAGAACTAAATCAGTTTGAAAGGAGAAAAGTATGGAGATTAGTTCCAAGACCAAGAAGCCATCTAGTCATTGACACCAAATGGGTCTTCAGAAACAAGATGGATGAAGATGGAGTAATAACAAGGAATAAAGCAAGACTAGTAGCCAGAGGCTACTCTCAAGAAGAAGGCATTGACAACGACGAGACCTTTGCACATGTTGCCAGATTATAAGCCATCAGAATATTCCTTGCCTTTGCTGCTCACATGAAATTCAAAGTATTTCAGATGGACGTAAAAAGTGCATTCCTGAATGGTAAACTTCAAGAAGAAGTATATGTGGAACAACCTCCAGGTTTTATCAATCCAACTCTCTCTAATTATGTCTACAGATTAGACAAAGCCTTATATGGTCTTAAACAAGCACCAAGAGCATGGTATGAAACACTAACTAACTTTCTTGTTGAAAATGGGTTCACTAGAGGTAGAGTAGATACCACATTATTTCTTAGAAAGAATAAAGACAAAGTCTTATTAGTTTAAATATATGTTCATGACATTATATTTGGCTCTAATGGTGAAAAATTATGTAAGAGATTTGTCAAGCTTATGCAGAGAAAGTTTGAAATGAGCATGATGGGTGAACTGAACTTCTTTCTTGGATTGCAAGTAAAGCAGACTGATGAAGGAATCTTCATATGTGACACCCCCAAATCTGGGTGCTTCATTGCCCTAAGACTTGGTATTCACTTTTCATACATTCATACTATCTACCCAAATACGATAACATTTAAACCATAAATCCTCCCATTAAAGGGTTACATCATTAAATTAAAAAGTCTCCCAGGTTATCTAACCTTTAACAAAAATTAAGTGCGAAAATAAAAATAGTTACATCACATTATTTAAATAAAGTCTATTAACATAAAAGCCAATAAATTACAAGTCTTCATCACTTGTACATTTTTTCTTTTCCTTTGTTTGTGGTATTCATGACAAAAATTGATTTCTTTGCTGTCCAAATTATTTTTGATACAATATTATTCTTGAATTTTACTCCACAAAGCAGTATCATGTTGACAATTTGGACATTATTGAATTCTGGATAAATTAAATTATAAATCTTTAAAAAATTTATCCTTTGCTTTCTTTTAATTGAATTCTTTTATCATTGTCATCATCCTTATGCTTATATTTTGATAAAAGTCATATGTGGCTTACGTACATAGATGTACTATTGATTGGTATGTTTATGACCAGGGATTATTCGGTATAATCATGACCATAATGTTACAAATGATGTGATAAAAGTCCTCATTGGCCCGTAGTGCATTGATGGACAGTTGTTGGTATGATCTTGACCATTGATGATTATATGAATATCATTGGCCCGTAGTGCAGGAATGATTCGATGATGTGGTTTATTTATTAAGCTGATTCTCAGCGATAAAGTTGATGAAAAACTTTTTAAATCAAAGAAAATAGTAGATATCATGCTCTACTTGACTCTTCTAATGGATTGCTTGTTCCGCTGCAGTTAAACTTGATGTTTATTGTATTTTATCAGTTTAACACTGTTGAAGGCTAACAATAATTTATTATGCGTTATCTTAGCCATAATATTTCTTACTGGGCTAGTTGTGTTCACCCTTTTGATTTCATTGTTCTTTCAGGAAATGAGAACGTAGCCGTGACTAGTCGGTGAATAGAATGAATGTTCTAGATGGTGGCTATAGTAGTCCTCACTATTTTATGAAATAGTGTGATAATAAATGTAATGAGGACTTCATTTGAGTTTGAATACTGTCTATAAGACAATATTCGTGTAAAAACTCTAAGCTATGTTGTTGTTGTATTGTATAAAAGAAGTTTGTATTTGATTTATGGTCCATGTATTTGGCGACTCAGAATGGGTGATGTATACCTATTTTGGGGGTGTCACATATCATCAGTTCATTCATCTCTACCGAAGCCATTCTGTATGGGGCCTTCGATATTGGAGTAATTCTTAGCGCTAAGTCGATCACAAACTCGATCTCTATGTCAGGCGAAAGTCCTGGCAAATCCTCCGGAAACACGTCCACAAAATCCCTAACCACTGGTATCTCCTCCAATTTCACACCCTTCTTCTTTTGAGTATTGACTATGTAAGCTAGGTACCCTACACAGCCCTGACTCAACAACTTCTTGGCATGTATAATCGTCAGACATCTCGCTTGTCTAAGCGATTTACTACCATAAAAAACTACCTTTGACGGGGTCATTAGGTTTACACATTTTTTTTGGTAATCAATTATCGCTCCATAATTGGATAGCCAATCCATTCCCAATATTACATCAAACTCTCCAAGTTTTATCGGGATTAAATCTACTGTCATAATATTCCCCTTAATATTCACTCTACAATTCTTGAATACGAATTTAACAGGAATTACCTCCCTATTCGCAATTTTTATGTGTAAAGGGAAATTCAACTCTTCACTAAGTAATTCTAACTTCTTAGCAAATTCATCAGATATAAACGAGCAAGTAGCACCCGAATCAAATAATACATATGCATTTATATCATTGATTGGGATAATACCTGACACGATATCCTATGATTGCACTGCGTCTTGCACTATCATGTTGAAGGTTCTGATTGTGGGTCTGTTTGATGACGTTGGTCCAATAATAGTCAATGTACCTCCATTGCTACCTCCCTTTGCTTCCCGTTGTCTCTCCAGCTTTCTTCTTAGGGAACTCGTGAGCAAAATGATACTTTGACCCGCAGGTGTAGCAAACATTCTTCTTGGGTTGATTGCAATTTGGGGCAATGTGACCCTCCTGGCCACAGTTAAAGCACACACGCTTCCCCCTTAAGCACATACCCGTGTGAAACCTCCTGCATGTAGCACATGCATCAAACTTCTTCTTCTACTAGTTTACCTACTGGTTTCCAGCTCCTACATTTGCATTCCACTTCCTCTTCAAGTATTGTTACCATTTCCACCACTACGACCACCATTCTTAGCTTCGCCCTCACTCTTCTTCTTTCTCTGCTCTTGATTGTACTTTGTTATAGCCTCGCCTCCACCTTCAGAGAGAATTTCCTTCTTCAATACTACTGTAAATGTTTTCAGCTGAAACATGGAGACCCTACTATACAACCAGGGTTTCAGTCCCTGCTCAAACCTCTTAGCCTTGCGTTCATCTGTGTTGACTTGATAGGGCGCAAACCTCGCTAATTCGTTAAATTTTGCGGCGTATTTTGATACCGTCATTGATCCTTACTTCAGTTCTAGGAACTGCACCAACAATTATTCATTATTAATATTATACCTCACAATATTTAACGACCAGATCATTCCCAGAAAAGAGGGGGCTTTCCGATAAAGATTTCTCCCTATTGGCGCGCAATTAGGTGACCAAACCCCTTTCCTCGACAGAACTTTCTAGACATCGTCAATAATGCAAATAATAATATGAATAACTTTATTGTCTCAACTATTGATTTAATAATATAAATATTGTGCAGATGATATTGTGGCAATAATTGAATTAATAACGTGAGATACTATGCAGCAATTACTGTAGCAATAATTGAGTATAACTGAGTGACTTCTCACGTAAGCATCAATAATCAATACCATGTGCTACTATGCAACCACGCCAGACATCGTACTTTTATCATCCGGGGTATTTCAACAGTTAATAAAGAAAACTTTCACAAGTTATTTTTATAAAAAGATAATTCTGTCATTTTTTAACTCTGACAATAATTCTGTTGTGGGGTCCACCAATAATTGTGCCATCGTACGAATATTCCCCGACAAAAAGAATATTCCTCAACCAAACGAATATTTTATAACAACTTGCTTACTTTTCAAAATTTATAAATATTACCCACAACTATAACATTATATTAAATCCACACCATAATATTCAAAATGATATTTAGAGAAAAATAATCTTTATTTATGAAAGTTGGGGTCTAACAACCTACCCTTCTTATGAAATTTCATCCTCGAAATTGGGGTACGTACATGGTATGTCGAAGAGGTGAGGATACCTTGATTTCATTTTAGATTCTAACTCCCAGGCCATTTCCTCGATATCGTGGTTTCTCCACAAAACTTTAACTTAAGGTATAACCTTGGAGCGTAGAATATGTTCCTTCTTATCCAAGATTTTAATAGGTACCTCTTCATACGTTAAATCTTCCGCTATTTCATCCGATTCTAACTCAATAATGTGGTTCGGGTCTTCCACATATTTACGTAACATGGATTCGTGAAAAACGTTATGAACACGAGACATACTTGGCAGTAAGGCGAGTCTATAAGCCACAGTTCCTACTCGATCGAGGATTTCAAATGGGCTAATGAATCGAGGATTGAGCTTTTCTCTCTTTCCAAATCTTGTAACTCCTTTCCATGGAGCAACATGTAACAACACATGTTCTCCAACATTGAATTCTACGTCCTTTCGATGAAGATTAGCATAACTCTTTTGTCGATCTTGTGAGGTCTTTATACGTTGCCGGATCATTTGAATATTTTTTGTAGTCATACGTACCAATTCTGGTCCCAACAACGTTGCTTCACCCACCTCATCCCAGCATACTAGAGAACAACACTTGCATCCATACAACGCCTCGAATGGAGCCATGCCGATACTTGCTTGATAATTGTTGTTGTAGGAGAATTCCACTAATGGCAAGAACTTGTCCCAACTTCCTTTTAAGTCAAGGACACATAGTCTTAATAGATCCTCCAGATTTTGAATAGTCCTCTCGATCGTGCTTTCGTCCATCGAGGATGATATGCCAAGGCCGAATCAGAAATTCGTACCATAGCTTTCTCGCAAAACCGACCCAAAACCGTGAAGTGAATCTTGGGTCTCGATCAGAAACTATGGATACTGGCATACCATGCAATCTTAAAATCTCATTTATGTACATACGAGCAAGATGTTCAAGTGTATAAGTTTCTCGTATAGGTAAGGAGTGAGCAGACTTGGTCAATCTATCAACAATGACCCAAATTGCATCTATGCCTTGAGAAACCTTGGGAAGGCCAGTAACAAAATCCATAGTAATGTGATCCCACTTCCATTCTGGAATTTCAAGTGGTTGCAATGGACCTTTTGGCACTTGATACTCCGCCTTGACACGTTGACACATTAAACACCTTGAGATAAACTCTTCTATCTCTCTCTTCATATTGCTCCACCAAAATGTATGTCGAATATCATGATACATTTTGGTACTCTAAGGATGGATTGCAAACAGTGTATTGTGCGCCTCTATCATGATTTTATACTTTAAATCAGGGTCGTTAGGAACACAAATTCTGGAGTTGACTCGAAGTATTCCTTCTTCATCAATTCTTGCTTCTAGAATAGCACCTTCTTGCACTTTCTTCTTCATACGCATCAGCTCCAAGTCCGTAGCTTGAGAACCTTTAACTTTGTCGATTAAAGTCAGTTCTACTCGTATATTTGCCATCATCACATGGGTCCTTAGAGTCTTTATCTCTATCTCCATCCTTTGCAAGTCATACAAAATGGGCCTTTGCATCGACAATATCGCACTCAAACCCTCATATGATCTTCTACTTAATGCGTCAGCTACCACGTTCGCTTTTCCATGATGGTATTGAATAGTATGATCATAATCTTTCAACAGTTCAAGCCAACGTCGTTGCCTCATGTTGAGTTCCTTTTGGGTGAAGAAATATTTGAGGCTTTTATGATCTGTATAGATCTCCACTTTCTCCCCATACAAGTAATGCCTCCAGATTTTAAGTGCGAAAACGATAGCTGCCAACTCTAGATCATGAGTAGGATAATTCCTCTCATATTCTTTGAGTTGTCGCGAGGCATAGGCTATGACTTTCCTATGTTGCATGAGAACACATCATAAACCTCTGCCTAAAGCATCAATGTAGATGACATATCCCTCCGAACCAGATGGTATTGTCAGAACAGGTGCTGAAATGAGTCTCCTCTTGAGTTCTTGAAAACTCTTCTCACATTCCTCTCTCCAACCGAATTTTATATCTTTTCGTGTCAGCTGAGTTAATGGAGTAGCAATTCAAGAAAATCCTTCCACGAATCTCCGATAATAACCAGCTAAGCCCAGAAAGCTACGTACTTCGGTAACTAACTTAGGTTGCTCCCAGCTTTGAATTGCTTCAATCTTTGTCGGGTTAACAGATATTCCATGATTTGATATCACGTGCCCAAGGAATGCTACTTCCTCAAGCCAGAACTCGCATTTCTTCAACTTGTCGTATAGCATGTTTTCACGAAGCTTTTGGAGTATTAGCATCAAGTGTTGCTCATGATCTTCACGGCTTTTGGAGTATATGAGGATGTCATCAATAAAGACAAGAACAAAATGATCCAAATATTCCTTGAATACTCGGTTCATCATATCTATGAAGGCCTCAGGAGCATTATTCAATCCAAAAGACATGACTAGGAATTCGTAATGCCCGTACCGAGTTTTAAAAGCAGTCTTTGGAATGTCATCAGTTTTAACTTTTAACTGATGATATCCAAAACTAAGATCGATCTTTGAAAAGAATTTAGCACCTTACAACTGGTCAAACAGGTCATCAATACGAGGTAACGGGTACCTATTTTTGATGGTGACATGATTCAACTCCCGATAATCAATACAAAGTCGCATACTTCCATGTTTCTACTTCACGAATAGAACAGGAGCACCCCAAGGAGACGTACTAGGACGAATGAAACCGATGTCTAACAATTCTTGCAGTTGGGTTTTTAACTCCTGAAGTTCAATAGGAGTCATTCGACATGGGCTTTTGAAATGGGTTTTGTACCGGGTTCAAGATCAATACAAAACTCAATTTCATGCTCTAGGGGTAGGCCAGGAAGTTCTTCAGGGAATACGTCAGGAAATTTATTAACAATAGAAATATCTTTCAAATCTGACGTATTTTTGTTTAAATCTATGACATGGGCTAAGAAAGCTTGACATCCATTTTTCAATAAACGAATGGCTTTATGGCTTGATATGACAGTGATTGACTTTAGTGGTTTGGTTGTTTGAATTCTCATAATAGGTTGGTTAGGAATATGAAAGCTAACAACCTTACGAAAACAATCAATTTTAGCATGATGAGTAGTTAACCAATCAATCCCTAAAATCACATCAAATGCAAGTATTTTCAAAGAGATAAGATCGACAGGTAACGTGCGGTTACCGATTTGAATCAAACAAGACTTATAAACAGTGGATGTAATGAAGGTTTCTCCCAACGAAGTTTGCAGATAAATCAAAGTCTAATTTCTCCGGAGTTAAATTTAAACGTTGAGCGCAAGTAGGAGAAATAAAAGAATGGGTAGAACCGGTATCAAATAAGGTATAGACTTCGCTAGAGTTTATGATTAGCTTACCCATGATCACCTCGTTCGGATTCCTCGCTTTTTGGGAGGTTACGACAAACGCTCTCCCTTGAACTACCAATTTTGTCTTGTCTAGGACGGCTTTTGATGCCTCTATCCCAGTTGGACTTGACTTTGGTGCACGACAAAATTGGGCTAGGTGACCTTCTCTTCCACAATTGTAACATGCTTTGGACTGATGCGTACAGTTTGGACTGATGTGTCCCTCCCCTCCGCATTTGTAGCATACGATCGGTGATCGTTCTCCTTCTTCTTTGGTCTTGGTCTTTGGTGATGACGTCCTTCCATCATTATTGAATCTCCTCTTCTTGAAATTTCCACTTTTATTGTCTTGGCCATGATTACCACCGAAGTGGTTACCATTTCTGGCATGTTGACTTCCTCTACGTTTGTTGTCACCACTTCGATGACTGCTACCACTGGTGTTATCATTTTGTTGGCTGCTCTCTCTTGGTTGGGTTGACTCATTATCACGCTCCAATAACTGAGCCCTATTTACAACATCTGAATACAAACACAGTTTGTGAGAAATTAGGTATTGACGTATCTCGGGTTTCAAACCTCTTAGAAACATTCACATCATTCTCTCCTCATTATCAACCAAGTGGGGAGAAAATCGGGATAACTCGGCAAACTTAGCTTCATACTGTGACACGGTCATATTATTTTGCTCTAGCTTGATGAACTCTACCTCTTTGTACTTGTCGTTAAACAATTCTTGGAACTTTTTCCAAGACATCTTGATCGGCAAAGTGAGTACGCTTCTGATTCCCACCAAGAATGTCGCCTCCTCTCAAACATGAAGGTGGCAAAGGGAACCTTTTGCTCCTCGGAGCATCCCAAGACATCAAATATCTTGGTGATCTGCTTTATCCACGTCTCCGCCTTAAGTGGTTTTGGCTCTCCCAAAAACTCTGGTGGTCCCAGTTCCTTAAACTGTTTAGCGGTGACCATCCATGAGTTGCCAGTGTTTCCACCTGCATTTTGGACAGGAGTCTCTCTCGCCTGATGTTGCATGAATTGCAGAAAGCCTCTGAACATTCCGTCGTTCATCATTTGGTCGGTGTTACTGTTTTCCTGAGGATTATTACCTTCCTGATGCACATTATCCTAGGTATTGATATGTGGTGACTAAACGGTCTCATGTGCTCCATTGCTATTCTCAACATTCTCGGATGTCATTTTCAAACACTGCCACAAAACAAAGGTTAATTGACATACCACATATTATCCATATATTCTGACCGACCAATTAAATAACAATTAAACTTAGGTAGGTCATACTAGCGAAGGAATTACCTGTCTCTCCCCTCCTAGTTCTAGTCTCACATCTCAGCCAGGGATCATATCCCTAAGCTTTGATACCAACTGTGACACCCCCAAAATAGGTATACATCACTCATTCCGAGTCGTCAAATATTTGGTACATAATACAAATACAAACTTCATTTATATATACGACAAAGCATAGCTAAGAGTTTTTATACAAATATTGTCCAATAAACAGTATTCAAACTCAAAAAGGAGTCCTCATTGTAAGATCCCAAATAATTAATAAATGAAATTTAATTTCCTCTAATTATTATTTTGGAATAGTAAGGGTTGATATGATTAATGTGGATAGTTATGGGTAAAATACTAAATATTTCAAAATAAGCAAGTGGTTATAAAATATTCATTGTTGTTTGGGAATATTCGTTTGGTCGTGGAATATTCAGATCGCTTTGTGAGGGAATATTAAATGCATTTACGGGCAGCGACCATGTGTGGGCCCCATAACGAAAAAGCGATTGGAGGAAGAAAATGACAAATATAAGTTGTTTAAAAATAACTACAGTAGTTGTTACCGAATTATAATCTGTTGAATACCCGATGGTTAAAAACACAAGAATGTCTGGCGTTGTTACATGAGAAGATTACTCAGCAGTATTGCACCAATTATTGACTCTTACGTAAGAAGGCACTACTCAATAATGGGTACGATGAATTATCGTTCGGTGTTTTATTTTATTGATTCAATAATTGTTGCGTTGATATTTTATATTGTTGTTGTTTTAATAATTGTCATTACACGTTAGAATAATTCATATTATCCTGAATAATATTATTAGATAACATTATTGGCAATGTCTAGAAAGTTACATCCCAAGGAGAGGTTTGGTCACCTAATTGCGGCGTCGAAGGAGGAAATTCTATTGGAAAGCCCCTCTTTCCTGGGAACTGCCTGGTTGTCAATATTGTGATTCTGTAATATTATTTGTGAATAATTAATTATTGATTCATATGATGAGGAAAATATTGATTTTATGTGGATATAGATGGAGAAAATTTTTAATGTGACAATTGTTGAAAATTGAAAATTTATCTTTTTCTGATAAAATAATTCATTTAAATATATATAATATGATATTTTAATAATATAATAATGGTGATATTTTTACAATGAATGTGGGATATATGAGTATACGAGGAGGAAGAGTATTTTTGTTGCAATAAATGTTTAAAACATGTTAAACATGTCGGTGGACCCCATTTATCGATTTCAAATTTGATTATAGCCTCTAAAATCGCCCTGCTTGTGGATTTTTTGGCCAATTTTTGTTTGGAATTTGGAAAAACTTTCTTACGCAAAGTTGTAGAGAATTGAATTTCTATATAAAACTCGTGGGATTCAATTTTTCGATAAAAGGCCTATTTATTATGAATTATTGAAGTTCAAGCTCAAAATAATTGATTTTTGGAAGTTTTAATTTTTATTTTATGAAAACGCGTTTTTTTACTTCTTCTAGAAGGGAGCATGTGGTTTGTATTCATATTTTCAGATTCTAAGAATGGGCGTAGAAAATTTTTATATATATTATTATTATAATAAATTTTCTGCTTTGGTGTTCTAAGCAATTTTCTATAAATAGGTGTTTAGGTTAGAATTGAAAATCACACCAGAAACTGAAGTTTTCTCTCTCTATATTATCGAGCGTATTCTTGTGAGTATTTTGAGTATACTTTGAGTATTGCTATACGGTGAAAGTTCAAAATATAGCATATATCCGATATTCAGTTAAATCTTGATCTTTCGAGGTAAGGGATATTATTTTTTCGTAATGATATTATTTCTTCAATATTATTATCTTTGAAATATTGATCCAAGTTTTTATCAAATTTGGAACTTTTGGTGTGGAGTCTTTATTCACGATATAATGACTATTCACGTATATGGTCTTATTCACGAATATTTAAGACTTTATTCATCGAAAAATAAAAATTTTCTTTTTGTCCAAAATATCTATTCGGATACTAGCTTTGATTGTATCCATGTTTTGATCATTCTTGAATTTTACACCACTATGATTATTTTTGAGGTATTTTTGACGTGGATAAAACAAAGTACGAATCCTTAATCCTTAATCCTTGTCATTTTGTTTCTTTGGATTCGTTTCTTTAAAAAAATATTTTCATCATCCTCGGTCTTA
The DNA here is from genome assembly GCA_020205605.1 of Panax ginseng. Taxonomy (NCBI): domain Eukaryota; kingdom Viridiplantae; phylum Streptophyta; class Magnoliopsida; order Apiales; family Araliaceae; genus Panax; species Panax ginseng. Next base: position 10,608,971 of record CM035150.1, read on the forward strand.
AATGATGATATTATTGAATATCTTTATTGTAGTGCAAAGATGAATGATTTAGGATGAATATCTTTGGCCGATAGTGCAAAGATGAATGATTTTCGATGAATATCTTTGGCCCAGTAGTGCAAAGATGAGCAGTGTTTAGATGAACATGACCAATTGGTGAATGTCCTTGGCCTATAGTGCAAGGATGAATATTTGATCCCAGATATATATTGATTGATGTTCTGGGGATAAAAATAGATGATGAACTTTAAAATTCATGCATGAAGATAGTAGTTTGCATTCTCTACTTAACTCTTCTAATGAATTATTATTTTCATTGCTGAATATTGATTTAAAACTTGTTGTCTATTGTATTCTATTATATTTTTCCTCGTTGAAGACTAACGATAATTTTGTTGTATATTATCTTAGTCATAATATTCTTTCTTGGGCTAGTCGAGCTCACTCCTTTTTCTTTTTGTTCCATTTTTCTTCTCGGGAGGCGAGAATATAAGAAGATAGCAGTCGGGATATGGAATGAAAGTTCTAGGAGAGTTGTTTAGTAGTCCTCACCATTGTTGTAAAATAATGTATCAATAATTATGATGAGGATTTATTTGTATGTGGATATTGTCTAGATGGCAATATCTCGTATTTAAACTCACAGCTTTTACTATTATAATAATAAAGTTCTAGTTGTTTGGGGTGTCACGGTTGGTATCGGAGCTTAGGGATATGATCTCTGGCGGAGATCGGGGAATAGAACTAGGAGGGGAGAGACGTAAATCCTTCGCTAAAGTGTGTCCTACCTAAGCTTATTTGATAGTTGGTCAAGATATAGGGATATTATGTGATATATTGATTTCCTTAATTAACCCTTGTTTTATGATGATTTGAGAATGTCGATGAGAATATTAACAATGGAAATGAGACCGGTAGAGACGCTGTACTCACCAACGAGGAGAAGCGTAACAAAGTGGCAATGTTCCTCCTATGAACAACACCAATCGAGCGAGATGATGAACGCAGTGGATATTTAGAAGCTTTTTTGCGATTCATGCAAAAATCGCAGACGAGGAGACTTGTGTTCAAAACATAGGAGAAATGATAGCAATTCACGGGTTGTCACAACCAAATGAAGCAGTTCAAAGAGTTGGGACCACGAATTTAAGGGAAAGCGGATCCGATCATGGCGAAACATGGGTCAAGCAAATTACCAAGATATTCGATGTCTTGGGATGCACATGAGAAGAACGAAGGTTCCATTCGCCACCTTTATGTTCCGTGGCGAGGCAGATTCATCGTGGGAGTCCGTGAAGCGTACTCCATCCAATCCGCTTGACTCGGCATGTCTTTGGAGACGTTTCAGAAACTATTTAATGACAAATACTTTCACGAAAGTGTTCGTCATATGAAGGAAGTGGAGTTTATTAGACCGAGCAGTAACAACATGACGGTGTCTCGAAGACGAGGGTAAGTTTGCGAGTTATCCGGTTTGCACCTCATTTGGTGGAGAATGAGGAACGTATGACGCGGATGTTTCGAGAGGTTTGAAACCCTAAGATACGTCAAATATCTCATCTCTCATAAATTTTCTCTCTATTCAGGATGTTGTTAACAAGGCTCAATTGTTAGAAGCGAGATAACGAAAGTACGGTCAACCGAGGTACCCAATCAGGATCATACAGGAGATAGTATCAAAAAAACAACAATAACCAAAGTGGAGAAAGAAAAAGCGGACAAAATGGTAACCACTCTGGTGGTAATCATGGCCATGAAAATAGAAGAAGCGAGTCGGGAGGAGATTTTAAAAGAGGAGATTCAACAACGACCATGTGAAGAAGGAGCGAAGGCAAAGAAGAATGGTTCCAAGGAGGAGAGCGACCACCGGTCATATGCTATAAATGCGGAAAGAGGGACATATCACCAAAGCTGGCCCATGCAGTTCGGGTATGCTATAATTGTGGAAAGGAAGGACATATCGCTTTCGAGATTGCATAGTAGCGAAACCTAGTTCAGCGGGGATGGTGACTCAAAAGACTGTCCCAGAAAAGTCAAAGTCAGCGGTTCTGGAAGGCGTTTGTTGTGACTGGTCAAAATGCGAGGAACCCAAATGAGGTGATCACGAGTAAGCTATTTATAAATTCTTGTGAAGTTTATACTTTACTAGATATCGGTTCTACCCATTCATTTATCTCTCCTGCTTGTGCTCAACGTTTAAACTTGACTCCGGAGAAATTAGACTTTGACCTATCTGTGGAAACTCCGTTAGGAGAAACTTTCATCACATCCACTGTTTATAAATCTTGTCTAATCCATGTTGGCACCCCTTATCTTACTACATTGACCTTATCTCTTTAAAGATACTTGCTTTTGATGTGATTTTAGGGATTGATTGGTTAACTACTCATCATGCCAAAATTGATTGTTTTCGTAAGGTTGTTAGCTTTCATATTCCTAAACAACCTGTTGTTCGAATTCAAGCAACTAAACCATTAAAATCAATCACTGTCATATCTAATCATAAAGCTATTCGTTTATTAAAAAATGGATGTCAAGCTTTCTTAGCCCATGGTATGGATTTGAATAAAGACACGCCAAAATTGAATAATATTCTGTTGTTATTAACTTTCCGACGTATTTCTGAAGAACTTCCTTCTCACCCAGAGCGTGAAGTTGAATTCTTTATCGACCTTGAACTCGTACAAAGCCCATTTCTAAAACCCCATATCGAATGGCTCCTATTGAACTTTAGGAGTTAAAGGTCCAACTACAGGAGTTGTTGGACATTGGTTTCATTAAATCCTAGTACATCTCCTTGGGGTGCTCCTGTTTTATTTGTAAAGAAGAAAGAAGCGGGAGTATGCGACTTTTGTATTGATTATCGGGGAATTGAACCATGTCACTATCAAGAATAGGTATCCTCTACCTCGTATTGATGACTTGTTTGACCCGATTGCAAGGAGCACAATTCTTTTCAAAAATCGATCTTCGCTCGGATATCATCACCAAGATTAGAAGCGAGGATATTCAAAGACCGCCTTTAGAACTCCGATGCGGGCATTATGAATTCTTAGTTATGTCTTTCGGATTGACTAATGCTTTGCGGCTTTCATGGATATGATGAACCGAGTATTCAAAGAGTATTTGGATCGATTCGTTGTTGTCTTCTTATTGATGACATCCTCATATATTCCAAAAGCCGTGAAGATCATGAGCACCATTTGAAGTCGGTACTCAAAGGCTTCGTGAAAACAAGCTTTATGCCAAGTTAAAGAAATGCGAGTTTCGGCTTGAGGAAGTAGCATTTCTTGGGCATGTGGTGTCAAAACATGGAGTATCTGTTGACCCTTGCCAAGATTGAAGCAATACAAAGTTGGGGAGCAACCAAGTGGTTTGGGATCAAGTACGTAGCTTTTTTGGCTTATTGTGGTTATTATAGGAGATTTGTGGAAGGGTTTTTCTCGAATCGCTACTCCGTTAACTCATCTAACTCGGAAGGATACAAAATTCGTTTGGGAGCGAAGAATGCGAGAAGAGTTTCCAAGAGCTTAAGAGGAGACTTATTTTAAGACTGTTCTAACAATACCATCCGGTTCGGATGGATTTGTTATCTCTGCCGATGCTTGAGCAAAAGGGTTAGGATGTGTTCTCATGCAACGTGGGAAAGTCATAGCCTATGCCTCGCGATAACTTAAAGAATATGAGAGGAATTATCCTACTCATGATCTAGAGTTAGCGGCAAAAGATCGTTTTGCGCTTAAAGATCTGGAGGCACTATCTATATGGGGAGAAAGTAGAGATATATTAAGACCATAAAAGCCTTAAATATTTCTTCACTCAAAAAAGAACTTAGCATGCGGCAAATGACGTTGGCTCGAGCTATTGAAAGACTACGACACACACTATTCAATACCATCCGGAAAAGCGAGCGTGGTAGCCGACGCGTTGAGTAGAAGATCATATGCGAGGAGCGAGGCGATGATGTCAAGTATACGCATTGAGCCAACTTTAATAGAAAAAGTTAAGGTTGCTTTCAAGCCCGCAAGGCCGGGATGATGCATATGAAGAAGAAAGTACAAGAAGGAGCTATTCCTAAGCGAGAATTGATGAAGAAGGAATACTTGAGTCCACTCTGCACTTTGTGTTCCTAACGATTACGATTTGAAGTACAAGATTATGATGGAGGCACACAATACACCATTTGCAATCCATCCGGAAGTACTAAAATGTATCGTGATCTTCGACATACATTTTGGTGGAACAATATGAAGAGAGATTGCAAAGTTTATCTCAACATGTTTAACTTGTCAACGTGTAAAGGTGGAGCATCAAGTGCCTAAGGACCATTGCAACCACTTGAGATTACGAAATGGAAGTGAGAACACATTACCATGGATTAGATTCACGGGACTTCTCACGGTTTCTCAAGGCATAAATGCTATTTGGGTTATTGTTGATAGATTAACCAAGTCCGCTTTCATTTCTTGCCGACACGGAGACTTATTCCTTGAACGTCTTGCTCAAATGTACGTAAATGAGATTGTGAGATTGCATGGCATGCCAAAGATCCATAGTTTCGGATCGTGACCCAAGATTCACTTCAAGATTTTGGGTTAGCTTGCAAAAAGCTATGGGTACGGATTTAAGATTGATTTGGCATACCATCCTCAAGCGGACGGACAATCGAGAGGACTATTCAAACTCTTGAAGATTTATTAAGACCGTGTCCTAGACTTCAAGGACGGTTGGGATAAGTATTTACCATTGGTGGAATTCTCCTACAACAACAGTTATCGAGGCAAGTATAGGTGTGGCCCCATTGAAGCATTATATGGGACGAAAGTGTCGCTCTCCAATATGTTGGGATGAGGTGGGTGAAGCAACATTGTTGGGACCCCGAAGTTAGTACGTATGACTATCACCGAAAAGATCCAAATGATTCGACAACGTATACAAAAGCGGCACAAGATCGACAAAAGAGTTATGCGGATCTTCATCGAAAGGATGTGAAATTTAGTATAGGGGATCATGTATTGTTGCGTGTTGCCCATGGAAGGGAGTTACAAGATTCGGGAAGAGAGAAAGCTCAATCCACGATTTATTGGTCCATTTCAAATTCTTGACCGAGTAGGAAATGTAGCCTATAAACTCGCGTTACCTCCAAGTATGTCTCGTGTTCATAATGTGTTTCACATATCGCATCAGTAAATATGTGAAAGACCCGAATCACGTTATTGAGTTAGAACCGGACGAGATAGCAAGAAGACTTAACGTATGAGGAAGTACCTGTCAAGATCTTGGATAGGAAGGAGCATGTCCTACGCACGAAGGCCATACCACAAGTTAAAGTCTTGTGGAGAAACCATGCTATAGAGGAAATGACCTGGGAGTTGGAAACGGAAATGAAAGTGAGGTATCCTCATCTTTTCAAACACTGAGTACGCACGTCAATTTCAAGGACTTAAATTTCATAAGGAGGGAGGTTGTAAGATCCCAAATAATTAATAAATGAAATTTAATTTCCTCTAATTATTATTTTGAAATAGTAAGGGTTGATATGATTAATGTGGATAGTTATGGGTAAAATACGCAAATATTTCAAAATAAGCAAGTGGTTATAAAATATTCATTGTTGTCGGGGAATATTCGTTTGGTCGTGGAATATTAAGATCATTTGGGAATATTTAAATTTACTGCCAGTATGACCATGTGTGGGCCCCATAACGAAAAGCGATTGGAGGAAGAAAATGACAAATATAAGTTGTTTAAAAATAACGGCGTAGTTGTTACCGTTTACACTATTGGAATACCCGGTGATTAAAACACAGTAATACGCGTTGTTGCACGGTAGCACACGGTATTGCACCAATTATTGACTCTTACGTAAGAAGGCACTACTCAATAATGGTTACAGTAATTACTGTTCAGTGTTTTATTTTATTGATTCAATAATTGCTGCGTTGATATTTTATATTGTTGTTGTTTTAATAATTGTCATTACACAGCAATAATTCATATTATCTGAATAATATTATTAGATAACATTATTGGCAATGTCTAGAAAGTTCTGTCTAAGGAGAGGTTTGGTCACCTAATTGCGCGTCAGTAAGGAGAAATTCTTATTGGAAAGCCCCCTCTTTCCCAGAAGCCGCACTGGTTGTCAATATTGTGATTCTGTAATATTATTTGTGAATAATTAATTATTGATTCATATGATGAGGAAAATATTGATTTTATGTGGATATAGATGGAGAAAATTTTTAATGTGACAATTGTTGAAAATTGAAAATTTATCTTTTTCTGATAAAATAATTCATTTAAATATATATAATATGATATTTTAATAATATAATAATGGTGATATTTTTACAATGAATGTGGGATATATGAGTATACTGAGGAGGAAGAGTATTTTTGTTGCAATAAATGTTTAAAACATGTTAAAAACATGTCGGTGGACCCCATTTATTGAATTTGAAATTTGATTATAGCCTCTAAAATCGCCGTTTGTGGATTTCTTTTATCAATTTTTGTTTGGAATTTGGAAAAACTTTCTTACGCAAAGTTGTAGAGAATTGAATTTCCTATAAAAACTCGTGGGATTCAATTTTTCCGACAAAAGGCCTATTTATTATGAATTATTGAAGTTCTGAAGCTCCGAAATAATTGATTTTTGGAAGTTTTAATTTTTATTTTATGAAAAACGTTTTTTTTACTTCTTCTAGAAGGAGCATGTGGTTTGTATTCATATTTTCAGATTCTAAGAATGGGCGAGAAAATTTTTATATATATTATTATTATAATAAATTTTTTCGCTTTGGTGTTCTAAGCAATTTTCTATAAATAGTGTTTAGGTTAGAATTGAAAATCACACCGTAAACTCAAGTTTTCTCTCTATATTATCGCGTATTCTTGTGAGTATTTTGAGTATACTTTGAGTATTGCTATACGGTGAAAGTTCAAAATATAGCCTATATCCAAAGATTCCAGTTAAATCGATCTTTCGAGGTAAGGGATATTATTTTTTCGTAATGATATTATTTTTCAATATTATTATCTTTGAAATATTGATCCGAAGTTTTATCAAATTTGGAACTTTTGGTGTCTGAGTTACTTATTCACGATATCACGGACACTATTCACGATATATGGTCTTATTCACGAATCACTAAGACTATTCATCGAAAAATAAAAATTTTCTTTTTGTCCAAAATATCTATTCTCGGATACTAGCTTTGATTGTATCCATGTTTTGATCATTCTTGAATTTTACACCACTATGATTATTTTTGAGGTATTTTTGACGTGGATAAAACAAAGTACGAATCCTTAATCCTTAATCCTTGTCATTTTGTTTCCTTTGGATTCGTTTCTTTAAAAATATTTTTCATCATCCTCGGTCTTAAATGATGATATTATTGAATATCTTTGGCACAGTAGTGCAAAGATGAATGATTTATGATGAATATCTTTGGCGATGAAAGTGCAAAGATGAATGATTTCGATGAATATCTTTGGCCCGTAGTCAAAGATGAACAGGTGTTTAGATGAACATGACCAACTGGTGAATGTCCTTGGCCTATAGTGCAAGGATGAATATTTGATCACAGATATATATTGATTGATGTTACAGGGATAAAAATAGATGATGAACTTTAAAATTCATACATAGAAGATAGTAGTTTGCATTCTCTACTTAACTCTTCTAATGAATTATTATTTTCGCTGCGAATATTGATTTAAAACTTGTTGTCTATTGTATTCTATTATATTTTTCCTGTTGAAGACTAACGATAATTTTGTTGTATATTATCTTAGTCATAATATTCTTTATTGGGCTAGTCGAGCTCACCCTTTTCTTTTTTGTTCCATTTTTCTTTCTCGGGAGGCGAGAATATAAGCGAGTACGAAAGTAGCCGGGATATGGAATGAAAGTTCTAGGAGAGTTGTTTAGTAGTCCTCACCATTGTTGTAAAATAATGTATCAATAATTATGATGAGGATTTATTTGTATGTGGATATTGTCTAGATGGCAATATCTGTATTTAAACTCACAGTTTTACTATTGTAATAATAAAGTTCTAGTTGTTTCTGTACCGTGTATTGACAACTCAGAATGGGTGATGTAGACCTATTTTGGGGGTGTCACACTCATTACATTTATTATCACACTAAATAATGAGGACTACTAAAACAACCATCACAGACCGTCACTTCATTCCCCGACTAGTCCCGGCTACGTTCTCATTTCCTAAAGAGAACAATGAAAGCAAAAGGGTGAGCTCAACTAGCCCAGTAAGAAATATTATGACTAAGATAATACAAAATAAATTATCATTAGCCTTCAACAGTGTTAAACTGATAAAATACAATAAACATCAAGTTTAACTGCAGCGGAACAAGCAATCCATTAGAAGAGTCAAGTAGAGCAAGATATCTACTATCTTCTATGATTTAAAATTTTATCATCAATTTTATCGCTGAGACTCAGCTAAATAAATAAACCACATCATCGAATCATCCTTGCACTACAGGCCAAGAATATTCATTAGTATCACGACCACGAATTATACATGCACTACGGGCCAAGGATATTCGTGTTTTCACTAATGGTCATGATTATATCGAATAATCCCTGGTCATAATTATATCAATCAACAGTCCATCTATGCACTACGGGCTAAAGATGACTTTCATCACAATATAAGTATGAGGATGATGACAATGATATAAGAATTCAATTAAATGAGAGCAAGGATAAATTTTAAAGATTTATAATTCAATTTATTCAGAATTTAATATTGTCCAAATTATCAACATGATACTGCTTTGTGGAGTAAAATTCAAGAATAATATTGTATCAACAATAATTTGGACAGAAAAGAAATTAATTTTTGTCATGAACAGTACCCCGTGAATAGTACTTCGTGAATAGTACCCCGTGAATAGTACTCCGACATGAAAAGATTAAACTTTAACAAAAATGTTCAGAAAAATATCATTGTGAAACGATACTAGATGAAGCGCAAATTCCAAGGATATTCTACTAATTTCAAGGAGTATAAAAGCAATACTTGTCAACATAAGTGTAGAATTAGGAATATGAAACGAAATAATATTAATTACATACTACAGATGGAAGAAAATATTATTTCTTACGAGTATTGAATAGAAATAATATTCCTTACGAGTACAAAAGAAATGATATCCCATACATTATGAAAGAATATACGAAACTGCAAATGGATTTTCACCCGTCATGCGATAATCCGCGTAGACAGATCATTTCCACAATTTAATAAAGAATGAATACAAAAGGTTATTCACCATGCATGCGGTAATCCGCGTAGACAGGTTACTCCCGCATTAATAAAGAATGAATATGAAGGGTTATTCACCATGCATGCGGTAATCCGCGTAGACAGGTTACTCCCACAGATTAATAAAGAATAGAATGACAATCCTTATGAGTATGAAGAAAATAACATCCTTTATGAATATGAAAGAAATAATACCCCTTACCTTAGTAGGAGATTGGATACTGAAATAGTGTAGTAACAGAATACTCTTCTTCTTTCTCTCTGATTCTCTCTCTATAGAATTCTCTTGTGAGTCGTAGTGAATTGGTGAGAATGAAAAAAGAAATAAGCTTCTATTTATAGAAGATTTCTAGCTTAGCCCTTGCAATGTGAAGAGGCAAGTGGCTTGATTTAATCGTGATGTGAAAAGAAAAGTGGTTTGACGCCTGTAATGTGAAACAAAAAGTGGTTCGACGCCTGTAATATGAAACGACAAGTGGTTCAACGCCTGTAATATGAAACAACAAGTGGTTTGACGCCTGTTATATGAAATGACAAGTGGTTCGACATCTGGTAAAGGCAATTACTATTGGCGAAAGTGACTCTTAGATGATGACATATGGGCCCCCATGGAATAAACCAAACTTATCATAAACGTCTCATAACAGACTTCTTATTTATATCAAAGATTGAATAAATATTACCACAAATCATTTTATCTTCAATCAACACGTTTTTAATCTTCCAACAATTATTCATTATTAATATTATAACTCATAATATTTAACGACCAGATCATTCCCAGGAAAGAGGGGGCTTTTCGATAAAGATTTCTCCCTATTGGCGTGCAATTAGGTGACCAACCCCCTTTTCTCGACAGAACTTTCTAGACATCCTCAATAATGCAAATAATAATATGAATAACTTTAGAAAATTGTTAAATCCACAATAAAAATTGTTATTTTCACAACAAAAGTGTCGTTATAGATCTTATAGCGACGATTTTCAACGTCACTATACATCTATAGTGACACTTTTGTTGTAGAAATAACAAAAACTGTTGTGGATTTAACAATTCTCATAACTTTATCGTCTCAACTATTGATTTAATAATATAAAATATTGTGCAGATGATACTATGATAATAATTGAATCAATAACGTGAGATATGATGCAGCAATTACTGTAGCAATAATTGAGTATAACTGAGTGACTTCTCACGTAAGCATCAATAATCAATACCGTGTGCTACTATGCAACCACGCCAGACATCGTATTTTTTACTACTGGGTAGTTCAATAGTTTTAACGGTAACACCTCCGTCGTTATTTTTATAGAAAGATAATTTTGTCGTTTTCTAACTATGACAATACTTCCATTGTGGGGTCCACCAATGATTGTGTCGTCGTACAATATTCCCTGTTAAAACGAATATTCCCCGACCAATCGAATATTATATAACCACTTGCTTACTTTGCAAAATTTGTAAATATTACCCACAACTATAACATTATATCAAATCCACACCATAATATTCAAAAATATATTTCGAGAAAATTATTCTTTATTCATAAAAGTTGGGGTCTTACAACCTCCCCTTCTTATGAAATTTCATCCTCGAAATTAGGGTACATATCTGGTATGTCGAAGAGATGAGGATACCTTAACTTCATCTCAAATTCTAACTCCCAAGTCATTTCCTCCACATCGTGGTTTCTCCATAAAACTTTGACTTGAGGTATAACCTTAGAGCGTAGAACATGATCCTTCTTATCCAAGATTTTAACAGGTAACTCTTCATACGTTAAATCTTCCTCTATCTCGTCTGGTTCTAACTCAATAATGTGGTTCGGGTCTTTCACATATTTATGTAACATAGATATGTGAAAAACGTTATGAACACGAGACATACTTGACGGTAAGGTGAGTCTATAGGCCACAGTTCCTACTCGCTCGAGAATTAAAAATGGGCCAATGAATCGAGGATTGAGATTTCCTCTCTTTCCAAATCTCATAACTCCTTTCCATGGAGCAACACGTAACAACACATGATCTCCAATATCGAATTCTACGTCCTTTCGATGAATATCAGCATAACTCTTTTATCGATCTTGTGAAGTTTTTATGCGTTGTAGGATCGTTTGAATCTTTTCTATAGTCATATATACCAACTACGGTCCCAACAACGTTACTTCACCCACCTCATCCCATCATACTGGAGAACGACACTTTCTCCCATACAACGCTTCAAATGGAGCCATGCCAATACTTGTTTGATAATTGTTGTTGTAGGAAAACTCCACCAACGGTAAGAACTTGTCCCAACTTCCTTTGAAGTCAAGGACACATAGTCTTAATAGATCTTCAAGAGTTTGAATAGTCCTCTCCGATCGCCTGGTCCGTCCCGAGGATGATATGCCGAAAGCTAAATCAGAATCTATGCCCATAGCTTTTCTCGTAAACTAACCCAAAATCGTGAAGTGAATCTTGGGTCTCGATCAGAAACTATGGATACTGGCATACCATGCAGTCTTACAATCTCATTTATGTACATACGAGCAAGATGTTCAAGTGTATAAGTTTCTCGTATAGGTAAGAAGTGAGCAGACTTGGTCAATCTATCAACAATGACCCAAATTGCATCTATGCCTTGAGAAACCTTGGGAAGACCAGTAACAAAATCCATAGTAATGTGATCCCACTTCCATTCTGGAATTTCAAGTGGTTGCAATGGACCTTTTGGTACTTGATGTCTCCATTTGACTGCTCACAAGTTAAACACCTTGAGATAAACTCCATTATCTCTCTCTTCATATTGCTCCACCAAAATGTATGTCAAGATCATGATACATTTTGGTACTCCCAGGATGGATTGCAAACGGTGTGTTGTGCGCCTCCATCATGATTTTATACTTTAAATCAGGGTCGTTAGGAACACAAAGTCTAGAGTTGACTCGAAGTATTCCTTCTTCATCGATTCTTGCTTCCGTAATAGCACTTTCTTGCATTTTCTTCCTCATAACGACAAACTTGGTGTATGTAGCTTGAGCAACTTTAACTTTATCGATTAAAGTCGGTTTTACTCAGTATATTAGCCATCATCACATGGGTCCCTGAGTCTTTAACTCTATCTCCATCCTTTGTAAGTCATACAAAATGGGCCTTTGTGTTGACAATATTGCATTCGCACCGCGATATGATCTTCTACTCAATGCGCCACCAATACGACTCGCGTTTTACTTTACCGGGATGGTATTGAATGGTATGATCATAATCTTTCAATCATTCAAGCCAACGTCGTTCTGCCGCATATTAAGTTCCTTTTGGGTGAAGAAATATTTGAGGCTTTTATGATCCAGATAGATCTCCACCTTCTCTCCATATAGGTAATGCCTCCAAATCTTAAGTGCGAAGATAACAACTGCCAACTCTAGATCATGAGTAGGATAATTCCTCTCATATTCTTTGAGTTGCCGAGAGGCATATGCTATGACTTTCCCATGTTGCATGAGAACACATCCTAACCCTTTTGCCCAAGACATCAGAGATGACAAATCCTCCGAGCAGGATGGTATTGTCGTAGCAGTCTTTGAAATGAGTCTTCCCTTGAGTTCTTGAAAACTCTTCTCGCATTCCTCGCTCCAACCGAACTTTGTATCTTTTCGAGTCAGCTGAGTTAATGGAGTAGCGATTCGAGAAAATCCTTCTATGAATCTCCGATAATAACGAGCTAAGCCAAGAAAGCTATGCACTTTGGTAATTAACTTTGGGTGCTCCCAGCTTTGAATTGCTTCAATCTTCGCTGGGTCAACAGATATTTCATGATTTGATATCACATGCCCATGGAATGCAACTTCCTCAAGCTAGAACTCACATTTCTTCAACTTGGCATAAAGCTTGTTTTCATGAAGCTTTTGGAGTATCAGCCTCAAGTGTTGCTCATGATCTTCACAGCTTTTGGAATATAAGAGAATGTCATCAATAAAGATAACCACAAAGTGATCCAAATATTCCTTGAATACTCGGTTCATCATATCCATGAAGGCAGCAGGAGCATTAGTCAATCCAAAAGACATGACCAAGAATTTATAATGCCCGTACCGAGTTCTAAAGGCAGTCTTTGGAATATCCTCAGTTTTAACCTTCAGCTGATGATATCCAGAATGAAGATCGATCTTTGAAAAGAATTGTGCTCCTTGCAACTGGTCAAACAGGTCATCAATGTGAGGTAACAGATACCTATTCTTGATGGTGACATGGTTCAATTCTCGGTAGTCAATACAAAGTCGTATACTCCCATATTTCTTCTTCATGAATAGAACAGGAGCACCCCAAGGAGACGTACTAGGACGAATGAAACCAATGTCTAACAATTCCTGCAATTGGGTCTTTAACTCCTGAAGTTCAATAGAAGCCATTCGATATGGGGCTTTGGAAATGGGTTTTATACCAGGTTTAAGGTCGATACAAAATTCAATTTCACGCTCTGAGGGTAGGCCAGGAAGTTCTTTAGGGAATATGTCAGGAAATTTATTAACAATAGAAATATCATTCAAAACTGACGTATTTTTGTTTAAATCTGTGACATGAGCTAAGAAAGCTTGACATCCATTTTTCAATAAACGAATAGCTTTATGGCTTGAAATGACCGTGATTGATTTTAATGGTTTGGTCGCTTGAATTTGCATAATAGGTTGATTAAGAATATGAAAACTAACAACCTTATGAAAATAATCAATTTTTACATGATGAGTAGTTAACCTATCAATCCCTAGAATTACGTCAGACGCAAGTATTTTTAAAGAAATAAGATCGACAGGTAATGTGCGGTTATCGATTTGAATCAAACAAGACTTATAAACCGTGGATGTAATGAAGGTTTCTCCCAACGGAGTTTCAACCGATAAGTCAAAGTCCAATTTCTCTGGAGTCAAATTTAAACGTTGAGCGCAAGTAGGAGAAATAAAAGAATGGGTAGAGCCAGTATCAAATAAGGTATATACTTCACTAGAGTTTATGATAAGCTTACCTGTGATGACCTCGTTCGGGTTCCTTACTTTCTGGGAGGTTACAACAAACGCTCTCCCTTGAACTACCGGTTTTATCTTATCTGGGACGGACTTTGATGCCTCCATCCTAGCTGGACTTGACTTCGGTGCATGACAAAATCGGGCTAGGTGACCTTCTCTTCCACAATTGTAACATGCTTTGGACTACTACGTACAGTTTGGACTGATGTGTCCCTCCCCTCCGCATTTGTAACATACGACCAGCGGTCGTTCTCCTTCCTTAACAACAAGTGCTGGTGCTAACGTCCTTCCATCATTATTAAATCTCCTCTTCTTGAAACCCCCACTTTTATTGTCTTGGCCATGATTACCACCGAAGTGGTTACCATTTCTGGCATGTTGATTCCCTCCACGCAAACCGGGATAACTCGACAAACTTAGCTTCATACTGCGCCACGGTCATATTGTTCTGCTCCAACTTGATGAACTCTACCTCTTTAATGTGACGAATACTTTCGGGAAAGTACTTGTCTTTGAACAGTTTTTGGAACTTCTCCCAAGACATCTTGATCGCATGGCGAGTTGAGTACGCTTTTCTCGATTCCCACCAAGATGTCTGCCTCTCCTCGCAACATAAAGGTGGCAAAAGGGACCTTTTACTCCTCGGAGCATCCCAAGACATCAAATATCTTGGTGATCTGCTTTATCCATGCATCCGCCTTAAGTGGTTTTGGCTCTCCAATAAACTCTGGTGGTCCCAGCTCCTTGAACTATTTAGCGGTGACTGTCCAAGAGTTTTCAAAGTGTTTCCGCCTTTACATTTTGGATGTGGAGTTTCTCTTTTCGATGTTTACGTAATTCTGTAAAGCTCTTAAACATTCTGTCGTTCCCTATTTGGTCGGTGTTATTGTTCACCTGAGGATTATTGTCTTCCTGTTGCACATTATCCTGGGTATTAATCTGTGGTGACTCCACGATCTCATGTGCTTCATTGTTTATCTCAACATTTTCGGATGCCATTTTTCAATACTGCCACAAAACAAGGGTTAATTAATGTATCACATATTATCCTTATACTCTGACCGACTAGTTAAATACCAAATAAACTTTGGTAGGTCGTATCCTAGTTCTTGTCTCACATCTCAGCCAGGGATCATATCCCTAAGCTTTGATACCAACTGTGACGCCCCCAAAACAGGTATACATCACCCATCTTGGGTCGCCAGATACAAGGTACTGAATACAAATTCAACTTAATTATACAACAGTCATGTAAAATACGACTAAACATATGCTGTGAGTTTTAATACAAATATTGTCATCTAGAGACTATACAAACTCAATGGGGTCTTCATTACATTTATTATCACACTATTTCACAGAATAGTAAGGACTACTAATGCACCGTCTAGGACCATCACTCTGTTCCCCGACTAGTCCCTGCTACATTCTCATTTCCTGAAGAGAACAGTGAAAGAAAGGGTGAGCTCAACTAGCCCAGTAAGAAATATTATGACTAAGATAATGTAGAATAAATTATCATTAGCCTTCAATAATGTTAAACTGATAGAATATAATAGACAACAAGTTTAACTGCAGCGGATCAAGCAATCCATTAGAAGAGTCAAGTAATGTATAAAATCTACTATCTTCTATGATTTAAAAAGTTCTTCATCAACTTTATCATTTGAGACTCAAATTTTTAATAAATAAAATTGAATCATCCTTGCTCCACTACCAAGGATATTCATGTAATCATCAATGGTCATGACTATACCTAAGAATAATCCACGGTCATAATCATACCAACAATCGCCCACCAATGAAACTATGTGCCAATGAGGACTTTTACCACATCATTCGTCACATTACGGTCATGATTATACCGAATAATCCCTTGTCATAATTATACCAAGTCCATCTATGCACGTAAGCCAAAGATGACTATCATCACAATATAAGCATGAGGATGATGACAATGACATAATAATTCAATAAAACAAGTTCAAGAATAAATTTTAAAGATTTATAAATTAATTTATCCAGGAACCAATAACGTCCAATTTGTCAACATGATACTGCTTTGTAGAGTAAAATTCAAGAATGCTCAGAAGAATATTTCCATGAAAAGATATTGGATGAAGTGCAAATATCAAGGATATTCCACTAATTTCATGGAGTATAAAAGCCAAAGCTTTAACCAACTGAGTATAATAGAATATATAAAACTGCAAATGGATTTTAAATCGCCATGCGGTAATCCACGAGATGCGAGATCATTTCCACAATTTAATAAGGAATGAATACGAAGGATCATTCACCATGCATGTGGTAATCCACATAGACATGTTATTCCAATGTAATAATAAAGAATGGAATAATGTAGGATTCACCATACATGCGATAGACGCATGCATACGAGTTATTCCCAACAGAATAATAAATAATGGAACCAGTCCGACATAAACGCATGCATGAGGATATTCCGACTGAATAATAAATAATGGAACCAGGTCGGCGAACGCACGCAGACGAGGATATTCGGCTGAAGAATAATAAATAATGGAACCAGTCCGCGTGTAAAAACGCATTGCATGTGATGTTCCAACGAGAATACTAAAGAATGGAATAATGAAGAATTTCACCATGTATGCGGTGATTGGCATGACAAGTTATTCAACATAATGATAAAGAATGGAATAATGAAGAATTTCACCAAGTATAGGGTAATTTCGTGTATACAAAGTTATTCCAATGAATAATAAATAATGGAATAATAGAAGTTCT
The DNA here is from genome assembly GCA_020205605.1 of Panax ginseng. NCBI lineage: Eukaryota > Viridiplantae > Streptophyta > Magnoliopsida > Apiales > Araliaceae > Panax > Panax ginseng. The sequence continues at coordinate 10,626,048 of CM035150.1, forward strand.
CTTCATTAATAAGAAAGAAATAATACCCCTTACGAGTACAACAAATAATCTCCCTTACCTTAGAAGAAACTGGATATTGGAGTAGTGAAGTAGCAGAATACTTTTCTTCTTTCTCTCTATAGTTTCAGTGAATTCGTAAGAAATAATGAAATAATGAGCTTCTATTTATAGGAGAATGGGTGAATATTAACTAATTCATGAGCGGTCCAGATTGATTTACTTTTAAAGCAGACGGTCCATGTTGGTTTACTATTAAAACTTAAAGCAACAAATTCATACCGATTTATTATTAAAACTTTAAACCAACGATCCATATTGATTTACTATTATAACTTTCCACCAGCGGTCCATATTGATTTACTATTATATCTTCAACCAACGGTCTGAAAAATTAACACATCTCCTCATGAAATAATATTGCACCCAAAAATGATTTGGACCGAAAAGAAATATATTTTAAGGGTGAATAGTACCTCGTGAATAGTAACTCATGAATAGTACTCCGACACGAAAAGTCCCCGAATACCCGATTGAACAATATAACCTCTAGACATCAATTATTATCGAAACAAATGTCGATTTCCACTAACACAAAATAATTCTAACACAATGGAACTATAAAATTCATCTTTAATCAACACGAACTTATTCATCATTAATATTAAATTCACAATATTTAACAACCAGGTCGTTCCCAGGAAAGAGGGGGCTTTCTGATAAGGATTTTTCCTTATTGGCACGCAATTAGGTGACCAAACCTCTCCTTGACAGAACTTCTAGACATTGTCAATACTGTAAATAATAATATGAATAACTTTGTCGTCTCAATTATTGATTTAATAATATATCAAATTATGCAGATGATACTGTAACAATAATTGAATCAATAATATGAGAGATATGATGCAGCAATTACTGTAGCAATAATTGAGTATAACTAAGTGACTTCTTACGTAAGCATCAATAATCAATACCGTGTGTTACTATACAACCACGCGTATTATTGTACTTTGACTACCGGGTAGTTCAACAGTTTTAACGGTAACACCTCCGCCGTTATTTTTATAGAAAGATAATTTCGTCGTTTTCTAACTACGACAATACTTCCGTTGTGGGGTCCACCAATGATTGTGCCGTCATACAATATTCCCTGTTAAAACGAATATTCCCCAACCAATCGAATATTATATAACCACTTGCTTATTTTGCAAAATTTGTAAATATTACCCACAACTATAACATTATATCAAATCCACACCATAATATTCAAAAATATATTTCGAGAAAATTATTCTTTATTCATAAAAGTTGGGGTCTTACATTATTTTTGAAGCATGTTAGTGAATAATTATTGTTGATTATTCACATCTATACTGATTATTGAGATTCGCACATTGTGCAATTGAATTCATGTTCTATTATGATTGAATTGTGAATTAAATTAAAGTTCTTTCATTCATTAACTGTTTATGAGATAGATCTATGCTAATTATGACAGATTTTTGTAGAGTTTGTGGATTTTAATGACTTTTAAAGATTTTTAAAATTACTTTCAAAGACTCTACGAAATAAGTGACGGACTTTTTACCAAGATTTTGATAAACTTTTGTATACTTCTAATATATGTTGCATCATATATTAATTGTTAAAAAGTCAACAAAGATTTTATATTTTAGATAAAATGAGTACGATATTAAATAATATTATAATATTTTGACCATGTCACAACCTAATTTGAAATAAAAGGCATTGTTAAAGTTGAATTATTAGATCATACCTAGTCTATTACAAGGAAATGTCATATTTCATAATTTTTATATTTCATAAAAAAATCATTTTCTACTAACAGTAATATAAAATAACAATTTTGATTTTAAAATTGTTCATTGTCGTTTTCCTATCAAGTCATTATTACTAAACTAACAATTTATAATTTTCAACAAATAACAAAATTAACAAATTTATTACTTTTAAAAATAAACATAAAACAAAATATTTCCTTAATACTTACAAATATAATAAATGAGATTTTTTTTATGGGAGAGAATAAATATAAAATTATATTAAAATATTTGTCATCTCCATTTATACAATTGGTTCTATTTGTAACCCTTAAAGTTACTTCATCTTTGTAACCCCTTCTCCTTTTTCTCTCTCCTCACCTGCTATAATAGCTCTTTTTCTTTTTGGGATTTTATATTCTCTTTGTTTTCTTTTTTCTTTTTTGTTTGATCTCCTCTATCTCTCTCTTTCTCCTCTATTCATCTTCTCCATTTCTCAAATATTTAGAAGTCTTTGAAGTCTTTAGAGATGAGGTCAGACTTTGGATATGAATATCTCTTCTTCTAAAGTCTGTCAAACTCTACCATTTGATAGAAATATAAAAAATCGATGACTTTTTGAATACCAAAATACTTTTATAGACTTTATAAAAGCCTCAATTCAATACCACTTAACTTTTAAAGATATTTCAAAAGTTGTAATTGAATACCAGTAAACTTTTATAAACTCTTTAAATGTCTTGATTGAATACAACCAAACTTTTAAAGTCTTTAAAAGTCTTAATTGAATACACCCTCCTAAATCAAATGTGTTTTAAAAGTTGTTCTTATTAAATTGATATGGTAAGAACTCTTGGTTGAGAAAAGGACGAATTTGATTAAAGCATGATATTAATGTTGGATTATTAAGTGTTTATGCATAAATCACGAGGTATGAAAGGCTGATCCCCTTGATTACCAAAACTTATTAAAAGGTCCAGTTTAAATGCTGAGAACCTTGGTAAATGTTCATGGTTATTTCAAACCACTAAGTACCTGTTATTCAATTATTTGAATATTCAGCTGTTGACTATTAATTCATGTTCCTTCACAATTTTATACTATTGTTGAACATTGAAAGCGAAACTTCTTTCTAATCATGATATATCTCCCTTGTGTATAAACTTGCTAAGTAAATTAGTTGTTTACCCTTGCTATATCATGATATTTTTTTGAGCTAAGGCAGAAACGTCCAAAGGGGACAAAGGAAAAGGGAAGGTTCAATAGTAAATGTTTGAGAATGCTTATGTACTAGTTTATTTTAAATGCTATTTCATTATGTAAAATCTTTATAGTATTAAGAGTACGTTTTAAGTTAAGGTTAAAGAACCTTGGCACTATGATTATAAGACTATATTACTATTACGATAAACAATGTATGTTTATTCTTCCGCATTAGTTAGAAAGTATGTTTGTTGTTGAGTATCGTGAACATCGAATTCGATGTTAGAAAATCCGAATTTGAGGGTGTCACATTTTTTTTCCTGAAATTAAATAACAGACTATTTTGTGTTATATATATATAGGAAATATATCTTAAACTCACCCCTTATCTAACTCACCCGAGCTCACCCTCCTTTAGCGACGGATCCGGCGACGGTTCGATCATACAACCTTAAATACATATTTTTTAGCGATGCTTTATATGTTGTCTCATCACTAAAAGTATAGACGACGGTTGTAGGATGACCGAACAATTGCCGGATCCGTCGCTAAAAGGGGTGAGTTGGTGAGTGAGATAAGGAAGTGAAATTTTAAGATCATGACTGTGAATATATATATATATATATATATATATAGATTTTATTTATACCTAGAATTTATTATTTAATTTAAGGGTTTAATGACCACTTTTAAAAAGTAGGGTTGATTGTCTACTTCTAAACAATAAGGTTAAATGATAATTTTTATTTATTTATTATATATATAAGATTGCCTAAAAAAAGAAAAAAAAATACTATACTATCATATTTGGTATAGAAAAAGAGTGTTTAATTGTCCAAGAAATTGAAATTAAAATTTCATCCAAAACCCAACACGTGTACATAAAAGCAGATGCTTACACGCGTCATAAACGCGTATATTTACGTTTATTTATGTTTCTTCATCCGTTAATTTTAATTTCCATTCTCGCGGTTTACGAATCTGTAGCTTACCCAAGATAATCCGTAAGCTGTCTTTTCTCTCTCACACAAACACACACAGTTGATTGCTTTAATGGTTTTGTTCAAGATTGATTTTCGAAATTTAAATCATACAAGGGGTAATGGTGATGAACATGTATGTGAAACTAAAGATGGGTTCTGTTATGATCCATCTTTTTGTTCTTTCAATTTTCATGTTATGTGATTTTGATTTTAATTTTTGGAGAACCAAAGAAACTGGTATTATGATTAATTGGTTCCATGTTTCTTTTTTTGATTTTTTTGGTCATGGTTGGAATCTTAATGGTTAAGTATGTGAAATGGTCAAGAAGTGGACTAAACCACTGTACCAGAAAAAGAGTATGTGAAATGGATAGATCTATGAGGTTGTTTAGTTTATAGAGGGGGATTTATCATTAATGGGTAAAAATTAATGTAGAATGGTGATTTTGGTCAGAAGGTCGAATGGATGTTTGAATTTTGTGGGTAGATTTCTGATATTCAATTTGATTAGGCTTTTGTCTTGTAAGAAGATATGAATTTGGGTTTCATTGGATTTTGATATATTATTACTTTAGTGAGTCTCCTCTTTGAATGGAATGGGGAAACTGTTCTGCTTGCATTTTGAAAGGTTGTCTCTTTGATTTGTAGGTTTTTGTTGTGAAATTAAAATAATCCATCTTCATATGGTTATTTTTTTATGGTGATACATCTGTTTTTGATAAATAATTATAGATGGATATTTGTACCTCAAAATTATAGGAATGATGGTTGTTTTGTTGATTTTTAATCTTATTTTGCTTTGCAATTAAATTTTATTTATACTAAAAATGTGGATACAACATTGGGTCAAATTTGTAATTTCAATTTTTAATTTTGGTGCCATAATGGGTATGGTATATCCCAAATTTTGTATCTCAAATACATGTGTCCATATTATATTGTTGCTCAACATCATGGTAGATGGTCTAATGAACCATATATGGATAGCCAACCAATTTACTATTGATTAGTGTATTTGAAACACAAAATTCGGGATCCATTTGGGACCCTTGGCATTACTCTAAGAAGCAGATCCTAAATAAAATTATTTGCTAGTACATTTTGAGAGCATAAGATTTATAGCTGTGATTTTAAACATCAAATTTAGTTGTATGTTTATGAATATTGTGCATGTATATTCTGGTGTAACCTATAAGAACCAAATGTCTTACTGGCCAATTACCTCGTTTGAAATAAACTTTAGGGAACTGATATTTTCACATGTATTTTTGATATTTTTACATTGTTCTCACATGAGCATAATTATGTGGGAGGTAGCCATGTGAAAAAATAAAAAACACGTGGAAATAGTGTCCCCCTAAACGTTATGGTCTGTACTCAAATATTAGTGGACAGATAAGCTCGATAATTTGGCTGGATATATAATAGTTTAGAAGGTTTTAGTATTTTCTTCTCTTTTATATTATAGTCTTGACTCAACCAATTTAATATTTCCTAAACAGGTAAAAATAATCATCTCGTTAACGTTGCTTTTGTGGTGAAGAAAAATGGGAGGGGGCAAAGAACACGAGTCAAATGACGATAAAGGACTGTTTTCTCATCTTGCTGGCGGTGGTCATTATCCTCCAGGGCAATATCCACCAGCGCCTGGAGGATATCCTCCACAGGGCTATCCACCGTCTGGATATCCTCCACAGGGCTATCCACCGTCTGGGTATCCCCCTCAAGGTTACCCACCAGCAGGGTATCCTCCTGCTGGACACCATCCAGGGTCATCTGCCCCACACCACTCAGGTATTTGGTTAATTGCTTTATTATTGTAATTGTATAAGGAAGCTATTTCCTCGTGGGCATCACTCTATCCGTGCCTATTATTATTATATTGGTATTTTCATTGAAAGTAATTAGGAGCATGATGAAGACAAGACTAGGATAATTTGGTTGAACCATTTAGTCCATACATGTGACATAATGGCTATATTCAGAAGACTCTTTGATGGATTGTTAGCGCACTTCAGACACTCTTAAACAGGCTTGTCTATATTAGAATTTTATTTCATGCTTTTGGGGATCTTTATCAACACTTTGAGTCACGTGATCAAGACACCCGAACAAATTGATTTTTACTGAGTCCCAAGATTGAATAGCCTCTAATTTAGTAAGACTTTCAATTTTATAGATTCTAACATGTAGACCAGATATCATTTTGCCATAAGAAGACGAAATAACATGTACGGGTGAGCACCATGTGAATTTAAGCCAATTTAAACACATGCAATGCCCCCACTAACCATTCACCTAGAGTAAGTTATTTGTAGGTTGTCCCAAGGAGATAATTGCCTTTGAGATAGCTGTTCTAGGATTTGATTAGACATAAGTTATTGCGACCACTACATGCATCAACATGGGTGTTAAAGAGAGACTCTGGTGTAGACAATGATGACTATGCAGTGGAGACCAATGTGTTTGATTTGTGCAGAACATTTTTGTCTGTGTTTAATGTTTGGTCAAAACTTCTTCCTCATAGTTCTAGGTAATGTCTGTTCACAATTTTTTTTTTGGCTTTCTCACTTCACATCTAACCTACAGTCATGGTGTGGAAGGTTGTTTGGATGGCCTGTATTAATGGTAGGAGGCTTTGAAAGCAGACATGGTTTGTTGAACACATCCCAAAACTTGATATGAAAGAGTAACTTTGGGTTTACAAGTTTACTTATTTAACATGTAAAATACTCTCTTAATTTTTTAATGTATTTGGGTTTGACATTCTGAAAAAGTTGTTGGGCTTTGTGCTCAAGTGCGGAGTACTTGAATTTCTGACTCTGTTTAGCACTTCAGAATTTGTTCTGTATGCGAGACCTGTTAAATTTTCCATCTATATCGACATATCGTATTCCTTCACAATCATCTAAATCAAGCTCTATGGTGAGTGAATAAGGATATTCAAGTGCTTGTGGAGGTCTGGCACTAAGACTCTGGTATCAGTTCAATATGAATCATGTGAGGATCACACCACAGTGAAATCACACTTGTTACCGTTTAGTCGTAAAGTTTCTTTCCTTATATATCAAAAAATTAGAAATAAAAATCTTTCCATCTTCATGAGCAAAACTAGTTTTCAGTAAAGCGATTACGAGGTCAATTTTTACTGTGAGAAAAAATCTGTAGCTGAATTTGGTCTTTGTTGGTGTTGCTGTTTGTTAAGCTACGGTATTTTTATTCTCAGGTCACAAGCCTGGTGGGGTAGCAGGGATGATAGCTGGAGGTGCGGCGGCAGCTGCAGCAGCTTATGGTGCCCACCATATGGGTCATGGTCAGGGTCATGGTTATGGTCAGGGTCATGTTCAGGGTCAGGGTCAGGGTCATGGCGGTTATGCACATGGTGCTATGGGTATGCCCGGCCTTGGCGGACATGGCCATGGAAAGTTCAAGCAAGGTAAGCATGGTCATGGCAAGTTCAAGCAGGGAAAGCACGGAAAGCACAAGAAGCATGGATACAAGAAGTGGAAGTGATTTTGCCGTAAAGGCCTCTTCAATTATGGATTCTGTTTTCTTACAAATAATGTAAATGGTATGCCAGCCCTAGTGTGCTGCTGGTTTTTGGTTTCTAGGCAATGTGCTGCTGGATTCTAGTTGGTACTCTACCTTCACGTCTGTTTCACAATATTAAGTTGACTATATTGCCTCTTCTGACTTCTATGAGAATTTCTGAATAGGAACACTAAGGAGGTTGTACTGTAGTAAACAGATCAGGTTTTATGTTGTTCAACTTAATATGTTATGTTTTCTTCTTATTTTCCATGACTAAAAATGAAATATTTAAATTCAGTTTCATTTCAATTTACAAAATTGATATACAGCTAATCAATATCTTTTTTTCCCCTAAAAAAAATCATTCCAGCTGTATTTATAACAACATTTAGGAGCAGCTAACAAAGTCCCATATTTTCGAGTGTACTCCATTGATCTGTCCCTCTGACAATAGGGGAACTAAGTACAAACACAATCTGTCTGTGTACAAATATTTAGGAAATCCTAAGGTTGACATGGAGTACATGGATGGTGGGAGTTGTGGTTTATTGCGATCTTTCCCAAGCTCTTTATTGCGATAACAGCATATCAAACACCGTGTTGAACTTTCTCCCAAAAAACTTATTAGAGCGATTCAGGTAATTCTGAAACTCTTTGAATGGATACACTATTATAGTTGAGCTGAGCATTCAAATTTTAACAAATATCAAGTAGGCTTACATATCTATCAAATTATTGTGTTTTTTGGCTGCTTTGTTCTTTCATTCATGACTTTTTATGTTAAAAGATTGCAGGATGCATCAAATAGTTTGTCTCTCACACACTACTGTGTGTTTTGTGTGTGAGAATATATTATTATACCTAATTCTTTAGATGCATTATTTGGAGTGTAATTTTCAGAATCAAGTTCATAATACATGTTTGAGTTTCAAAAACTTAGCGAAAAAATATCATATGCTAAGGTTCATTAGCATATGTTTGAGATATTTTGAAAAACAGGTGAGCATATAAAAATGGGTAACTTTACAGAAATTGGGGATCAGAGAAGCTTCTCAGTTCGAAGCCAACGATTTGGATCAACTGGGTTTGAACAGATAACCAAAATATCTCTCAACACCGCAAAGGAGGAGGTGGATTGAGAGATCGACACTGGCACATAAGTTTTCTTGCTGTGAGTTGGTAGATTAAATAGAGAGATCGACATGAGGGAGGAGAAGAGATTTGAAAGAACTGTAGGGAGGAGAAGTAAGCTGAAGAGGATGGACAGACGGAAACTAAATTTCAATCGGTGAAACTCAGTAAGAGCTAAGGGGCTAATAGAGTTTGTTCTAATTGTTCATTAAATGTGGATATATTTAATAAGGTTATGTTTTTTGAATTGTTGGTATGCAGGGTTGCTGCCATTCTTAAAGGGAAGGGCGGTGCTCGACTTCAAATGAAATTGGTATAGAATCACTTGGCACCCTTCCTTTTGATTTTACTCTAGTAGATTAACTGTTTGTGTACATGTCTACTTTCTAAATATCTAAAGCTTTACCATGTTCTTATATATAAGGTTGGCTTTGAGTTTACTGTTGATTTTAGTTTCTTTAATTGTCATCGGTGGTGTTCCTGTGTGTGTGGTCTTTTATGCACGTTTAATGCTTAAAGCTAATGTTCTTTTTAGTGGAATAATTTTTCAATTTACCAAAAAAAATAATTAGATGTCAATTCTAGCCTTACACTACTCATCTACGTCCTTCTAAAATTATTCTATGATTAGAAGAAAAAAATTATATTTGGTTCCATATGAAGTTTTTACACGTGACTTAAATAAAACCCATCATTCTTAATACCCAAGATAGAGCAGAGGACTGAAGATACTATTTTTCCTCTTGATATTGTCAATTTTAATTTTTATCAATCTTATACTAAATACTCCTGCTATATGTTCACCCGTAGACACCATGCGCTAAAAAGGTATACATTGCCATCATCGTTCTCCATTCAGCTTAATTGATGACCAGATATGGTTTTCTTAAAAAGTGTTTGGTTGCTCTCAAAACTGCAATATATGTGTATATATGTATACATGTTGGATGGTTATTTTTTAATTTGAAGCAGAAACATTTATGTCTTCAATTTTATTTGTCACCACAATAAGAATTTTCTGAAAGTAGTTGTTTTACCTTAACATTATGACAATTTGTTGGCTAATGGTTGTACTATAATTTAACAATTCATTTACAATTTTCTTGAAAGTGATCATATGTTGATTCTTTATATGTTACAGAGAATCTGAACATTGTTCAACCATAGTTGTAAAGGCGACAAGTCGAGTCGAGGTGACAGTCGAGAGCTCACAATAATCTATGGTGCGCCTTTTCTTTAGCCCTCCTAATATCTTATTTATTGCTCTATTGACATACCAAATCAAGTATATAGCATACTTTAATTACCGAAATTTATAGCATCCTTTGTATGTTTAATTTCCGATTTATGATGTTCTTATGTGTACTTAGCTAATGTTGTTAGACTTGACAAAGCATGGCACTTGATATAAAAGGGTAACTTTCATATTATCTTTGTTTTTTATATTGTAAAAAATTATAGCGGAGTGTAAACTAAAATAGAACATTTCATGAGTTGCTGACTTGATGGGTATATGACGATCAAAATAATAGCCACAAATTTGGAGAAATAAGCAGTAAAAATTATAGCTTCTTAATGGTTTGTCCAGTCTATTCTTTCTCTTAGAACCATCATGTTAAAAAGATTTATTCTTCATCATCAGTTAACCATTAATTGTAATGAGCAGCAGGGGTCTGCTTCAAAGTCGCAATATACACATCAATAACATTTACATTATTATCCTAACACCAAATCCACCAAATGACATCCCAAAAAATAACACCACCATTAATTGTAAACCATAAATGCCCTCCATTTTAGCAAGAAATATAATCCAAAACCCATTTTGGATTAACCCCTTTGTTTCGTAGAAGAGTTTAATATTTTAAATGTTATGACACAATATCGTAAAGTTTATTGTTACAATTTTGTTACTATTTTTTTTGGAACGGGGCGAGAATATTTTTCAATGTAAGTTGGTTTCTTGATTTAATGTTATATTTGGTGTTTGCTTCATCTTCCATTTAGCTTATAATCTTTTTGTTTTGGGTGGTAGGAATTTGGATGCCAGGATGACAAGACGTTTTATGGGATGGCCATGGTCCATGGGGGCATTTTGTTGGCAAGACAGTTCGAGAATCATTGTCGCTATCTTTGTTGTGTAATTGGTAGGAGGCACTTGCTGAAGCCTCACTTAACCCGGATTTTGATTTAGAGTCGGATAAAAGGCTTTAGAGATTTTATTTATGGGCATTTTTATTTTTAAGACTGAATTTTAATTGAACAGAGAAGTCGATGGAATTGACTCTGTATTTCCTCCAAATGATGGCCCTGGCAAATATGTGAATCCAAACTTCAACTTTTTGTCAACTTTTTGCTTAATATAGCACTGATGATCTTAGATATATGGTTAGCAGGTTGTGTATGTGTGTGGAATTGTATTACTATTCAATATCCATCGTGCTCAATTATTGAACGGTCTTTGTGTTAATGTTTATATATACTGTGGCAAAAGATCTATGATTCCTTTCACTTATAAATTTCAAGTCTTATGACTGAGCTATTATATATGGTTAAAACTAAGAAGCTTTCTTCCCTTTGCATCAAACCATAACACTATATGTTAAAATTAACTGTTAAATTGCTTTGGGAACGGTTTTTAAATTGTGTCATTTAAGTCACGTGGATAATACATATTTTTGTTGTTTAAAGACCAAAATTTCAGTTTTTCAGACTAGCCCGTGCATTGCACGGGCTATCAACTAGTTATGAATAATGTTCAACATCCTAATGAGAACTGAAATAGAGAATTTAGCATGATATACCTTTAAGTCTGCACTCCAATGATGTAGATGATAGATGATCGAATATTCATTGCCCATAAAACTCTGACTACAACATCTATTTATACTACTAGACAAAGTCTTAAATCCAATTAGAATTAGAAATTTAAATCCTAAAAGAAATTACAAAACATAACCCTAATTTCCATAAAGATATAGAAACCAATTTGAAAATAAATCTCAGTCTAAAGAAATCTCAAGTCTAATAGTAATATCAATCTAATTCCATGTAAAAATCTCCAAAATAGTGAAAGACAACTTTTGGTCAAACTCAGATTTGCAAGCGGCAGTTGCGCCAAACTTATCTGCAAAACAGCGCCACCACGCCACCCTTCAAGGTTTTTGATTCTTCTATAGTCTTGTTGTATTTGCACTTTACTGCTAAGTATCGTATTGTTGCGCCATCCATCCAGAGATTCTGACATTTCGCTTCAGTGCTACTGTGCCAAATTTATATTGAGAAATGGCACTTCCATGCCTACCATCCAGAGACTTCTCGACTCTGTCCACACAGCGCTGTTGCACTCCACTTGTATTTATCCATCCAGCGGCATTCTCCCTATTTGCTTTCGTGAACATAATTTTTTCTTTTCAATTCAGCTCCAAATCAGTCCTTTTCATCCTTCAGCTCCAAATTCTCCTGAAAACAATAAATAACCTTATATGTCCATATACACATGAATTATGTCATAAAAATAACCGTAAAGGAATAAAAAATCATAAATATTGTGTAATTATCAAATTCTCCCACACTTGGTCTTTTACATGTCCTCATGTAAACCAACCCACGAGCTATAATCTTTAAGTAACGCCAGTTTGGCTCTGCAGCGTCAATCACAGAATCCACGCTACCAAAAACGCACAATAACAGATCACACAGAAGCTTGACGGCTTGTGCCGCAGGGGGATAGCTCCGGTGTGAGAATAAGTACAGGCCGTTCACAAGGTTTAACAATGGATGCTTAAGTGTTTAGTGCTCAAAAGATGTATTACCTGTTAATTATAGTTAAGCCTTGTATTTATAGTCATTCTCATCTCCCAAGAGTCCCTCTCTAAGTCGGAATAGGACTCCTAAATATGGTAGTTACCTATATTTGGGTCCAACACAATCTCCTTAAAAGGTGCAAGTAGAATCCATTTCCAATACTACCTTTGGAGTTGCCTTATTAAGATATGGTTAGGGTTAGAACCCTTAACCACGTAAACCCCTTATCACTCCAAACTCTGATATAATTTGCTTGCAACATCAGTATAGTCCCAACCCATCGACATCCTAAACACAATTAGAAGCCGGCCCAAAGGACACGAATGCCCGAGGCCAGGACCTCCCCGATCACAACCAAATTCCGGCCTAATGGGCTCGGGTATCTGAACCCGACCATCCCCAGCATCCTGTAGGCCTTCGTCCCTATAAGCCTGATCTCATCAGTTCTAGCCCAGGCCTCCAGCTAACATGATGGTCGGTAAAACACTCCCGAACAATACCTTTAAACCTAATTCTTTTCAACCAAAGTGTCAAAAAGTTCAAGTTACAAATCATGATTATCAACACTAATCTCACAGAAATCCAATCAACGCCTAATTAGCTAACTCACAAGTAACTACCTTGCCCGATCACCAATGAATTTCATCAAATTAAATTGGATCCACATAAGCAGTTTTCCTATCATCTCCATACTTACTTAACTTAGTTATCATGGAGCAAAAATCATGCACATTGACTTATAACCCAAAACAGTTTCCCTTACTTTTCAATTTTTTTCTTTTAAATTACTTTCTCTTTAACATAGATGAATGTATTTTCATGTTTTTCTCATTTCCCCCCCTCTTTTCTTGACATGTGCAATGTATCATTTTCTTAAGTTTTTCAGTTTTACCCATGTAGCGAACTTTCCATCAGCGACTCCCAAATCAGATGGTCTTAGGGCGTTGGGTGTAGAGACACCCTTATGGCTTACTCATTCAAGTAACAAAGGCCACAAAAGTCGACTAGTCAAGCTGCTTTTATTCATCACACTTTTCAACGTGAATACTGATACTTCCAGAGGCTTGGATACCCAGTTAATTCACACAATGGACATGAAGCAGATTTTGTAAATCTTCATTTTTTCCACCTCAAGGTCCTGCAACAATATAAGTAGTTAAGCAGTTCTAAATCATGAAATCAATGCACATAGACAACTCCACAAATAACTCAGCCAAATAAGCATGTGATGAGTGGGATTTATACCCGCAAATCAGATCCAAGCTAACAACTTCGAGATCAAGCCGGGCACCATTTGTGACACCCCCAAAATTAGGTATACATCCCCCATCTTGGGTCGTCAGATACATGGTACAGAATTCAAATACAACTTACTAATACAACTGTCATGTACAATACGACAAACATAAACTGTGAGTTTGAATACAAATATTATCTACTAGAGATTATACAAACTCAAAAGGAGTCCTCATTACAATTATTATCACACTATTTCGCACGAATAGTGAGGACTACTAATGCTATCCTCCGGACCATCACTCCGTTCCCCGACTCGTCCCAGCTATATTCTCATTTCAAGAGAACATTGAAAGAAAGGGTGAGCTCAACTAGCCCAAAGAAGAAATATTATGACTAAGATAATGCGAGGAATAAATTATCATTAGTCTCCAACAATGTTAAAGCGATAAAATATAATAGACATCAAGTTTAAGCTGCAGTTGAGAACAAGCAATCCATTAAAAGAGTCAAGTAGAAAATAAAATCTACTATCTTTTATGATTTAAAAGGTTTTTCATCTTCATTATCATTTGAGACTCAAACTTAATAAATATTCCACATCATCGAATCACCCATGCACTACCGATGAGGATATTCTTTAGTATCCGACCATAATTATCCATGCACTACGGGCCAAGAATATTTGTGTATTCATTAATGGTCATGATCATGCCAACAATCATCCATCAATGCACCACGGGCCAATGAGAACTTTTACCACATCATTTGTAACATTACGGTACGTGATTACAAGAATAATCCATGGTCATAATCATACCAAGTCCATCTATGCACCTCTGAGGCCACGGATGACTTTCAACAAAATATAAACATGAGGATGATGACAATGATATAAGAATTCAATAAAACAAGTTCAAGAATTATTTTATCCGGGGAATTATTAACGTCCAAATTGTCAACATGATCATTGCTTTTTTAGAGTAAAATTCAAGAATGATCGGAAGAATATTTCCATGAAAAGATCTTTGGATGAAGCACAAATATCAAGGATATTCTACTAATTTCATGGAGTATAGAAGTGAAACTTTAACCAACCTGAGTATAATAAAGAATGGAATAACAAAAGAAATCACCATGCATGCGGTACTTGCCGATAGGCAGTTATTCAACAAAATAATAATAACGGAACCGGTCGAGCAAAATTTTGCCAAGCGGGATGTTCCAACAGAATAATAAAGAGCGGAACCGGTAGGTGTAAAACACATGATGAGGATGTTCCAACAGAATAATAATAAGGCGGAACCGGTCCGGCGTAAAACACCTAAACAGGATGTTCCAACAGAATAATAATAAAGCGGAACCAGTGGAATTGTAAAACACACGAGACAAGATGTTCCAGCGGAATAATAATAAAAAAGCGGAACCGAGTCGGTGTAAAAAACTCATGAGACAAGATGTCCAAAGAATAATAGAAGAATGTCACCAAGTATAGGGTAGACCGCGTATACAGGTTATTCCAACAGAATAATAAGAAATGGAATAACAACAGTTCTCTTCATGAATAAGAAAGAATAACACTCCTTATGAGTACAACAAATAATATTCCCTACCTTAAGAAGAAGAGTACTGGATATATAAGTAGTGAAGTAGCAGAATACTTTCTTCTTTCTCTCTATAGTTTATCTCTCTAGAGTTTCAGTGAATTCGTAAGAAAATAATGAATGAATGAGCTTCTATTTATAGAAAAATGGAATGCATAGTAACTAACTCATGAATGGTCGAGATTGATTTACTTTAATCTGACGGTCCATATTTAAAGCAAAATAAAATATAATATATTCTATTTATAATCTAATAAAATGAATAAATTTATAAAAGATTTTACTATGCAAATACTATGCAGGCACTATGCAAACACTATGCATAATAAAATATAATATATTCTATTATTGTCTAATAAAACAGATAGCTTTATAAAAGTATTCTGTTTTATATAAAAAGATTTTACTATGCATAGTGTTTGCTGCATGAGGGAAGCCGTGATGAGGGAAGCCGTGATTTTTTCGATTTTTGTCTGACCTGCATGAGGGAAGCCGTGATTTTCCTCGTCTTCTGTTACTCCCGAACCGAGTATGGAACTTTTCTCTAAGGTCATTCCACGATCCGATTGATCCGGCTGCCAAGGTTCCCATCCATTCTCGGGCACTCTTTTTCAGCATTGTAGCAAACATATGGCATTTGGCTGCATCCGAATGCCCATAGTAAGACATCAGACGGCCATATCCATCCGAATGATCGTAAGGATCACCTAGCCCGTCATACGTATCCATCGGGGGCATCTTCTTTTTTGGATCGGCCGTGACTTGATTTATCTCTGGTGAGAAGGGCGATCCGGGATATCCTGAAGAGGTCCCCATCGGACTCTTAGCTGTTAATAGTTTCTCCAGTTCTACGACTCTTCGGGCGAGGGGATCGGCATCCTCTTTATGAGGGGACGAATGATGTCTGTCCCGCTCGTATTCAGGCGACGCGATCCTCCTCTTTTGGTCCGACCTTCCTAGGTGTTCGGATCTTCTGTCATCCGATCGACTCCTCCATCGACTCCGTCCTTCTTGGGAATGACTCCGTGGTCGGCTTCTTTCTTTTCTAACCTCATCCCATCGGGGTGATCGGGATCGGCTAGGACGTCTGCGCCTCTTTGAGCAGGCTTCCTGCTCTCCGGCCATCTTAGCCATCTGGGCCTCGAGTTCTTCCTGTTGAAGCCGTAGTGCCAACATGGCATCTTTGTTCTGTTCCATCTTCCTTTTCAAGATGACCTCCTACTGGTCTCGGCTGCCATCTCCTCCTTACCTTGCGAGGGCCCGAGAGTGATTTTCGTCGGCCTGACTCGCTTGATGGGGCGTGTGTTGACTATCATGGAAGAGCTTACGTCGGAGGGAAGGGGCTGGTATCTCTTAAACCTCCAGAATTTTAGACCCCAGTCGGTCCTTCACCGACCCCCTCACCTGTGTGGTTTGGTGTGACTGCTGAGTTTTTGCCTTTTCGTGGGCAGAGGCATTATTCTCCTTACTCGCCATATCCTGCTGCTGGAAAAGTTGGTAGTGATTGCAAGAAAGCACTAAAACCCCTCCTTCTAGCGCCAATGTTAATGCCAAGTTTCGTCTGCGCGTCCAATCACAAAATCCACGTCTTTGAAACACGCACGATAATGAGATCACACACAGAAGCTTAACGGCTTGCCACGGGGGGATAACTCCGGTGTGAGAATAAGTAAAGTAGTTCACAAGGTTTAACAATGGAGGCTTAAGTGTTTAGTGCTCAAAAGATGTATTACTGTTAATTATAGTTAAGCCTTCTATTTATAGCCATTCTCATCTCCCAAGAGTCCCTCTCCGAGTCGGAATAGGACTCCTAAATATAGTAGTTACCTATATTTGGGTCCAACACAATCTCCTTAAAAGGTGCAAGTAGAATCCATTTCCAATACTACCTTTGGAGTTGCCTTATTAAGATATGGTTAGGGTTAGAACCCTTAACAACGTAAACCCCTTATCACTCCCAACTCTGCATATGGGCTGCTCAACTGTACAGTCCCAACCCATCAGACATCCTAAACACAATTCCGGGCTTCGGCCCAAAGGACGCGAATGCCCGACCCCGACCTCCCTGATCACAACCAAATTCCGGCCTAATGGGCTCGGGTATCTGAACCCGACCATCCCCAGCATCCTGTAGGCCTTCGTCCCTATAAGCCCGATCTCATCAGTTCTAGCCCGGGCCTCCAGCTAACATGATGGTCGGTAAAACACTCCCGAACAATACCTTTAAACCTAATTCTTTCCAACCAAAGTGTCAAAAAGTTCAAGTTACAAATCATGATTATCAACACTAATCTCACAGAAATCCAATCAACGCCTAATTAGCTAACTCACAAGTAACTACCTTGCCCGATCACCAATGAATTTCATCAAATTAAATTGGATCCCATAAGCAGATTTTCCTATCATCTCCATACTTACTTAACTTAGTTATCATGGAGCAAAAATCATGCACTGTGACTTATATAACCAAAAGCAGTTTCCCTTACTTTTCAATTTTTTTCTTTTAAATTACTTTCTCTTGAACATAGATGAATGTATTTTCATGTTTTTCTCATTTCCCCCCCTCTTTTCTTGACATGTGCAATGTATCATTTTCTTAAGTTTTTCAGTTTTACCCATGTAGCGAACTTTCCATCAGCGACTCCCAAATCAGATGGTCTTAGGGCGTTGGGTGTAGAGACACCCCTATGGCTTACTAATTCAAGTAACAAAGGCCACAAAAGTCGACTAGTCAAGCTGCTTTTATTCATCACACTTTTCAACGTGAATACTGATACTTCCAGGGGCTTGGATACCCAGTTAATTCACACAATGGACATGAAGCAGATTTTGTAAATCTTCATTTTTTCCACCTCAAGGTGCTGCAACAATATAAGTAGTTAAGCAATTCTAAATCATGAAATCAATGCACATAGACAACTCCACAAATAACTCAGCCAAATAAGCATGTGATGAGTGAGATTTATACCCGCAAATCAGATCCAAGCTAACAACTTCGAGATCAAGCCGGGCACCATTTGTGACGCCCCCAAAATTAGGTATACATCACCCATCTTGGGTCGTCAGATACATGGTACAGAATTCAAATACAACTTACTAATACAACTGTCGTGTACAATACGACAAACATAAACTGTGAGTTTGAATACAAATATTATCTACTAGAGATTATACAAACTCAAAAGGAGTCCTCATTACAATTATTATCACACTATTTCACGAATAGTGAGGACTACTAATGCTATCCTACGGACCATCACTCCGTTCCCGACTCGTCCCGGCTATATTCTCATTTTCACGAGAGAGAACATTGAAAGAAAGGGTGAGCTCAACTAGCCCGAGAAGAAATATTATGACTAAGATAATGCGAGAATAAATTATCATTAGTCTCCAACAATGTTAAAGCGATAAAATATAATAGACATCAAGTTTAAGCTGCGGTAGAACAAGCAATCCATTAAAAGAGTCAAGTAGAAAATAAAATCTACTATCTTTTATGATTTAAAAGGTTTTTCATCATTATTATCATTTGAGACTCGACAATAAATATTCCACATCATCGAATCACCCATGCACTACCGCCAAGGATATTCTTTAGTATCACGACCATAATTATCCATGCACTACGGGCCAAGAATATTTGTGTATTCATTAATGGTCATGATCATGCCAACAACTGTCCATCAATGCACTACGGGCCAATGAGAACTTTTACCACATCATTTGTAACATTACGGTCGTGATTACATCGAATAATCCCTGGTCATAATCATGCCAAGTCCATCTATGCACTACAGGCCACAGATGACTTTCAACAAAATATAAACATGAGGATGATGACAATGATATAAGAATTCAATAAAACAAGTTCAAGAATTATTTTATCCAGGAATTATTAACGTCTAAATTGTCAACATGATACTGTTTTGTAGATTAAAATTCAATAATGATCAGAAGAATATTTCCATGAAAAGATACTGGATGAAGCACAAATATCAAGGATATTCTACTAATTTCATGGAGTATAGAAGTCGAAACTTTAACCAACTGAGTATAATAAAGAATGGAATAACAAAAGAAATCACCATGCATGCGGTACTTCGCACAGGCGAGTTATTCAACAAAATAATAATAACGGAACCGAAGTCGAGCAAAATTTGCAACCGAGGATGTTCCAACAGAATAATAAAGACGGAACCAGGTCCGGTGTAAAACACACAGACAAGATGTTCCAACAGAATAATAATAAGACGGAACCAGGTCCGGCGTAAAACACACAAACAGGATGTTCCAACAGAATAATAATAAGAGGCGGAACCGAGTCCGGGTGTAAAACACATGACAAGATGTTCCAGCGGAATAATAATAAAAAGCGGAACCGAGGTCGGTGTAAAACTCATAGACAAGATGTTCCAACCGAATAATAGAAGAATGTCACCAAGTATAGGGTAGACAGCGTATATAGGTTATTCCAACAGAATAATAAGAATTGGAATAACAACAGTTCTCTTCATGAATAAGAAAGAATAACACTCCTTATGAGTACAACAAATAATATTCCCTACCTTAAGAAGAAGAGTACTGGATATATAAGTAGTGAAGTAGCAGAATACTTTCTTCTTTCTCTCTATAGTTTATCTCTCTAGAGTTTCAGTGAATTCGTAAGAAAATAATGAATGAATGAGCTTCTATTTATAGAAAAATGGAATGCATAGTAACTAACTCATGAATGGTCGAGATTGATTTACTTTAATTTGACGGTCCATATTTAAAGAAAAATAAAATATAATATATTCTATTTATAATCTAATAAAATGAATAAATTTATAAAAGATTTTACTATGCAAATACTATGCAGGCACTATGCAAACACTATGCATAATAAAATATAATATATTCTAATTATTGTCTAATAAAACAGATAGCTTTATAAAAGTATTCTGTTTTATATAAAAAGATTTTACTATGCATAGTGTTTGCTGCATGAGGGAAGCCGTGATGAGGGAAGCCGTGATTTTTTCGATTTTTGTCTGACCTGCATGAGGGAAGCCGTGATTTTTCCTCGTCTTCTGTTACTCCCGAACCGAGTATGGAACTTTTCTCTAAGGTCATTCCACGATCCGATTGATCCGGCTGCCAAGGTTCCCATCCATTCTCGGGCACTCTTTTTCAGCATTGTAGCAAACATATGGCATTTGGCTGCATCCGAATGCCCATAGTAAGACATCAGACGGCCATATCCATCCGAATGATCGTAAGGATCACCTAGCCCGTCATACGTATCCATCGGGGGCATCTTCTTTTTTGGATCGGCCGTGACTTGATTTATCTCTGGTGAGAAGGGCGATCCGGGATATCCTGAAGAGGTCCCCATCGGACTCTTAGCTGTTAATAGTTTCTCCAGTTCTACGACTCTTCGGGCGAGGGGATCGGCATCCTCTTTATGAGGGGACGAATGATGTCTGTCCCGCTCGTATTCAGGCGACGCGATCCTCCTCTTTTGGTCCGACCTTCCTAGGTGTTCGGATCTTCTGTCATCCGATCGACTCCTCCATCGACTCCGTCCTTCTTGGGAATGACTCCGTGGTCGGCTTCTTTCTTTTCTAACCTCATCCCGTCGGGGTGATCGGGATCGGCTAGGACGTCTGCGCCTCTTTGAGCAGGCTTCCTACTCTCCGGCCATCTTAGCCATCTGGGCCTCGAGTTCTTCCTGTTGAAGCCGTAGTGCCAACATGGCATCTTTGTTCTGTTCCATCTTCCTTTTCAAGATGACCTCCTACTGGTCTCGGCTGCCATCTCTTCCTTACCTCGCGAGGGCCCGAGAGTGATTTTCGTCGGCCTGACTCGCTTGATGGGGCGTGTGTTGACTATCATGGAAGAGCTTACGTCGGAGGGAAGGGGCTGGTATCTCTTAAACCTCCAGAATTTTAGACCCCAGTCGGTCCTTCACCGACCCCCTCACCTGTGTGGTTTGGTGTGACTGCTGGGTTTTTGCCTTTTCGTGGGCAGAGGCATTATTCTCCTTACTCACCATATCCTGCTGCCGGAAAAGTTGGCAGTGATTGCAAGAAAGCACTAAAACCCCTCCTTCTAGCGCCAATGTTAATGCCAAGTTTCGTCTGTGCGTCCAATCACAAAATCCACATTCTAAAACCTGCACAATAACAGATCACACAGAAGCTTAACGGCTTGTGCCGCCGGGGGATAGCTCCGGTGTGAGAATAAGTACAGGCCGTTCACAAGGTTTAACAATGGAGGCTTAAGTGTTTAGTGCTCAAAAGATGTATTACCTGTTAATTATAGTTAAGCCTTCTATTTATAGCCATTCTCATCTCCCAAGAGTCCCTCTCCGAGTCGGAATAGGACTCCTAAATATAGTAGTTACCTATATTTGGGTCCAACACAATCTCCTTAAAAGGTGCAAGTAGAATCAATTTCTAATACTACCTTTGGAGTTGCCTTATTAAGATATGGTTAGGGTTAGAACCCTTAACCACGTAAACCCCTTATCACTCCAAACTCTGCATATGGGCTGCTCAACTGTACAGGCCCAACCCATCAGACATCCTAAACACCATTCCGGGTTTCGGCCCAAAGGACGCGAATGCCCGACCCCGACCTCCCTGATCACAACCAGATTCCGGCCTAATGGGCTTGGGTATCTGAACCCGACCATCCCCAACATCCTGTAGGCCTTCGTGCCTATAAGCCCGATCTCATCAGTTCCAGCCCGGGCCTCCAGCTAACATGATGGTCGGTAAAACACTCCCGAACATTGTCCCTCAGTCTCTTGTTATAAGATATTTATGACATGATACTTGAAAAGACACGAATTCGAATAGTCACGCCCGATAATGATGAGCTGCCTTGGGAACCCAAGCGGTTTCTTCTTGATTAATGAGCTGATACCCATTTCTCTAGGGCTGGACCCCACTAGCCATAAACAGCCGCCTTATGTACTTCCCTAGATTTCTCCGATTCTTGCCATTTTTCTTCGTTTAACAATCTTCCCACCTCACATTTGTTCATCGTATTAGCTAAATGGCAGATTCTAGTGATCCTCCTCCCTCAACGGTCATTTTAACCGGCACCGCTATACTCACCTCCGGCGATCTGATCCCGGTCGAGCTACCTACAGCTCCGGCCAACACCCCTACTGAGAGCCCCGAATCCAAGATTCAACGCCTATATGCATCCAAAACCGACTACGCCATCATCAATACCGATTCGTCCATCACTCAATCCCAATTTTTCGACATTCGGACCATATTCAATATCCCTAAAGAGTACAAGCTTCGGGTATCAGAGCCGAACGAGAGGATGTTCTGGCGTCCCGAAGGTGGTTGGATGGCCGTCCATCTCTACGCTTTGAAATATGGGGTTCGTTTCCCTCTTCACGAATTCATCTCTTTCTTCCTTTGTTTCGCTGGGATCGGGTTCGCCCAGCTGGCGCCGAACTCCTATATCCAGCTTATCAGTTTTATTGCCATATGCCAGGAGGCTGGCATCACTCCAGGGCTGGATTTCTTCTTCGTCTTTTTTTCTGTCGGTCGATCGAAGGAGCCCGGTCTTCGACATCTGAATCGGGTAGTTGGCCGAGCTACCTTTATGAAGACCCCCCTCAAGTAATAAGGGTTGGCATTCACAGTGTTTTTTCATGAAGGGATCCGACCTTAACCTCCTACCGAGCTGGGCCGGTCCCGAGGATCCCATTGTAAAGATCACCAAATTTCCGAAGGATCGAGCTGTCGCCTTCAAGAAGTTCTACTCTCTGTTGAAGTAGACTAGTTGGGGTCTGGGAATTGTGTCCCAGGAATCTTGGCTCTATGAACATGGCTGTAAGTCACACTCCCCGAACCCTTTTATTTATCATTCCGATCTTCTACTGGATTTTCATTAATTGCTTTATCTTCTGTTATAGTGACCATCTTCAAGCCCGATGAGGCTGATGTGGCCTTGACCCCTCTGCCGGTCGTTGCCGAACCCATTCATCCTCCTGCTGCTGATGATTCTCCCGAGGATAAGGCTATTCTGCTTACCGAACTGTCCGTCGGTTCTTCAACATGCCCTCTTCTCGCATCATCCAAATCTGAACCTTCCACAAAAAATGTGTTGAAGATGAAAGGGGCTGACAAGATGGCCTTATTGAAAAAATCAAAGACATCTTCTGCCCGAGCCCCCTCCAAGGCCATATCTTCAGCCCGGCCAAAACCAGCACTACCACCCCCTACCATAGTGACGGTGGTTGAGGATTCGGAGGATAAAGAGGATCGGCCTCTCGAACCTCCACTCAAGAAGCCTCGTATGATCGAAGGTCCTGACCCTATTGATGCGGTTGTTAGCTCGATCCCTGGATCAACCCCTACTTCCAAAGCCAGTTCGTCCCAAGGATAGCCGACTACCTGTTGGCCGAAGAGTCCTTTAGACATATTCCCCTTCAATCTGTTCAAGCACTTCAAGCTCCCATGTGATGACAAACGGTTCAAGAGCTACACTTTCGAGGAGTATCTGGTATCTTATATCCGAGCTCAGTGTCAGGTATTCCCGCAGAGCTCAAAATTTTTCCTTTGACCGTTATGTTGTATTTTGCATGACTGATGTGCATTTTTTTTAGGCCAATGCCATCCTTGCTCGGGCTATCCCCTCTCTTGCCCGATCTACTAAAAAAGAGGTGCAACTGAAACATGACGTGTTGCTTCTCGAAGCCGAGTTGCGATGACAAGATTCGGAAGTGAAGAGGGAGATGGACTTTCACGCCGATACAGGAAAACAAGGTGACCAAGGCTGATCGTCAGATTGTCGAACTCTAAGAACAACATTCTCTACTTCAACAAGAGTTCGTCGGTCTCGATGGTCATGCCAAGAAACTTGTGCAGGACAAGGAACTTATGGCCGAGGAGAACAAGGTCTTGGTGGGGAACCTTCATGCCATCGAGGATCAGTTCAATGGGATGCATGATCAACTAAGGACGTTGATCCAGGAGAACAATACCTTGATAGCGGAACAGGCCATCATCAAACAGGCAGCCATCAAGGAATACGAAGAATCGCCTGCCTTGACCGATAAGATTATGACCCAGTTTACTGAGGGGGTTGAAGCTTATCGGGAGAAGGCCCGGGCGAAGCTGGTTGATGCTGGGCTGGATGCCTCGATCCTCGACTCTTTGGATGAGGACTCTGAAGCCGAAGCCGATGGTGGTTCGCCTTAGTCTAGCTTAATATATGACTTTAGTACTTATAAATTTCTCCTTTCTTAGTTTTGTAACTTGCTCGATCAGTTATGCTAGTGATAGGTATATCCGAACCATTTGGATATAAATGAAATTGCATTAATTTCTTAGTTGTTATCTCGATTAGTTTTGCTTGTGACTTTTATCGAACAGTTAGGTCATTTCTGACTGTCTGGTCAATTTATGCCCGAAGATTACATGATCAGATTTATAACTTTATCAATCAGTTATACTTGTGGCGTTTACGGATTGGTTAGGTCCTTTCGGACTGTCTGATCATTTTACGCTTGAAGCTTATCTGATCTGATTTGAAACTTTGTCAATCAGTTAGGTCCCTCCAAACTGTCTGATCAGTTTACATCCGAAGCGTGTCTGACTGGTAAAATAATACGAATTTAAATGAAGTGTAAGTATTTCTCGAAGAGAAGTTTTTATTTCATTGATAAATTGCATAGATTACATAAGGAAAGGAAAGAATAGCCATGCATTTACTGGTAATATTTTCTAAGTCGTCCAGCATGCCATGTATTCTTTAACTCAGATCCGTCCATAGCTCGAAGCCGGTAAGTCCCTGGCTTCGGCACCTCCACTATTTCGTAAGGCCCCTCCCAGTTAGGCATTAGCTTGCTTGTGTTCTGGGGGGTTGATGCCTCTGACTCACGAAACACCCAATCTCCTGCCTCAAACCTCCTCAGCTTCACCTTCTGGTTGTAGTGTCGGGCTATTCTCTGTTGATAAATAGCCAACCTCAACATAGCAGAGTCCCGAACTTCATCCAGTAGATCCAAATTTATTTTTAGACCTTCATTATTGTATAGTTCTTTGTATTGACTGACTCGAAGAGTGGGGGATCCGATCTCGACTGGTATGAGTGCATCGGTCCCATATGCCAGTTAAAATGGAGAGTCTCCAGTTGTTGTCCTCGGAGTAGTCCGATATGCCCACAAAACACTGAGCAGTTCTTCGGGCCACCTACCCTTTAATTCATCCAACCTTCTCATTATCCCGTTGAGTAGGGTTCGGTTGGTCACTTCTACTTGACCATTCGATTGAGGGTGAGTGACCGAGGTCTTACGGTGTTGAATTCCCAACTCTTTCAGAAAACCTTCGAACTTTGACCCCAAAAACTGTCTGCCATTATCAGAGACCATTGCCATCGGAATGCCGAAACGGTAAATGACTCATTCCTTGAGAAATTTCAAGCATTCTTGTTCGGTGATCTTCTGCAGTGGTTTGGCTTCAACCCATTTCTTCATATAGTCAATAGCCACGATTACAAAACTAACTTGCCCCTTGCCTTCGGCAGAGGCCCTAGGATGTTGATTCCCCATACAGCGAAGGGAATCGGGGATAAGATTGAGTAAAGCTCTTCGGGGGGTTGATGCGGGATATTGCTGTTCAGCTGACATTTTGGACACCTTCTGACGAATTCCTTGGCTTCAGTGTAGATAGTCGGCCAATAGTATCCTTGCCTCAAAATCTTATGTGCCAGCGACTTCGCTCCCATATGATCCCCACATATCCCTTCATGTACTTCCCGAAGTGTATAGTCTGCTTCTGATGGTGTCAAACACTTGAGCAGTGGAGAACTGAAAGCTCTTCTGTATAGATCGCCATCAATGAGGATGAAATTTGAGCTCTGATGCTTGATCTTTTTTGCTAGGATGCGATCTGAAGGTAGAACTTCGTCGGCCAGGTAGGAGATGTATGGTGTAAGCCAGCAGTCTATCCGATCAATACATAGTACATCCTCTTTCGGGACACTTGGTCGTCACAGCACCTCTAGATATACTGATCCGTTGAAGGAGCTGGCTTCGGTGGTTTCCAGTCGAGCCAAAGAATCTGCTATGGTGTTATCAGATCGATCCACTCCCTGATAGCTGACTGAACTAAAGTACGCCAGCTTATCTTTCACCTCTGCTAAATACCTAGTCATCCTTGCCCCCCGAGCTTCGTATTCCCCCGATATCTGCTTGACGACCAACTGGGAGTCACTGTAGATGACCAGATTTTGCACTTCCAGGCTTCGGGCCAACTTCAGCCCAGCTAGAATGGCTTCGTACTCTGCTTCATTGTTGGTCGCTTTGAATTGGAACTGAATGGCCTGTTGGACCTTGAACCCTTCAGGACTTGTCAATATGACCCCTGCGCCGCTGACGTCCGAGGTTGATGAGCCATCAACATAAAGTGTCCATTGATTGCTGTCCGGGGTAGATACCTACATCCGGTTCTGAGAACGAACATTCCACGATGAAGTCGGGTAGTGCCTACCCTTTGATTGCTGTCCGGGGTAGATACTCCAATGCAAACCATGTTAATTCCATGGCCCATGCCGCAAGTCGACCCGAGACCTTTGGTCGGTGCAGGATTTTCTTCAACGGCTGATCCGTGTATACCACCATTATCCGACCCTGGAAATAATGCCGAAGTTTCCTGCTTGCTATGATCAAAGCGTAGGTGAATTTTTCCAGGTTTGGTTATCTAATTTTTGCATCTCGAAGTACATGGCTGACGTAGTATACTGGGAACTGATTTCCCCCTTTGTCCCGAACTAATGCCGCCCCTACTGCCATCGAACTCATTTGTCAAATCTGTATACAAAGGTTCGAAGGATTGGTTTCATCAAATAGTGGTCTTAGAAGATAAATATTGTTTGATCCCTTGGAACGCATCTTCATACTCCGAAGTCCATTGAAAGCTTTTCTCGTTCTTGGGCCCTTTCAAGGTGTCAAAAAATGGTAGGCATCTCTCTGCTGATTTGGAGACAAACCTTCGGAGGGCCGCGATCCGACCTATTAGTCTCTGTATATCCTTATAAGACTTTGGAGATTTCATATCCAGGACCGCCTGAATCTTCTCTGGGTTTGCTTCGATTCCCCTTTTGCTGACCAAATACCCCAGGAATTTTCCCGATCCCAATCCAAATGTGCACTTGGTCGGATTCAACCTCAGCTTGCGTCCTCTGACTGTCTCAAAGCAGTTCTCTAGATCTTCAAGATGGTCATGGACTGACATGCTTTTAACGATCATGTCGTCTACATAGACCTCCATACTTCTCCCTAGTTGCTTCGTGAACACGAAGTTCATCATTCGCTGATAAGTCGCCCCGACATTCAGTAGCCCGAAGGTCATTTTCCTATACATGTATATCGCCCGATGCGTGATGAAACTGGTCTTCGGGATGTCTTTCTTACTCATTGAAATCTGATGGTACCCTGAGAATGCGTCTATGAAGCTTAGCATACCGTATCCCGAAGTGGCGTCTATTAACTGATCTATGTTGGGCAATGGGTAGAAGTCTTTCGGACACGCCCTGTTCAGATCCGTGTAGTCGATGCATAGCCTCCACTTTCTGTTCTGCTTCTGGACCAAGACTACGTTGGCCAACCATTATGGGTAATCGATTTCGAAGATGAATTCGACCTCTAGGAGTTTGGCAATTTCCTCATCGATTATTTTCTGTCTCTCTGGGGCGAAAACCCTTCGTTTCTGTATGACTGGCTTTCTGTTCGGGTTCACATTTAATCTTTGTAGGGCCACCGATTCGCTTACTCCTGGCATATCATTTGGCTCCCACGCAAATATATCGGCGTAGACTCGGAGTAGATCTATCAGTCCTGTCTGAAATGGTTCCACTAACCCCGACCCAATCTTGATCATTTTCTCTTTATTCCCTGGCACCAGTTCTAAATCCTCGGTTTCCTCAGCAGGCAGAGCAAGCGGTTCTGTACTACCCTCAGTGAATGGCTTTATTTCAATGGCCATTGTCTACTTCTGCTTACTGACCCCGACCCCGACCCCGACCCCTGAGGAGATCAAGCTGTTTCGATAACACCTTCGGGTAATGTCTAAGTCACCTTTTACCTCTCCGATCCCGTTCGGTGTGGGAAATTTGATTTTAAAATGGGGTATGGAAGTCACTGCTTGTAGGGCTACCAAGGTCGGTCTTCCGAGGATTGCGTTGTATGCCGAATCCACCTGAACCACGAAAAACCTGACCATTATCTCGACCTGATTGGGATTCATGCCGAACTTGACCGATAGTTCAATGGTACCAAAAAAATACACCAGATCTCCACTAAACCCGTACAAAGGTCCTTCGTCTCCCAAGTCCATCTTCTTTCCTTGTAGGTCCATCCTCTGGTAGGCGAGTGTACCAGATATCGACCGAGGATCCATTGTCTATCATCATCCGTTTCATATCCACGGTCCCGACCTGAGCCGTTATCACCAGTGCCCCGTCATGTGGTTCTATGAGGTCTGTCAGATAGTCTTCATCTGAGAACGAGATTGATGTTCCAGGATATGCCCGATCCTTTTTAGTAGTAGACCCCGTAACCGACAACACCGCCTCGAGATGCCCACTCCTTTTCTTTCCAGTTACTCGTCCGACTGAAACGCCTGATATTACATCAATTACGCCTCGGGCTGGCGGATTCTGCAGAGGCTGGGTGTCCTGACCTTGATCTCTGCTTTCCTCTCTTGGCGCCACTGAGTTACCCCGACCAGCTACATACTATACCAACTGTCCGTTTTGAACATTCTTCTCTATCATGACCATCAGGTGGGTGCATGCCTCTGTCGAGTGACCGGTACTTTGATGGTATTCACAAAACTTGTCTCGACCCCTCCTCCCTGGTTTGGTTCGCCTCGAGCAGGGCTCATAGAACGGTTTATTTTTTATCTCGTCCAAAATCTTCGCCCAATCCGTAGTGAGGGGGGTGTAAACTTTGCTGACATTACGGTTAGGCAATGGAGGTCGGCTGCTTCCTGATCCTCCTCCATTGTAAGTTTTCTTACCCGAATTGTCCGACCTCCACTGGTTGTTATCCGAGCGCTGATAACTTGGTTTGTCCCGATCCTTTGATTTCTCGTAAGATTGAGAGTGTGGTTTGAAATTTCCCATGGCTTCTTCTATTGCTATGAACCCCTCATCCCGATGGAAGGCTTCAGTCAGATCTGCAGGGGGGTTGATCACCAAATCTTTCATCAGTTTCTTCGACCTCCCGATATCCAGACCCGTTGTGAAAAATCCCAAAGCTTGTGGGGAGTTCAACTCTGCTACCGACCCCACAGCCTCCCGAAATCTTTTTACAAACTGACCCAGGGTTTCATCCAATTTCTGTTGATCTGCATGAGGGAAGCCGTGATTTTTCCTCGTCTTCTGTTACTCCCGAACCGAGTATGGAACTTTTCTCTAAGGTCATTCCACGATCCGATTGATCCGGCTGCCAAGGTTCCCATCCATTCTCGGGCACTCTTTTTCAGCGTTGTAGCAAACATATGGCATTTGGCTGCATCCGAATGCCCATAATAAGACATCAGATGGCCATATCCATCTGAATGATCGTAAGGATCACTTAGCCCGTCATACGTATCCATCGGGGGCATCTTCTTTTTTGGATCGGCCGTGACTTGATTTATCTCTGGTGAGAAGGGCGATCCGGGATATCCTGAAGAGGTCCCCATCGGACTCTTAGCTGCTAATTGTTTCTCCAGTTCTACGACTCTTCGGGCGAGGGGATCGGCATCCTCTTTACGAGGGGACGAATGATGTCTGTCCCGCTCGTATTCAGGCGACGCGATCCTCCTCTTTTGGTCCGACCTTCCTGGGTGTTCGGATCTTCTGTTATCCGATCGACTCCTCCATCGACTCCGTCCTTCTCGGGAATGACTCCGTGGTCGGCTCCTTTCTTTTCTAACCTCATCCCATCGGGGTGATCGGGATCGGCTAGGACGTCTGCGCCTCTTTGAGAAGGCTTCCTGCTCTCCGACCATCTTAGCCATCTGGGCCTCGAGTTCTTCCTGTTGCAGCCGTAGTGCCAACATGGCATCTTTGTTCTGTTCCATCTTCCTTTTCAGGATGACCTCCCGTTGGTCTCGGCTGCCATCTCCTCCTTGCCCCGCGAGGGCCCGAGAGTGATTTTCGTCGGCCTGACTCGCTTGATGGGGCGTGTGTTGACTATCATGGAAGAGCTTACGTCGGAGGGAAGGGGCTGGTATCTCTTAAACCTCCAGAATTTTAGACCCCAGTCGGTCCTTCACCGACCCCCTCACCTGCGTGGTCTGGTGTGACTGCTCGGTTTTTGCCTTTTCGTGGGCAGAGGCATTATTCTCCTTACTCGCCATATCCTGCTGCCGGAAAAGTTGGTAGTGATTGCAAGAAAGCACTAAAACCCCTCCTTCTAGCGCTAATGTAAATGCCAAGTTTCATCTGCGCGTCCAATCACAAAATCCAGGTGCTGAAACCTGCACAATAATAGATCACATAGAAGCTTGACGGCTTGTGCCGCCGGGGGATAGCTCCGGTGTGAGAATAAGTACATGCCGTTCACAAGGTTTAACAATGGAGGCTTAAGTGTTTAGTGCTCAAAAGATGTATTACCTATTAATTGTAGTTAAGCCTTCTATTTATAGCCATTCTCATCTCCCAAGAGTCCCTCTCCGAGTCGGAATAGGACTCCTAAATATAGTAGTTACCTATATTTGGGTCCAACACAATCTCCTTAAAAGGTACAAGTAGAATCCATTTCCAATACTACCTTTGGAGTTGCCTTATTAAGATATGGTTAGGGTTAGAACCCTTAACCACGTAAACCCCTTATCACTCCCAACTCGTATATGGGTCGCTTCAACCTGCATACCCCAACCCATCAGACATCCTAAACACAATTCCGGGCTTCGGCCCAAAGGACGCGAATGCCCGACCCCGACCTCCCTGATCACAACCAAATTCCGGCCTAATGGGCTTGGGTATCTGAACCCGACCATCCCCAACATCCTGTAGGCCTTCGTGCCTATAAGCCCGATCTCATCAGTTCCAGCCCGGGCCTCCAGCTAACATGATGGTCGGTAAAACACTCCCGAACATTGTCCCTCAGTCTCTTGTTATAAGATATTTATGACATGATACTTGAAAAGACACGAATTCGAATAGTCACGCCCGATAATGATGAGCTGCCTTGGGAACCCAAGCGGTTTCTTCTTGATTAATGAGCTGATACCCATTTCTCTAGGGCTGGACCCCACTAGCCATAAACAGCTAGAACCGATGATATTGTCGGTAAAACACTCCCAAACAATACCTTTAAACCTAATTCTTTCCAACCAAAGTGTCAAAAAGTTCAAGTTACAAATCATGACTATCAACACTAATCTCACAGAAATCCAATCAACGCCTAATTAGCTAACTCACAAGTAACTACCTTGCCCGATCACCAATGAATTTCATCAAATTAAATTGGATCCACATAAGCAGTTTTCCTATCATCTCCATACTTACTTAACTTAGTTATCATGGAGCAAAAATCATGCACACTGACTTATAACCCAAAACAGTTTCCCTTACTTTTCAATTTTTTTCTTTTAAATTACTTTTTCTTTAACATAGATGAATGTATTTTCATGTTTTTCTCATTTCCCCCCCTCTTTTCTTGACATGTGCAATGTATCATTTTCTTAAGTTTTTCAGTTTTACCCATGTAGCGAACTTTCCATCAGCGACTCCCAAATCAGATGGTCTTAGGGCGTTGGGTGTAGAGACACCCTTATGGCTTACTCATTCAAGTAACAAAGGCCACAAAAGTCGACTAGTCAAGCTGCTTTTATTCATCACACTTTTCAACGTGAATACTGATACTTCCAGAGGCTTGGATACCCAGTTAATTCACACAATGGACATGAAGCAGATTTTGTAAATCTTCATTTTTTCCACCTCAAGGTCTTCCGCAACAATATAAGTAGTTAAGCGGTTCTAAATCATGAAATCAATGCACATAGACAACTCCACAAATAACTCAAACCAAATAAGCATGTGATGAGTGGGATTTATACCCATAAATCGGATCCAAGCTAACAACTTCGAGATCGTTAGGGCACCATTTGTGGACGCCCCAAAATTAGGTATACATCACCCATCTTGGGTCGTCCGATACATGTATGCAGACTTCAAATACAACTTATTAATACAACCGTCGTGTACAATACGACAAACATAAACCGTGAGTTTGAATACAAATATTATCTACTAGAGATTATACAAACTCAAAAGGAGTCCTCATTACAATTATTATCACACTATTTCGCGAGAATAGTGAAGGACTACTAATGCTATCCTCTGCGGACCATCACTCAGTTCCCGACTCGTCCCACTATATTCTCATTTCACAAGAGAACATTGAAAGAAAGGGTGAGCTCAACTAGCCCAAGAAGAAATATTATGACTAAGATAATGCGAGAATAAATTATCATTAGTCTCCAACAATGTTAAACCGATAAAATATAATAGACATCAAGTTTAACTGCAGTAGTAACAAGCAATCTATTAAAAGAGTCAAGTAGAAAATAAAATCTACTATCTTTTATGATTTAAAAGGTTTTTCATCACTGTTATCGCTGAGACTCAGCTTAATAAATATTCCACATCATCGAATCACCCCTGCACTACCGCCAAGGATATTCTTTAGTATCACGACCACAATTATCCATGCACTATGGGCCAAGAATATTTGTGTATTCATTAATGGTCATGATCATACCAACAACTGTCCATCAATGCACTATGGGCCAATGAGAACTTTTACCACATCATTTGTAACATTACGGTCATGATTACATCGAATAATCCCTGGTCATAATCATGCCAAGTCCATCTATGCACCATGACAGCCATGATGACTTTCAACAAAATATAAACATGAGGATGATGACAATGATATAAGAATTCAATAAAACAAGTTCAAGAATTATTTTATCCAGGAATTATTAACGTCTAAATTGTCAACATGATACTGTTTTGTAGATTAAAATTCAATAATGATCGGAAGAATATTTCCATGAAAAGATCTTTGGATGAAGCACAAATATCAAGGATATTCTACTAATTTCATGGAGTATAGAAAGTTAAACTTTAACCAATTTGAGTATAATAAAGAATGGAATAACAAAAGAAATCACCATGCATGCGGTACTTCAGATGAGGCAAGTTATTCCAACAAAATAATAATAACGGAACCGGTCGAGGCAAAATTTTGCAAGACGGGATGTTCCAACAGAATAATAAAGCGGAACCAGTCCGTGTAAAACACATGTGATGAGGATGTTCCAACAGAATAATAATAAGACGGAACCAGGTCCGGCGTAAAACACACAAACAGGATGTTCCAACAGAATAATAATAAGACGGAACCAGGTCCGGTGTAAAACACACAGACAAGATGTTCCAACGGAATAATAATAAAGACGGAACCAGGTCCGGTGTAAAACTCATAGACAAGATGTTCCAACCGAATAATAGAAGAATGTCACCAAGTATAGGGTAGACAGCGTATATAGGTTATTCCAACAGAATAATAAGAATTGGAATAACAACAGTTCTCTTCATGAATAAGAAAGAATAACACTCCTTATGAGTACAACAAATAATATTCCCTACCTTAAGAAGAAGAGTACTGGATATATAAGTAGTGAAGTAGCAGAATACTTTCTTCTTTCTCTCTATAGTTTATCTCTAGAGTTTCAAATTGAATTCGTAAGAAAATAATGAATGAATGAGCTTCTATTTATAGAAAAATGGAATGCATAGTAACTAACTCATGAATGGTCGAGATTGATTTACTTTTTAAATTGACGGTCCATATTTAAAGCAAAATAAAATATAATATATTCTATTTATAATCTAATAAAACGAATAAATTTATAAAAGATTTTACTATGCAAATACTATGCAGGCACTATGCAAACACTATGCATAATAAAATATAATATATTCTAATTATTGTCTAATAAAACAGATAGCTTTATAAAAGTATTCTGTTTTATATAAAAAGATTTTTTGTATTATTACATTAATAATACCAACAAAACTGAGTGACTTATCACTTAAGCATCAATAATTAATACCGTGTGCTACTATGCAACCACGCGTATTCATTGTATTTTTTTAACACTTGGTTGTTTCAATAGTTAACGGTAAAACTTCCGCCGTTATTTTCATAAAGTATTTTTGTCGTTTTCTCAATCCGACAATAATTCTATTGTGGGGTCCACCAATGATTGTGCCGTTGTACTAATATTCCCTGTTAAAATGAATATTCCCCGACCAATCGAATATTATATAACAACTTGCGTACTTTGCAAAATTTATAAATATTACCCACAACTATTATATCAATTTCACTCCATAATATTTAAAAATAATATTTATAGAAAATTCATCTTTATTCAAAAAGTTGGGGTTTTACAATCTCCCCTTATTATGAAATTTTGCCCTCGAAATTAGGGTACGTACCTGGTATGTCGAAGAGGTAAGGATACCTTGATTTCATTTCAGATTCTAACTCCCAAGTCATTTCCTCAACATCGTGGTTTCTCCACAAAACTTTGACTTGAGGTATAACCTTGGTGCGTAGAATATGTTCCTTCTTATCCAAGATTTGAACAGGAACCTCTTCATACGTCAAATCTTCCGCTATTTCGTCCGGTTCCAACTCAATAATGTGGTTCGGGTCTTCCACATATTTACGTAACATGGATATGTGAAAAACGTTATGAACACGAGACATACTTGGCGGTAAAGCGAGTCTATAGGCCACAGTTCCTACTCGATCAAGGATTAAAAATGGGCCGATAAATCGAGGATTGAGCTTTCCTCTCTTTCCAAATCTCGTAACCCCTTTCCATGGAGCAACACGTAACAACACATGATCTCCTATATCGAATTCCACGTCCTTTCGATGAAGATCAGCATAACTCTTTTGTTGATCTTGTGAGGTCTTTATACATTGCCGGATCGTTTGAATCTTTTCTGTTGTTATACGTACCAACTCTGGTCCCAAAAACGTTGCTTCACCCACCTCATCCCAAAGATATCTTTGGAGAAGCGACACTTTCTTCCATACAACGCTTCGAATGGAGCCATGCTAATACTTGCTTGATAACTGTTGTTGTAGGAAAATTCCACCAATGGTAAGAACTTGTCCCAACTTCCCTTGAAATCAAGGACACAGAGTCTTAATAGATCTTCAAGAGTTTGAATAGTCCTCTCCATTGTCCGTAAAATTCGAGGATGATATGCCGAGCTAAATCGTAAATCTGTGCCCATAGCTTTTTTGAAACTAACCCAAAATCATGAAGTGAATCTTGGGTCTCGATCGAAACTATGGATCTTTGGCATACCATGCGATCTTACAATCTCGTTTATGTACATACGAGCAAGACGTTCAAGTGTATAAGTCTCTCGTATCGTAGAAGAAATGAGCGGACTTGGTCAATTTATCAACAATGACCCAAATCGCATTTATGCCTTGAGAAACCTTGGGAAGACCGATGCTTGAAATCCATGGTAATGTGCTCCCACTTCCATTACGGAATTTCAAGTGGTTGCAATGGACCTTTTGGTACTTGATGCTCGCCTTGACTCGTTGACACGTTAGACATCTTGAGATAAATGGCGCTATCTCTCTCTCTTCATATTGCCCCACCAAAATGTATGTAGAAGATCATGATACATTTTGGTACTCCCAGGATGGATTGCAAACGGTGTGTTGTGCGCCTCCATCATGATTTTATACTTTAAATCAGGGTCGTTAGGAACACAAAGTCTGGAGTTGACTCGAAGTATTCCTTCATCATCGATTCTTGCTTTCGGCATCGCACCTTCTTGCACTTTCTTCCTCATACGCATCAACTCCGGATCTGTAATTTGAGCAGCTTTAATTTTATCAATTAAAGTCGGTTCTACTCGTATATTTGCCATCATCACGTGGGTCCCTGGAGTCTTTATCTCTATCTCCATCCTTTGCAAGTCATACAAAATGGGCCTTTGCATTGACAATATTGTACTCGTACCCACATATGATCTTCTACTCAATGCGTCAGCTACCACGTTCACTTTTTCAGGATGGTATTGGATGGTATGATCATAATCTTTCAATAGTTCAAGCCAACGTCGTTGTCGCATGTTGAGTTCCTTTTGAGTGAATAAATATTTGAGGCTTTTATGATCCGTAAAGATCTCCACTTTCTCCCCATACAAGTAATGCCTCCAAATTTTAAGTGTGAAGATAACAGCTGCTAACTCTAGGTCATGAGTAGGATAATTCCTCTCATATTCTTTGAGTTGTCGTGAGGCATAGGCTATGACTTTCCCATGTTGCTTGAGAACACATCCTAACCTTTTGCGAAGCATCATCCTTTGTAGATGACAAATCCTTGAACTAGATGGTATTGTCGAGCAGTCTTTGAAATGAGTCTCCTCTTGAGTTCTTAAAAACTCTTCTCACATTCCTCGCTCCAATAGAACTTTGTATCTTTCGAGTCATTTGAGTTAGTGGAATAGCGATTCAAGAAAACCCTTCTACGAATCTCATAATAATAACCCGGCTAAGCGAGAAAGCTACGTATCTTCGATCATCGATTTAGGTTGCTCCCGACTTTGAATAGCTTCAATCTTTCTTTGGGTCAGCGGATATTCCATGACTTGATACCACGTGCCCAAGGAATGCTACTTCCTCAAGCCAGAACTCACATTTCTTTGACTTGGCATAAAGCTTGTATTCACGAAGCTTTTGGAGTATCAGCCTCAAGTGTTCCTCATGATCTTCATGGCTTTTGGAATATATGAGGATGTCATCAATAAAGACGACCACAAAATGATCCAAATATTCCTTGAATACTCGGTTCATCATATCCATGAAGGCAACAGGAGCATTAGTCAATCCAAAGGACATGACTAGGAATTCATAATGCCCGTACCGAGTTCTGAAAGCCATCTTTGGAATATCATCGGTTCTAATCTTCAATTGGTGATATCCGGAACAAAGATCAATCTTTGAAAAGAATTTGGCTCCTTGCAACTGGTCAAACATGTCATCAATACGTGGCAATGGGTACCTATTTTTGATGGTGACATGATTCAACTCCCGATAATCAATACAAAGTCGCATACTCCCTTCTTTCTTCTTCACGAATAGAACAGGAGCACCCCAAGGAGAAGTACTAGGACGAATAAAGCCAATGTCTAACAATTCCTGCAGTTGAGTCTTTAACTCCTGAAGTTCAATAGGAGCCATTCGATATGGGGCTTTGGAAATGGGTTTTGTCTGGGTTCAAGGTCGATACAAAATTCAATTTCACGCCTGGGGTAGGCGGGAAGTTCTTGAGGAATCGTCGGAAATTCATTAACAATAGAAATATTATTCAAAACTGACGTATTTTTGTTTAGATCTGTGACATGAGCTAAGAAAGCTTGACATCCATTTTTCAGTAAACGAATAACTTTATGGCTTGAGATGACAGTGATTGATTTTAATGGTTTGGTTGCTTGAATTCCCATAATAGGTCGATTAAGAATATGAAAGCTAACAACCTTACGAAAACAATCAATTTTTGCATGATGAGTAGTTAACCAATCAATCCCTAGAATTACATCAAATGCAAGTATTTTTAATGCAATAAGATCGACTGGTAATGTGTGGGTACCAACTTGAACCAAACAAGACTTATAAACCGTGGATGTAATGAAGGTTTCTCCCAATGGAGTTTCCACAGATAAGTCAAAGTCTAATTTCTCCGGAGTCAAATTTAATCGTTGAGCGCAAGTAGGAGAAATAAAAGAATAGGTAGAACCGGTATCAAATAAAGTGTAGACTTCGCTAGAGTTTATGATAAGCTTACCCGTGATGACCTCATTCGGGTTCCTTGCTCTCTGGGAGGTCACAACAAACGCCTCCCTTGCACCTTCTACGGCTTTGACTTTTCTGGGGATGACCTTTGGTGCCTCCATCCCAAATTTGAATTTGTCTTGGTGAGCGACAAAATCGAGCTAAGTGACCTTCTCTTCCACAATTATAACATGCTTTGGACGGCATCGCGCAATTTGGACTGATGTGTCCCTCCCCTCTACATTTGAAGCATATGATAGGTGGTCTTTCTCCTTCCTTAACAATGGGTATTGGTGCTGACGTCTTTCCATCATTGTTGAATCTCCTCTTCTTGAAATGTCCATTCTTATTGTTTTGGCCCTTATTACCACCAAAGTGGTTACCATTTCGGCACATTGATTCCTCCACGCTTGTTGTCACCACTCGATGATCGCTATCTTTGGTATTATCATTTTGTCGAATTTGCTCTCTTTTTGGTTGCGTTGACTCGTTATCGCTGACTCCACCAA
Organism: Panax ginseng; assembly: GCA_020205605.1. Classification (NCBI taxonomy): domain Eukaryota; kingdom Viridiplantae; phylum Streptophyta; class Magnoliopsida; order Apiales; family Araliaceae; genus Panax; species Panax ginseng. The sequence goes on from CM035150.1 coordinate 10,664,724, forward strand.
TTGAGCCCTATTTACAACATCTGAATACAAACACGGTTTATGAGAAATAAGATGTTGACGTATTTAAACTTCAAACCTCTTAAAAACATTCGCGCCATTCTCTCTTCATTATCCACCAAGTGGGACGCAAACCGGGATAACTCCGCAAATTTTGCCTCGTATTACGACACGGTCATATTGTTTTGTTCCAATTTGATAAACTCCAACTCCTTCATGTGACGAATACTTTCGAGAAAGTATTTGTCGTTGAACAGCTCTTGGAACTTCTCCCAAGACTTCTTTAGCACGGCAGGTTGAGTACGTTTTACCGATTCCCACCAGTAATCTGCCTCTCCCCGCAACATAAAGGCGGCAAAGGGAACCTTTTGCTCCTCGGAGCATCCCAAGACATCAAATATCTTGGTGATCTGCTTTATCCATGCTTCTACCATAAGTGGTTTTGGCTCTCCCTTAAACTCCGGTGGTCCCGGCTCCTTGGCTGCATTTAGCGGGATCACCGAGAGTTTCCAGTGTTTCCACCTACATTTTGGATAGGAGCCGCTCTCGCCTGTTGTTGCATGAATTGCATAAAGCCTCTGAACAATCCATCATTCAGCATTTGGTCAGTGTTGTTGTTTGAATGAGGATTGTCTCCTTCCTGATGCATATTCTCCTGATTATTGATATGTGGAGACTCAACGGTCTCTTGTGCTCCATTGCTATTCTCAACATTTTCGGATGTCATTTTCATATACTGCCACAAAACAAAGGTTAATTGACATGTAACATAATATCTCTAAACTCTGACCAACCAATTTAAATACAAAATAAATTTAAGTAGGTCATACTAGTGAAGGAATTCCCCGTCTCTCCCCTCCTAGTTCTAGTCTCACATCTTAGCTAGGGATCATATCCCTAAGCTTTGATACCAACTGTGACGCCCCCAAAATTAGGTATACATCACCCATCTTGGGTAAATCGGATACATGGTATGTAATTCAAATACAACTTACTAATACAAAGCTGTAGGTATACAATCGACAAACATAAAGCGTGAGTTTGAATACAAATATTATCTACTAGAGATTATACAAACTCAAAAGGAGTCCTCATTATAATTATTATCACACTATTTCACAGAATAGTGAGGACTACTAATGTTATCCTCTGGACCATCACTCTGTTCCCTGACTCATCCCAGCTATATTCTCATTTCCTGAAGAGAACAATGAAAGAAAGGGTGAGCTCAACTAGCCCAGTAAGAAATATTATGACTAAGATAATGCAGAGTAAATTATCATTAGTCTCCAACAATGTTAAACTGATAAAATATAATAGACATCAAGTTTAACTGCAGCGGAACAAGCAATCCATTAAAAGAGTCAAGTAGAAAATAAAATCTACTATCTTTTATGATTTAAAAGGTTTTTCATCACTGTTATCGTTGAGACTCAACTTAATAAATATTCCACATCATCGAATCACCCCTACACTACGGCCAAGGATATTCTTTAGTATCACGACCACAATTATCCATGCACTACGGGCCAAGAATATTTGTGTATTCATTAATGGTCATGATCATGCCAACAATCATCCATCAATGCACTACGGGCCAATGAGAACTTTTACCACATCATTTGTAACATTACGGTCATGATTACCGAATAATCCTAGTCATAATCATACCAAGTCCATCTATGCACTACTGAGGCCACATATGACTTTCAACAAAATATAAACATGAGGATGATGACAATGATATAAGAATTCAATAAAACAAGTTCAAGAATTATTTTATCGGAATTATTAACGCCCAAATTGTTAACATGATCATTGTTTTGTAGAGTAAAATTCAAGAATAATCGGAAGAATATTTCCATGAAAAGATCTTTGGATGAAGCACAAATATCATGGATATTCTACTAATTTCATGGAGTATAGAAGTGAAACTTTAACCATTTGAGTATAATAAAGAATGGAATAACAAAAGAAATCACCATGCATGCGATTCCAGCATAGACAAAAGTTATTCAACAGAATAATAATAATGGAACCGAAGTCGGGCAAAATTTGCAATTCACATGATGTTCCAACAGAATAATAAAGAGCGGAACCGGTCGGTGTAAAACACATGATAGGATGTCCCAACAGAATAATAATAAAGGCGGAACCGAGTTCGGTGTAAAACACACGCACAGGATGTTCCAACGGAATAATAATAAAAGAGCGGAACCGGTTAAGGTGTAAAACACATGCATATGATGTTCCAACGGAATAATAATAAAGAGCGGAACCAGTCCGATGTAAAACACATGCAGGATGTCCCAATGAGAATAATAGAAGAATGTCACCAAGTATAGGGTAGATCAGCGGCGTATCAAAAGTTATTCCAACAGAATCATAAGAATTGGAATAACAACAGTTTCTCTTCATGAATAAGAAAGAATAACACTCCTTACGAGTACAACAAATAATATTCCCTACCTTAAGTTAAGAAGAGTCTTTGGATATATAAGTAGTGAAGTAGCAGAATACTTTCTTCTTTTCTCTCTATAGTTTATCTCTTTAGAGTTTCAAATTGAATTCGTAAGAAACTAATGAATGAATGAGCTTCTATTTATAGAAAAATGGAATGCATAGTAACTAACTCATGAGCATTCGAGATTGATTTACTTTAATCGACGGTCCATATTTAAAGCAAAATAAAATATAATATATTTTATTTATAATCTAATAAAACAAATAACTTTATAAAAGATTTTACTATGCAAACACTATGCGGGCACTATGCAAACACTATGCATAATAAAATATAATATATTCTAATTATTGTCTAATAAAAATGAGATAGCTTTATAAAAGTATTCATTTTATATAAAAAGATTTTACTATGCAAAATACTATGCGAGACACTATGCAACACTATGCATAATAGAATATAATATATTCTATTTATAGAATAACTTTATAAAAGTATTCATTTTTTATATAAAAGATTTTCAGTATTATTACATTAATAATATACCAACAAAACCGAGTGACTTATCACTTAAGCATCAATAATTAATACCGTGTGCTACTATGCAACCACGCCAGACATCGTATTTTAACACCAAGGTGTTTCAACAATTAACAGTAAAACTTTCACGTTATTTTCATAAAGTATTTTTTGTCGTTTTTCGAATCTGAGAATAATTACATTATGGGTCCACCAATGATTGTGCCGTTGTACTAATATTCCCTGTTAAAACGAATATTCCCCACCAATCGAATATTATATAACAACTTCACAGACTTTGCAAAATTTATAAATATTACCCACAACTATTATATCAATTTCACTCCATAATATTCAAAAATAATATTTATAGAAAATTCATCTTTATTCAAAAAGTTGGGGTTTTACACCATTCAAATGATCCAAAATAATGTTCAGTTCGGGGGATTACCAAATGATGACCCGAATGATCATTTGATCAATTTCTTGGAGATCTGCGATACATTTAAATGCAACGGAGTGTCTGACGATGCCATCAGACTCCGACTGTTCCCATTCACTCTACGGGATAAGGCCAAGAGTTGGCTGCATTCACTTCCTCCAGGATCCATCACCACATGGGCTGACTTGGCTCAAAAGTTCGTGGTGAAGTTCTTTCCGCCAGCCAAAATAGCCAGGCTCAGGCATGCCATTACATCATTCGTCCAATTTGAATCCGAGTCTTTGTACGACTCATGGGAGTGATTCAAGGATTTAATGAGAAGATGCCCCCACCATGGATTGCCAAAATGGCTTCCCATTCAGACATTTTATAATGGTTTATTCGGGTCTACTTGTTCGAGTATAGATGACGCATCTGGTGGGGACTTCATGTCAAAGCATCATGTAGAAGGATATGACTTGGTGGAAATAATGGCTGCTAATAATTATCAATGGCCAAATGATTGGCAAGCCCCAATGAGAGTAGCAGGGGTGTATGGGGTTGACTCAGTCATGCCATTAGTTGCTCAGGTTGCAGCGCTAACCAAAAGACTCAACACTATGGGAGTGCAATCAGTGCAAAATGTGTAGAGTGTCGCAGTGCCATGTGAGCTGTGTGTAGTAAGCCACCCAACTGATCAGTGCGCTATAAGCCCTAAATCAGTCCAATTTGTTTCATACTATGGGCGGCAACAAAATGCAAATCTTCCTATTCACTGCCATCGGGGATTGAGAAATCATCCGAATTTCTCCTGGGGCAACACCTATAGCAACCAAGCACAACCATCTACCACCAGACCTAATTATTCAAACCCTCCTAGCTTCTAAGCTCAAAATCAGTACCACCAACAACCACAGAGTTCTTACCATCCCCCACCTTAACAGGAAAGAAATCCCAATTTTAAAGATCTCCTTTCACGATATATTGCTCAAAATGAAACGAGGAGAAATAATCAAGAAGCCTCCATCCGGAACCTTGAAGTCCAAATGGGACAATTGGCCACTACTTTGAACAGTCGTCCTCAAGGAACATTGCCGAGTGACACTGATGTCATCCCAAAATGGGATGGCAAGGAGCAATGCAAGGCAGTTACACTCCGGAGTGGAAGGACACTAAAAGAAAATGATGGAGAGTCTTCTACAATGCAAGAGGAAGTGGCTGAAAAGGAACCAAATGTGGAGCCAATTGGTGATAAGTCTGGGGAAGAGGAAAATGCTCAGGATGAACTTACAACACCAATCCCTATAGTGAACAAGTCCAGTCCTCCTATCCAACAGTTACCATTCCCCCAACGCCTGTAGAAACATAAGCTCGATAAATAATTTTCTAAGTTTTTAGAAGTGTTTAAGAAGTTTCATATAAATATTCCATTTGCAGAGGCGTTGGAGCAAATGCCCAGCTACATCAAATTTATGATGGACATCTTGTCCAAAAAGAGGAAGATGAGGGATTACGAGACAATTGCACTAACAAAGGAATGTAGTGCCATCTTACAGAATAAGCTTCCACCAAAACTGAAAGATCCTGGGAGTTTCACCATACCATGCACAATAGGGGATCAATTAATTGGCAAAGCCTTGCGTGATTTGGGGGCTAGTATTAATCTGATGCCTCTGTCAATCTATAAAAAGTTGGAGTTAAATTAAGCCAAACCTACTAGTGTGACCCTGCAACTAGCTGATAGATCTATTACTTACCCGAAGGGGATAGTTGAAGATGTGCTTGTCAAGGTGGACAAGTTCATTTTCCCAGCATATTTTATTGTCTTGGATTTCAAGGAAGACGGGGAGGTCCCGATTATACTAGGCAGACCATTCCTGGCAACTAGAAGGACACTAATAGATGTGAAAAAGGGGGAGTTAACTATGAGAGTACATGACCAGGAGGTAACGTTCAATGTATTCAGGTCCATGAAATATCAAAATGCCTCTGAAGATTGCTTCAAGATTAATGTGATTGACAAATTGGTGAGGGACATATTTTCAGAAACTTGCATGTCTGACTCACTTGAGGCTACACTGACAGGTGATAGTACTATGGAATAGCCTACTCATCTTGAATATGTTAAGTGGTTGGATACACCCTAGAAATCGAAACCGTTCCACCGACAATTTGAATATCTGAATAATCAAGAAGCATCCACTTCCAAGGCACAACCATCAATCATAGAACCGCTTGTCCTCGATCTCAATCCCTTGCCAAACCATTTGAGGTATGCCTATTTAGGGTATTCATCCACTCTACCGGTTATTTTTTTTACATCTTTGGATAAGGCTCAGGAGGAGAAGCTACTTCAGGTGCTTAGACAGTATAAAACATCCTTGGGGTGGTTGATTGCGGATATAAAAGGGATCATTCCATCATTTTGCATGCATAAAATCCTACTCAAAGAGGGGTCTAAGCCTTCTATTGAGCATCAACTGCGACTAAACCCCATAATGAAAGAGGTAGTCTGAAAGGAAATTATCAAATTGCTGGACGCCGACATTATCTACCCCATCTCAGACAGTCCCTAGGTTAGTCCCATCCAATGCGTGCCAAAAAAGGGCGGCATGACAGTAGTGTCCAACGAGAATAAGAGCTTATTCCCACCAGAACGATTACTAGATGGAGGGTATGCATGGACTACAGGAAGTTGAACAAGTCCACGCGTAAAGATCATTTCCCTCTACCCTTTATTGCATGAATTCTATTATCTTCTTGACGGATATTCTGGTTATAATCAAATTGCTATAGCTCCCGAAGATCAGGAGAAAACTACTTTTACATGCCCCTATGAGACCTTTGCCTTTAGGAAAATATCCTTTGGACTGTGTAACGCTCCTACTACGTTCCAGCGTTACATGATTTCCATCTTCTCAGATATGGTGGAAAAGACACTCGAGGTTTTCATGGATGATTTTTCTATCTTTGGGAGCTCCTTTGAAAATTGTCTACAAAATTTGACTGCCGTCCTGAGAAGAAGCGTTGAGACAAACCTGGTGTTGAATTAGGAGAAGTGCCACTTCATGGCAAGAGAGGGCATTATTTTGGGGCACATGGTATCTGCTTACGGTATTGAAGTAGACAGGGCCAAAATCAATGTTATCGATAATATACCACCGCCTACATCAGTGAAAGGGGTAAGAAGTTTTCTGGGGCATGTGAGATTCTACAGACGGTTTATCTAAGACTTTTCAAAAATAACCAAACCGCTCTGTACCTTATTGGAAAAGGACATGTCTTTCTTGTTTGACGAAGCCTGCCTAGGAGCATTTAAATTGTTAAAGGAAAGACTCATCTCAGCTCCTATAGTAGTTTCTCCTGATTGGACCTTCCCGTTTGAACTCATGTGTGATGCCAGTGATTTTACCATTGGAGTAGTGTTGGGCCAAATGAGGGACAAAATGTTTCACACGATTTACTATGCTAGTAAGATATTGACTGATGCTCAACTTAATTACACCACAATTGAGAAAGAACTTTTGGCAGTGGTTTATGCCTTTGATAAGTTCCGTTCCTATCTCATTAGAACCAAGGTTATCATGTACATTGACCACTCAGCCATCAAATACCTTATCTCAAAGAAAGATGTGAAGCCTAGGCTGATCAGATGGGTCCTCTCCTTCAGGAATTCGATTTGGAGATCCATGATAAAAAAAGGTCTGAAAACCAAGTCACAGATCACTTATCGAGGTTGGAAAACCCAACTCATTCAGGAAATGTAGAAAAATATATATATGACTTCTTCCCGGATGAGCAGCTATATATTGTTCAAGGTATAGCACCGTGGTATGGTGACTTCGCAAACTTTGTTACATGTAATGTGTTGCCCCCAAACTTGAGCTATCAATAGAGGAATAAATTCCTAAATGATGCGAAGAATTATGTATGGGATGAGCCTTTCCTATTCAAATAGTGTGCATACTAATTTCTGCGAAGGTGTCTGCCAGAGGAAGAAATTGAGGGCGTGCACCATCACTGTTATTCCTCGAACTATGGAGGACATTTTGGTGCCCAAAGAACAACTGCAAAGGTACTCCAATCTAGTTTCTACTGGCCTACTTTGTTTAAAGATGCTCATCTTTATGTATCACGTTGTGATAATTGCCAAAGGGTTGGAACCATTTCCAAAAGGCATGAAATGCCTCTGCAGAATATCCTAGAAGCGGAACTGTTCGATGTCTGGGGAATAGATTTCATGGGCCCATTTCCATTTTCCTATAACAATCTATATATCCTAGTCGCGGTAGACTATGTCTCCAAGTGGGTGGAAGCCGTTGCCTTGCCTACAAATGATGCTAAGGTTGTGCTGAATTTTTAAGAAAGAATATATTCACCCGGTTTGGCACACCTCGGGAAATAATTAGTGACGAGGGTTCACAGTTCTGCAATAAATATTTTGAATCCCTTCTCGCTAAATATGGGGTATCCCATAAAATAGCCACTGCCTATCATTCGCAAATAAGTGGCCAAGCGGAGGTATCCAACAGGGAGGTCAAGCGCATCCTAGAATAAATTGTAAACCCAAATAGGAAGGATTGGTCCAAAAAGCTGGATGATGCCTTGTGGGCATACCGCACTACATACAAGACAACTATCAAAATGTCTCCGTATAGGCTTGTGTATGGGAAAACATGTCATCTCCCGGTTGAATTAGAGCATAGTGCTTATTGGGCAATTCAAAAGCTCAATTTCGATTTGGATGCAGCAGGTGAACAAAGATTGTTACAACTAAACGAATCATACGAGTTTAGTCTGCAAACGTATGAAAACACTAAGTTCTACAAATAGAAGATGAAGCGATGGCATGACAAAAAATAGTTGAAAGAGATTTCGAACAGGGCCAGAAAGTGCTTCTATTCAACTCCCGATTAAAACTGTTTCCCGAGAAATTGATGTCCTGATGGCCGGGACTGTTCACAATTGCCAATGTGTATCCTCATGGTGCTATTGAGGTCGAAGACCCTAATTCTGATAAGACCTTCAAGGTAAATGGCCAGCGCGTAAAACACTACTGGGGCGGCGAGGTCGACCGGCAGAACACCTCCATCTCATTGGGTGACTCAGTGTAACGCGGGGGAAAAGTTAAGTCGACGACTGTAAATCAAGTGCTTGGTGGGGAGGCAACCCCATCTCAGTATCAAAATTTCCTCTTTCCTCTTTCTCTTAGATTATGTCTAGTTTGCATTCGTTCTATTTTTCTTTAGTTTGATAACATAGGTTTCAGCCTGTTATTTCCATGTTTGCTTAGTATGCTTGCTAATGTTTATATAGTATGTGGTAGAATGTTTAGTTAGTATGTTATTAAAATGCATATAGTAGTTAGAGATAATCTGCTTATTATACATGTGACGCCCCCCAAATAGGTATACATCACCTATTCTGAGTCGCCAAATACATGGTATAGAAACAACTACAATTTCATTATTACAATTGTCGTGCAAAATACGACAACACACATACTATTAGTTTAAATACAAATATTGTCTTCTAGACAGTATTCAAACTCAAATAAGTCCTCATTACAATTATTGATACAATATTTTACAAAATAGTGAGGACTGCTAAACAACTATCTTGATCCATCATTCCATACCCCAACTAGTTCCCGCTATATTCTCTCATCCTGAGAAGAAAAATGGAACAAAAAGGAAAAGGGTGAGCTCAACTAGCCCAGTAAAGATTATTATGACTAAGATAATATACAACTAATTATCATTACTCTTCAACAGGAAAAAATCTGATAGAATATAATAGACAACAAGTTTTAGATCAACAACTGCAGCGGAAACAACAATCCATTAGAAGAGTCAAGTAGAGAATGAATTCTACTATCTTCTAAGATTTAAAAGTCCATCATCAATATTTTATCCCTGTAACATCAATCAATATACATCTTGAATCAAATATTTATCTTTGCACTACAGGTCAAAGATATTCATTTGTATCACCAGTTGGTCATGTTCATCTCAACACATGTTCATCTTTGCACTACGGGAAAAAGATATTCATCAGTTAATCATTCATCTTTGCACTATAGGCCAAAGATATTCAGTAATATCATCATTTAGGACTGAGGATGATGAAAAATATTTTAAAGAAACGAGTCTAGTGAGATAAAAGGACAAAGATTATGGATTCGTACTTTTAGATAATCCAAGTTAAAAAATACTTCATAATAAACCATAGTGGAGTAAACAAAAATGAAGATAAAAACATGGATACAATTAAAGATAGTAACCATAATCGACATCTTTGACAAAGAAGAGAAAATTTTATTTTTCTGTGAATAGTGTAGTATTCTTGAATAGTGCTGTATACGTGAATAGTGTCGTATACGCGAATAGTAACCCCGTCACAAAAAGGTAGAAATTTCACAAGAAAAATCATACTTCGTGAATAGTACTCGTGAATAGTGTCGTATACGTGAATAGTAACCTCGACATGAAAAGGTACAAATTTTATAATAAAGTTCATACCAATATTTCGGCATAATGATATTGAAAGAAAAACATCATTTACGAAGAACATAACATCTCTTACCTCAAAAGAATAGTACTTCCGACTGAAAATTCGGATATAGTGCTGAAAGAAACTTGCACTGAATAACAACTCTCAAAGTATCTAAATACTCATAAAAATACACTCGATAATATAAAGAGAGAAAACTTATATTTCTGGTGTATTTTCAATTCTAACCTAAGCACCTATTTATAGGAAAATTCCAGAACGAAAAAGTAGACTAAATAATAAAATATTAATATTCTAAAACCATTTCAAGCACGCCACTTTGATTTTTCAGCATACCACTTTGAATTTTTAGCCCACCATTTCTGCATTTTCCACAAAAAACAAAAGTGAGGCCCACCCATGTTTTAATAAAAATATTTATTTTTGAAACTTCAATAATTCAAAATAAATAGCCCTTTTATCAGAAAAATTCAAGTTTTATGTCCCTTCATTAGGAAATCGAATTCTCTACAACTTTGTAGAAGAAAGTTTTTCCAAATTTCAAACAGAAAATGTCCGAAATTCACATACAGATGATTTTTAATACCTCCATTCTGACAAAATACTGATAAAACACCTCAGCATTAATTCTTTCATTTATATCCATATAAAATAAATATATCCTTCATTTATATCCACATAAAATAAATATTTTCTTATCATACAAATCAATAATTAATTATTCACAAATAATATTACAGAATCACAATAATGACAACCATGTCGTTCCCAGGAAAGATGGGGCTTTTCGATAAGATTTTCCTTCATGCAAGCGCAATTAGGTGACCAAACCCCTTTCTTTAGGCATGTAACTTCCTTAGACATTGCCAATAATGATATCTAATAATATTATTCAAATAATATGAATTATTGATCTGATAATGGGAAATACTGTGCAGTGACAATTATTGAAACAACAATAATATAAATATCAACGTAGCAATTATTGAATCAATAAAATAAAATATTGAGCAAGAATTATTTGTAATAATTATTGATCGATTTGCTTTTACGTAAGAATCAATAATTCAAAAAATTTCGTAATATCTGCAAAGTATAGTGTCTTCTTGTGTAACCATGCGTACATCGTATTTTAACCACCGTGTATTCCAACAGTGTTAACGGTAATAGGTACGCCGTTATTTATAAAAACTCAAACTTATCATTTTCTTCATCCGACCATTTTTTGTTATAGGGCCCACAAATGGATGTGCCATCTTACGAATATTTCCCGACAGCAAGAATATTCCACGACAAAACGAATATTTCCCGACAATAATGAATATTTTATAACCACTTACTTATTTTGCAAAATTTGCACATTTCACCCATAACCAAAGCATTATATCAAATTAACACCTTATTATTCAAAATAATAATTAGATGGAATTCAATTTTATTTATAAAAAGTTGGGGTCTTACAATACATGCCAATAGTTTTTATGTATGTTGAAAGTTATACTTATCTTGGCCATGGTTTGTGTAGGAGCTAGCCAGAAAAAGCACATTATGCAGTAGGTCAGGTTATGCACCGGTATTAATCTTGAGTCTCGTCTTTATGACACCAAGGGTCCCTCAACACACTAGACACTCACGCTGCAGCGGCAGTAGTTACACTATAAGCCGCGCTGCAGCGCCAAAGCATGTTATGCCATACTATAAAGTCGCATCAAATGACATTAGGAAATGTATTAACGTCCCATACATTGCGGTATAAAGGTTCCTCTACACATCTTTGGACAACAAGTCAACAAGAACGCTGTGTTTTGAATCAAGATCGCGGCGCTTGGCCAAGTATAAATCTGGAATTTTGATCTCATGTATGTTATTTACTAAAATACAAAGGATTGCTTTCGCGCTCTTGCTGGCCGCCAATAACAAATTTCTAGCACTTAAGAGGGATTTTTATAGATTGACAGCAATCATTCTTCTCTCTATCTCTCGACAATCTTTCCCTCTTCCAGCCAAATGCCCAACCATCTCTCAACTTCGTGCCCTAGCCTCTCCAATTCATGACCGAGACAGGATCTCTACTACAAGGTAAGGGAAATTGTTGTTTCTTTTAAGGGTTTTACGATATCTTTACAGTGGATTTTGAAGATTTTGGGTATATCTTTTGTTCAGTGTATTGGCTACTCTATTGGTCGTGCTGTGTTATCTTCTAAGTAGAAATTGGGCTTGCTCTTGTTATAGGTGTTGATTATCTGTTGAACTAGCCAATTGCTAAAGCTAGGGTTTGCTCCTCCCCTGTTGAAAGTTTTGGGTTAGTTATGGTTCACTTGCATCTTCAATTGACGGCCACCCTTGGGTCTGTTAGTTTTGTATTTGATTGAGATTCCCTTTTGTGCTAGCAACTGCAATTATTGATATGGCATCCAAATGCCCCCAAACTAGCACTGGCCCCCCTTCGCCGGTACAAAGAGCACTGACACCAAGATGGGATACTAGAAAAATTCATCAGTGAGGAGACGTGGAAGCGATACACCAAAAACTTCGTCAGGAAAAACTTGGTGCATGAGAGGGGTTTTAGACCAGATGACAAAAATGACGAAGAACTGATGAAGATGATAATGGAGCTGAAGTGGGTCCACTTTACAAAGCAGCTTGACTCTGTTATTATTTCTGTGGTCAGAGAATTTTATGCCAATGCAAGTGCAGATGGCCCTGCGGTGGTTCCTGTTCGGGGTAAACTGATTCCCTATGATAGCCAGTCCATCAACAACGTGTTCGGGATACTGAATTTTGATGGCCACGACTACTTGGAGCCTGGGCTGCAAAGCTATAATGCGGATGAGATCATTGCAAGGCTTTGAAAGCCCGACACTGCCTGGAAGATAAATGAATTCCATAGAGAGAAGACCAGTTTCCCCCAGCAAGCTCTGATTCACTATGGTAAGGCGTGGTACGCCTTTATATACTCTAACATCATGCCTACCCGCCATCTACACGACGTCACTAGAGAGCAGACCATCTTACTATATGCCATCATCACGGGACTAAAAGTGGACATAGGGGCACTTATCCAGGATTCCATCAAGAAGGATATCCGAAGTAACACTATTTCAGGACTCCCTCACCCTTTCCCTGATTACCCGCCTTTGCAAACAGGCGAGCGTGCAGTGGAAAAATGATGACATCACTCAGCCGCCCATTGCAGTCATTGATTATCATGTCATATCTCGATTTGGAGTGTGTGAAGGAGCACAGTCTCACCCTCGGGGAGAGGGTTACCTATCGGCTCCACAACCGCCACCCTCATTTGAGGCTGGACCGTCCACATAAGCACCCGAGCCCTCATCTGAGTCCATTCTACCTGTGGTCCTCGCTGAGATTTTGGCTATCCTGAACTTCCTGCATAGGAAGGTGGACACTGTTGCTTAGTGGCAGAACCAGTTCATGCACTACCATACTGAGTTTGCCAACACGATTTCCAGCATCTATGCAACATAGGGTGGGGATGACGTGGAGTATATGCCATTCCAATTTCCGGAGCCTCTTACTTTCACTCCATATCCACCACCATCCCCGCCCGGAGATGAGGGCCATGAGGACGCTGTAGAGGGTGATGGCGCTGAATGAGTCTACATCATATCATGCCAATGAGGGCATTGGCGAATTCGAGTCTGGGGGAGATTTCTATTTTATTTTATTTATATGAACTGTTATGTATGAATTACGTTGGGCATCTTTTGGGCTTGAATAGCCTTAGACCTTTTTATGTTTTGTTTTTATGGTTAGTTTTAGACTGATTATGTTAGTTTTATTATGGATGATGCATAAACAGTTTCATTTATTGTTATGGATGTTTTTATAATTATCAGCATGTATGTTTTGTTTATAGCCATATTTTGGGATTTGCACAGATTGGTATACTTGATGCCATGTGTTTTGGCTTTACCCTATTTTGAGCTGGTATTAGTGCAAGGGTATACTTTAACTCTTATCTTTTCTTGCTATGGTTTTTGATTAACCCTATCTCCTGATCTTTAACTATTCATATGCTGGGTATGGGTTTTATAGATTATAATTTTTGATTGTGGCTAATGTCAAGCGCCGAGTGATTATGTCTATTTCTTAGATTTGTGTCAAGCATGTGTGGACTAGGGGTGTGTTCAATCAATAAGTCGAGACTGTTATTGATCCGTCCTTTTTAGGAAGCACTGACCAACTATTTTAACTAGTTATATTTTGGATATAGCTTGCTTGTTTATTACTTTGAGAATATGTTCACTCTGTTAAAACTTTCATGATTACAAGGTAATAAAAGACTTAGACGCTTATACAGTTTTGGATCTTGGAGTTTGGTATGAGACCCCAAATTTTATGAAATAAAAGTTTTCAATTTTCTTATAATTATTCTATTTAGTAAATGGTTAAATTGATAAAAGGTTAAAGTTAAGGGTGATATGTGAAAAAATTTCAAAGTAAACAAGTTGTCATAAAATAATTGGTGATAACAGTATAGTAATACGCGTGGTTGCATAGTAGCACACGGTATTAATTATTGATGCTTATGTGAGAAGTCACTCAGTTAAACTCAATCATTGCTACAATAATTGTTGCATTATATCTCTCATATTATTGATTCAATTATTGTCACAGTATCATCTGCATAATATTTTATATTATTAAATAAATAATTGAGATGACAAAGTTATTCATATTATTATTTACAATAATGACAATGTCTAGAAGTTCTGTCAAGGAGAGGTTTGGTCACCTAATTGGGCGCCAATAAGGAGAAATCCTTATCGGAAAGCCCCCTCTTTCCTGGGAACAACCTGGTTGTTAAATATTGTGAGTTATAATATTAATTATGAATAAGTTCGTGTTGATTAAAGATGAGATTGATAATTCCATTATATGGGAATTATTAGTGTTAGTGGAAATCGACATTTATTTCGATAATAATTGACGTCTGGAGGTTATATTGACCAATCGGGTAATTAATCGGATAAATGAGGAATTAATTGCTATTAATTCACATGCTTATAACTATTTATTCAGATGTGTATACTATTGATTCACATGCATGTACTATTAGGGGAGTTGGTGCAAGATTGATAATACTTGCATGACTAAATTAAAAATGGAGGTATAGATGAAGTTACTATACTGTAATTAGTTTTTTCACATGATTATACTATTGAGTCACATGAATGAACTATTAATTCACATGATTTACTATTGGGGGAGGTGGTGCAAGTTTGATAATACTTGCAGGACTAAATTAAAAATGAAGAAAAAGAGGAAGGTATTATACTGTAATATTTCGAGCCCCAAAACGTGCAATTATCGAAACTATATTTTCCTATAAATAGAAGCTCATCCTTCTTTCATTTCTGACCAATTCACAAAGACTCACAAGGGAAATTATAGAGAGAGAAGCTATAGAGAGAGAAGCTTTAGAGAGAAAGAAGAAGCGAAGTCTACTACTTCACTATTCCAGTATCCAGTCTTGTTCTGAGGTAAGAGATATTATTTGTTGTATTCGTAAGTAGTATTATTTATTTCATATTCTGAAGAGAAATTATTTTTCGTATTCGTATGAATATTATTTTCGTTTAATATTCGTGAAGGGTATTATTTCTTTCGTATTCATGAAGAGAGTTATTTTCTTTCAATACTCGTAAGGGTTGTTATTCCATTCTTTATTATTCTGTTGGAATAACCTGTATACGCGGACTACCGTATGCATGGTGAAATTCTTCTGTTATTTCATTCTTTATTATTCTGTTGGAATAACTTGTATACGCAGACTACCGTATGCCCAATTCTTCTGTTATTCCATTCTTTATTATTCTGTAGGAATAACCTGTCTATAAGGACTACCGTATGCATGGTGAAATTCTTACATTATTCCATTCTTTATTATTCTATTGGAATAACTTCGTCTCACCGGACTACTAGCATGCATGGTGAATGACCCTTCGTATTCATTCTTTATTAAATTGTGGAAATGATGCATCTCACGTGGATTTGCGTACGACGGGTGAAAAATCCATTTGCAGTTTCATATATTCTATTATACTCGTATGAGATATCATTTCTTTTGTACTCGTCATGGAATATTGTTTTCTTTTGTATTTTCCTTTTATGAGTACTATTCACGTAGTAATATTCATGAATTACTATTTACGGGTTACTATTCACTTGAATATTATTCACTCGGGTATTCGGGATACTTTTTGTGCCGGAGTACTATTCACGAGTTACTATTCACAGGTTACTATTCACCCGGTTATTATTTACTAGAATATTATTCACTCGGGTATTTGTGGCACTTTTTATGCCAGGGTACTATTCACGAGGTACTATTCCTGAAGTACTATTCATAGGGTACTATTCACCTAAAAAATATATTTCTTTTATGTCTAAATTATTTTTGATATATGAATATTATTCTTGAATTTTACTCCACAAAGCAGTATCATGTTGACAATTTGGATATTTTTAAACTCTGAATAAATTTAAAGTCTTTAATATTTATCCTTGATTTCGTTTGATTAATGCTTATATCATTGTCATCATCCTCATGCTTATATTGTGATGAAAGTCATCTTTGGATTACATGTATAGACGAACTGTTAGTTATTGGTTTTTACAGTTGTATGTCTTTGGCCCGTAGTGCAAAGAAGAATAGTTGATTGATATCTTTGGTCGTAGTATAAAGATGAACTGTTGATTGATAACTTTGGCCTGTAGTGCAAAGATGGACATGTGTATGACATGATCATGACCACTGGTGATACTAACGAATATCCTTGGTCGTAGTGCATGGATAATTTGATGATAAGATTGGCAGGATCATGACCATTAGTTAACAGTTGAATGTCTTTGGCCGTAGTGCATTGATAGGCAATTGATTGGTATGATCATGACCATTGGTTTTATAGTTGAATATCTTTTGCCCGTAGTACAAAGAAGACAACTGATTGGTATGATCATTGTTATTACATTTCAATATCTTTAGCCTTTTAGGTAAGGATATTGAGTAAGCGTTCTATTAATCCTTTGTGGCAAGGAGAAACTGTTGATTTACATGATTATAAATATGAATTGTGGATTTAACTATAATCTTTGGTGGTTCAGGTGAAGACAGGTAATGAGAGTTCTTTTTGTCTTGGGTATAACAAAGAACTGTTGATGAGTATTATAGGAATGAAATATTAACGATGGACTTTTAATCTAGAGGAGATAGTAGACATTATGTTCTACTTGACTCTTCTAATGGATTGCTTATTCCGCTATAGTTATTGATATAAAACTTGATGTCTATTATATTCTATCAGTTGTTATACTGTTGAAGGCTAGCGATAATTTATTTTGCATTATCTTAGTCATAATATTTCTTACTGGGCTAGTTGAGCTCACCCTTTTCTTTCATTGTTCTCTTCAGGAAATGAGAATATAGCTGGGACAAGTCGGGAAACAGAGTGACGGTCCAGGATAAGTGGCTTTAGTAGTCCTCACTATTCTGTGAAATTATGTGATAATAATTGTAGTGAGGACTTCATTTAAGTTTGAATACTGTCTATGAGACAATATTCGTGTAAAAACTCTAAGCTACGTTGTTGTCATATTGTATAAAAGAAGTTTGTATTTGATTTATGTACCATGTATTTGGAGACTCAAGATGAGTTATGTATACCTGTTTTGGGGGCGTCACATCTAGCATGTTTAATAAAAAAACAAAAATCTTGCGGTGGGTCGAGATGGAGCGCAAAACGCACTCGCCCATAAACGCAGACTTAAGTGAGATGGAGCGTAAAATGCACTCGCCCATAAAAGTGGGCTTAGGGTGAAATAGAGCATAAAATGCACTCACCTAAGAATTCTCGGATTTTGTAAAGTCTAATTTGGCTTAAGTTGATTATGTGGCCTTTGTTGCTCGAGTTATTAGATTCATAGGGGTGTTCTACACCTATTGCCCTAAAGTCATCTGGCTTAGGAGTAATTGATCAAAAGCTCATTAATGGGTAGCTCTGAATAACCTAAGGTAATTAAGCACTATTCAAGTAAGATTTTAACGTCTTCATGCTAGAGCCTTTTGATCTTTTCTTGTATCTGCGTCTTGTTCTTAATGCTTGTTGAATCCTTAAGTTACTAAGTTTTCATATTGGTTTCTACAATCGATTATGTGAGCTTATTTTGAGCTATGAGTAGTCAGGATGGTTGGTATTCACACACATACATAGAATGGATCGAGTACAGTCTTATGCTTGAAAATTGATATTAAACCCTCATTTATATCTGTGTTTGTCCTGTTCTCTGAGAGTGACTATAATATTGCTTAGAAGCCATGATGCTAGTATATAGTTTTAGATTTCATTCGCGTCTTACATTACTGTGGATGTGAATGTTCAGATAGTTTGCTTGAGGACAAGTAAAGGCTTAATTTTGGGGGTATTTGATGAGTGGGATTTATACCTGTGAATCAAATCCTTTGTGGCTTAAGAGGTTGCCTGTTCTCCATAGTTTATTTAGCTTATATATATATTTTGTTATTATTTTGCTTAACCTTTGTGTTGCAGGGCTTATTAGCTCATTTTTAGCTTTAAGGAGCAAAAAGGTCAAAATTACACCTTGCCACCGCTTCACGATACCGATACTGCGAGCTTTAATCATGTGGCGTAAAGTTGCTCTTGCCGGTTCTTTTATAAACTAGTGTTTTAAAGACGAGCTCCGATCTTTTTATCTTGTCGCGCGCATGATCGGCAGCCGTTCCAAGGCTTAATCTTGGCGCTGCAGCGCCACCTCCGGTGCCCAGACAGAGATTAGGTCTTAATGACCTAAAAACAAAAGAAAGAGAGATATCTTATCAGAGCTGCAGCCTCCATCACAGAGAAGAGCATAGATTAGGAGTTTTTTTATGTTTTCTTAGTTTAGAAGAGAAAGAAGCTGATCCTCAAGAAAGAAAAGTCCATTGCATCCTTCATAACTCAGAATCTACACGGGGAAGAGAAGACTTGGAGCCAGAAAACTTCACAAAAGGAGTTTTCTTTATCCAAAATTTTTATTCATTAGTGTATTATTGAGCATGTTGAACAATTTAAAAATGTGTATTAGTACCATAGTTATGAACTAATTCCATTTCTAGGATTGTAATGTAACCTATTATTTAGCTTAATTGACTTTCTCTCCTATTTATATTAATGAATCATTTTGAAATGGGTTATTGTATTGAATGTTTATTGATTGATTGCTGGACAAAGAAATTGATATAGATATTAATGGATATTGAAAAATGGATATTAATATCTAACCCTTAAATGCAAGAACACTTGTTATGACCATGCCTATGGGAATGTGTGCATAAATTGCATAATATGATAGACATATCTCTATTTGCCTTGTGTTGCCCTTGAGATTAAGCTTAATGACCCTAGTCTAGTTATTTTCACCATAGAAATATTATGATTCATCTAGCTAGGGATGTGCATTTGAATTTTGAAAGAGGCTTATGTGTAATTACTGTTCTCGGTTGGCCATTCCTTTGATTTGTTTGTAATGTGGAGAGTTAGGAGATTAGGCGACGCATTAGGAGAGCTGTGATCCTAGCTTGAATTTCTTGTGCAACTCCATCTCTTATTTCTACTGTTTTTAAGCATATAGTTTAACACACCATCTTTTATTACTTGTTTGAATAAGACTATATTGAACCAATCTTAGTACTTGACTATCACCTACCACTTTGTCCTCGTGGGTACGACACTCAACTTATCATATATTACTTGTTGACCGCGTATACTTGCGCGTGTGTTATTGATTGTGAAAACTACCAACATCATACTTCTTATATTCGAGTGCTAATGTATCACAAATTCAATTCAAATAAATTACTATGGATCATGACTTAGTTTTTATCATTCATTAACTAATTAAGCATCAAACAGATTCTGAAATTTAGCATTAATTTTCAATCTCTGACTTTAACCTTTGAAAACTTAGCCAAATAGAATCATGAAACCAAAGCAAAAAAATTCAAAAATTTTAAGCCATCATTTTTTCAAATTCCTCATAAAAAATGGATTGATTACTATACCTACCTAAACCTTCCCCCACACTCAAACCTTACATTGTTCCTAAATTTAAGAAAATCATGCAAAGACGAAAGTAACTACTAACTAATCATCCAGTTATCAAACTAAAAAGTAAAGGGATAGAAAAAATCAAATCTGAGTTATTGGGTTGCCTCCCAAGTAACTGCCCTTGTTTATTATCATTGGCTTGACATCATACTTCTCATTCTATGTAATTAGACTTGTGTACTTCAAGTGGAGTGATAACAATTTCACTTCATTAGGAGCATCCTTTAGATCATGGTTTTGCTCCATTCCAGCCCTCAAATCCTCCTTGTATAGTTTCTTAAGAGATTCCAGCACTATAAAGTCAATAACATCAATAGCAAAAACAGAATTAACATTACCAAGATACCTTTTGACTTCATATATGCCGAACATGACATTTGCATAATCCAATTCCATGGTTAAGGTCCCATGATGTTTATCATTCACTATTTTTACTGTTTCACAAATGTATCATCTATATCCTCTTTGTAAAAATCTACAGAACTTATCAAATTATTCTCCTCTTACTCTTGTTCCTTCTCCTCAACAAATTTTGTGTCGACTTTGGACACTACATTTTCACACATGGCACTGTTGCATGTCTCTGAAGTAAGTACTAAATCTTCTTGCTCCTCCTCATTACATTCCAGGGTAATTACACTTACGTTCTCAACAATTTGAGGAGGTAACTTCTCTAAGCCTTAAGATTCCAAACTACTAATTATCGTAGCAAGTTGACTCATCTGATTCTCCAACCTGTGGATGGAAGTTCTTGTCTCTTATTGGAACTTTTGCGTCTGATTCATGGATCATATCCTCCATATATGTTCCAGAATTAGCAGGTACTTCACATCTCATTTTAGGATGATCTCTCCATCCGGGATTGTGAGTTTTTGCCTAAGGATCATATTTATGTTGATGATGTCCTAAAAATGTCCCCACGTCATTGTCTTGTTGCATAGTTTCATCCTCACTCAATATTAGACAAACAACATTGGTATGCCCTAACATTGAGCAAATTCAACACTCTTTTGCAATGTGCATATTCACTGTAGTCATTTGTCGAACCAAAACAGTTAATCAGGATGACAAAAATCAAAAAAATTAAAAGTACCTCCCACATCCTGTTTATGCGGGCTCTCTTCAAAGTGTCCACTATGAAAAAATTTGACTATAAAATATTCCTTATTGCCTGCATAGCCACAAACACAAAGTAAACACTGTCAGTTAAATGTGTGGACCATATCATATTTAATTGACTTAAATCCAAAAATTGTAAGAAAAGAGTAAAGAATCTTATATATTGATCATCAAAAGGGTCCACTACCATACTTTTATACTATTCAATGATGGATACCATTCCAGTTTACAACAAAAGAAGTCAATAAACTACAAAAAGAACACATTAAACTACACCAGCCCATTATTCAAGAAATTCTTTGAAGCACTTACGGTATTCTGGGACACCCTTCACTCCATAAACGTCATTGTCTTCTGATTCCCTCAAGAATCGTGAATCACTCATTGTTCCACTTCTCCTTCAAATCGCAAACCCTAGCCCAATTGATTTGGGGATATTTGTTTGATAACCAACATGAGTAAATATCCAGTGTAAATGTAACTGCAATTTGGCATAAATGTAAACTACCAAACTTACCCCTCTATAATAAACATTACAGCCTTAGCTGGTCACTTTTGACCGGTTGACTCATAAAAGTGTGCTTTCTATTACGTTTAATTGAAGTTTGGGGTGTACTTAGACACTTTTTTCAATTTGGGATACAAAAGTCAACATGGGTGTAAAGTTTGGGGTGAAAATTGTCTTTTAGTCTAAGGTTTAACATCCTTGAGAACTGACAAAGAGAATTTAGCACGGAATGCCTTCAAGTCTGCACTCCAGTGATGTAGATGATAGATGATCGAATATTCAGTACTCATAAAACCCTGACTACTACATCTATTTATAGTGCTCGGCAAAGTTCTAAATCCTATGAGAACTAGAAATTCAAATCCTAAAAAGAATTATGTGACGCCCCCAAAATAGATTCATACAACCCATCCTGAGTCGCCAAATACATGGTATAGAATTCAAATACAAACTTAATTTATACAATTATCAACTGTCGTGTAAAATACGACAAAACGTAAGCTGTGAATTTTAATACGAATATTGTCTTGTAGACAATATCCAAACTCAAATGAAGTCCTCATTACAATTATTATCACACTATTTTATAGAATAGTGAGGACTACTATAGCCACCATCTTGGACCATCACCCCATTCCCCGACTAGTCCCAACTATATTCTCATTTCCTGAAGAGAACAATGAAAGAAAAGGGTGAGCTCAACTAGTCCAGTAAAGAATATTATGACTAAGATAATATAGAATAAATTATCCTTAGTCTTCAACAGTGTAAAATCTAATAGAATACAATAGACAACAAGTTTAGATCAACAACTGCAGCGGAACAAGAAATCCATTAGAAGAGTCAAGTAAAGCATGATGTCTACTATCTTCTATGATTTAAAAGTTCATCATCAATATTTTATCTCTGTAACACAACTCAATAAATAATCCACATCACCGAATTATCAATGCACTATGGGCCAATGATATTCGTTAGTATCACTAGTGGTCATGATCATGCCAACCAACTGTCCATCTATGCACTACGAGCCAAAGATGACTTTTACAATATCATTTATTTGTTACATTTCAGGTCATGATTATACCAATACATAAATTCTTGGTCATAATCATACCAATCAATAGTCCATCTATGCACTACAGGCCAAAGATGACTTTCACCACAATATAAACATGAGGATGAGGACAATGATATAAAGAATCAATCAAGTGAGATTAAAAATAAATATTATGGATTTATAATTCAATTTATCCAGAGTTTAAGAATGTCCAAATTGTCAACATGATAATTAATTGTGGAGTAAAATTCAAGAATGATATTCATGTATCAAAAGTAATTTAGACAGAAAAGAAAATTAAATTCTTTTGTGAATAGTACTCATGAATGGTACCGTACGTATGAATAGTACCGTATCCATGAATAGTATCCCGTGAATAGTACCCCGAATGAAAATATTGAAATTTAATAAGAAAGTTTAGACCAATATTTCAATGAAACGATACTAGATGAAGCACAAAATTCAAAGATATTCTACTAATTTCAGGGATTATAGAAGCAATACTTATCAATATAAGTGTAGATTTAGGAATATGAAACGAAATAATATTACTTACATACTATAGAGTATGAAAGAAAATAATATTTCTCACAAATATTGAACACAAATAATATCCCTTACGAATATTGAACGAAAATAATATTCCTTACGAATATTGAAAAAAGATAATATCCCTTACGAATATTGAACGAAAATAATATTCCTTACGAATACGAAAAATAATATCTCTTACGAATATGAAATAAATAATACCCCTTACCTTAGTAGGAGACTACTTCTGACTGGTATATCGGAGATATTCTTGAGGAAAACTTGCACTATTTGCTACTCAAAGTTTTTTTATACTCAAAAGAATTACGCACAATATTATAGAAGAAGAATTCTCTGATTCTGGTGTGATTTTCATTTGTTAACTAAGCATCCTATTTATAGGAGAATGACATGACACTATTTAAGAAAATCACGGATGATGCACAAAAAAGGAATTCAGGCTAAGTTCACGCTAATTAATTCGAAAAAATCGATTTTTACTATTCATTACTGTGCAATAAAATATTCTAATAAAACAAAAACTCTAAATAAAATATAATATATTCTATTTATAATCTAATAAAATGAATAACTTTATATATAATATAAAAAGTATTCTGTTTTATATAAAAAAATTTATGTTTTATTACTATTATAATAATAATAAAACAAATCTGAAATAACTTTCTACCAGCGATTTTGAAAAATGAGTAAGTGGGGGTCCATGTAATAAGCCAAACTTAAAACAAATACTTCATGACAATCCCCTTTATTTATACCAAAAATTGAATAAATATTTATCACAAATCACTTATCTTTAATAAACACATTTTTAATTTTTCAATAATTATTCATCATTAATATTATAACTCACAATATTGACAGACAGATCATTCCCAGGAAAGAAGGGGCTTTCTGATAATAATTTTTCCTTATTGACGCGCAATTAAATAACCTAACCCCTTTCCTCGACAGAACTTTCTACACATTGTCAATAATGCAAATAATAATATGAATAACCTTGTCATCTAAATTATTGATTTAATAATATAAAATATTGTGCAAATGATACTGTGACAATAATTGAATCAATTATATGAGATACTATGCAACAACTATTGTTGCAATAATTGAATAAAACTGAGTGACTTCTTACGTAAGCATCAATAATAAGAGATACTGTACAATACCGTGTGTTACTGTGCAACCACGCGTATTATTGTACTTTTATCACTGGCTATTTTAACAGTTTAACGGTAAAAGTTTTGCCGTTATTTTTATAAAAAGGTTATTTTTGTGGCTTTCTATATCCGACATTCATTCAATTATGTGGGGTCCACCAATGATTGTGCTGTCGTACAGATATTCCCGATAAAAAGAATATTCCCCAACCAAACGAATATTTTATGACAACTTGCTAACTTGCAAAATTTGCACATATTACCCATAACTATAGCATTGTATCATATCACACCTTATTATTCAAAATATTAGAGAAAATTAAATCTTTATTCATAAAAAGTTGGGGTCTTACAACCTCCATTTCTTATGAAATTTTGTCCTCGAAATTGGTGTACGTACCTGGTATGTCGAAGAGGTGAGGATACCTTATTTTCATTTCAGATTCTAACTTCCAGATCATTTCCTCAATATGGTGATTTCTCCACAAAACTTTGACTTGAGGTATAATATTTGAGCGTACAATATGTTCCTTCTTATCTAAGATTTTAACAGGTACCTCTTCATACGTTAAATCTTCCACTATCTCATCTGGTTCTAATTCAATAATGTGGTTTGGGTCTTTCACATTTTTACGTAACATAGATATGTGAAAAACGTTATAAACACGAGACATACTTGACGGTAAGATGAGTCTATAGCCATAACTTTAACTTTAATGATTAAAGTTGGTTATACACGTATATTTGACATCATCATGTGGGTCCCTAGAGTCTTTAACTCTATCTCCATCATTTGTAAGTCATACGAAAGGGGTCTTTGTGTTAACAACATCGCATTCGTACCCGCATATGATCTTCTACTAAACGCGTCAGCTACCACGTTCACTTTTCCATGATGGTATTAAATGGTATGGTCGTAATCTTTTAACATCTCAAGTCAACGTCTTTGGCGTATGATATGTGCGTTTTGGTTGAAGAAATATTTGAGGCTTTTAGAAATGGGTTTTGTACCGGGTTCAAGGTCAATACAAAATCTGATTTCACGCTCTGGGGGTAGGCCAGGAAGTTTTTCGGGGAACAAGTCAAGAAATTTATTAACAATAGTAATATCATTCAAATCTGAAGTATTTTTGTTTAAATCCGTAACATGGGCTAAGAAACCTTGACATCCATTTTCAATAAACGAATGACATTATGGCTTGATATGACAGTGATTGACTTTAGTGGTTTGATTGCTTGAATTCGCATAACAGGTTGGTTAGGAATATGAAAGCTAACAACTTTACGAAAATAATCAATTTTAGCATGATGAGTAGTTAACCAGTCGATTCCTAAAATTACATCAAATGCAAGTATTTTCAAAGAGATGAGATCAATAGGTAATGTGAGGGTGCCAATTTGAATCGAACAAAATTTATAAACAATGGATGAAATGAAGGTTTTTCCTAATGGAGTTTCAATAGATAAGTCAAAATCTAATTTCTCAAGGGTCAAATTTAAACGTTGAGCACAAATAGGTGAAATAAAAGAATGGGTAGAACCAATATCTAATAAGGTATAGAATTCATAAGAATTTATGATTAGCTTACCCGTGATAACTTCGTTCGGGTTCCTCGCTTTATGGGAAGTCATAAAAAACGCTCTCCATTGATCCACCAACTTTGACTTGTCCGGGATAGCCTTTAGTGTCATTATTACCGCTGGAATTGACTTCGATATAGGGCATATTCCACACTCAACTACTTCATCGTACTCCTGATCCATGATCTAAATTATTAATCTTCGATCTATATCAAATTGGGGTTGACCGCTCTGTACAGGGTAATTCAAAACTCGATGTTGGGTTCTCCCAATTGCTGTCAAAAAAGAGAAATATATATCATCTATTTTAGCCTTCTTGGATCGGACTTCTCTTTCTACAATATCAATGCGTCGTGTGGCTTTTACCCATGGATCCTCCATTCTCACTCGTTCAGTTGTTTCTTCTTTCAGATGATCTTTGACATTTGCATTCTCATATTTCAGCTATATTATCATATACTCTGCCAAAGAGAGCTTCTATTCAAGCATCGCATATCGGGTAGCAAAATCTTGAATTGTTGCATCCCTTTGTTCCACGACCGCTTGCCGTTCTTCACCCTGCTCTTCTAACTCACGAATACGATCTTGTAGTTCTATATTTCAATCATAAAATTCTACTAATAAATCCTCCACAGGTTTCTCTTCTTTCTCACTCTCAGCTGCTACCTCTACGACTAGCTCGGGTGCAACTATTAATTCTTCACTCATCACATGGATATCTCTAATTTCATCTTCGCCTGACATCCTACAATCAAGTTTAATAACTTAATTAGTGCTCCCCAATAAAAATCTTTGTTATAACAAGATATTACACTCCAATATTTATTCTTTAAATGAATCTCCTCGATTCATCACTTAAAACTCTATATGAGTTCATCTCTTGATTTTCAGATGTCATTCTTAAATACTGTCATAAAACAAGGTTTAATTAAAGAAATTGACATGTCACATATTATCCCTAAATTCTGACCGACCAATTAAATAACAAATAAGCTTCGGTAAGACACACTAGTGAAGGATTTATTTGTCTCTCCCCTCCTAGTTCTAGCCTCAGATCTCTGCTAAGGATCATACCCCTAAGCTTTGATACCAACTATGACGCCCCCAAAATAGGTCCATACAACCCATTCTGAGTCGCCAAATACATGATACATAATTTAAATACAAACTTAATTTATACAATTATCAACTGTCGTGTAAAATATGACAAAATGTAAGCTGTGAGTTTTAATACAAATATTGTCTCGTAGACAATATCCAAACTTAAATGAAGTCCTCTTTATAATTATTATCACATTATTTTATAGAATAGTGAGGACTACTATAGCCACCATCTTGGACCATTACTCCATTCCCCGATTAGTCTCAGCTATATTCTCATTTCCTGAAGAGAACAATGAAAAAAAGGGTGAGCTCAACTAGCCAGTAAAGAATATTATGACTAAGATAATGTAGAATAAATTATTCTTAGTCTTCAATAGTATAAAATCTGATTGAATACATAGACAACAACTTTAGATCAACAACTGCAGCGGAACAAGTAATTCATTAGAAGAGTCAAGTAGAGCATGATGTCTACTATCTTCTATGATTTAAAAGTTTATCATCAATATTTTATCTCTGTAACACAACTCAATAAATAATCCACATCACCGAATTATCCATGCACTACGGGCCAATGATATTCGTTAGTATCACCAGTGGTCATGATCATGCCAAAAAATTGTCTATCTATGCACTACGGGCCAAAGATGACTTTTACCACATCATTTGTCTGTAACATTTTAGGTCATGATTATACTAATACACAAATTCATGGTCATAATCATACCAATCAACAGTCCATCTATGCACTACGGGCCAAAAATGACTTTCAACACAATATAAACATGAGGATGATGACAATAATATAAGGAATCAATCAAGTGAGATCAAGAATAAATATTAGGGATTTATAATTCAATTTATCCAGAGTTTAAGAATGTCCAAATTATCAACACGATAATTAATTGTTGAGTAAAATTCAAGAATGATATTCATGTATCAAAAATAATTTAGACAAAAAAGAAAATTAAATTCTGTTGTGAATAGTACTCATGAATAGTACCGTACGTATGAATAGTATTATATGTATGAATAATACCGTATCCATGAATAGTACCCGAGTGAATATTACCCCGTGTAGACACTCAAAAATTTGTATTTCTGTTACTCATTTTGTAAGAGGGCAAAATCGTCTTCCAGAGATAACCCTGGAAGTCAAATCAACTCAATCCTGGAGACAACCTTGGGATCCTCAATTTTCTGTCTCACAGATGACCCCGAGATACTCAGTTCCACTCCCAGAGATAACCTCGGGAGATTCAGTTCCAACCTCGGAGACAACCCCAAGGGAAGCAGTTCTAGTTCC
Source organism: Panax ginseng (assembly GCA_020205605.1). NCBI lineage: Eukaryota > Viridiplantae > Streptophyta > Magnoliopsida > Apiales > Araliaceae > Panax > Panax ginseng. The sequence goes on from CM035150.1 coordinate 10,693,158, forward strand.
GGAGATAACCCCAAATAAGTTAGTTTCAACCTTGGAGACAACACCGAGGTGCTCAATTCCAATCCTGGAGATAACCTCGGGAGGTTAAGCATACCTTAGAGACAACCATGAGGACATTCAAGACTACACTCATGACCCAATCTTAGAGATAACCCCGAAGAACGATCGCTACATCGACTGAGCCAGAAGATAACCTCGGTAGGGGTAAAATTGTCATTTTATCACCTTGATACTACATTCACGCCATCTCAATAACACTTCAACCCACATTTCATATAGAAGTGTCCCACAAGAACCATAGCTCAAATCCCGAGTGACTACTACACAAGACAACACACCGGATAGAATTTGAAGACTTGAAGATCTGGTCATGGACCCATCTTCCCGGCTTCGTACAACCTCTTATCCCATGTCATTGTCAACGTCGGGATTTTTTGGGTGTCCCTTTCCGTTACTTGTTCTTTGGTGTTCTCATTTTAGGTGAGATTTGTTTGAAAAAACAAGTGAAAAGGTTCGACATGTATAATGTCGTAAGCGATGGGACTGATAAGAGTTGCCCGATTGGTTTTTAAATGGTTGTACCAACACAATGATAAAAGGTTTGCACATTGACCCGATTAGGTGACATCGATATCTGAATTGACAAAAAACCGAGATTCATTTAGGGTCCAGGGGACTTGGTTATCTTGGGGAAGGTGTTAGGCACCCCTTTCACATCTGTGTTACTACGGTGACCGCCTCTTTTAAGAAACTATTATCTGAGGTGTGTATGTGTGTGTGTGTGTGGGTTAATGTGATGTTATATGGAAGTTAATGCGAGGCCTCGTTCAAACCTATATACGAGGTTTGAATTTATGTAAAATTCGATTTTTAACAAGATATGGCGGTGATGTTTTTATAAAGAGGTTTTTCAAACCACGATGCTCAATAGAATTGAGGCCTTTTACACTCCCATTTTTATTAAGTGATCAATTTGGATTGATTTTATTTTGACGAATACGAGGCATCCGTACGAAAATAATATACAAAAATAATGCCGACTTCCTCGTGGGTATGGAAACCATCTGAGGAAATTCGACATCATGAGAATAATTTACAAGTCGCATACAATTTGAAAAATGTCCATCACGGAACCGAATCTAGATCAATGGGATGAATCTATGATCACATGATTCCTAGGTGCCACATGAATGTTGTAATTTATATAAGAGCAATAGCGGTATATATATAAAAGCGATAAATATATATATACGGACATGATCACCAACCATGAAGCACCTCTATGGGGGATCGAAATGTAAATAAAGTTGTTAAAGCTATCAACCGCTACTTACGGAGGAAACGGTAGCGGGACAAAACATAAATAAAGGCGTAAATGCGATCAAGCGCCACGAAGAAAACTCGAGCAAGGCGAAAATATATATATATATATATATATATATATATATATATATATATATATATATATATATATATATATATATATGGGGGCGGAAGGAGAACCGGAATGAGAAGAACATGAGCGCATATACAAAACACAATTAAATTACTAAATAAAAACAATTTTATTGATTATAATACAATCTATTTACAAAATGGATAATTATAATGACTTACAAGATTACTGAAATAAGAACATTAGATGAAGGGGGGGTTAAGTAGGCTTAACAGCGGTTGAGGCTAAAGATTGATCAGAGAAGGATCTCTGAGTCTTTCTAAGTCTGCCTAAACCGAATGAATTCGATTTCCTTTTATAGAACAAGGAAACGAACTGTTACACAAATACTATTACAATAACTGGGGTAAAGTAAGAAATATTTTACTAAGGTAAAAGTACAAGTAAAAAACATATTACTAAAGTAAAAGAAAAAGAATCTGCTTTCGGTGGAAAAACAGACGTCTTCTTTTGACTAATGTGGCCGTGGGGCGGATGTTGACCGGATTTGCTTTGGTGAAAAAGCGAAGATGTTCTTGACTATCTTTGCAAGGGGGTGATTGAGGCTATCGGAGCATGTGGACCGAGGTCGATCGATTTCTTTGAGCAAAGGATGAGGTCTGCAGAGGAGCAGTCTTTGGTGGTGAGCAAGCAGGACGATGCCACATCCGCACTTTGATTGATTATTACTGGACTCAAGAAAATGGATCTTGAGCATCCTGAAGAGCAATCATGCCATAGGGGTCACAATTACCTTCGTCTTTAAGGTCTTGACTAGAGTTATCTCCTCGGATCGAGAAGAAGCTTTGTCGACTCTTCCCAAAAGAATCGATCAAGTCTTAAATGAATAGCGTCGACAAGACGCCTTTAATTCGAATTAGAGTAGCTAGAAACATCGATGATCACAGGCGGGTGAAATGGCGATTTTTAGAAATGACATTTCAGTAGTTTTAGAGGCGATTCTTTGGAAGATCAACAATGAAGCCGTAGTGACTGTATTGGCTTTAACTAGAGGAGATAATAGAGGAGAAGGCGGAAATTCTTTTTGAACTTGGCCAACAATTCTATCAACTCTGAATTTATCCCACCATTTAATTGAAAAACGGCGAGAGACCTGGGAAATAGGAGAAAGGAAAGTTTGAGCAGTCCTAATTCCTATGGATGATGGAGGCTGAAAAACGGTGACTTCTTGGGTAGCTGTAACTATATACTGCCATTTCAAAATCCAAGGGATTTTGTATTTACTACAAAATATAAGGAAGACTGGAATTTCCTCATATTTAGAATGATAATTACTATGATGACAAAAATGCTCTAACTGAGCAAGGAGAGGTTTGGGGAAAATGTCGTGACTCAAACCATACCTTGTCCACCAAAGGATGAACCATTTGGGGAATTTACTTTTGAATTTGTGGTCGAACTGAAAGAACCACGAGTGACTATGATCTTCATTTTGATGAAGCATGATTTTGTGCCAAGCCTCAATATAATCATAATAGCAAAAAGAGCTAGTTTGATTAGAAAGAGACACGAGATCCGATGGATGGATGACTACTCCAATCTGATGAGTTAAGGACTTGTTTAATATACAATGAATGATAAAGAAGTTTTGATTTTTCATCATTGGCATAGATAGGTTTAATGAAAACTGACTCTGTTTCAAGAAGGATGTCTCTATAATATACGAGTGACTTGTATGGAGCTAAAGGAGTAAAATGCCATCCCAAGGAAAAAATCTTTGAAATCGCTAATTGAATAGGGTCATTTTTGGGTTTCATATTTAACTCAACATGGAATAAGTGTTGATCATAAATCTGATGATAATCAGACACTGGGTGACTAGGTTTTGATGAAGTAGTTGGGGTTTGACTAGCGAAAATATCAAATGGCTTTGGTTGACTAGCAAGAACTGAGGAGTAGGGCTTGGGGACTGTACCAAGCACCTGGAATTTATTATGTGTTTGGGTAACTGGGTGAGGAACAACAGTTCCTTTTGGTTGATTAACTGGTTGATTAACTGGACCGGCAGAGCGGCTATGACTACGAGAAGATGAACCTCCTCGTACACTCATGTTGCTGTGATTGTACCTGTGTTAATAAATTTACGGGTGAGAAAATCTGGAACTGAGTTGTTACCACCTTTAATATATTTAATATCAAAATCAAAAATACTTAAAATTGCTTGCCATCTAGCGAATAAATGCTTAGAGGCGACGTTTTCAATGTCCTTTTCAAGAATAAATTTTGCTGACTTACAATCTATTCTAACTAAGAATTTACGATTTAATAAATCTCTACGAAATTTTTAATACATAAAACTAGAGATAAAATCTCTTTTTTTAATAATCTTTGTATTTTAAGCGTGTAGGATTCCATGCGCCGAGAATGGAAACGAACAATCTGTTCATTAAAAGTAGGAGTCAATTTTTGTTTGAGTATGCCACTGAAACCAACGTCAGAGGCATCAGTTTCAACTATTTTGAATGCTGAATCATTAGAGATGCCAAGGCGAGGCAAAACCTTAACGTATTTTTTAACTTGTTGGATGACGAAGTATGAATGTCGGTCAAGGAGGAGGATTACTTTATGGTTACTGAAAGAGAGGCTTACAAATCTTCACGAGGTCCTTGTAAAGCGGCCAATATAATTGAGCGAGCCAAGAAACCTCTGTAGCTGATTCTTGTCGGTAATCTTATCTGGGAACCGGTTGGCGAATTGAATAGCTCTGTCAATTGGCCGCGTGAGTCCATGATAGAGGATTAAACCGAGAAATCTGACTTTAGTCAAAAATAGACTACACTTAGAAGGGGAGAGGACAAGACCATTAGTTTTAACTGTTTTGAAGAATGAATTCAAGTGTTTAATATGTTCTTCTATAGTCTTGGAGAATACAAGGATATCATCGATGTATACAATAATAAAATGACTGAAGGGATTAAAAATATTATTAAGAATATTCTGAAATTCACTGGGTGCATTCTTAAGTCCAAATGACTGAACATTCCATTTGTAGTGTCCGAATGGAGTGGTAAATGCAGTTTTGTATCTATCATCTGGGTGAATGGCAACTTGCCTGAATCCTGACTTAAGGTCAAATTTACTAAAGATTGTGGAGACGCTTAACCTACCAAGGAGATCATTCTTGTTGGGCAAAGGGTACCTAATCCACTCTAAAACTTTGTTTAATGGTTTATAATTAATGACTAAGCGAGGACACCTCGCGCTCTTTCTCAAACTTCATTATTAACATAGAAAAGTTGGATAAGACCATGGTGACTTACTATGCCTAATCAGCCCTTTACTGAGAAGATCATTGATTTCAATTTTACATAACTCCATTTGTTCATGACTCATTTGAATAGGCCTAGCCTTAGTAGGAATTAAATGCTCTTTAAATTCTTTAACATAGGGTAATCTAACTGCGTGCTTCTTCCTATGCCAAAAAGCATTGGGAGAATCAGAACATAAGTTATTTATTAAATAATCTTTTAATTCTTTTATTTTTTTCTTGAACTCTGTTACTCTTAAGTTGGTCTTCAACTTGTTGATACCTAATTTCTTCTTTAAGAAAACTTAGGTGGGTAACTTTATAATTTAACAGATTTAATGATTTAGAAATTGACTCCTCTTGAATGAATTTTAAATCTCTTTCTTTTGGTTTAATTAAGAATTTAAATATAATTCTCTTTCCTAAATGTTCACAACTTAAACCTTTATTACTAGTGGTAAATGGATAAAGCAAATATATGAATGGTAAACCTAAAATGATTTTGTCAGTAAGATTGCGAACTAAGACGAACGAAGTTTTGAAACACATCTTTGTCACGACAAATATGTACTTTAGGTAATTCTTACTTTATTTCCATTTGACTACCAGTATTATTGAATTTAATTTTTCACTAGTTTTCTTATAATATCTAGTGGGGATAATACCTTCTTGAATACAATTCAAGTCCGCACTTTTGAGATCTACTACTAGCAGGGGAGTTGTCTTGAGAAAGTTTTATCAATGACTAAATTAATGGAAATATACCATTTTTGAATAGTAATATCTTTAATTCTTTTAAGAGAGAGACCTTGAATAAAGAATCGAGAATCCTTGGCTCCAGATGATTCTGGATCCTCGTGACTTTCATCACTAGAAGAAGAATCATTAACTTGAAGATCTGATTTTTTATTGTCAATCTCTTTTCTTAAATTAGAAATATCTATCTTTAAATTAGAAATCTCCTTTTAAGTTTATTAACCTCTTGATTTAATTAGGAGCGTAATTTCTTTAAGCGGAGATTTGAATCTTTTCAAGAGTCTTATTTAAACTGAATATGGGTTTTTCTTTGGCTCTAAGAACCTTGTCTGTGACTTTCTTATCTTTAGTTAATAAATCTTTTAATTGTTTCAGATATTGAGTTTTTAATTCTGGATCTGTAATTTTACTGATTAGATCTATTAATAAGGAGCTTTCTTCTTCATCTTTTGTAATTACACTAATTCTTTTACAACAGTTTTTATTACAATTTTCTGTACATATAGTGACTTCATTTTCACTATCAGAATCTATGTTGGATGTGTTGTTACTAGAAGATTCTGGAATATCGGAAGCTTCTTCATTCTCGCTACTACTCTTATTATCAATTCTCATCAAATCTAATAAGCGTTTACGTATCTTGATTTGAAATATTCAACTGAGCTAATTTTGTTTAACTCTACATTCACTTTTGTAATGACCTTTACGCCCACAATTTGTGATGACAATTTTACTTTTATCAAATGTTTTTTTTGATATTTTTTCTTTGATGACTTAGGTTTATTATAATAATTATCTTGATTATTATTCTTATTTTTTTCTTTGTGAGTATATCTCTTCTTTTACAGCGTTTATGATTTTTATGTGGCTCAATATGTTTATCTTTATGCTGCGCTTTCTTTCGGAGGAGCCACCGAAATGCATAAACCATACATCTTTGTTCACAAAATGTTCCTAACTTCGTATTTAGCTTTATTTTTGTCTTTTCCGCTTGTTTAGCTAATTTAAAATCAATGCACATTTTTAATCCAATTTTTGGATATGACTAATAATATCACCATAAGTTAAATTATCATAATCAATATATCCTAGGTTTTTACTTAATTCTTCTCTAACTTTGTGAGCAAATAAAGAAGGCAGAATTATTAATCTAATTTCTCTTTCCAAAATGGTTTATTCTCGTCATTTCTCATCATAACTCTAGAAGTAAATACATCTTTGTACCATCTAAAATCACTTAGAGTGGGACAAGTAAGATTACTTAATTGATCATGAATTCTTTTTGTAATATTGCTAGGGGTTCCAACAAAATGTTTAATTATGGTAAATATTAAAGTATTAACTCCATCGGAAGACCAATACCAAAGATCTTCATCAAAGATGGGATTGCCTTCTTTATCTCTTTGAATAGCATGAATTATGGATATTCTAATGTCTTACGTGAGATGTTTTTCCCACAAGACCTAAGAATGCCGATTGAATCCACTAGCTATTAACTCGACAATATCTGGTTGAGACAAAGTGTTGAATTTAGTGATGTAATCGTTAGCTACCATAGACATATGATTAAGTTTATTAAGGATTTCTTGTTCACTAAATCCATCTATATTCCATTCATAAATTTTATTAGAGGACACCGAAAAGCTGTTTATCTAGATTTCTCTCTTGAATTGTAATCGAGGAGGAGTTGGTGCGGAATACCAATTTCTCGTAATACTTGTGTTATTAATGATTAATTTATTTAATTGGTCATTAAGGTTGAAATAGAAGAGTTGGTGGAAGAACTTTCATTATTATCATCGGACTCTACCGATCAATAACAAAGAACAGTTCCACTTGGAAGGGCTCTGCTTTTGAGTTTTTAAATAATTTTTCAATAGATTGGACTAATTCGTCATCTTTATTAGGCAAACTTAAATTATATACATTCTCCGGTAAATTTAGTAAAGGATGTTGATTTTTGAATCAAGTTTTTTAATAATACATTCTTCAAATTTTTCTTCAATTCTATCTAATTGTTTTCCCACTGAATTTGCTAGATATTGATTACTAAAGTTTAATTGTTCAATTATTTTTTTATCGTTATTAGTTCCCTCAGGTATTTTGAAGGGACTAGCAATAACTGAAGTGTTTTTAACTGGAATTAGAACTGTTTCTAATGGGGGATGACTGGCTGACACTTTGGATCTGTCTTCTTTAATCCATTGGGTTTTACTAATAACATTACATTTACTTTGATATTGTTCGTACCAGTCGTAAAAAGTAATGTTAATTTCTTCATTTTTAATAAATCTTTTCCATCTATTTACTATCTTATCTCTTTCCTTTTCAGTTGGATGATTAGATCTGAATAGATGTCTTTTTTCTTTATTAGATTTTGAATTAAAATCTTTAACTAAGTTATCCCAATCTAACACAAAATCCTTTTTAATGACTCTTAATTGATTATGAATTGGGGCATTAAAATCAGACTTTGTGGGATAAACAGAGGATGCCGGGGAAGAAGAATCTTCATCTTCTACGGTATCATTCTGAGTATAACAGGGATGACTAACTTGTCCTTCATTAAGAATACCTTTAAGTTTGATATCCTTAACTAGAGGATTACTTAGGACTTCAGTATCTCTTCTAGTGTGGATAACTGAAGGGACTGAAGAACTAGAAATATCTTCAATAATAACTGGTGTTCTAGTACGTTCAAAATTGATTTTAACAGTTCCATCAGAAAACTGTTGGATATTTTCAATATTCAACAAATTGTTAACTATAAATTTGTTGTGGTAATTCATTTGGTAAAGTCCACTTGATTAGGTAAGTTAATATCCTTCCAAAGAATTGTTCTTGGGATCCGGATATTAGCATCACTAGTTGAACTTTGAATTAAAAGCTGCTTTGATCTTTTGGGCTTTTATTAAGAGCATGAGCGTTCAAATTTGACTTCATTGTCTTATAATAAATCCTGTAAATCAAAGCAATGGGTTGAGATCCTTCAATCATTTGAGTAATCTCTCCATCAGTTTTAATATTTAATGATAAGGCTTTAAATAAGTTTTGATCACTGAGACTTAGGGTGAAATCAGGAAAGCAATTGAAATGGATAGGTCCATTGTGCAAACTTGCTTCCATAGCACCAATAATGCTTGGATAGTAATTTAAAATCGGCATCTCTCAAAAGCAAGAGGTAGATTGATGAATTAATTCCTTTTCTATTAAGAGGTTTAAGCTCGCAACTTGAACAAGACCTATATGTATAAAATTGTAACCCTTTTTTCAATGTTTTTAATAACTTCGGTGATAAAAGACTACAATTTTCATATTCTTTGTTGATTAGATAAACTCTTTCAACTGCTTTTGACATTGTAGTCGATTTTAAATTTATCCGAAAATGTTGGTGATAAATCTCTTTTGGAGATACCTTAGGTATATTCCAGTTGTTTAAAACTTGATTAATGTTTTCATAATTACGTTCTTCTTGGTTCACTATGTATATGGAGCAGAGGTAAAAGACGACTATTACTAAGCGAAGAGCTAGAACTGAATAACCTACTCATCTTCGATTTGTTTCAAAAATAAAATCTTACTCAAGGTTCATTCATGCATACCCCGTTTACCCAAAGTAGACTCATACCTATGTTCTATAACCCGACACTGCTCACACCTTGGAGACTTACAAAGGTTAGACACGAACTAGGTGGACTACAGGTAATAAAGGTGATTTCAGAACTTTGATGAAGAAGATAATTTTGAAAGAGTAAAGAGAAGATTGATTAAAGAGATCTGACTATACAGTTACCAACAACAAACAACTTGGCTTTGATACCATATGGGGGCGGAAGGAGAATAATTTACAAGCTGCTTACAGCTGAAAAATGTCCATCACGGGAACCGAATCTAGATCCAATGGGATGAATCTATGATCACATGATTCCTAGGTGCACAGAATGTTGTAATTTATATAAGAGCAATAAGCAGGTATATATATAAAAGCGATAAATATATATATACGGACATGATCACCAACCATGAAGCACCTCTATGGGGGATTAGAAATGTAAATAAAGCTGTTAAAAGCTATCAACCGCCACGGAGGAAACTCCAGGCGGGACAAAACATAAATAAAGTCGTAAAATGCATCAACCGCCACGAAGAAAACTCGAGTAAGGCGGAAATAATATATATATATATATATATATATATAGGAAGGAAGGAGAACCGGAATGAGAAGAACATGAGCGCATATATAAAACACAATTAAATTACTAAATAAAAACAATTTTATTGATTATAATACAATCTATTTACAAAATGGATAATTATAATGACTTACAAGATTACTGAAATAAGAACATTAGATGAAGGGGGGTTAAGTAAAACTAAATGGTTGAGGCTAAAGATTGATCAGAGAAGGATCTCTGAGTCTTTCTAAGTCTGCCTAAACCGAATGAATTCGATTTCCTTTTATAGAACAAGGAAACGAACTGTTACACAAATACTATTACAATAACTGGGGTAAAGTAAGAAACATTTTACTAAGGTAAAAGTACAAGTAAAAAACATATTACTAAAGTAAAAGAAAAGAATCGCTTGCTTCGGTGGAAAAAGCAGACGTCTTCTTTTTTTTGACTAATGTGGTAGTGGGGCGGATGCTTATTGACGACCTTTGCTTTGGTGAAAAGCGTAAGATCTTCTTGATTATCTTTGTAAGGGGGGTGATTGAGGCTATCGAGACATGTGATCGAGGTCGACCGAGGTCATTGCTGGAGCAGGATCGAGGTCTGTGAGGAAGCAGTCTTTGGTCGATCAAGCAGGGACGATGCCACATCCGCACTTTGATTGATTATTACTGGACTCAAGAAAATGGATCTTGAGCATCCTGAAGAGCAATCATGCCATAGGGGTCACAATTACCTTCGTCTTTAAGGTCTTGACTAGAGTTATCTCCTCTGGACTGAGAAGAAGCTTTGTCTGACTCTTCCCGTAACTGATCAAGTCTTAAATGAATAAGCGTCGAAGACGCCTTAATTCGTAATTAGAGTAGCTAGAAACATCGGTGGTCAAGCGGTGTGAAGTAACCGATTTTGAAGCCCGACATTTCAAATGCTTTTTAGACCGATTCTTTGGAAGATGCAATGACGGAAGCCGTAGTGACTGTATTGGCTTTAACTAGAGGAGATAATAGAGGAGAAGGCGGAAATTCTTTTTGAACTTGGCCAACAATTCTATCAACTCTGAATTTATCCCACCATTTAATTGAAAAACGGCGAGAGACCTGGGAAATAGGAGAAAGGAAAGTTTGAGCAGTCCTAATTCCTATGGATGATGGAGGCTGAAAAACGGTGACTTCTTGGGTAGCCTGTAACTATATATGGCCATTTAAAATCCAAGGGATTTTGTATTTACTACAAAATATAAGGAAGACTGGAATTTCCTCATATTTAGAATGATAATTACTATGATGACAAAATGCTCTAAATCGAAAGCAAGGAGAGGTTCGGGGAAAATGTCGTGACTCAAACCATACCTTGTCCACCAAAGGATGAACCATTTGGGGAATTTACTTTTGAATTTGTGGTCGAGGCCCAGAAAGAACCACAGTGACTATGATCTTCATTTTGATGAAGCATGATTTTTGTGCAAGCCTCAATATAATCATAATAGCAAAAAGAGCTAGTTTGATTAGAAAGAGACACGAGATCGATGGATGACTACTCCAATCGATGAGTTAAGGACTTGTTTAATATCTGATGAATGATAAAGAAGTTTTGATTTATCATCATTGGCATAGATAGGTTTAATGAAAAAACCCGACTGCTTTCAAGAAGGATGTCTCTATAATATACGAGTGACTTGTATGGAGCTAAAGGAGTAAAATGCCATCCTGAAGGAAAATACTGGGCTGCTAATTGAATAGGGTCATTTTTGGGTTTCATATTTAACTCAACATGGAATAAGTGTTGATCATAAATCGATGATAATCGAACCTTTGGGTGACTAGGTTTTGATGAAGTAGTTGGGGTTTGACTCATGAAAATATCAAATGGCTTTGGTTGACTAAATAAGAAGCGAGGAGTAGGGCTTGGGGACCGTACCAAGCACCGGAATTTATTATGTGTTTGGAGTAATCGGGTGAGGAACAACAGTTCCTTTTGGTTGATTACTTGGTTGATTAAGCTGACCTAGCAGAGAATGGCTATGACTACGAGAAGATGAACCTCCTCATTACACTCATATTCTTTGTGATTGTACCTGTGTTAATAAATTTACGGGTGAGAAAATCTGGAACTGAGTTGTTACCACCTTTAATATATTTAATATCAAAATCAAAAATACTTAAAATTGCTTGCCATCTAGCGAATAAATGCTTAGAGGCGACGTTTTCAACGTCCTTTTCAAGAATAAATTTTACTTACTTACAATCTATTCTAACTAAGAATTTCTGATTTAATAAATCTCTCTGAAATTTTTTAATACATAAAACTAGAGATAAAATCTCTTTTTTTAATAATCTTGTATTTTAAGCGTGTAGGATTCCATGCTTGAGAATGGAAACGAACAATCTGTTCATTAAAAGTAGGAGTCAATTTTTGTTTGAGTATGCCACCGAAACCAACGTCGAGGCATCGGTTTCAACTATTTGAATCTTTGAATCATTAGAGATGCCAAGGTGAGGCAAAACCTTAACGTATTTTTTAACTTGTTGGATTTGACGAAGTATGAATGTCGGTCAAGGAGGAGGATTACTTTGTAAGCCTTTGAAGAGAGGCTTACAAATCTTCCCGAGGTCCTTGTAAAGCGGCCAATATAATTGGCGAGCCAAGAAACCTCTCAGAAGGTGATTCTTGTCGGTAATCTTATCGGGAACCGGTTGGCGAATTGAATAGCTACATCGATTGGTAGCGTGAGTCCATGATAGAGGATTAAACCGAGAAATCGACTTTAGTCAAAAATAGACTACACTTGGAAGGGAGAGGACAAGACCATTAGTTTTAAGCTTGTTTTGAAGAATGAATTCAAGTGTTTAATATGTTCTTCTATAGTCTTGGAGAATACAAGGATATCATCGATGTATACAATAATAAAATGGTGAAGGGATTAAAATATTATTAAGAATATTTCGAAATTCATGGGTGCATTCTTAAGTCCAAATGATGAACATTCCATTCGTAGTGTCAAGAATGGAGTGGTAAATCTGATTTTGTATCTATCATCCGGGTGAATGGCAACTTGCGTAATCCTCGACTTGAGGTCAAATTTACTAAAGATTGTGGAGACGCTTAACCTACCAAGGAGATCATCCTTGTTGGGCAAAGGGTACCTAATCCACTCTAAAACTTTGTTTAATGGTTTATAATTAATGACTAAGCGAGGGACACCTCGTTCTTTCTCAGCTTCATTATTAACATAGAAATTTTGGACAAGACCATGGTGACTTACTATGCCTAATCAGCCCTTTCTTGAGAAGATCATTGATTTCAATTTTACATAACTCCATTTGTTCATGACTCATTTGAATAGGCCTAGCCTTAGTAGGAATTAAATGCTCTTTAAATTATATATATCACCGGATGTAAAATCCGGGCTCATCGAATGAGAGTTAGACCACGATTCATATATATATATATATATATATATATATATATATATATATATATATATATATATAAAAGTGAGTAAAGCATAGGATATAAAATCGAGGCTCATCGTAACGAGAGTCAGAGCACATAGTTTATATATATAAATGTACATATATATATAAAAAGCGAATAAATGTCTTAGGGAAGGAAGTTCAGGCTCATCGAACAAAGTCGAAACACACAGTTGATATATATAAGTATATATATATATATATATATATATATATATATATATATATATATATATATAATAGTAAACACACACGGACCAAAGTTCAGGCTCATCGAACAAAGTCCAGAAAAACAGTTGATATATATAAGTATATATATATTAAAGCAATAAATGCTCCAGACCGAAGTCTAGGCTCAATCGAGGCATAACTCGATAATGTTAGTCAATATATATGTAAATATATATAATATATATCTATATACAGACTGAAATGAAACCACGGACCGAAGTTTAGGCAAAAGCAAGCAACACGACTCTCAACGTGGAGAAGGGTGTGTGCAAAGTTGAAGAGAAAGACTCTAAAGTGTGTGAGAAGGCTTACAGCTGACTGCTAAAAAAAGGCTTCTATATCTTTAGAGTGGGTAAATACTGGGCTTTTGTGGGTACAAAAGAGGCTATATATGAGCTCATAGGTGTTTAAAAGTGGGAAAATACACTGTATGGCGAGTGCAGAGCAAATTGTGCAGGGTTTCCCCGTCTTTTTCTCTTACAAAATGGACACCCCAAGCCCCATATTTATAGAGGGGGGAGCCACAGGTCTACCTGCGGCACCTAGTGAGTGTAGTGTACTCTGGTGCCGTGCGGTGCCCCCGGTGTGTGGGTCCCGCCGTGTCGGCACGTGTGCTGCGTTGTTCGCTCGGTCGCTCATAACTTTCAATCCAGGAGTCTGATGGAAGCGTGCCATATCATTCCGGAAAGCTCTTTCCGAGGGATACACAATGACATATTATTTGACCTTTTTTGATTCTAGGAAGATGGGTCCATGACCGAAATGGCATTCCCGGGTTTCCCTCAGGCAATCCGGTGAGCCATTTCGTGTAGTTTGCCCTCCGGAGTTAAGGTATCGCTCTTGTGGGACTTCCTTTGAAGTATTTTGAGTTTAAATGAGTGTATTTGATTTGAAGTGAAGTTGAGTTGGCAAAATGACCATTTTCCCCTCCCGAGGTTATCTCTGGTTCTCGCACAGTTGTAGCAGTCGTTTCTCAGGGTTATCTCTGAGGTTGGCTTGTTGTTGACTCTGACTATCCTCAGGGTCATCTCTGAGGTTGGATTGACCTATTCCCATGGTTGGGACTGAGACTGGATACCTCGGGGTCATCTCCGAGATTAATCGGTCTTCTTTGGTGTGTGGTTCGGTATTGTATCTGCAGGCCTCGGGGTTATCTCAGAGGTTGGATTTAGTTACTCCTGATTGCGATCCGGGGTTTGATGATGAACTTACGGTAGTATCTCGGTATGGATTTGGATTGTCTTTCGGGGTTTCCTCTTAAAAGACCAATCATGTCCTCCCCGCAATGTTAAATGTGATGAGAAGAAAATTTCGAGTGTCTCATAGATGCCCTCTTTATCATGTTCATGCAATGCAATGGAATGGACATGATAAAGATTAATAGACACTTGAAACATGATAAGGTATTTTGAATGATGTAAATTGCAACGTAGTGAATGTTTATGATGAATGTGACAATGTTTTCGTAAATCGCAGTTCATAAATCGCACATCGTATTTCGCACATCGCTTTTTGCATTTGGCCAAATCGCACTTCGCAACTCGCACATCGCATTTCGTATTTCGCATATCGTATTTCGCATATTGCATCACAAATTGCATATCGCAAACCGCATATCGCATATCGAAAATCGCAATGTAATGAATATTATGATGAATGTTAAAATGTATTCACAAATCGCTTTACCTTTACCGATCATTGCTGATGCCTATGCTGGTGTTGACTCCAATGGTTTGGCATTTAATCGCTGATGCTTGTTTGATGAAGATAAGTTGAGATGTTTTCCACATCTCTGATGGGGATAACGTTCTGAAATCACCAGACCCTCCCGATGTATTCGCTGGTAGTTGCAATGGTAACTATCCTGCTGATCGCCAAACTTTTCCGGTTCCCACTCGAACGGTTGTATACGAAGCTTTCATCGCTGAACTGTGTTGATGTCGCGCTATATTGATGGCAATGGTTTAGAATACCAGATCTTTCGATACCTTCGCTGAAGTAATATTCCACGAATTACTTCACTAGACTTTGCCTGATGTTACGTTAGATTGATGACAACCACCAGATGTCTCACCCTTCTTGAGGTGATTTGGAGTTTCCTTTCGCTGTTGGGTGCTTGTGCCCCATTTCCTTAAGCATTTGATTCGCAACCCGGATTAACTGATTACTTGAATGTCTCTGAAATCCCTGGAGGGTGTAATTCATTCTTTCGCTGCCCATATTTGAACGTTGGTGTAGAGGTCTCGATTTGTGAGGACTTAACGCATGTTGATGGTGTAGATTTCATTTGCTAGGCCTTTCGTTGTTGACCTTCTGCTTCTGAGTTAAGAACTTTCTTGAGAAGTTTCCCCTTCTTTCGTAGGGGCACGCTTATATCGCTATGATTTCTTTCAGGAGTTCACCCATTTCTTTTTGATGAGAAGCTTGATCTTGCCTTAAACTCCATCCATTTCTTGGAATTGGAAAAATGCCCCAGTCCTTTCGCATGTTGATGTTGAGGGTTCATATGAGAAACTCTCTTTGTTGATGAAGTCATGAGTGAATAATATCTTAATCGCCATTGAGATAATGATGGACTGTGCTGATGGCGTTAACTAGTGCATTTTCCATTTTAGGATGATTGATAAATGCCCTGGTGTTGAGTTGTCGCCGCTTAGAGATTGCCCCAATCTTGTTGTAAAGGGATCCTTATCCGGTTGTCGCTAATTTTGAAATTGCCCTGACCTCGCTTGTTATGCGGGATAGTTGCTTTGATAGATGAGTGATAAGATGCCGAGATCGCAAGAGGCTTTTACATCTGTACCATCATCGGTTAATGTGTAGTGGATGTGGGCTTTGATGTTGTGACTCTTTCGGTAAAGATGTCGCTTTGTTAGAGAGATGATGCTCTAACTCATGGGATATCATCATTGTTCTTTGAGTGGGATGACATTATATCCACCCGAGATATCGCATGTAGTTGGCAGTGGATCTGTTGGCTCATGTAGAAACCCTTGGGTAGGAGATCACAGTGTTACCTCCTTCTTCTGAGAGGGAATTCATGTTGGACTTGATAGCCCGCATATACACTGATTTGTAGATGGGCTTGTATTTTCCTGCATAGACTAGCTTACCCATTTTGTCATGTACAGTACACACTGTATATATCAAACAACATTATATATGGTAGCGAAATATATGTTGATTCACTTCCCTTTTAGTTGCGCCTTGCTATTTGCTTGATATTCGCTTATTTCTCCAGGACTTTGTGATCTGGATGCATTCTGAACTCCTCCTTGATGGATAGACAGTGAGATGTCTCAGGATTTTCAGAATGGATCGTCGATCTGTGTGTATTCCCTACCATCTTTGGTGTCTTGGGACTTGTTTCTGTATGTGGTTATGGATAGGAGTATGTTTGTTTTTGTTTTTCTGTGGTGAGACCGGACCATATAACATGGCTATCTACGTACTCCCGGGTATTGGGGAGATCAGGTCGACGTAGTTCGCCCTTCAAGGCGAGTTAAAAAATGTGATCCCATGAGCAGGTTAGACTGCGGGGAAGAGAAAATTTGATCCTAGGTTGAGGATAAACTAAAAGTGTGAAAAGTTTGATCCCATGTATGAGCAGCCAAACTGCAAACGTAAGAGGTTCAATTCGCGGTGAGATGACCTAAGTGGTATGATCGTAGTGAAGCCAGGCTAATGGCTTGAAAGGATGTTTCCCTGAGGGGCAAAGTGTGGAAGAGTTGTATGTGGTAAAGGGTTAAAGAACCGGAATGACTGGTAATCTGATGATCCAAAACCAGGATGTTCTCTTGATGGTAAAATTAGACATAGTACCATTTCACGGTGTTCGATTTGATAAGCTGTGGAAATTCATCGTCGTCCATTTCTTGTAATCTGAAAACGCCTCCTGTCAATACTTCCTTGATAACAAACGGGCCTTCCCAGTTCGGGGAGAATTTTCATTTAGACTGAGCTTGGTTGTCAATGATCTTCTTCAAAACCAAGTCGTGTTGTTTGAACTGCCGTAGTCGGACTTTTCTGTTGTAGGATCTTCTTTACAAGTAAAATGCCGCTCATTTGTGGGCCACATACTTTCCCCTGGATTTCATCCATAGCCTCTGAGCTTGGTCCTCGTCCAAACATCTGAGGAGACATCGTTCTGCATCTCTTTTCAGATATAGTGCATCTCCATTTCGGGTAGAATTTTTATAGCAAGTTGATGGATCTGCCTTTTCTCAGTCGGGCTCGCCTCAGCGGGTGTAGATACATCTCGTAAGTACTTCTTGATGTGCTGATACCAAGGATGTTGGGTGGGAGGTAGGTCATCCAATACTTTTCAATGGAATTCCCATAGGCTGGAGCTTTTTGTTGCGCAAATGTGAGGGTTGGCATGTCTTCCTTGTCATGTATATTGATTAAGGAGAATTTCTCTTCAAACTCCAAAGCCATCTGTAGAACCTGCCGATGGTAAGGTAGCAACTGTAGAACCCGTTGAAGAGATTTTTTCTTTTTCTTTTTTTCTCTTTTTATTTTTTTATTTTTTTATCTATTAGATCGCGAAAAAGAGCCATATGGCTCACTGATAGGTAGCTCCGGCATTGATGAGGCCGAATGACAATCATCTGTAGCAAAGGGCTCCCAAAGGCGTGATGAATGAAGTTTTCTCATGATCATCTTCAGCAACCATGATTTGATGGTACCCCGCGGAGCAATCAGCAAAGGAGTACATGTCGTATCGAGCTGTATTGTCAATGAGTATGTGGATGAATGGCACGTGAAAGCTATCTTTGAGGCAAGCTTTATTCAAATCTCTGTAATCCACACAAACTCGCACCTCCCTTCCCGGTTTCGGCACGGGGACTATGTTGGATAGCCATTTAGGTTACGTTGACACCATGATGATGTCGGCTTGAAATTGTTTCACAATTTCTTCTTTAACTTTTAACTTCTACTCAGGTTTTAATCGCCTGAGCTTCTGCCTGAGCGGCTTGAATCTCCCTTTGATAGGAAGGCGATGAATGATAATGTCCGTGTATAAACCGACCATATCTTCGTGAGACCATGCAAACACATCCTGGAATAGGGTCAATAGAGTAACTATGTCATTCCTTTGGTTTTGAGTGAAGTCTGTACCAATTTGGATTTGTTTGGGGTTTTCTAAGGTTCTGAGGTTTAAAAGAGGTGGTTTGATCAAGATTTTGCTTGGGTTTGTCTTCGACCCATTCTTTGATCTCCTGAGGTATTTCATAGTCCTCTTGTATTTCTATCAAGTCTGAGCCCAACTTTACATCAAAGTTACAGTCCTTGTGGAGAATAGGCACCTCATCAGCAAGTACAGGCACATCTAAATTCAGAGTCCTAAAACAAAATATGCTTTCACATAGTATATAACACTGTTCAATCACACAAAGTGTTAGCCTATAATGACAAAAGTAACTGCTAATACTGTATAGAAAAAGTAAGCAGTTATTGCTATCTACAAGGCAGAGAGAGTTTCTTCCCTTTTTACCCTCATCGGCAAATGCAAGGAGTCTTTGCTTCAATTATCGAGGCAAAGTCTTGGTGATTTACGCAATGATGGAGGGGCTATCATCAACCTCCTTCTCCCGAATGATGACCATTACGTTTGGGCAATCATCGTCTGGGGTGTAAGTGTTTGAGAAGTGTTTGTTTGGGTTTTTGTTTGGTTTGACCGCACCATTGATGGCTACCTACGTACTCCTATTGAAGAGGAGATAAGGTCTTTCGTAGTTCAGGCTTTGGTTTAAAAAGGTTCAAAGGGGTAAGTGGTGAAAAGATTGTAGAGATGTTTTTTTTTCTTTTTTATTTATTTACATGCATGGAAAATAAAAGGCATACTACGAAGAAAGTGATACCGTTCCAACATTTTCTTGAACTCGCAACTTCATCCCCTGGATCTACATCTTCTCGCCTAGTTGAGGCCTGATAGTCCAGTTGTCAGTGGTTATGTCACCTTCAGGGCTCGTGATAGAGGTTACCCCTTGATTCTGAATGTCTTCTCTTGTGGACATAACTTGATCGCTTCCTAATTCAGTACATTCCTCAGGGACGCTTGATATGGACGCATTGAAAAAAGGGATGAACTCTGGATTCTTTAATGGGTTGGATTCCCCGACAATCTCACCACCTTTTTCTTCATCTATTCCTTCGCCTTCTTTATGGGTTTCAAAGGATTCAACCAGGAAATCCCTCTCGAACTGTTGTTGTATTTCTTGCAAAGAACTTTCCTTTTTGGTTTTTTCTTCCTTGGAAAGGATTAGTATTTCCTCCGCATCATCCAAGGTGATAAGATCAGGAACGTGGTTGATATCTTGGAACCATAGGACGTTTGATGTTGGCGGGGGAATCTCCTTTGGGGATGCCTTTGTCTCTTATGTCACTTCTTGCATCAGGATCAGTCCACCTTGTGCTCTGGCAGAATTGCCGCTCATAGCCTTAACCTCATTTGAACTGCCTATCTCGAATGGACATCTTAAGCTTTTTATTTCCTTTTCGCCTTTTTTGGTCATGGGAAATTCTATATCCAGCTCTCCATTTTCAATGAGATCCTGGATTTTATGTCGCAAAGACCAACATTCTTCAGTCGTATGCCCAAGTGAGTTAGAATGGTAGAGACATATCTTGGTGGAATCATAACTCTTTATCTTGGGTTTTATAGGAGGCAGCAACTCAGTAATCCTTCCTTTGCTTATTAGAAAGTATAGCATTTCTTCTTTGGATTTGCTCAGAGGGGTGAATTTTCGGACTCTTTTGGAGGTTGTTTGATCTTTCATCTTTGAGAATTCGCATTCCCTCGATTGGTTCTTCCGCTCACGAGATCTTCTAGCAATTTTATCATCCCCATTTTCTTGTATTTCCAGCCTACTTTGATCTTCTTCATTTAGCTGGCTCATCGTAGAGTCCTTTTTCTCTTGGCTTTCTGATAGTTGAGTGAAAAATTGCCTTGTTTTCCGATGTTGGCGCACTATCTCGCTTAGCCGGTGAGTTTAATTGATTCTGGATCGTATCTAATTTTTGCATTACTGGAATACCCTCCTCCGAGTCTTCCCACTCTAAGACATTTGTTATGTGCTTTTGGGGGTATTCCTCCATCCTTCGTATGTACTTACGAATTGGATACATTTCAGCGCTTCCTGACCCGATCATGTTTACTTCTTCCGTATCATGTCGCAACGGAAGGTTGGTGTTGATATTTTGTTGGTCAGGTTGTTCAACCACAATACTGCCACTTTCGATCAGATTTTGAATCTTATGTTTTAAGGACCAATAATCCTGTGTATCGTGTCTTGGAGACCCTGAGTGGTAAGCACATCTCTGTCTTGGATTGTATCTTTTGCTCCCTGGTTCCAGAGGGGGAGCTAGTTCGGTAATTTTCTTATGATCCATTAATATCACCAATACATGTTCAAGGGAATCGCCCAGTGGAGTGAATACCCGATTTTCCGTTCTTTCAAATTTTCTTTTCCTATCTGGGTATTGGTTGAATGCAGTCTGTTGTTGAGATGGCAGATTGTCTTGCATTTTCCAAATGGGGGGACTGTAGTTTGGCCTCCTAGCTTGCCCCTGTACAACAAGGGATACATCTTTATTACCTTTATCGGGTACCCCTTTAGGATCACTCGCATACTTGCCAGTCTGTATATGTTTGGCGACTGCTTCCAAGGTAGTGAAGTCTTTAATCTTGCCTGCCTTCAGGCCCATCTCTGCCATTTCGCCGTGTTTGATCATTTCTGCAAATGGCTTTCCTATACTCGCTAGGATCCTCTCATAGTAAAAGAGCCTCTTGGATATCAATAAATGTCATTACCATCTCGGTTTACATCATTGATGGAATGACTTATACTGCTAGATGTCTCCACCTTTGGGCATATTCTCGGAAAGATTGAAGATTTTGCTTTTTCACTTTAATCACTTGATATCGATCTGGTGCCATTTGTGATTTGGCTATCTTGATTTAGAAAGGCGTGGGCCAATTCTTCCTGATTGTGGATTTTGGCATTGTCAAGTCGAGCATACCGAGCTTTAGCTTCTCGGTGAGACTCTTTTGAAAAAGTTGCATTACGAGGCTTTCATTTTCAAAGATAACTTTTGATTCGCATGATGTACACTTTTAGGTGCGTATAGGGATCTCACCGCCCCATTTGTACTTTTCAAACTCGGGACTTTGAATTTGGTAGGATATTGAGCCCCTGAGGAATATCTGAGAGATCGAATAGGTGACACTCCCATAATTTCCAGTCCCTTTAATTGATCAGATGGTATCCTCCATTTGTTGGACTTTCTTTCTTATATCCCCAGTTTCTAGATCATCCCTGAGATTTGTGATTTCTTTATTGGAATGAGGTTTAGGTATCTGGGTTTCCATCTTTTTACCAATGCCCTGACTGCCCCCCTAGTGTGAAGGACTCGGTTGAGTAGGCATTATGCGGCCTGCGTATTTTTACTTTGTTCTTTTAGAAAGACAACCAATTACGCTTATCGATTCCTTAATCCTTCAAACTCCTCTCGGGAAACAGGAGTAGGATCAGGCTGGCCCGGTGTAGCCATGCCTAACGGTGGGATCAGTGCCTTCTTGGACTTTAAACGAGTAACGGGACCGATTTCTTCCCTGCGAAAGACTTATATAGTTTAGTCTTTAGGGAATGTATATAATAACATGCTATGTGACGTGTTCATTTTTGGAATTTTATCCTGTAAAACTGATGTCAGCTGTTTTATAGCATGTTAATATGTATGTGTACACATTTCTTCATATTTCTCATTACATGGAGATAAATATGGAATGAAATTACAAGTAATTGTGTTTACAAGTAATTGAAATGAGAGAGCATGAAGAGACTTTCCTCTGTTTTGGGTTTATCAGAGGCTGACCTATCTTAGGTTACTCTTGCGGCTTTTTGGCATGAAGGTTCCAAAATCATCGCAATCTACTAGATGGGAAGTTAATCTGGTCTTTCAATTGGAGCGAATTTGGGTGGTGCCTTTCCTGAGCCTCGGAGAATCAGGCTTCTCACGAGTCCAGTAATCAAACACCGACGGGATAGCCTCCTGGTGGAGGGACCACACAACATACATTCACATACATTTCGTCTCACCGTATGAAATGATGACATGTCTGAAACACTAATATCATCATGATTTATAGTCTTGAAGCACTAACATCACACGCAGATATGATCACGAAGCACTAAGTTCAATCAAGACATGCATTCATACACATTCATCCAATGTAAATGCAACATCACACACACAAGAGATAATAGTTTTTGAAAAGAGGCGTAGTAGCGGCTTAAGTCCTCTTCTTTGGAGTCCCAGCAGAGTCGCCACACGTCGACATCGGGATTTTTTGGGTGTCCTTTCAGGTTACTTGTTCTTTGGTGTTCTCATTTTAGGTGAGATTTGTTTGAAAAAATAAGTGAAAAAGGTTCGATATGTATAATGTCGACGATGGAAGCTGATAAGAGTCGCCATTGGTTTTTAAATGGTTGTACCAACACAACCGATAAAAGGTTTGCACATTGACCCGATGAGGTGACAGCGATATACTGAATTGGTGAAATCGAGATTCGTTTAGGGTCCAGGGGACTTGGTTATCTGCGGGGAAGGTGTTAGACACCCAAACATCCGTGTTACCACAGTGACCGCCTCTTTTCAAGAAACTATTATCTGAGTGTGTGTGTGTGTGTGTGTGGGTCAATGTGTTGTTATATGGAAGTTGTGCGAGGCCTCGTTCGAACCTATATACACAGGGTTTGAATTTATGTAAAAATTTAGTTTTTAACAAGATATGGCAGTGATGTTTTATAAAAGAGGTTTTTCAAACCCTGATGCTCAATAGGAATTGAGACCTTTTATACTCCCATTTTTTATTAAGTGATCGGCTGGATTGATTTTATTTTGACGAATGCGAGGCATCCGTACGAAAATAATATACAAAAATAATGCCGACTTCCTCGTGGGTATGGAAACCATCTGAGGAAATTCAGATATCGCAGAATAATTTACAAGCTGTTTACAGCTGAAAAATGTCCATCACTGGAACCAAATCTAGATCCAATGGGATGAATCAGTGATCACATGATTCCTAGGCGCACAGAATGTTGCAATTTATATAAGAGCAATAAGCAAGTATATATATAAAAGTGATAAATATATATATATACGGACATGATCACCAACCACGAAGCACCTCCATGGGGGATCAGAAATGTAAATAAAGCTTTTAAAAGCTTTCAACCGCCACGGAGGAAACTCCAGGCGGGACAAAACATAAATAAAGTTGTAAGGCGATCAACTGCCACGAAGAAAACTCCAGGCAAGACGGAATATATATATATATATATATATATATATATATATATATATATATATATATATATATATATAGCGATAAATGCACGGATGTAAAAATCAGGCTCATCGTAAGCAGAGTTCGACCACGATTCATATATATAGTATATATATATAAAAGCGAAGTAACGCATGCAGGATATAAAATCGAGGCTCATCGAAGCAGTCCACACACACAGTTCATATATATAAATGTACATATATATATATATATATATATATATATATATATATATATATATATATATATAAGCGAATAAACGCACTGCATCAAAATACAGGCTCATCGAACAAAGTCGACACACATTTGATATATATAAGTATATATATATAAAAGCGAGTAAACGCACTGCATCAAGTTCAGGCTCATCGAACAAAGTCCAGACACTCGGTTGATATATATAAGTGTATATATATATATATATATATATATATATATATATATATATATATATATATTAAAGCAATAAATGCTCAGGGGCCAAAAGTTCAGGCTCAATCGAGGCATAACTCGATAATGTTAGTCAATATATATATATATATATATATATATATATATATATATATATATATATATCTGAGACTAAAATGAAACCACGGATCGAAGTTCGGGCAAAAGCAAGCAACACGACTATCAACGTGTAGAAGGGTGTGTGCAAAGATGAAGAGAAAGACTCTAAAGTGTGTGAGAAGGCTTACAGCTGACTGCTAAAAAAAGGCTTCTATATCTTTAGAGTGGGTAAACACTGGGCTTTTGTGGGTACAAAAGAGGCTATATATGAGCTCACAGGTGTTTAAAAGTGGAAAAATACACTGTATGGCGAGTGCAGAGCAAATTGTGCAGGGTTTCCCCGTCTTTTTCTCTTACAAAATGGGCACCCCAAGCCCCATATTTATAGAGGGGGGAACCATGCAGTCTACTCATGGCACCTAGTAGCGAGTGTACTGCTGTGCCCGGGGTGCCCCGGGCAGTGTGGGTCCCGCCGTGTCGAAGTACGTACGCGTTGTTCGCTCGGTCGCTCATAACTTTCAATCCGGGAGTCTGATGGAAGCGTGCCATATCATTCTGGAAAGCTCTTTCCGAGGGCTACACAATGACATATGATTTGACCTTTTTTGATTCTAGGAAGATGGGTCCATGACCGAAATGGCATTCTCAAGTTTCCCTCAGGCAATTCGGTGAACCGTTTCGTGTAGTTTGCGCTTAGGAGTTAAGATATCACTCTTGTGGGACTTCCTTTGAAGTATTTTGAGTTGAAATGAGTGTAGTTGATTTGAAGTGAAGTTGAGTTGGCAAAATGACAATTTTCCCCCTCCCGGGGTTATCTCCGATTCTCGCACAGTTGTAGCAGTCGTTTCTCAGGGTTATCTCTGAGGTTGGCTTGATGTTGACTTTGGCTATCCTCAAGGTAATCTCTGAGGTTGGCTTGACCTATTCCCATGGTTGGGACTAAGACTGGATACCTCGGGGTCATCTCTGAGATTAATCGGTCTTCTACGTGTGTGGTTTGGAGGTATTGTGATCTGCGCAGCCTCGGGGTTATCTCCGAGGTTGGATTTGGTTACTCCCAGATTGTGATCCGGGGTTTGATGATGAACTTCCGATAGTATCCGGTATGGATTTAGATTGTCTTTCAGGGTTCCCTCTTAAAAGACGAATCTGTCCTCCTGCAATGTTAGTAACAGTAGAAGAAAATTTTGAGTGTCTACAGTCATTGTATAGCACTCGACAACAGCATTCCGAAAAGGTATAGCACGTCTGTAAGACCCCGAATTTTATAAAATAAAAGTAAATGGTTAAATTGATAAAAGTTTAAAGTTAAGGGTGATATGTGCAAAGTTTATGAAATACGCAAGTGGTTATAAAATACTCATTATTGTCGGGGAATATTCGTTTTGTCGTGGAATATTCTTGTTGTCGGGGAATATTCGTACGACGACACAACCATTTGTGGGCCCCATAACAGAATAACTGTCGGATGAAGAAAATGACAAGTTTGAGTTTTTATAAATAACGACGTAATTGTTAGCGTTAACACTGTTGGAATACCTGGTGGTTAAAATACAGTAATACGCGTGGTTGCATAGTGACACATGGTATTGCACAGTATCAGATCAATAATTCATATTATTTGAATAATATTATTAGATAACATTATTGGCAATGTCTAGAAAGTTCTGTCAAGGAGAGGTTTGGTCATCTAATTGCGCGCCAGTAAGGAGAAATCCTTATCGGAAAGCCCCCTCTTTCCTGAAAACCACCTGGTTGTCATAATTGTGATTTTGTAATATTATTTGTGAATAATTAATTATTGATTTATATGATAAGGAAATATTTATTTGATGCGGATATAAATGATGGATTTATTTATGTGGTTATAAATGAAGGAATTAATGTTTAGGTGTTTTATCAGTATTTTGTCGGATTGGAGGTATTAAAAGATCAAATCGGTATTCTTAAAGCCCTATTGCGTGAGTTATAATTTTAATCCGACCGTTGGATCGTTGTGATTTTTGGATATGTTATATATATAATAGTCGAGTATATGTCCACAAATTTTGAACCGTTATAAATTAACACATGATTTGTTATGAATTTTAAAAGGTGTTAAAAATCATCCGTTTGTGGATTTCGGATATTTGTTGTCTGGAATTTGGAAAAATTTAAAGCTACAAAGTTGTAGAGAATTCGATTTCGTGTGGAATAGACATAAAATTCATATTTTTCTGATAAAAGGGCTATTTATTATGAATTATTGAAGTTTCGGAAAATAAATATTTTTATTAATTAAGGGTGGGACCCACTTTTGTTTGTTTTGAAAGCATGTGCTGAATTTTCTCCAATGTTGGCTGCTCTGATTTTTCAGCAAGAGTGGGCGTAGAAGAGGAAAAATTAATATTATTATTTTATTAATTTAGTCTCCTTTGGCGTTCTAGCATTTTCCTATAAATAGGCGCTTATGTTAGA
This sequence comes from Panax ginseng, assembly GCA_020205605.1. Taxonomy (NCBI): domain Eukaryota; kingdom Viridiplantae; phylum Streptophyta; class Magnoliopsida; order Apiales; family Araliaceae; genus Panax; species Panax ginseng. Next base: position 10,719,820 of record CM035150.1, read on the forward strand.
ATTGAAAATCACACAAGAAACAAATTTTCTTTCTCTCGAGATTATCGAGCATATTTTTGTGAGTATTTAGATACTTGGAGAATTGCTATTCAGTGCAAGTTTCCTTTGGCTTTATATCCGATGTTCTAGTCAGAAATACTGCTCTTTTTAGGTAAGGGATTTTAAGGGTTATTATGTTTTTCAGTTTCGTAATTTTTTCGACCTTCAAAATTTTGGAAAAATTTGTAATGATAATTTGATGAGTTTTCAAGATTGTGTCCAAAAATGGCGATTTTTGGATGTATAGATTAGGAGTTATGAATATCATGGGAAAATACTATTTTAAAAGTAAACCATTATAACTCATTGTGGTTAACTCCAAAATTGGTGAAATTTTTATTGGGAGTACATGTATATAACAGAAGTATACTTTGTAAATTTCGGAATTTTTGGATAAAAGTATAGTTTATGATAAATGTCTAAATATTCGGCTGTTTTAGCCATATGAAAAATAGTAAATGAATTTTAAAAATTTTGAGAAAAATATATGTTCAATATGGGACTATATTCTGATAATTCCCAGAAAGAAAATATTTTTGGAACTGATTTAGTATTTTTCATGAAAATGGACTAGTTATGAGTAAATGAATTAAATATGTTATGAGAAGTAAGAAAATTGGAAATTATGATTTTATGGCTTGCGAATTCTATATGAGGTATATGCAGATTTTTGATGAGGGTGTTGGTTATTGGTGATGAAATCTTATGAGTTTGGCATTTTGGAATGATTAAATGCATTAATTAATAAAGTGTAAACAATTAAAATAAATTGTTTATAAGTTTAAGAAATGATTAAAATATTGTTGTAATATTAATAATATTAGATTATGAAATTATTAAGTAATTTATAACATTTGAATTAAGGTGTTATAAATATTGATATGGATTTTATTGTAAAACTTTATCTTTTCGTGTCGGTGTACTATTCACGACAAAATTGGTTTCTTTTTCTGACGAAGTTATCGTTGATTTATGAATCTTACTCTTGAAATTAAATGCAGTTGTTGATCATATTATTTTTATTATCATATATAACATTTTTATAATCCTGGTGATGACATTTCTTTTTGACTTGAGTGTAAAGATGGGTAGATTATTAGTATGATCGTGACTATGAGTTCTCTTTGGCCAGTAGTGCAAAGTTGAATCGTTGACTAGTATGATCATGACCATTGAATTTACAATTGAATATTTTTAGCTTAAGTGTAAAGGTAAATTGATCAACATGGTTATAATTATTGTTTATATAAATTCTGAAATGATTATATATTTCTTTGAGATATTAATATCTTTGGCCCGTAGTGCAAAGATGACCTATTATTTAATATCTTTGGCCTGTACTGCAAAGATGAACTGTTGATGAATATCTTTGGCTCGTAGTGCAAATATGACATGTTGTTGAATATCTTTGGCCTGTAGTGCAAAGATGAACTGTTGAGCAATATCTTCGGCCCGTAGTGCAAAGATGAATTTATTAGTATGATTATGAACAAGAACTGTGATTTGGTATAACCATGATCTTTGATGTTTCAGGTAAAGACAAGTGATGAAAATTATCTTTGTCCTGGATGAGAAGAGGAATTTAGAACCACAAATATGATTATGAGTTATTCACATGAATGTGGACATGAACTGTTGATTTATGTTACAGAGATAAAACATTGTTGGTGGACTTTTAACATGGAGAAGATAATAGACTTTATGGTCTATTTGACTCTTCTAATGGATTGCTCGTTCCGCTGCAATTATTGTTGAAAAGTTTATCATCTACCATATGTTCTAAATTTCCGATTTATTCTTGTGAAGGCTATTGATAATTTAATTATCTTTAGTCATGATATCCTTTTTTTGGGCTAGTTGTGCTCACCCTTTTGCTTCACAATTCCTTTCGGTAATAAGAGTGTTCTTGGGTCGGCGGGGATAATGAGGGGAATAGAATGGTGGTCTATAGGTATTGAGTTTCTCCCTAAATAGTATGCAAATAATTTTATTGATAACTTTAGATAAGTGTGTCGTATTGTATACGTCATTTGATATTTAATTTTGGTGAACCAAATAGGGTGAGGTGAACCCAACTTTGGAAGGGTGTTTTGACACTATCATACAAGATGTCTAATGACATACAACCTCGTGTTATCATAAGACAGGGTTGTGCACATCCACTTGCTGAGTATATCTACGAGCACTACCTATATGATCTTGGAGTTTGGTTGAAATATAATTTTCAATTTCAGACAGTGGAGATAGTTATATGTCAAGAGAAGACTCACAATTGGAAAGAACATGATAGTAATCTTCTCATTTTTCTTTGGGGTCTATTAGGTCAACCAAGGATAATTTTGTGGGCATATGATATCTATTATAACCTAGACGCATGGCCTCCCATGTACGAAGGTTTCCTTGAGCACTTTCCAAAGATTTTAATTTCTAAAATAGTTATTGAATGTACCTTTATGTAATGTATCAATGTGAGGTGTTGTCCATAGTTAGGACATGAGTCACAGTTGGTATTACTCACAGTATATGTGTTGTTGTATTTTGCACGACAATTGTAGTAATAAAGTTGTAGTTGTTTTCTGTACCATGTATTTGGTGACTCAGAATAGGTTGGATGGATTGGACCTATTTTGGGGGCGTCACAACGTCTCAATCGGATGCCTAGATTGAAAGTTATGAAGGTTCAAGCGGACAGCGCGTTGCATGAGTGCTGCGTGCTTGAGACTAGGACCCTGCAGAGCCGGTGCACCGGGCGCAAAGACGAGTGGACCCGGCTTTGGCCAGTTAGACCCGTGGCTCCCCCCTCTATAAATAGAGGGCTTGAGGTGGCCATTTTAAGAAGAAAAAGAGTGAGGAAGCCCTGTCCATTTACTCTGTACACACTTTAAACTGAGTGCTTTCTTTTTCCAAACACTTGTGAGCTTGTGGTTTGCTACATATTGAAGTTTAATCGATGGAAACCAAGTATTCATTCATCAAAAGATATCTGAAGTCTTCTTGGCATCCCACTGTAAGACACCTCAGATTTTTAAGCTTTTTCTCACTTCCATCCACACATATCTATTCACGTTGAGAGTCGTGTTGTGTGTGTGTATGTCCGGATCGTCGATCCGTGGGTTTTTTTATTGCTTATATATATATATATATATATATATATATATATATATATATATATATATATATATATATATATCTCCATCAAACTCTGTTTGATTGAGCACAGATAAACATCGGTGTGTTTATCACTTATATATATATATATATATATATATATACATAAATACATATATATTTACATTCCAGTCAGGCCTGGAGATCACTTCGTGGCCATTTACAACTTATATATATATATACATATATGTATTTACATTTCTGTCTGGCCTGGAGTTTACTTTGTGGCCTTTTATCGCTTATATATATATATATATTTACATTTCAAGTCCTGCCTGGAGATCACTTCGTGGCAGTTGATTGTCCATATATATATATAACTGTTTATCAGCATGCGGGTTAGATTTGTCTAAATCTGGCTATTTCTTACTTTAACCGGTTCATGGTGACTAAACTGGAATCGTTGAAGCTGGAACGCTTAGATTTACTCAAATCTAATTCGTTTTCTAGCTTTTGCTACGGGCTAGAATTGTCTCAATCTAGCTATTTCTCACTTTAGCCGGTTCATGGTGACTAAACTGGAATCGATGAAGCTAAAATAGTTTAGATTTATTCAAATCTAGTTCTTGTTTTATCTTTTGCACATATTGCTTTCACATGTGAGCCTAGGAATCATGTGATCACATATTCAGTTCTTGAAACTAGATTATGTTCCCGTTGTAGCCAACTTGTAAATTATTCACGGTGTCTGAATTTTCTTAGATGGCTCTGATGCCCACAAGGAGCTCATCACTGCTATGTATCTTGTTTTCTCAAAGATGCTTCGCATCTCAAAAATAAAAGCAACCAAGCCGAGCATTAATAAAATGGAAGTATCAAAGACCTTAATTACATTTGAGCATAAGGGTTTGAAAAACCAGTTTTACAAAACATCATTGCCAAATCTCGTTACAATTGAACTTTTATACAAAATTCAAACCCTTTGTATATAGGTGCAAATGAGGCATAACACTATTTCCAAACAACTGCACATAGACCCACACACACACACATTCAGATAAAAGTTAAAATTGAAAAGTGGTTGTAACCGTGTTATCACGGATGTCGGGCGGTGCCTAGCACCTTCCCTCGGCATAATCAAGCCCCTGGACCCTAACGAAATTCGGTTTTGCAGACCAGTTAAACAGTGTTACATCACTAGGTCTATATGCAAACCATTTCTCGGTTGAGTTGGTGCAACCATTTAAAAATACCAACTGACGACTCTTACAGTCCAATAGTCGACATATACATGTCGAACCTTTTCAAACTTGTTTTTTCAAACAAATGTCACCTAACATGAGAACACCAAAAGACAAGAACAAAAAGGGACAAATAAAAATCCTGACGTCGACACCCCGTGAATAGTACCCCGAATGAAACTATTGAAATTTAATAAGAAAGTTCAGACCAATTATATTCCAATGAAATAATACTAGATGAAGCGCAAAATTCAGAGATATTCTACTAATTTCAGGGATTATAGAAGCAATACTTATCAAAATAAGTGTAGATTTAGGAATATGAAACGAAAAAATATTACTTATATACTATAGAGTATGAAAGAAAATAATATTTCTTACGAATATTGAACGAAAATAATATCCCTTACAAATATTGAACGAAAATAATATTCCTTACGAATATTGAACGAAGATAATATCCCTTACGAATACGAAAAATAATATCTCATACGAATATGAAATAAATAATACCCCTTACCTTAGTAGGAGACTAATTCTGAGTGATATATCGGAGATATTCTTGAGGAAAACTTGCACTATTTGCTACACTCAAAGTTTCTTTATACTCAAAAGAAGTACGCACAATATTATAGAAGAATTCTCTGATTCTGGTGTGATTTTTGTTTGTTAACTAAGCATCCTATTTATAGGAGAATGACAGGGAACTATTTAAGAAAATCATGGATACACAACAAAGGAATTCAATGGCAAAGTTCACGGGCGAATTCGAGCGAAAAATTGATTTTTACTATTCATTATTGTACAATAAAATATTCTAATAAAATAAAGACTTTAAATAAAATATAATATATTATATTTATAATCTAATAAAATAAATAACTTTATATATAATATAAAAAATATTCTATTTTATATAAAAAAAATTTATGTTTTATTACTATTATAATAATAATAAAACAAAACTGAGATAACTTTCTACCGACAATTTTGAAAAATAAGTATGTGGGGGTCCATTTAATAAGCCAAACTTACAACAAATACTTCATGACAAACCCTTTTATTTATATCAAAAATTGAATAAATATTTATCACAGATCACTTATCTTTAATAAGCACATTTTTAATCTTTCGACAATTTTTCATCTTTAATATTATAACTCACAATATTGACAACCAGATCATTCCCAAGAAAGATGAGGCTTTTCGATAAGGACTTCTCCTTATTGGCGCGTAATTAAATAACATAACCCCTTTTCTCGACAGAACTTTCTATACATTGTCAATAATGCAAATAATAATATGCATAATTGTGTCGTCTCAATTATTGATTTAATAATATAAAATATTGTGCAGATGATATTGTGACAATAATTGAATCAATTATATGAGATAATATGCAGTAACTACTGTTGCAATAATTGAATAAAATTGATTGACTTCTTACGTAAGCATCAATAATCAGAGATACTGTACAATACCGTGTGCTACTATACAACCACGCGTATTCCTGTACTTTTATCACCGGGTATTTCAACAGTTTAACGCTAAAAGTTTTCCTGTTATTTTTATAAAAATATTATTTCTGTCGCTTTCTATATTCGACAATTATTCCGTTATATGGGGTCCACCAATGATTGTGCCGTCGTATAGATATTCTCGACAAAAAGAATATTCTCCGACCAAACGAATATTTTATGACAACTTGCTTACTTGCAAAATTTTCATATATTACCCATAACTATAACATTATATCAAGTCACACCTTATTATTCAAAATAATATTTAGAGAAAATTAAATCTTTATTCATAAAAAGTTGGGGTCTAACAAATTACAAAACATAACACTAATTTTCATAAAGATATATAAACCAATTTGAAAATAAATCTCATTCTAAAGAAATCCAAGTCTAATAACAATATCAATCCAATTCCATGTAAAAATCTCCAAAATTGCGTAAGTCAACTTTTGGTCAAACCTGTTCTGGCGCAGCCGCGCCAGACCTATGCTTGGAATATGTGGTGTCGCGCCACCCTTCCAAGGTTTTCAGATTCTTCTGCAGCATGGACGCGTTCCACTTTGCACTGGTATCGGTGCTGCTACGACATCCATCCAGAGATTCTGACATTCCGCTTCGACGTTTCTGTGCCAAATTTATATCGAGAAACGGCGTTGCTGTTGGTTGAAAAACCGATCACTAAACACGCGCAAGTATACGCGGTCTAACAAGTAATATAGTGATAAGTAGAGTGTCGTACCCACGAGGAACTATGACTAATATTTACCAAGTACCGATTATGAATCGTTAAAGTCTTATTCGAACAGCAATAAATGGAAGTGTGGTTAAACTAGTTAAAACTAATTAACAAAGCAAGTAAATGGATAACGAATGATAATCTAGGGAATTCAAGCTAAGGTCACAACTTCACCCCACACAGGCATTCTGTCGAACACCTGGTGTGCTATGTTTCATCAAACTAGCTACCTTTCTCTCTTTGGTTTTTATGATCACGACGATTTATCGACCGAGAACACATAGGTGCCTATGCACCTCTGTCGAGGTATGCACAAACATATCCTCTCCAGATCCACCCAAAAGGGAATAGAACAGAAAGGAATGTCCAAGCTAGATGCAGTCCTACATATGTCTATACAAATCAATCATAACATGGATTTAAGCATAGGTTCTCAATTAGGTCGCACGTGGCGCACATAGATATGTCTATTCTACGCATAACTTATGCAGTCGAACCCCACAATCACATGCTAATATATTTAGGTGTAAATCTACAATTCTTCTGTCGATATCATACAGATTACCAAAATCATCACTAACGTCTTAGCAAGAATCATAAAGTACAAATATATTAAACCAAATTATATGGTGCTAACCAAAGAGATAAAGACAGTCAATTCAAATAACAAAGGGTTCCATTATAACCTTAGAGCCAATATTCAGTTCATAGTTAATAAACCAAATACAAGTAGCAAATTAGACAACATTTATGGATTACAATAATAGAGGAAATAAATGGATAAGAAGAAACTCTGTCAAAGCCCCTTCAGTCTCCAATCAATCCGCTCCTTTCAAGCTTTCCACTCCGTGTCGCTCATTGTTCTTGTGCTCCAAAGAAATACAAACTTCTCCCTAATCTATGTAATCTATATTTACAAACATCAACTAAGATCTAGAGAGAGAAAATACAAAAAAAAAAATCTAATCTAAGCTAAAACTACTTGATTATATGTTATAGGATGTCTGGTGTATGAAATATGCAAAGCTGCTTCTGTTATATATGTCTTTTCTTCCTTCGCTAGGTCAAACCAAGGCATTCAGCATGCGGGCAATTAGAAGGTGGCGCCATGATAATGGGCATTAAGCTTTATGAGTGAAGTATTTACCACATTAGCTTGGAAAAATCGGAGCTTGCGCTTCGGCGTGAGAAAATATAGGAAGAGTGGCGCCGTGGCGTGAGATGATGTCAGCAGGGACACTAAGGTGGCCATGGCGGCAAGAAACGAAGCTTCTTAGTTGGCGGCCATGGCCTGTGGCTATATCGTAAAATGCCCGTTTTGCCCCTAAATGCTAGAAAACACCTGTAACGCTCTGCAGTTCATCGATTAAGCATAATAACACTATAATCATATAAAAACATATAAACTCTACGAGAACAGGCAATTATTTAAATCATAAAATATCCGATTCGCGGGAATAAATCCCACTCATCAGTTGTCGCGCCTACCATCAGAGACTTTCCTCAACTTTGCCCACACAACGTTGTCGCGCTCCACTTTCCTTTAACCACAGCGCGGTCGCGCCTCCCCTACTACTCAGTAACATATTTTTTTTTCTCTTCAATTCAACTCCAAATCAGCCCTTTTCATCCCTCCAAATTCTCCCGAAAATAATAAATAACCTTATCAGTCCATATACACATGAATTATGCCATAAAACATTTTGTAAATGAATCAAAAATCATGAATATTGTGTACTTATCAGATGAAGCTAAAGCACGTCCTAGTTAGGGTATTTCTTCTTACTTTTTTATTTTATTTTTTAATAACTTTTATATTTTCTCAGTTTTAAAATATAAATTACTATTAATTTTTTAAAGTCAAATTAATATATATTTTCAAACTCAAAATTGGCATTGATTTTTTTAATTTTAATCCATACAATAATAATATTGCAAATTATTTAAAAAGTACATATTGTAATTATTGTTTTATAATTTTTAATGAATTATCTCATTTTTTGGAAATATTTTATATTGACTTTCAAAAGTAAATAATGGTCTTATGAATTGAAATGTCGGGGTAATTATTTTTGTCCTTTTCTTTTACTTTTTCTAAGTTCCAAAAATACCCTTAGAAACTCGAAGAAGTATCTTCCACAAAAGTTATGTACTCTGCAAATTCTGTCCAGAAGTATAAAACTTTTTGGCCACCTTTGGATTGGAAGGGTAGTGTTAACGCCAAGATCTTTCCACGCACCTCAATCACGTAACATGCGTCTATATCCTGCGATTCAATAAATCAACAAAAAAAGTTTGGCTTCGGCCGATTAGTCGAGGGGATAACTTCCGGCGTGAGAGTCAAGTCAAAGCGATCACAAGGTTAACAATGGAGGATAAAATATCTAGTGACTTGAGAGAGATAATGAATCAATTTCCTTTAGATTGTGTGATCCTTGCTAACATATACTCTCGGTCCGGTTTCCTGTGCCACCCACTACCAACTGACACAGTCCCCCCCCCCCACTACCGGTGACCTCAGCCGAGTGCATGCAGCCTACCTGCTCCATCCCATCACTATTTGCCACCGCCGGCCGACTGAGTCCCATCCTCATTAATGCTTGGCAGACTATAGTCAACCATCATCATCTTTCATCATTACCAGTCAAAGACAAGTTTAGATATTATTGGTATAATGGGTCAGCCCAATAATTCGGCCCAACATATTCAAGACGCAATAAATATAATCCATGGGAGGAGCCCAACCAGTCCGGCCCAATACGTAAAGTATCATGGCCCAACATTGACCCCCGGTCTTTTATTAAACATAATGTTTAATGAAAGAGTATAAATATCACAGGTCTGTATCAAAAGGAATTATGATAAGATTAATGAAGGCCCAAATTATGACTTACCGAGGTCCAACAAATAAATCTCAAAAAGCCACATAGATAAAAATCGGAAGCCCAATCGAAAAGCCCACTCCGGTTAATATCTTAAGACCAAAACTGACGCCAACTTTTCAAATTCTCATTATTACCAGCAATAAATGCACCGCCCTCGGTTTTCGTAAAAAATTGAAATAACCGCCTGGTATAAAAGGTACTCCCCCCCAATTTAGACCGTTCCCTGCCATTCTGAATTTATAGACGCCTCTTGCCTTTTTCTTCTTCCAAATTTCTTTCTTTCTATCTGCAACCAGTAATCAATGGCCTCCCAGAGTTCTGATCAAATTTCTCCCCTTCGCGTAACTCCCATTAATACCGTTCCCCCTAACCCAAGCCCTAGGAAAGAGGCTTCGAGCTCAAACCCCCAAATTGCCACTCCTAGTAAGAAGAATCTGCCTCCTAAACCGTTTCCCAGCGCCTCCAAATACTTTAAGAGCAAAGAGCAGTACCCCCATGCCAACACTCCTTCTACTATCATCGAGATCGAACTTCGTAAGATTCGGAATCGTTACCAGATTCCTGATACCCATCAGACAAGGGCTCCGGGATCCAATGAACGGATGTACCAGCGTTCGGCAGGTTGGACGGCTATACCGGTGACTCTCCTGGAGAAGGGGGTTCGATTCCCTCTACACATATTTCTGATTACCCTGCTAGGGTTTGTTGGCATTGGGTTCACCCAACTGGTGCCAAACTCATATATTCACATCCTCGCCTTCATTACCTTCTGCCACGAAGTGGGCGTTGAACCCATTCTCGACTTTTTCTTCACCGTCTACAAAATCGGCCAGACTCTAGAAAAAAGGTTTAAGACATGCGAAAATTTCGAGAGGCGTTCTCTGGTCTCTACTCCCTCTAGCAATAAAGGATGGCATAAATGATGGTTCTTCATCAAGGGACCAGAAATTACTTCTTTGCCGATTTGGTATGTTCAGGAAAAGGTCTCTGCAGACTTTAGTGATATTCCCGAAGAGCGGGTAAACAAAATGATAGAGCTCTTTGAGAACTTCCCGAAGGAAGAATGGAATTATGGACTCCTTACCAAACAAGCATGGCTATATGACCATAACTGTAAGTTTCGAACTGTCTTTTGTATAACTTGCTAAATTTCCTTTGATAAACTGTTCTGAATTGAGGTTTTTCATTTTATGTAGTATCTTTAATCAAACCGACGTCGGTAGACCGAAGGGATCTTGACAGATTCCTATCGGGTGCATCTTCGCCGACCCAAGATGACATACCTACTGATAAACCTTCATCCTCTGAACCCCATGATAATGAAGCTCAACCAACATAATTTACCGTCACCGAAGACTCTAACCATCCCCGGATGAAGAAAAAAGCTACCTGGAAGCCCCGAGTAAACCCTCTACCAACCTCTAATTCAGTTCCACCCCCTAACTTCGATTCAAGTCTTCTCGACATACCTGTGGCGCAAGAACGCGAGTAATTCGCATCAAGAAGAGAAAAACGGTGGTGACACCTCTGACCGCCGAAGAGCTCCGAGTGCCCCGGTCTGAAGCTACTCAACCTCTTGTGATTCCAATCGAGATCAGTGAGCTGGATATCGAGGTTAAGGAGCAAGACAAAACTATCCCATCCTTTTCTCGAAAGAGAAAACAACCTTCTGACGATCAGCCCTACCACCTACTGGACCTCCTCCCACTCAACCTCCGCCTCCTCCTGAACATCCCAGATCTCCCTCACCTCCTTCAGTCTTTGCAGAATCTCCCTCATCTCCTCCAACTTTTGCAGAGTTCACGCGTGAAGCTATGGCCTCACCAACCATATGGCCCCAATTTAATGGAAACTTTCCCTTCCAACTATTCAATTCATCCCTTCGAGAAACTGATGACCATCGGTTCGGCAACAGCTCGATCATGGACTTAATAGATGAAGGCATGAGTTACCATGCCAAGGTAAATTATTATTTATCTATTTACCTAAAATTATGTACATCTTATTGAAGATTAAATGATTGTCTTTAACCATCTGCAAGCAAATGCTGTCTTCGGGCGACTTCGTCCCAGATATAAAGAAATTGAAGCTGAAGAAGACGCTTCCCGGAGAGAGAACGCCATCCTAAACTCGGCCTTGGTCTGAGAGAGAGAGGCAAAAATGGAGATATCCTCCATACCAATGAGGGTCTTCATAAGGAGTTAGCTCAAATAAAAGAAGAGCTAAAACTGACCAAGGCTAGTCAACAAGATTTAACCAGTATAAACGCTGATTTTGTTCATACGAATGAAGTTCTGAAGAACAAGAATGAAGAATTGGCCACCGCTAACTTGAGCTTAGCTAAGCAAATCGATGAAGTCCAGGTTAAGGCCAGGGTTGATAAGGAAAGGGATTATTTAAGGCGTCACAAACTTTAGAGTAAGATGCAAGCCATGGAAGAGCTAGGTCCGCCCTTAACCGAAGAACTTCGTCAACAGATTAAAGCTTATTACCGAAAATCAGCTGAGCTGAATGAGGAAATTGTCAAAATGTACACTGAAGGTTACGAGTTGTGCCGAAGCAAAGGCAAAGAGAAGCTTATGGCAGCTAATCTTGACCCAATAATCCTGGACTTCTCTGAAGGGGAAGATGATGCCTGAAGATGACCCTCCTTTCCTTTAGCTTGTGGGGCTTCTGTAATCAGTTTGATCTTTTATGTAAAAAATATGTTATTAAATGAAATATCAGTCTTTTTCCTTATTACTTCTTTGTTATTAATTTTTGTCAATATTGCAATATCAATCAACTTGAAAAATGTACAATCTCTTTTTGAACTTAACTTTGAACTGTTAGTAAATAACTAAGCAAGTCATATAACAGATAAGATCAATTTAAGTAATAAGGCAATCCGAACTCAACACTTAGACAAAATCAGGTAATAAAGTAATGCAATACTTATTCATTACCGAAGTGTGAGGTAGATCTGCTTCATAGGGAATTTGTTTACCACGAAGGGCCTAACAAATCCATAGGATTCCACCGACCAGATAGGCTACCATTGAATGGTCAGTGAGTCCACCCGAACCTCCTTACACCAATGAAGTTTACCTACCATGAAGGGCCTGACAAATTCATGAGGACCACCTGCCGATAAGGCTAACATCGAATGGTCAGCGAGTCCACCCAAACCTCCTTACACCGATGAAGTTTGCCTACCATGAAGGGCCTAACAAATTCATGAGGACCACCTACCGATAAGGCTATCATCGAATGATCAGCGAGTCCACCCGAACCTCCTTACACCGATGAAGTTTGCCTACCACGAAGGGCCTGACAAATTCATAAGGACCACCTGCCGATAAGGCTACCATCGAATGGTCAGCGAGTCCACCCGAACCTCCTTACACCGATGAAGTTTGCTTACCACGAAAGGCCTGACAAATTCATGAGGACCACCTGCCGATAAGGCTACCATCGAATGGTCAGTGAGTCCACCCGAACCTCCTTATACCGTAGGGCATAGACATCAATGAACAGAAGACAAATTGGAGAAAAGGATCTTTTATAGATGATGTTTCAAATTTTTATAGACTTCTGGTATACTGACACTGTATCTACTGACAATACTTCCGAAGCCTGCCAGCATACCAAGTATTCTTGATCTCAGATCCATCCAATGCCCTCAACCGATAAGTCCCTGGCTTCGGCACTTCAACAACTTCATACGGTCCTTCCCAATTCGGCATCAACTTTCCCAAGTTCTGAGGCGTAGATGCTTCAACTTCCCTAAGGATGAAATCTCCCACTTCAAATCTACGAAGCTTTACCCCCTTATTGTAATGCTTACCCACTCTTCGTTGATAAGCCGTCAATCTGATCAAAGCTATTTCCCTGGCTTCTTTGAGCAAATCAAGATTGACCTTCAGCCCTTCTTCATTGTATATCTCTTTGAACTGACTGACCCGAAGACTTGGAGATCCAATTTTGACTAGGACTAAGGCATCAGTACCATAGGCCAGCCTAAAAGGTGAATCCCCTATTATAGTCCTCGGTGTAGTTCCTCTGGCCATCTTCCTTTAGCCTCATCCAGTCTTCGCTTGATCCCATTCAACAGCGTTCTGTTGGTCACCTCGACCTGCCCATTCGACTGTGGATGAGCTACTGAAGTCTTTCTGTGCTGAACCCCCAGTTCCTTCAAAAATGTTTCAAACTTCGATCCCACGAACTGGCATCCGTTGTCCGATATCACCACCTTAAGAATTCCAAAGCGAAACACTACCGACTCCTTCATGAACTTCAAGCATTCTTGTTCCGTTATCAACCTAAATGGCTTCGCTTCTACCCACTTGGTCATATAATCGATAGCGACTATAACAAAACTGACATGACCTTTAGCTTTCGGCAATGGACCCAGTATATCTACCCCCCCAAACAACAAAGGGTATAGGAGATAAGATCGAGTATAACTCTTCTGGTGGCTGATGTGGGATCGGACTGTTGAGTTGGCACGACTCATATTTCTTCATGTACTCCGTAGCTTCTTTGAAAATTATAGGCCAGTAGTACCCCTGACGAAGAACTTTGTAGGCTAATGACTTAGCAGCCATATGGTCTCCACAGATACCTTCGTGAACCTCTCGAAGAGCATATTCAGCTTCGGACGGAGTCAAACATTTCAACAATGGAGACGAAAAAGCCCTTCGATAAAGATCTCCATCTATCAGAATGAAGTTAGCACTTTTGTACTTGACTTTCTTGGCCAGCATCTGATCCGAAGGAAGAATGCCATCTGCTAGATATTCCAGATATGGAGTCAACCAGTAATTGGAATGATTAATACTCATTACCGATTCATGTTGAACACTAGGATGCTGCAAAATTTCCAAGTAAATGGACCCATCGAAAATGTTAGCATCCGTAGTGGCCAGCTTTGACAGTGCATCGGCAATGGAATTATTGTTACGTTCGACCCCTTGAAACTCGTACGACAGGAAATACTGAAGTCGATCTTTCAACTCTGCCAAGTACTTGACCATTCTCGAACCTCGTGCTTCATATTCCCCCGAGACTTGCTTGACGACCAACTGAGAATCACTGAAGATGACTATCCTTTGCACTTCGAGACTTTTAGCCAGTCATAACCCTGTCAATACCGCCTCATACTCTGCCTCATTATTCGTAGCCCTGAACCCGAATCTGATGGCCTACTGCACTTTGAATCCCTCCGGACATGTCAAAATAATCCCTGCTCCACTGATGTCCGAAGTAGAAGACCCATCTACATACAGCGTCCACGAGCTCTGCTTCTGCTGAAGAACTGCAACCACTCTGTCAGACCCTTCGGCTTCTGCCACACCATCATCCGCTTCAGAAAATGAACATTCGACCACAAAATCAGCCAAGGCCTGCCCCTTAATAGCTGTTCGGGGAAGATATTCAATAAAAAATTAGGACAACTCCATTGTCCAAGTAGCTAATCTCCCCGAAACTTTAGGTTTGCTCAGAACCTTCTTTAGAGGCTGATCCGTATATACCACCAACAACCAACCCTGAAAATATTGCCTAAGCTTTCGACTGGCTATCATCAAAGCAAAGGCAAATTTTTCAATATTTGGGTACCTTGTTTCAGCATCCCTAAGGACACGGCTAACATAGTAAACCGGGTGCTGCTTACCCCCAACTTCTCGCACCAAAACTGCTCCCACTGCCAATGAACTAGCTGCCAAGTACAAATACAATGGCTCAGCAGGAGCGGGATTCACCAATAAAGGCGCCGAAGAGAAATACTTCTTGATCCCCTGGAATGCGTCCTCATAGTTCGAAGTCCACTGGAACGTCTTCACATTCTTCGACCCTTTCAATGTGTCAAAAAATGGCAAACACCTTTCTGCCGATCGGGACATAAACCTCCTCAGAGTTGCAATCCTCCCTGTCAGACGTTGAACATCTTTAAATGACTGAGGAGTCTTTATGTTCAGAATAGCTTGTATCTTCTCTGGATTGGTCTCAATACCCCTCTGACTGACCAGATAACCCAGAAATTTACCAGCTCCCAGACCGGAACCGTCTGAAAGAATTCCTCCAAATCGTCCAAGTGCTTCTGTACAATCATACTCTTCACGATCATGTCGTCGACATACACCTCTATATTTATGCCCAGCTGGTGTCTGAAGACGAAGTTCATTATTCTCTGGTACGTGGCTCCAGTATTGATCAAACCAAACGTCATCTTCTTATAGGCATATACCGAACGATGCGTAATGAACGCCGTCTTCAATATATCCTCTTTACACATTGAGATTTGATGGTAACCAGCGAAAGCATCCATAAAGCTCAATAAGGCATACCCCAAAGTCGCATTGATGAGCTGATCGATATGAGGTAGTGGATAGAAGTCCTTTGGGAAAGCTTTATTCAAATCTGTATAGTCGATGCAAACTCGCCACTTCTCGTTCTGCTTCTGGACCAGCACCACATTCGCCACCCACTCCGGGTATAGCAGTTATAGTATGAATGTAAAAGACACAGTCATTTTTAAGTGGTTTAGAGCACTTAAAGCTCCTAGTCCACTCTTCTACTCAACGAGTAGGATATCCACTAAGGATGTCTTTTACAACTTCTGAATCACACAGATGCCTTCAAGACCAGCAGTCTAGGAACTTCTTAGTTCACTCTTGAACTCTTCAAGTCCAGCAGACTTGGCTCTCTTACAGTTCACTTAGAACTCTTCAAGTCCAGCAGACTTGGTACTCTTTTTCAGTTGATTAATAGATGTTGAGTTCTTGATGGTTGCTACTCAGTTGCTGTTTAAGCACTTGTTCGAAAGAACTGAGTAGCTGAGCAAGCTTTGCAAATTCTCATATCGTAGAGTTGAGCTTGAGAGCTGTTCACATTGTTTGTTAAATGCTTGCTTAATTCTCTCTCATATGTCTGATTTGCATATATATGATCTTTGAAGACTATCCGTTGGATCCATCCATTGAGGCATTAAATGCATTTGACTTTTCTGATCTTTGATGGAGACATTTACGCACATTCTTTAAAGCGCATTACTCGCCCAATTGACACAAGAAGCGCTTTCTCACTTAACACCTGAAAAGGTATTTTTCCCCCTTACCAATGGTACTTTCCTTAGCTTCTTCAATACGCTTCTTGGTTGCATACTAAGGATATTTCATATTACTTTGGGACTGATGAGTACTGCAACGTCTAGAATCCATTCCTCATATGTTGGAATCTGTCTTCACACATATCATGAGGCTCGACCTTTTCTGACATAAGACAGATGATGCTCGACGATTTATATCGTGATACTCTATTATTCAGATCGTAGTGACTTGATGCCTTGGTGCTTGATCTGATGCTATCAGTCGAGAGCACTACGATTTCTCTTAAACCTTTGCACACTACGATCTTTTCTTGCTATGTTCTAACTCTACGTTTCTGAGAGCACTCTACGATCGTTGACTTGTAAACTCTACGTTTCCTTTAGCATACTACGATCGTTGAGTTGGCTCGACAAACGTTGGGACCACTCTACGATTTCTGAAGAGGCCCTTCAAGGCAGGCACACTATGATCTTTGAAGCTCTATGTTTCTGCCTTGACTTTTGCAATGTTGATCAGATGATACACTACGATTTCTTCGAAGCCTATCTATTACATCTCAAGATCAACCTAACAGCTTTGATCTTTCTATCTATACATTCTATTACAGAATGATACACGTTAAGAGCTTAGATCAACCTAACAAATTTGATCTATCACTAAGTCCTTGTACATATCTTACTTGAAGGACTTTACAAATAATCATGAGCATATACATTAAAACATCAAATCATAATATGCATTCTCCCAACAATCTCCCCCTATTTGATGTTGACATAACCAAGGAGATTTGTTGTCATGATTATTAGTGTCTAGATTCATTTGCAGGAAATTTAAACATGACTTAGTATTTCAGTGAGTAGCTGAAATTTCTAGAGAATACGCATGAATTTATTGATGTTCAAGAAATATTGCAGTTTATCTTTACATCAATAAGAATTTAAAGTTTCAACTTATCTCTATTTCTTTGACCTTTTCCTTAGAGGATTGGCATTCTCCTCAGCCCTTCTTTTCCTGCTAGCTTCATCTCTTTTGGCTAACTCTTCCAGCTCACTCGAACTTACTATCGGGTTGTGATCATGCCTATTCATGAATGCTGGATCTCCAATTGGCATTCTTAGGCATGTGGTGGTCACACTTGGTGAGCTGGTATTTGGCCCTTGATTTCTTAGAGGCTGAGCCATCAAGACTTCCTGCTGATCAGATCGTTGAGTCTGATTGCTTAATCGTGCAGTCTGTTGATGGAACTGTCTTGCAGGAGGGCTTCGTGAAAATTGTCCTCTTCCCCTTTCTTGGTTTCCTTGACCTCCTCTGCCTCTGCCTCTGCCTCTGCCCTGATCTCCCTGTGCTCCTTGAACTCCTTTCCCTCTATTCTCCCCCTTTATGTCAGCATCAAGGGTTCGAATGTCTGCAGAAAGTCGATTCACTCCTTGGACAAGCTCATTCAGTTGGCTTTGTGTCTGAGAAATGTCCTCTCGACTTTCCTTGATCTGTTTTTCAGATCTAGCTTCTTTGTTTCGGAGGGCAGTGAGAACAATATCATTCTGTCGTTCCTGATTGACATAAGATTTCTTGAATTCTTGGACTGAGGCTTTCAAGTTTATGATGTTCTCCAGCATAAGTTTATTTTGAACTTCTTAATTTTTCTGCATTTCAAGAACAGCCTCTCTTTGCTTGGTGGATATCTGGAAGTGAATCTCATCTCTGTTCTTCATACTCTTAAGGATTTCTTGAATAATTTCCCTCAGCTTCTTTGTAAGCTCAGCGTTCATAGTGCCAGGAAAATTATTTGCAACTGTGATCATTTGATTCAGCCGAATATGAATGAGGTCGGAGTGAGATTCCAGGCTTTCTTCTATATTCTTTACCATTTTCTTGGATGCTTCCATCAAGTCATCCTTCGTGGGAAGATTTTGGAGAGTATCATTGGTTGGAGGATTGTTAAATGGAGGGGATTCTTTCTGAGACTGATCTTGCATGGAGTAGAGAGCAAGATCAAGACTAAAATAGTCATGTGAGGAGGAGGATGATATGTCTGATAAAGGGGCCTGAGTGTCGATGTCTGGAATATGTGGCTCTATGATTTCAATTGGGACTCTATGATGGGGCTAGAATCAAGAATCGTAGAGGCGGTGGTTTGTGGGAGCAAAGTGAGGTTGACTGCATTTGGTTCTTCAGATACAGAATTTTGGGATTCTGCAACTGGAAATTGATTTACTGGATTAAGAATCACTTCCAACCATCGAGGGAATTCATAGAATTGACTAAATGAGGATGATGGAAAGTGATTAATTCTGAATTGGGTAGGGATAGACAGTACCTCAACTTTATCCTTTAAGTAAGAGTTGTTGGTAATCAACTTCTTGGCAAAGTTGAATCTCCCTGGGAATCCATGAGCCAACACTGAGACTGGATACTCTTTAAAACTCCAGAACATGTGATCCCAAGAGTTTAGGATTTGGGCTTGATGGTATGGAATCATGGGTAGGTATGAGAACATCTGATTGTAGAGATAGCTTCTATACCCATCTCTGCCCACACCAGTGATCTGAAGGTCATCATCATCTTCTTCCTCTTCTCTTTCTTCATTGGAGGACTCCATTATCTCAATGGGCTCTTGATGATCTTTTACTGGTTCCTCTTCATTTCTGGCAGGGACATCATCTTCTGCCATGGAGATATCTTGAGGCTCCCCCTCAACTTGATCATCCTCTTGTAAGATCAATATCTCCCCCTCAAGTGGAGCATCTTCTTGAGTTTCAGGCATCTCCCCCTCGGCTGGTGTATTTTCTATCATAAGAATTTCAGGGATCTCCCCCTCAGTTAGAGCACTGTCCTCTTGACTTGCTCTGGACAGTTCCTTCTTGGAAGCCATACTTTTTGCTTCCTTCTTGAGTACTTTTTCATTTTCAAGAATGTACTTCTTAACCAGCTTTCTCCTTGATTTGCTAGGCTTAGCCTGGCTATGAGACTTTCTTGATTCTCAATTTTGTCTGTTCAATGCCCACTATGCTTCAAGCAGCCTACCTCCTTGCTTGCCATGCTTTGGTCCAGTCTCTACTGAGCAGTAGAGACTCTACGATTGAGGTGATTGATGGCCTTTTGGACTTATGACCAACTTTGTTCTTCTTGAGGATCCGGGATATGGTAGCTTTGATCCTCATCCGCTTCATCTTGTTCTTTGCTTTCTTCTTAGCATCCTCGAGTCTCTATATCGGAGGAGGACTCTACGGGTATATCGATGGTAGATCCTTGAGGCTCTTCTACCGGTTTAAGCCTTAGCTTCCTCTTGCCCTTGCTTTTTTCGGTAAGAGACAGAGGGTTCTTCTTTGTTGATTTCTTTTTCTCCTTCGATCTCCCTGACCAAAGACATGTTTCCTGGAAAGCCTGAGTCCTTCAGATCCCCAGTTCTTCCACTGGATTCTATCATCATTCTAACATACTCAGCTGGGTTCCTCTTCCAATTTTCAAACAGCTGCTGGGTCATTCACCTATTTGGGTTGATAGATTCTCCTTCGTCATCCCCAATTTTGTCACCCAGGGCAGACTGTAGAATAATGCTTATGAATCGCCCATATAGCATCTTTTGAGGGCTTTTTTACTACGTTGAGTTGGTAATCCACTTGTCAATCCAATCGAGCAATAGGGCTCCATAGTTAAGTTATATTCCATAACTCATGGCAGTCATGAGCCTAAGTTGAACTTCATTCACAGAGTTGTGACCTGAGCTCTTACAGCATATACATTTCCCAACTATATCGGCTAGAAATTCATACCTCTGTGGGAACTCCTTCTTCTTGTACCCTTTCACAGAGGGGAGTTTCTTGTGGTGCATTCTTCTAAGTCCCTCTTGGAAGTCTACGCTGTCTAAGAATGGATGCCCTTCATTTCTGAGACCTAGGGCAAGATTGATGTCTTCAGCCTTCAGACTGATTTCCACATTCCTTACTCTCATAGTGATGGTGTCGTGTTTGAACACGCCATTCATGTAGAATTCTTTCACCAGTTTGGGATATATCAGAGTGTCTGCGCCCAAAGCCTCTTTGAGGCATGCCTTCTTCAGTAGCGCCAGAGTCTTGTGAAATTTAGGTTGAGATGTTTTGAACTCGTCAAAACAGAGTCTATAGCCTGAGATAACACTGGATGACACCATTGATTTTCTAACTGGAAGTGAGATTCGACTGAGCTTTCTTCTGAGTTAGGGTTTTTGCTTTGAGAGAGAATGGGAGAGAGATAATCTTTTGAACTTCAGATTTCAAAAATACGATTTTAATTTGTACTTGTAACTTCCCTCTCTCCTTTTTCGCTTAGTGGGACAGGTGTCGACTTTTGCTTGGCTCTACGATTTTGTCAGTTAAGGATTGTACTGATTTGCCCTTGGTTCCTTTAGAGCTAAGCTGTCCTTAGGGAGGACTACGATCGTTGAGGTAGTTTAGTGATCGTTGAGTGTGATCTACGAATGTCGAGTCTGAGCTACGATCGTCGAGTCTGTTCATCAACCGTCGTGTTTGATCTACGATCGTCGAGTCTGTCCATCATTCATTGTGTCTGATCTACGATCGTCGAGTCTGTCCATCATTCGTCGTGTCTGATCTACGATCGTCGAGTCTGTCCGGGTCCTTGTGATGAGTTTTTGTCATAGAATTCTTTTTAAGGTGGCTCAGGAAGGGCCAACCTCTTGAAATGAGTCAAGGGTTAGGTTTGTTCCTGAGGCGCTTATCAGAGGGATTGCTATGTTTTGAAGCTTATCATCACAGGATTTACTCTTGCTTTGTTGATGGGGCTTTTGTCGTCGTTGAGTCTGCTCTACGATGGTTGAGTCTTTGCTACGATCGTTGAGGTGGTTTTATCTCTTCAGTTCTACGATCGTGGACTTCCCTTGATCATGTCTACAATTTTTGAGTTCAGCCTTTGTATCTGTTATGGTTAGCACAATCTAGAGCATATATTTTATGGTTGAAGATTTAGCATTCCTAGCTCACTTATTAACTTAGTAAATTTGGATTCATCTAGAGGTTTTGTAAAAACATCAGCAAGTTGATTTTTAGTAGGGATATATTGTAAAGATATAGTTCCATTTTGCACATTATCCCTAATGAAGTGATACCTTATTTCAATATGCTTAGTCCTAGAATGCATAACAAGATTATGAGTTATTGCTATGGCACTTGTTATCACAGTGAATATGAATAGATTTAAAATCAAACCCATAGTCAGCTAGCTGATTTCTCATCCATAGGATCTCGAGCACAAAGAATTGCCAAAGAACAATGTATTCAAATTTTCCGTAGTTGAAGTGAGACTTCGAGTTTTGCTTTTTGCTAAACCAAGACACAAGTCTGTTTCCTAGCAATTAACGAGTTCCATTGGTACTCTTTTCTATCTATTTTGCATCTGCAAAATCAAAGATCTCGTATATCTGTTAGTTCAAATGAGGATTCCTTGGGGTACCAAAGCCCCAAGTAAGGTGTACCCTTGAGATACCTGAAGATCCTCTTTACAGCAGATAAGTGTGACTCTTTAGGGTTATCCTGAAATCTAGCACATATGTATATGTTGCAAACATTATATGCGGTCTCATTTGGCGATTAGGTATAAAAGAGAACCTATCATACCTCTGTATTGAGTTATATCAATACTTTTACCCTTTTCATCTTTGTCAAGCTTGATTGCAGGAGCAATTGGTGTTTTCATGGGAGAGGCTGATTTCATGCCATACTTCTTGAGTAAGTCTTTGATGTACTTGGCTTGGTTTATAAAAATTCCTTCATCAGTCTGCTTTACTTGCAGTCCAAGGAAGAAATTCAGCTCACCCATCATGCTCATTTCAAACTTGCTCTGTATCAGCTTAGAGAATATCTTGCATAACTTTTCATCAGTAGAACCAAAAAATAATATCATCAACATATATTTGAACTAATAAGACTTTGTCTTTATGCTTTCTAAGAAACAGTGTGGTATCTACTCTACCTCTTGTGAACCCATTTTCAATTAAGAAGTTAGTTAGTGTTTCATACTATGCTCTAGGTTCTTGTTTAAGACCATATAAGGCTTTGTCTAATCTATAAACATAATTTGAAAGAGATGGATTGATGAAACCTGGAGGTTGCTCTACATAGACTTCTTCTTAGAGTTCTCCATTTAGGAATGCACTTTTGACATCCATCTGAAAGACTTTGAACTTCATATGAGCAGCAAAGGCAAGAAAGATTTTGATGGCTTCCAGTCTGGCAACAGGTGCAAATGTCTCATCGTAGTTAATGCCTTATTCTTGAGAATAGCCCTTTGCCACTAATCTTGCCTTGTTCCTGGTTATAACTCCATCCTCATCCATTTTGTTTCTGAAGAGCCACTTAGTTCCAATGACAGGATGACTCTTTGGTCTTGGTACCAATCTCCATACTTTGTTTCGTTCAAATTGGTTGAGTTCTTCCTGCATGGATTCTATCCAACTGGAGTCTTCCATAGCATCCTCTATCTTCTTTGGTTCTATTTGTGATAGGAAGCTTAGATAAAAGCATTCATTTTGAGTAGCAGCTCTTGTTTTGACTCTAGCACTCGGATCTCCAATGATTAGATCCTAAGTGTGATCTCTGGCCCATCTGTTACCAGTTGGGACATCTGTCCTGATGCCTTCTTGTCTTAAGTCTTCAAAATCTATTTCTTCTTCTTGGTGTGGAGGTTCACTGTCTTGCATAGATCTCTCTACGATTTCATTTTGTTGCTCGACGATTTCACTATCTGGCACTACGATCGAGTGTTGGGCTCGACGATTTCATTCAGTGAGTGTGTCGCTGACTATTCTATCGATCGTAGTGTCTAAAGATCTTGTGTTGTCTGAGTCTGTTTCATCGAAGATGATATGAATTGAGACTTCAACACTCAGTGTCTTTTTGTTGAACACTATGTAAGCCTTACTATCTGTGGCATATCCAAGAAAGATTCCTTCGTTCGACTTTCAATGAAATTTTTCGGTCTTCGCTTTCCATTGTTGAGAATGTAGCATTCACAGCTGAAAACATGAAAATAGCTGACACTTGGCTTTCTTCCTTTCCACAGTTAGTAGGGCGTCTTCTTGATCGTAGAGTGTATCAATGATCCATTACGCATGTAGATGCAAGATGTTGTGACTTTCCGCTTGAAGTATTCAGCGAGATGAGCTGCTGCAAGTAGAATTCTTCCGACTTCTATCAAGGTTCATTCTTTCTTTCAAATTTACTCCATTTTGTTGAGGAGTTCGTGGAGCTGAGAAGTTATGACTGATCCCATTGTCTGTGCAGAATTGGTCCATTTTTGAGAAGTCGAATTCTCTGCCATGATCACTCCTTATGGCCTTGATTTTCTCTCCTTTCTCGTTCATCACCAGTCTGAACATCTTGATTAACTGGGAGCTCATTTCATCCTTTGAAGTTAAGAAGAATACCCATGTGAATCTGGTGTAGTCGTCGACTATAACTAGAGAGTATCTTTTACCTCCAAGACTAGTTGTTGGAATTGGCCCAAATAGATCCATGTGAAGCAACTGCAGGAGCTTGTCGATAGAGTTAGTAGTTTTGCTTTTGAATGAGCTTCTGGTTTGCTTTCCAAGCTGACAGGCATTGCATGGCCTTTCTTTTACGAAGTTGAACTTAGGTAGGCCAGCTACGAGATCTTTTGATGCCAGTTTGGACATGCTCTTGAAGTTTAAGCGAGACAACCGCTCATGCCATAGCTTGACTAATTTCTTGGATGCTTTTTCCAGAAAACATATTGTCTCATCTGAGCTTAGTTGACCAAGATCCACTATGTAGACATTTCCTTCTCTTGTCCCGATTAGCTTTACAGCAGATGGATTCAAATCTCTTACTTGACATTGGTTGTTGACCCTTGTTGCAGAGTTGACTGATGCTTAGAAGGTTGTGTTGGAGACCTTCTACATATGCTACCTTGCTGAAAGATACTGCACCATTGCCAGCAGAGCCATATCCTCTTGTCTTGCCCGAGCCGTTGTCTCCAAAGATGACTGAGGGACCCTCCTTTTCTATGTAGTTAGATAGAAGAGCTTTATTCCCTGTCATATGCCTTGAGCATCCACTGTCCAGATACCATGTAGTGATCGTAGAGCTTTTTTCCTGTCAAAATATTGAACCTTCATTTTGGTACCCATATTTGCATGGGTCCTTCTTTGTTAGTGCCTTTGGGGTCCCAAATCTGTTTAATCTTGGGTCTTACATGCATGGAATTATAATAACACTTAGCAGCCTTGTGACCATATTTATTGCATATAAAACATCTAGTATGATGCATGCCAGTGAGTGTATGATGAATTATCCTCCATTTGGACTTGTGTGGTTCTTTAGTTGTCCTTCTGTTAAACTGATTCTCATTCTTCCACGTGTCCTTGGATTTCATAAATAGTGATGAGTGTGCCTTACCTCTACTGTACCTTCCCAGTTGATTCGTAGAGTTGGTCTTGCTTGACTCTACGATTCTTCGAGGTTGGTGAGTAGAGGTTAGGTTACTCTTCTCTTTTATAAATAGTGATGAGGTTAGGTTGTAGAGAAGGTTAGTACTTAGAAGGGCTATTTCAAGCTCTTCTTGAACTTTCTTCTTCTCCTCTTGAAGAAGTGAATGATCTTTAGACAAAACTCTGAACCACTTCATGTATTGATGTAGATCAGTGGTTATGCCATGCAGTGCAGTTCTTAAATCATTTATGTCTACATCAGGTGAGTTGAAGTCAAATACCTCATCGAGACTTACATCATGAATGTTGAGATTTTGTTTGTCCTTTGCATGTTTGGCCATTAAGCACAGATTAGCCATTTGTGGTTCTTCATCATCTCTGAGTCGATTGAGTCATTATGCAGAATCGCTCCATGATCCTCCGACTACTGTGCCTTTGTCTCTTCTGAGACCTTTTGTTTCCTTTGTATTCCTTCTTTGCATGTTGTTTCTTCTTTAGTTCTTCTCTTAGAGGTTTGTTGCAGTTGGCAATGAAGTGGCCAGGCTTCTTGCAGTTGTAGCATAGATCATTTATTTTCTCCTGGCTGCTGTAGTTGATGACCTTCTTTGGCTTGCTGGTTTTGCCTTGACGCATGAATCTTCTCAGTCTTTTTACCAGCATGGCAAGATCTTCATCATCGTCTTCATCATAATCAGAGTCAATCTCAGTGTTAACCTTTGATGCACTTTCAGTTGCCTTGAGAGCAACACCCTTATCCTTCCTTCTTCCTTCTGATAGGGTTTCAGCTCGTTGAGTCGACTCCGATTCAGTATGTCGAGAGATTTCCATATAAATTTGATTGAGCGTCATCTCGTGAAGATTCTTTGACTCTCTTATAGCAGTGGTTTTGGCATCCCACTTGCTCGGTAGGGCTCTCATGAACTTTATGATCAGATCTTTGTTAGGATAGATCTTCCCATATGCTCGTAGAGAGTAAAGCAGAACGTTGAATCTCTCATAGGTGGCAGTCACGTTCTCTCCTTGAACATGAGCGAACATCTCATACTGCTGTGTCAGGAGAGATTGTTTGTTTTCTCTGACTTCTTCAGTTCCTTCATGCATGATCAACAATGCTTCCCAAACCTCCTTAGCTGTTTTTCTGTTGACAACGTTTTCAAACAGATCGTCTTCTAAGGATTGGAACAGGATGTTCATAGCCTTTTGGTCAAGTTGGACAGCTCTCTTCTCGTTGTTTGTCCACTCCTCCTTAACCTTGATTTGTATTCTGTTTGGATCATCAGTGGTTGGTGCAAGCTTTGTTGGAATATAGGGCCCATTTTGAACGGTCTCAAATAGATCTTCATCTATTGAGTCCATGTAAGCTTGCATCCTTACTTTCCAGTTTGCAAATTTATCCTTGTTGCACATTGGTGGCTTCTTTGCCTCCTCCGATTCTAGATTCGCAGTAATGCGTGTGCCATTGGATCTACTAAAGCTTGTAAGTTGTAAATAGATCCTGCTCTGATACCAATTGTTAGTTCCTAGTTGGCACAATAGTTATCTAGAAGGGGGGGGGATTGAATAGATATTTAAAAAATCTTTTCGTTTTAAACTTGTTCTTTAATGATGATTAAAACTTAGTGGAATTTATGTTTGTTTTAATCTTCTTTACAAAGCAGTGGAGTTATGAGAACGAGGCAGTTATAGCAGTTATGGAAGATATAGCAGTTATAGTATGAATGTAAAAGACACGGTCATTTTAAGTGGTTGGTTGAGCACTTAAAGCTCCTAGTCCACTCTTCTACTCAACGAGTAGGATATCCACTAAGGATGTCTTTTACAAACGAATCACATGATTCCTTCTAGACCGGTGATAGCTCAGAACTTCTTAGTTCACTCTTGAACTCTTCAAGTCAAAGCAGACTTGGCTCTCTTACAGATTCACTTAGAACTCTTCAAGTCCAAAGCAGACTTGGTACTCTTCTTCAGTTGATTGATAGATGTTGAGTTCTGGAGGGTTGCTACTCAGTTGTTTTTTAGGACTTGTTCAAAAGAACCGAGTAGCCGAGCAAGCTTTGCAAATTCTCAGATCGTAGAGTTAAGCTTGAGAGCTGTTCACATTGTTTGTTCAATGCTTGCTTAATTCTCTCTCATATGTCTGATTTGCATATATATGATCTTTGAAGACTATCCGTTGGATCCATCCGTTGAGGCATTAAATGCATTTAACTTTTCTGATCTTTGATGGAGACATTTTAGACATCTCTTTGGCGCATTCGCCCACTGACATAGCAGACTGCTTTCTCACCTAACACCTGAAAAGGTGTTTTGCCCCATTACCAATGGTACTTTCCTTAGCTTATTAAATACGCTTCTTGGTTGCATACTAAGGATATTTCATATTACTTTGGGACTGATGAGTACTGCAACTTCTAGAATCCATTCCTCATATGTTGGAATCTGTCTTCACACATATCATGAGGCTCGACATTTTCTGACATAAGACAGATGATGCTCGATGATTTATATCGTGATACTCTACGATTCAGATCGTAGTGACTTGACGCCTTGGTGCTTGATCTGATGCTATTAGTCGAGAGCACTACGATTTCTCTTAAACCTTTCCACACTACGATCTTTGCTTGTTAAGTTCTAAATCTACGTTTCCGAGAGCACTCTACTATCGTTGACTTGTAAACTCTATGTTTCCTTCAGCATACTATGATCGTTGAGTTGGCTCGGCAAACATTGGGACCACTCTACGATTTTCGAAGAGGCCCTTCAAGGCAGACACACTATGATCTTTGAAGCTCTACGTTTCTGCCTTGACTTCTGCAATGTTGATCAGATGATACACTATGATTTCTTCAAAGCCTATCTATTACATCTCAAGATCAACCTAACAGCTTTGATCTTTCTATCTATACATTCTATTACAAAATGATACACGTTAAGAGCTTAGATCAACCTAACAAATTTGATCTATCACAAAGTCCTTGTACATATCTTACTTAAAGGACTTTACAAATAATCATGAGCATATACATTAAAACATCAAATCATAATATGTATTCTCCCAACACATCGTAAAAGCTCCATAAGGTTCGTCCGGAGAGGTTTCGGCAGACCCGAACCTATCTTTACAGTTTTATCCTTCTTGTTAGGAATCAACTCGAATTCCTCTGTCTCCCCAGCAGGCATGACCAATGGTTCCAAACTGCTTTCGGTGAAGGGCTCAATCTCTATCGTCATTGTCTGTTTCTGCTTCGACACCCCTACCCCCGAAGCAATCACTGCATTCCTGTAACATCGTCTAGCCAAGTCCACCTCTCTAGCCACCTCTCCAACTCCATGAGCCGTTGGAAATTTGATTTTAAAATGTGGAATTGAGGTCACAGCTTGCAGAGCAGTCAAAGTGGGCCTCCCCAGAATAGCATTGTAGGCAGAATCTACATGCACGACATAAAATTTACAAGTAATTTCTACCTGTTGGGGAGTCAGATCAAGATAACCCGCAGACTCAATAGTCCCCACCACCTTATTTGGATCATTCATTGAAGCCGTACAAGGGAGCCTCCTGCCTGATCTCCATCTTCCGCCCATCCAGATGCATCCTCTGATAAGTATGGGCGTATAGAATATCCACAGAAGACCCATTGTCGATCATCATCCTCTTCATGTCGACCGAACCCACCTGTGCTGTTACCACCAGTGCTCCTTCATGGGGTTCGATTGGTTCTGAAGGGTAATACTCGTCAATAAAGGAGATTACCGTACCCGGATAAGGCCTGTCAGTCCTCGGTAGGGTACCTGATAAGTGGGTTTTATACCTACTTATCGGATATCAATTCACGCGAACTACGCTTATCTTAAGTACATTTTAGTGTGTTTTTAGTTGCATTTTGTTTATTTTGCATTGCATGTACTTAGAACTCCCTTTGGTGCAAAAGTGCAGGATATGGCATAATTTGGTGATGATAGATGGCATGTGATCAATGAAGGCACAACATGAGGATCAAGTGGAGCAACGAAACCAAGCATTGGTGAATAAAAGAATGAGCAGCAGGACAAAGCAATAGCAGCAGCAGAATGCAGAATCAAAACTGAAGAAGCTGCGAGGCTATATAGGCACAAACACGCTACATGCATGCATCATCAATCGGATTGGACAATCTTGACACACGCATACCATGCGAGAAAAAAACAAGGGGGAGGCGCGTGCAATGCGCGTGATGTCCGAGGTCTTTGAGCTATTTTATTTTAGTTTTTAATTTTAAGGGTTGTAATGATTTAAAAACAATTCTGACTGGTGTCAGACGATTTTATTCAGTAGATTTTACGTGTTTTTCATATTGGAACTAGGGTTTACACTTGGAGAGTATTCCAACGTGAAACCAATGATAGATTTTATATTTTTCTACTTCTTCTTTGGAATTCAGTATTTGTGGATGCTTTACATTATTTTTACTGGATATTATTGAGGACTTGCACGTTACGTTGGGTTTGTAATCAAAAATTGGGTTTGATCGATTCTTTCTTCTATCTTTTAATTATTTGTTTATTGTCCATGTATTGCTTTGATCCCATAATGGCTTTTGGTTCAGTCATGAACTAAACTCCATTATGGGATTCTAACGGATTTTAATATGTAGTTTAATTGATTGCATGACTGCTGGACTGTTTTACATATCATGAAGAATTTCTATCATGGTTGGTTTGCATGCATGAATGCTTGATCACCATTCGTTTTCAGTACTTGTATGTAATTGAAAAATAACATGCGAGTATGGATTGTAATCATGATAACATGCGTATATAGGGCTGTTTTGCATAGCTTTGTATTTTGTGAACCAGATAGACATATACTGTTTCACCGTATGAGTTAAAATAAAGGCTTGTGCTTAAATTCAATATGGTTGCAATTTCGCATAGACATATAGTGATTTTGGTTATATTGATGATTACATGGTGTCTATCGCATGTGGATACTGTGTAAGTAGGTCATAGTACATTGAAAAATGGCTATGTCTATATTAGTGCTCTTGGCTACTTTTCTGTGATATGTAAACAATCTTGCATGATGGTGGAAATTGGATGAAGTATTAAATGAAGTTAGGATCCCATTATTTCCAGATTTGATTCATTATCTTATTATTCTCGATTTAGTCGTTATTTGCAATTAGAGTAATTCACAATTATAATCATTAGTTTAAGCATATTAATATAGTGATTTAATTGATGCATAATGGTTTAAATTAGACAACTTTCCCTGTGGATCGATACTCGACTTACTCTATATTACTTGTTGACGCATGTATACTTGCATGAGTTAGAGCTCTTTTGTTATAGTTAAAAAAAAGGAGGCAACAAGTTTTTGGTGTCGTTGCCAGGGAAAGTCGTTTAAATTTTTATTATTATCATTAGTTTTAAGCTATATTGAATGACTTAGACAAATCTAATCTTATCTCATTTCCATTTTTGCTTTTGTTTCAGGAACTTGAATAAATTTTTATGCACACGCGGTCATTCAACCCCGACTTAACACCTGCTCAGGACAACATAAACGGGAGAGGTTGGAAAGCGAGTGTTCGTAGAAATTTACAAGCACAGTTAGAGGGTACTACATCTAATATGGAAGCCGAGGCACAAGGAGAAGAGCCAAGATAGGAGCATAGGGCTCTGAGAGAATATTCCATGCCTAATATTAATGGATTACAATCCAGCATAGTCAGACCAGCGATAGCACCTAATACATTCGAGATAAAAACGGGCACTATTCAGATGGTACAAAATTTGGTACAGTTTGGGGGTGCCGCTACAGATGATCCGAATGAACACCTGTTGAGTTTTATTGAGATATGTGACACGTTCAGATATTACGGGGTGATGGAGGATGCTATCAGACTTAGGCTGTTTCCATTCTCATTGAGGGATAAAGCGAGAAGTTGGCTTCATTCTTTGCTAGTAGGATCTATAACTACATTGGAAGACTTAGCACAGAAGTTCTTAGCCAAGTTTTTCCCAATGGCTAAGACTGTGAAAATGAGGACAGTAATCTCTCAGTTTGAACAACAACAGGGTGAATCTTTATATGAGGCATGGGAGAGATACAAAGAGATGCTACGGAAGTGTCCGTACCATGGAATGCCAGATTGGATGGTGATCAACACATTCTATAATGGATTGGGATGGCAGTCTAGACCGATTGTAGATGCAACTGCAGGAGGGGCATTATGGGAAAAGAGCTATGAGGAAGCCTATAACCTTATCGAGACAATGGCATCAAACAATTTTCAAAATCCTACATCTCAGATGCCACAGCCCAAAGTTGTAGGTTTGTTGGAAGTGGATGTTATTACTCAGTTGTCGGCACAGATGGCAGCTATGGTGAAGAAAATAGATTCAATAGCCGTGAGCAAAATGAAAACAGTTGCCTTCGTATGTGAAATTTGTGCGGGGTTACACTCGACAGATCAATGTGCTATCAGCTCAGAGTCGGTACAGTATGTGAGCAATTAAAGAAAAGACCAAGGTCAGTTTCAAAACACATACAACCTCAACAACCGTAATCATCCAAACTCCAGTTGGACAAATAATCAAGGAATCAAGAGAATCGGGCCACCTAAATCAGCGATTTCAGCCAACATACCGGTAAGACCACGCTTTTACTCCTAGACCACCTTTTCCGCCGGGATTTTCTCAACAACAACAACATCACACTCCAGCTGCACCTCGGCAAGAAAAGAAATCAGAAATGGAGGAGATGATGATGAAATACATGGCGAATACAGAGGTTATGATCAAAAGCTAAGCAGTGGCTATTAAGAATCTGGAAACTCAGATGGGGCAAATGGCGAACATGCTTAACAACAGGCCCCAGGGTTCATTGCCAAGTAATACAGAAGTAAATCCACGAAGAGAAGAGAAGGAACAGTGTCAAGTAATTACATTAAGGTCTGGGAAAAATGTTGCAGGAACTAAGCATCGCACCGCGCATTAATGAATTATAAGGGGATCATGGCACAAGACGAGGCAGAAAGCGAGCAAATCGCCGAGAAAGGAAATCTGGAAAATTCTGAGGTTTAGCATGAAGAGAAAGATACAGTAAGGTCAGTTGAGAAGCCTATGAGTTCAATACAACCAATTCACCCTTAGGTATCGTATCCACAAAGATTGAATAAATAGAGGGAAGATAAACAGTTCAGTAAATTCTTGGAGGTATTTAAAAAGCTGCAAATCAACATACCTTTCGCCGAGGCATTGAAACAAATGCCAAGTTATGCAAAGTTCATGAAGGGTATATTGTCAAGGAAGAGGAGATTAGACGAGTTTGAGACAGTAGCCTTGACAAAGGAGTGCAGTGCAGTGCTTCAGCAGAAGTTACCTCCGAAGCTGAAGGATCCGGGCAGTTTCACAATTCCATGCACGATCGGTAAGATGAACTTTGATAAATGTTTGTGATCTTGGGGAAAGTATCAATCTGATGCCCTTGTCATTGTTCAATCAGTTGGGATTACCGGTTCCAAGGCCGACAAACATTTCATTGCAGTTAGCTGACAGATCCATCACATATCCACAGGGAATTGTTGAAGATGTATTAGTAAAAGTGGACAAATTTATCTTTCCGGCTGACTTCATCATTTTGGATTACGAGGAAGATAAAAATATACCAATCATACTGGGGAGACCATTCTTAGCCACAGAAAAGACTTTGATAGATGTGCAGAAGGGGTAACTCACTATGCGTGTTCATGATCAAGAGGTCACCTTTAATGTCTTCAAATACATGAAATGTCTAGCAGATGAAGAGGAATGTTTCTGAGTTGATTTGGTGGATCGGTTCTTAAATGATAAAGTAGAGAGTCCGGTAGAGTATGAACCTTTGAGAAGTGTAATTGCTAAAAATTCAGAGTTGGAGGAATTCAGATTACAGGCGTATGAGAATTTGAAGCTGTACAAAGAGAAGGTGAAGCAATGGCATGACCAAAAGATCTTCGATAGGACATTTGAACTGGGACAAAGGGTTTTACTTTATAACTCCAAACTTAAATTCTTTCCCGGGAAACTGAAATCAAGATGGTCTGGGCCATTTATAGTGAAGACTGTCTTTCTGCATGGTATAATTGAAGTATTTAATATGTTTCCGGACAATCCTTTCAAGGTGAATGAACAGTGATTGAAGAATTACTGGGGTAGTGAGGTGGACAAACAGAAAGTCACCTCAATTCTGTCTTCAACATGAGATTCCGAGACGGTTAAGCTAATTGACTATAATTTAGCACTTGATGGGAGGCAACCCATTATTTCTATCTCTATTTTTTTTTCTTTTTCTCTATTCTCTTTATTTATTTAGTTCAAGCTCTTTTGTTAGCTCATTTTCTTCCTTATTTAGGATCATGTGATTAATTCTGCAGAATTAGCATAGTAGCTGAAATTGAATAGGAGCATGTTTGTGCACTAAGATGAAATTGAATAGGAGCATATTTGTGCACTACATTGAAATGAGAGTGATACAATAGACACACATGTTTATCTATTAAATCATACGTTGATAGTGTCTATTGGTGTATTCAGGTGAAGAAATAAAATGCAAGATCGCTTTACAAAGATGAAAACAAAGAAGCATAATTCAATCTTCTATGTGGTAGCGCATGAATATACTATACAACTCGCGTGCCCGCGCACTCCAAATTTCTATACTGAACACATTCCTCGCGCGCCCATGTACGCAACCCATTGAACACTCGCGCGGCCGCGCGCAACATCAGACGTGGAAAAATTTTTAAGTTTAAAAACGTGTTAGAGATCATTTGGGCTCTCATTTGAAAACATAACAGAAGCGCAATCACCGTGCTCTCTCCAAAACGCACGTCTCTTCCTCTCTATCAGTTACACAATTGAAGCCATCAATCTCTCCACCACATAATCATCCACGATTTCTTCCACATTCCACATCTACTCAACCTCTACACTGCAATATAAATCTAGGGTTACTGAGTGGGTGGTGCAGAAACGA
The DNA here is from genome assembly GCA_020205605.1 of Panax ginseng. Lineage (NCBI taxonomy): Eukaryota > Viridiplantae > Streptophyta > Magnoliopsida > Apiales > Araliaceae > Panax > Panax ginseng. The sequence goes on from CM035150.1 coordinate 10,753,875, forward strand.
GTTTGGGCCTATTCTCCTCATCGGTTTCTTATTCATTACCAAGCAAATTATCTTCATTATCTCTAGCAATTGCAAATGGGTCCAAAGAGGGCACGATCTTCCTCTTCCTCATCATCATCTTCCTCTGGCAGTCAAGGGGAGGATATGGTTGATCACACCAAGTTTCTGGATTTGGAAGCCCAGCAGGAGTATTACTGAATTGTGACCAAAACCTTTGTGAAAGAAAGAGGGTTCAAACCTGAAGGGCAAGATGGTCAGCTATGTGACATAATTCGCGAAAGAGGATGGCTTGGATTGACTGCCACGCCCATGCCTACCCCAATGGGAATTGTCAGAGAATTCTATGCAAATGCGAAGGCAACAATGAGTGGGTTATCAGTGGTGCGCGACGTGCAAGTGGATTTCAGACCTCCTACAATCAGGGTAGTTTTCAGGTAAACTGACACACCACCGACTGGGTCTGCGAATTGGGTAGCAGGTGCACATATGGAAACGGACTTGGAATTGGTTATTGCTGAATTATGCGTGTCTGGCACGAAGTGGACTTATAAAGCCGGCACGAATCAGCCTCACATATTTCCCGCCGCAGCTTTGAATCGATATGCTAAGGCATGGAATTTGATTATATGTGCCAAACTAGTTCCTTCATCTCATCAGTACGAGATCACAGCGGAAAGGGAAATCATTCTATGGGGCATTATCACCAAAAAATATATCGATGTGGGTCATCTCATCCATTAAAATATGTTGCGCTATCTGCAGGGAAGCACTACAGTGAGCATTCCACACGCGTCAGTTGTAGCTATGTTGTGTGCTAATCAGGGCTGCCATTGGGACAATGAGCAAATGCAGAACCCAAGCCAGGATATCACCCATGCCACCATTGCAAAATTCGAGGATTGGGAAGGATGTGTACCACACCCGCGTGGACGAGGATTTATTATCCAGCCCACTTTCCCAGAGCCACCGCAGCAGCCTTTTCAAATAGACGAGACAGGCCCGTCAACCAAGTTCCCTTTGCTACTGGGGATCGACAGCTCCGAAGGTTGGAGCGAAAAGTCGACGCCATGTATGACAATTTTTCAGCGTTTGCAACGGGGTTGACAAGGTCATTGGCAGAAGCTTTTGCACAGAAGGGGACAATGCTTGAGTGGCCTCAGTTCGGTAAAGCTGTGCCATATCCACAACCAGATTCACCACCCGCAGAGGGTGGTGCAGCTGAGCATTAGGGGAGTTTTCTATAACCCTTTACATTCATTCACTGGGACATTGAATATTATAAGTTTGGGGGTATTGGGGTAGTAGTATAATTGCACGTAGTATCTGCATGTTAGTTTAGTACTTGCATTTAGTATTTGCATGTTTAGTTTGCATATAGTAGTTTCTTGTCAAAATTTTTTGTTTATTATTTGTGTATGTTTAGTTTGCATGTCTCACAGTTCTAGCTTTATGGAAATTTTGTCTAGCCGATGATGATAGTGAATTTTAAAGGATTTTTGAGTATTTTGGGGTAACATGAGCTGAGATATAATGTTTGACACAAGGAGATTCATAATGCTGTTTAAATGCTTTCGGTTTGCACGGCTTGTTCACAAACACTTGTAGGTATAAGAATTATGTGTTGCATTTCTCGATAGAAAATGTAGTTTTAAAAAAGGGAAATAGGTGGAAAGTGAACTTAGACTGTATAAAACATTGATATTCAAACTTTGAGAAAACATGGGTATGCTATGTATAAAAAAAATAAAAAATAAATAAATAGCAATAACGTGGCTAGTCTTATTTCGGGGCCCTAGCTACTTGAGTAAGTACGCCCGTAGGGGTGTCTTAACACCTAGCGCCCTAAGGTCTTTCATGGTCTTGGAGTCGTTAGTTGAAAGCTCGCTAAGGGGTAGCAGTGTTTGCCTAATGGAATGAGGCATTGCACAGTCATGTAAACAAAAAAGAAAAAAAAAGGAAAAAGTAAAGAAAAATAGAAATAAACACCGCGGGAAAGAGTGAAAATCCCCCTCGTGAGTAGCAATAAAGCAGTTAAGCCCATTGTTGAACCTTAGTTTGTTTTAATATGTTGGAACAGTCTTTGTTGCATAAATATACATGAGTCTTGATTTAGACTATAATTTTCTATTTTGAGCAATTTAGCATGTGTATTCTTTGCTTAAATCAAGTTTTGGTGAACACAACACACACACACACACACAACATCTCTATAGCATTTATGAATTATCTGAGTGTATGACATTATGCCTACAGTTTGGTTTGAATTTGTATTCTTGAATCTGGAAAAATTCGCTGAGGCATTTTGGACTGAAATTCTGTAATAGCTGGAACAATGTGAGACTAGTTGCATCATAATTTAGTTACATAGCATGTAGTTGCATTTTCAGTGTTTTATGTGTATGCATTGCTTGAGGGCAAGCAACAGTTCAAGTTTGGGGGTATTTGAAAAGTGGGTTTTATACCTACTTATCGGATATCAATTCACGCGAACTACGCTTATCTTAAATACATTTTAGTGTGTTTTTAGTTACATTTTGTTTATTTTGCATTGCATGTACTTTGAACTCCCTTTGGTGCAAAAGTGCAGGATATGGCATAATTTGGTGATGATAGATGGCATGTGATCAATGAAGGCACAACATAAGGATCAAGTGGAGCAATGAAACCAAGCATTGGTGGATAAAAGAATGAGTAGCAAGACAAGAATGAAGCAAAGCGGGACAAAGCAAGAGTAATAGCAAGCAGAATGCGAGAATCAAAATCAAAAAAGCATGCTTATATAGAGCAAACAACACGCGCACGTGATCATCACTGATTGGACAATCTTGACACGCATGCATGGCATGTGAGGAAAACAAAAAAAGCCAGCCACGCCGCGATGTCGAGAGGCAAATGAATTTGTTTTATTTTAGTTTTTAATTTAAAGGGTTGTAATGATTTAAAAACAATTCTGACTGGTGTCAGACGATTTTATTCAGTAGGTTTTATGTGTTTTTCATATTGGAACTAGGGTTTACACTTAGAGAGTATTCCAACGTGAAACCAATCATAGATTTCGTATTTTTCTACTTCTTCTTTGGAATTCAGTATTTGTGGATGCTTTACATTATTTTTGCTGGATATTATTGAGGACTTGCACGTTACGTTGGGTTTATAATCAGCAATTGGGTTTGATCGATTCTTTCTTCTCTCTTTCAATTGTTTGTTTATTGTCCATGTATTTCTTTGATCCCATAATGGCTTTTGGTTCAGTCATGAACTAAACTCCATTATGGGATTCTAACGGATTTTAATATGTAGTTTAATTGATTGCATTACTGCTGGACTATTTTACATATCATGAGGAATTTCTATCATGGTTGGTTTGCATGCATGAATGCTTGATCACCATTCGTTTTCAGTACTTGTATGGAATTGAAAAATAACATGCGAGTATGGATTGTAATCATGATAATATGTGTATATAGGGTTGTTTTGCATAGCTTTGTATTTCGTGAACCAGATAGACATATACTATTTTACCGTATGAGTTAAAATAAGGGCTTGTGCTTAAATTCAATATGGTTGCAATTTCGCATAGACATATAGTGATTTTGGTTATATTGATGATTACATGGTGTCTATCGCATGTGGATAATGTGTAAGTAGGTCATAGTACATTGAAAAATGGCTATGTCTATATTAGTGCTCTTGGCTACTTTTCTGTGATATGTAAACAATCTTGCATGATGGTGGAAATTGGATGAAGTATTAAATGATGTTAGGATCCCATTATTTCCAGATTTGATTCATTATCTTATTATTCTCGATTTAGTCGTTATTTGCAATTAGAGTAATTCACAATTATAATTATTAGTTTAAGCATATTAATATAATGATTTAATTGATGCATAATGGTTTAAATTAGACAACTTTCCCTGTGGATTGATACTCGACTTACTCTGTATTACTTGTTGACGCATGTATACTTGCATGAGTTAGAGCTCTTTTGTTATAGTTAAAAAAAGGAGGCAATAGTATCCGCCACCGACATAACCGAATCCAGGTAACTTCGACGCTTCTTCCCAACAAGTTTGCCAGAATTTCCCCCAGTAATGGCATCGACCACATGCCTTCTTTGGCCGTTCAGAGATGTCAATGCATCTTTGAATCGGGTGAATGCTCAACAGGTTCTCAATCCCTCTGCTGGGCTTGTTGAGTTGTTCTTGCCTCAACATACTGAACTAGGGCACCCCCTTGAACCTTCATCTCAATAAAGTCCTTCAGACTGGCACAATCATTTGTATCGTGACCCGAAGCCCGATGATAGTCACAGTTGTGATGCCCCCAAAATAGGTATACAACACCCATTCTGAGTCGCCAAATACATGGTACAGAAAGCAAACTACAACTTCAATAATATAATTGTCGTGCAAAATACGACAACACATACTGTGAGTTTAAATACAAATATTGTCTTCTAGACAATATCCACACTCAAATAAGTCCTCATTACAATTATTCAAACACTATTTTACGAAATAGTGAGGATCTGCTAAAACATCTTTCTAGAACCATCACTCCGCAATTACCCGACTAGTTCTCGCTATGTTCTCACCTCCCCGAGAAAAATGGAACAAAAAGGAAAAGGGTGAGCTCAACTAGCCCAATAAAGAATATTATGACTAAGATAATATACAAAAATTATCGTTAGTCTTCAACAGGAAAAAAATCGATAAAATATAATAGACAACAAGTTTTAGATCAACAATCTGCGGTGAAACAACAATCCATTAGAAGAGTCAAGTAGAGAATGAGTTCTACTATCTTCTAAGATTTAAGTCCATCATCAATTTTATCCCCCTGTAACAACAATCAATATACATCTTTAATCAATATTCATCTTTTGCACCACAGCCAAAGATATTCATTTTATATCACCGGTTGGTCATGTTCATCTCAACACTGCTCATCTTCGCACCACTGGGCCAAAGATATTCATCGATTAATCATTCATCTTTGCACTACAGGCCAAAGATATTCAGTAATATCATCATTTAGGGCTGAGGATGATGATACCTTATTATTCACAATAATAATTAGAGGAAATTCGATTTTATTTATAATAAGTTGGGGTCTTACAACTTCCCCTCCATATGAAATTTCGTCCTCGAAATTGACATACGTACCTGGTGTTTCGAAAAGGTGAGGATACCTCGCTTTCATTTTCGATTCCAACTCCCGTGTCATTTCTTCAATAGCATGGTTTCTCCATAAAACCTTAACTTGTGGTATAACCTTCGTGCGTAGGGACATGCTCTTTCCTATCCAAGATCTTAACAGTACTTCTTCGTGACGTTAAATCTTGGCTATCTCGTCCCGGGTTCTAACGCAATAATATGGTTCGGGTCTTTCACATATTTACTGAAGCATGGATATGTGAAAATATTATGAACACGAGACATACTGGAGGTAATGCGAGTCTATAGGCCACATTTCCTATTTGATCAAGAATCTCAAATGGACCAACAAATCGTGGATTGAGCTTTCCTCGCTTTCTAAATCTTGTAACTCCCTTCCATGGAGCAACACATAACAATACATGATCCCCAATATTAAATTCCACGTCCTTTCGATGAAGATCAGCATAACTCTTTTGTCGATCTTATGAAGTTTGAATACGTTGTCGAATCATTTGGATCTTTTCTGTAGTCATGCGTACTAATTCTGGTCCCAACAACGTTGCTTCTCCCACCTCATCCCAACATACTGGAGAACGACACTTTCGTCCATACAACGCCTCAAATGGAGCAATGCCTATACTTGTTTGATAACTGTTGTTGTCGGAGAATTCCACCAGTGGCAAGTACTTATCCCAACTTCCTTTAAAATTTAGGACACAAAGTCTTAATAGATCTTCAAGGGTTTGAATAGTCCTCTCTGATTATCCATCCGTTTGAGGATGGTATGCCAAACTGAATCATAAATCCGTGCCCATAGCTTTCTGTAAGCTAACCCAAAATCGTGAAGTGAATCTTGGGTCACGATCCGAAACTATGGATACTAGCATGCCATGCAATCTCACAATCTCATTCACGTACATACTAGCAAGACGTCCAAGGGAATAAATCTCACGTATCGGCAAGAAATGGGCAGACTTGGTTAATCTATCAACAATAACCCAAATACATCTATGCCTTGAGAAACTTTGGGAAGACCTGTAACGAAATCCATAGTAATGTGTTCCCACTTCCATTTTGGAATCTCAAGTGGTTGTAATGGACCCTTTGGTACTTGATGTTCCGCCTTTACACGTTGACAAGTTAAACACCTCGAGATAAACTCCACGATCTCTCTCTTCATATTGTTCCACCAAAATGTATGTCGAATATCATGATACATTTTGGTACTCCCAGGATGGATTGCAAACGGTGTGTTGTGTGCCTCCATCATGATTCTTCATCAAGTCAGAATCGTTAGGAACACAAAGTCTGGAGTTGAATCTAAGTATTCATTCTTCATCGATTCTTGCTTCTGGAATAGCACTTTCTTGCACTTTCTTCTTCATACGCATCAGCTCCATGTCCGTAGCTTGAGCAGCTTTAACTTTATCGATTAAAGTCGGTTCTACTCGTATATTCGCCATCATCATGTGGGTCCTTAGAGTCTTTAATTCTACCTCCATCCTTTGCAAGTCATACAGAATGGGCCTTTCCATTGACAATATCGCTTTTCAGATCGCGATATGATCTTCTACTCAACGCGTCAACTACTACGTTTCGCTTTTCGGGTTGATATTGAATAGTGTGATCGTAATCATCAATAGTTCAAGCCACGCGTCGTTGCCGCATGTTGAGTTCTTTTTGGGTGAAGAAATATTTGAGGCTTTTATGGTCCGTATAAATCTCCACTTTCTCCCCATACAAGTAGTGTCTCCAAATTTTCAACGTGAATACGACTGCTACCAACTCTAAATCATGAGTAGGATAATTCCTCTCATATTCTTTAAGTTGTCATGAGGCATAGGCTATGACTTTCCCATGTTGCATGAGAACGCATCCTAACCCTTTGCCTGAAGCATCGTTGTATATAACAAATCCATCCGTACCAGATGGTATTGCCATAACAGGTGCCGAAATGAGTCTCCTCTTAAGCTCTTGGAAACTCTTCTCGTATTCCTCGCTCCATACGAATTTTGTATCTTTCCGAGTCAGCTGAGTTAACGGAGTAGCGATTCGAGAAAATCCTTTCACGAATCTCCGATAATAACCAGCTAAGCCTAGAAAGCTACGCACTTCGGTCACCGACTTTGGTTGCTCCCAACTTTGTACTGCTTTAATCTTTGTCGGGTCAACAGATACTCCATGTTTTGACACCACGTGCCCAAGGAATGCTACTTCCTCAAGCCATAACTCACATTTCTTCAGCTTGGCATAAAGCTTGTTTTCACGAAGCCTTTCAAGTATCAGCTTCAAATGGTGCTCATGATCTTCACGGCTTTTGGAATAGATGAGGATGTCATCAATAAAGACAACAACAAACTGATCCAAATATTCCTTGAATACACGGTTCATCATATCCATGAAAGCCGCAGGAGCATTAGTCAATCTAAAAGACATGACTAAGAATTCATAATGCCCGTACCGAGTTCTGAAGGCAGTCTTTGGAATATCCTCAGTTTTAATCTTCAGCTGATGATATCCAGAACGAAGATCGATCTTTGAAAAGAATTGTGCTCCTTGCAACTGGTCGAACAGGTCATCAATGCGAGGTAGCGGATACCTATTCTTGATGGTGACATGGTTTAATTCTCGGTAGTCAATACAAAGTCTCGTACTCCCGTCTTTATTCTTTATGCATAAAATAGGAGCACCCCAAGGAGATGTACTAGGACGAATGAAACCTATGTTTAACAATTCCAGTAGTTGGACTTTTAACTCCTAAAGTTCAATAGGAGCCATTCGATATGGGGTTTTAGAAATGGGTTTTTGTAGCTTTACCAAGGTCAATAAAGAATTCAACATCACGTTCGGGGTAGACCAGGGAAGTTCTTCAGAAATTCTCTAACAATGAAATATTATTCAAATCTGACTTGTCTTTGTTCAAATCCATAACATGGGCTAAGAAAGCTTGACATCCATTTTTCAATAAACGAATAGCTTTATGGCTTGATATGATAGTGACTGATTTTAGTGGTTTAGTTGTTTGAATTCGTATGACAGGTTGGTTAGGAATATGAAAACTAACAACCTAACGAAAATAATCAATTTTGGCATGATGAGTGGTTAACCAATCAATTCCTAAAATCACATCAAAAACAAGTATCTTTAAAGAGATAAGATCAACAGGTAATGTGATAGTGCCAACTTGGATCATGCAAGATTTATAAACTGTGGATGTAACGAAAGTTTCACCCAACGAAGTCTCCACTGATAAATCAAAGTCTAATTTCTCCGGAGTCAAGTTTAAACGTTGAGCACAAGCAGTAGAGATAAAAGAATGGGTAGAACCGGTATCTAGTAAGGTATAAACTTCGCAAGAGTTGAAGATTATCTTACCCGTAATCACCTCGTTAAGGGTTCCTCGCGTTTTGGCGATCACAACAAACGCTTCTTCCAGAACCGGCCGATTTTGACTTATCCGGGACAGCCCTTGGAGTCACCATCCCCGTTGAACTTGGTTTTGCTACAGAACAATCCCGAGCTATGTGGCCTTCCTTTCCACAGTTGTATACCTTGGATTGTTGTGGACGGTTTAATGATATGTCCCTCTTTCCGCATTTGTAACATCAAATGGCGGTCATTCTCCTCCCCTAGAATTTGTTGTTGGTCTTTGGTCTTCTTCTTTGATGTCTTCCCGTCATTGTTAAATCTCCTCTTTCTGAAATTTCCACTTGACTCACCTCTCCTATTATCATGGCCACGATGACCACCCGAGTGGTTACCGCCTTTGTTCGTATTTTTCCCTCCTCGTTGGTTATCATCTCTCCGATGACCGATGTCACCAGATGACCTCGGTTGTGATCCCTCGGTTGCACATACTCATTATCTCGCTCTAATAATTGAGCCCTGTTTACAACATCTGAATATAAAGAAAATTTATGAGATATAAGATATTTCCGAATCTCAGGCTTTAGACCTCTCAGAAACACCCTTGTCATTCGTTCCTCATTTTCGACCAAATGAGGTGCAAACCTGGATAACTCTGCAAACTTTGCCTCGTACTGGGACACCGTCATGTTGTTTTGTTCTAGTCTGATAAACTCCACCTCCTTCATATGACGAATACTTTTAGGAAAGTACTTGTCATTGAATAGTTTCTGAAATGTTTTCCAAGACATGTTAAGTATAATTTGGTCAGTACGCTTCACAGACTCCCACCACGGTGAGTCCGCCTCACCGCTGAACATAAAAGTGGCGAATGGAATCTTACATTCTCTCCGTGCATCCTAAGACATAGAATATCTTGGTAATTTTTGACCCACCCACGTTTCCGCCATGATCGGATCCGGCTTTCCCTTAAATTCGGTGGTCCCAACTCTTTGAATCGCTTGTTTGTGACAATGGCGCATTGCTAGCATTTCCACCAGTATTACGTGCACGAGTTTCCCTCGTCGGTTTTGCATAAAATGCAAAAACTTCGAACATCCCATCATTCATCATTTGTTCTAGTAGTGTTGTTTACAGGAGGATTATTGCCTTCTCATTACACGCTCTCTCTGGTTTGTAACTAAAGGTTGTTCCTCGGCCTCATACACTCCATTGTTAACGTTCTCGCAGACCATTCTTAACATCGCCATAAAACAAGGGTTAATTAAACAAATTAACATAACATAATATCCCTATATTATGACTGACCAACAAATAAGCTTAGATATGACACACTAGCGAAGGATTTACTCATCTCTCCCCTCCTAGTTTTATTTTCCGATCTCCGCCAGAGACCATATCCCTAAGCTTTGATACCAACTGTGACGCCCCCAAAATAGGTATACAACACCCATTCTGAGTCGCCAAATACATGATACAAAAAGCAAACTACAACTTCAATAATACAATTGTCGTACAAAATACGACAACACATACTGTGAGTTTAAATACAAATATTGTCTTCTAGACAATATCCACACTCAAATAAGTCCTCATTACAATTATTTAAACACTATTTTACAGAAATAGTGAGGACTGCTAAAATATCTTTCTAGAACCATCACTCCGTACCCCGACTAGTTCCTGCTATGTTCTCACCTCCTGAGAAAAATAGAACAAAAAGGAAAATGGTGAGCTCAACTAGCCCAATAAAGAATATTATGACTAAGATAATATACAACAAATTATCGTTAGTCTTCAACAGGGAAAAATCTGATAAAATATAATAGATAACAAGTTTTAGATCAACAATTGCAGCGAAAACAGCAATCCATTAGAAGAGTCGAGTAGAGAATAAGTTCTACTATCTTCTAAGATTTAAAAGTCCATCATCAATTTTATCCCTGTAACAACAATCAATATACATCTTTAATCAATATTCATCTTTGCACTACAGGCCAAAGATATTCATTTGTATCACCAGTTGGTCATGCTCATCTCAACACCTGTTCATCTTCGCACTACGGGCCAAAGATATTCATCAGTTAATCATTCATCTTTGCACTGCAGGCCAAAGATATTCAGTAATATCATCATTTAGGACTGAGGATGATGAAAAATATTTTAACAAAAACGAATCCAGTGATACAGAAGGACAAATAGTAAGGATTCGTATAACAGTTTATCCAAGATCAATAATACTCCATAATAACCAATTTTGAAGCAAAATTCAAGAATAAAGATCAAAACATGGATACAATCAAAGATAGTAACCATAATAGACATCTTGGACAAAAAGAAGAAAATTTCATTTTTCTATTGAATAGTGTCAGATTCGTGAATAATAGTGTCGTATACGTGAATAGTAACCCCGACACAAAAAATTCCAAATTTGATAAAAATTCAGATCAATACTTCAGCATAATGATATTGAAGAAATAATATCATATATGAAGAAAATAACATCCCTTACAAATATTAAACGAAAATAATATTCCTTTTGAATATTGAACGAATATAATATTCCTTACGAATATTAAATGAAAATAATATTTCTTGCGAATATTGAACGAAATAATATTCATACGAATACGAAAAATAATATCTCTTCAGAATATGAAATAAATAATATCCCTTACCTCAAAATATCAGTACTTCTGATCAGAATATCGGTATAAGGTTGAAGGAAACTTGCACTGATGAATAGAAACTCACAAAGTATCTAAATACTCACAAAATACACTCAATAATCTAGAGAGAGAAAGAGAGAAAGTTTATGTTTCTGGTGTGATTTTCAATTCTAACTTAGCCCTCTATTTATAGAAAAATGTTAGCAGACTTGACCTGCAACCTGATGGCTTTACCTGCTACTATTCCCACCCACCACATTTGAAATAAAATTCAGCACATTTCTTCACCAACCACAAGTGGGGCCCACTCAATTCTAGAATTTTTCACCAAAATGCTAAATTCAGATACTTCAACAATTTTTGAACCAGTCACCTCTTAAAATTCATAACAAATCATACGTTCATTTTTAACGGTTCAAAATTTGTAGACATATACTCAACTTATATATGTATAACATATCCAAAAATTACAACGATCCAATGGTTGGATTAAAAATTATAACTCACGCAATATATCTCAAAAACACCTTTGGTTTAATTTTTTAATACCTTCATTAAACAAAAATACTCGATAAAACACCTCAACATTAACTCTTTCATTTTTAACCACAATAAATATATCCAACATTTATATCCACATAAAATAAATATTTCCTTATCATATGAATCAATAATTAATTATTCATAAATAATATTACATAATCACATTTATGACAACGGTAGTGCTCCTAGGAAAGAGGAGCTTTCCAATAAAATTTCTCCTTCTGGCGCCGCAATTAGGGTGACCAAACCTCTCCTCGATGACAGAACTTTCTAGACATTTCCAATAATGCTATCTAATAATATTATTCAAATAATATGAATTATTGATATAATAATGGGAAATATTGTGCGTTGACAATTATTGAAACAACAATAATATAAAATATCAATGCAAAGAATTATTGAATCAATAAAATAAAATATTGAACAAGAATTCATCGTAACAATTATTGAGTAGTGTCTTTTACGTAAGGATCAATAATTCATCAATCACGTGCATCCACGCCAGACATCGTATTTTAACCATTAGGGTATTCCAACAATGTTGTTAATTGGTAACAACTACGCCGTTATTTATAAAAACTCAAACTTGTCGTTTTCTTCATCCGACAATTATTCATTATGGGGGCCCACAAATGATCATGTCAAATGCATTTAATATTCCCCGACAACAAGAATATTCCACGACCAAATGAATATTCCCCGACAACAATGATTATTTTATAACCACTTGCATATTTTATAAATTTTGCACATTTCACCCATAACTAGAGAATTATATCAAATTAATACCTTATTATTCACAATAATAATTAAAGGAAATTCGATTTTATTTATAATAAGTTGGGGTCTTACAGATGACCTTCAGGTGTAACTGTTCTACTCTTTACCATGGATTCCAACGTAGAACAACTAAGGTTTGTGATTGAAAATATCAAGGACACTAGAACACAGCCCTCCTTCTAGCGCCAATGTTAACGTCAAGATCTTTTCACGCGCCTCAATCACGTAACACGGCGTCATATCCCGCATACGATTCAACAAATCAAGACTAAAAGCTTGACGGCGGTCAATGAGTGGGGATAGCTCTGGCGTGAGAGTCAGTACAGGCAATCACAAGGTTAACAATGGAGGATAAAATATCTAGTGACTTGAGAGAGATAATGAATCAATTTCTTTTAGATTGTGTGATCCTTGCTAACATATACTCTCGGTCCGGTTTTCTGTGCCACCCACTACCAACGTGACATACGATCCTCCCACTATGCGGTGACTCCTCGACCGCATTGATGCAAATTCTACCCGCTCCATCCCATCATCGCTTGCCACCGCCGTAATCGATTCGAGTTCCATCCTCATTAATGCCTGGCAGACTATAGTCAATCGTCATCATCTTTCATCATTACCAATCAAAAACAAGTTTAGATATTATTGGTATAATATGGCCCAACATGTAGCATTTTATGGTCTGCCAACGCCTGTAAATTAAGGCGAGGCAAGAGGCACTGGATTTGATTCCATTCAACATGAAGTTTTAATAAATAGTAGTTAGAAACGGATGGCATACACATACTGCAAAAGCAGTTTTTAATATTTTGCCATTATAGTTTTTATTATTAAAGTTTTAATAAGTGATCACCTGCTATTTTTATTTTTATTTTTTTTATGTTTTTTCAATATACAGATGTAAAAAAATATGGATCAGATTGTAACGAAGACACTTCAAATATGTTTGAAATTTAGAAAACTTGAGGGAAAAGAAAGAAAAGTTAAAAAAACAGTGAAATACAAAATTAAACTTTTTTAACAATCTAATATATATATTACTGTTTTGATTTTTAACATTGTTCTTGATACTAGAATTTTTAGAAGTACTAGACGATTAGATTTATCTTCATTAAGATAGTTTTTCATTTTCTTCATTTATTTTTTGTTTTTGTTTTTTTGTGTACTTTCCAAGTTCCAAATGTATTTTTTTTAATTTTCTTTTTTCTTTTTATTAAGAAGAGTTTTCTGGTTTTGCGATCAAACTATATCTTCTTTTTCGAAATATGTCGAAATTTGCGGTTCGTGGCCCATTGCGTTTGCCTTCAGTGGGATTCAAGCTCAGGATCTCTGGAGGGTTAAATGCTTTCTAGGTCACTATACTATAGGTCGGTTTACAAATGGATCACTGAACTTTTTTTTCTTACAGTCAACTCACTGAATTTTAGTTTACTAACACACTGTTACAAAAACCGTTAAGTCAAAGTTGACTTAACGGAAATGATAACGTGACAACTGACTTGTCTAAAAAAAAGCCTATGTGGCAGTTAGTATGCGATGTGGCAGTGATGATGTGGATTTGGAGGAAATTTTTGATGAAAAAATGGAAAAAAATATTTTAAAGTATAATATAAATTATAAAAATTAGCAAAAAAAACACGAAAATAAATAAATAAATAAAAATAATTATTTTTAATAAATATTAAAAAAAGCTGTTTTTTTAAATTTTTATTAAAAAAATTAAAACGCATTTTTTTTAATAAAAATAATTGATTTTTTTTATTTTTTTTAAAAAAAATTAAAACGCAATTTTTTTAAAAAAATAAATATTTTAATAAAAAAAAAAAAATGCAGTTTTCTTTAATTAAAAAAATGCAGTTTTTTAAAAAATAGCGTTTTTAATAAAAGAAAATTTTAATAAAAAACAGCATTTTTTTTAAAAACAACGTTTTTTTTTAAAAAAACAGTTTAAAAAAACAGCATTATTTTAATAATAGCGTTTTAATAATACGCTTAAAAACAGTATTATTTTAAAAAAACAGCATTATTTTTAATAAAAACAGCATTATTTTAAAAAACAGTTTAAAAAACAGCGTTTTTTAATAAAAAAACAACAGTTTATAAAAACAGTTTTTTTTTAATAAAAATAACAGCATTTTATTTTAATAAAAAAACAGCATTATTTTAAAAAACAGTTTAAAAACAGCGTTTTTTTAATAAAAAAACTGCATTTTTTTATTTTTATTAAAAAACTGCATTTTATATAAAAAATAATTTTATTAAAAAAAACTGCATTTTTTTTATTAAAAATATTTATTTATTTTTAAAAATTTGCGTTTTAATTTTTTTTTTTAAAAATAAAAAAACCAATTATTTTTATTAAAAGAATGCGTTTTATTTTTTTTAATAAAAATTAAAAAAACTGCTTTTTTTAATTTTTATTAAAAATAATTATTTTTATTTATTTATTTTCTTATTTTTTTTGCTAATTTTTATAATTTATATTATACTTTAAAATATTTTTTTCCATTTTTTCATCAAAATTTTCCTCCAAATCCACATCATCACCGCCATCGTCAGATATTTCATCGCCACATAGGCTTTTTTTAGACAAGTCACTGTCACATCGTTCATTATTTCCGTTAAGTCAACTTTGACTTAACGGTATTTGTAACGTGTGTTAGTAAAACTAAAAGTTCGATGAGTTGATCGTAAAAAAAAAGTTCAGTATTGACCCACTCTGTAAATAATTTATAAGATGTCATGACCAGAAAGCATTTTAACCCTGGGTTTACGGCTAATCCGTGCTCTCTAGAATTGAAGATCCGAGTTTACGGCTGATGTCTTGTTCTTCCCTTATAACCAAATGTACTTTTCAAAGTTCTCGAGGGATTGTCTTTGTAATTATTCTTACTCCTAAATATATTGAAATAGAGATGGGACTAAAGAGAGACGTTCATAAACCATCCTAATGCGTTTCATATTAGGAAAAACACTTTACTAAAGTGCAAAACTAGTTCCCATAAAATGCCTATATTTCTACTTTCACTACAAATTAAGTGGATGTTGCTTTATTCTATTCTCTTACGCATATAAGCTGGTCTGGTCCATGCATCACAAAGCTTACTTATCAAGCTAAAAACTAAAGGAAAATGTCAATGTATTCTTTTCATACCAAAAATTCTTGATTCTTAATATTAAACAAAATGTACAAATAGATTATTTGATTCCTCACGCTTCTCCATTTCCCCTATAAATTCAGATTTCAGCTGTGTTAAAGGCCAAATCAATAACATTGCTGTGAAGGAAATGTGGGGAGGTGAAGGTGGTCATCATCATTATCATGGACAGTACTCAAACTATGGAGGAGGTTACCCTCCTTCGTGCTACCCTCCGCCTGCCGGATGTCCTCCACCGGCCTATGGACCGTCTGGATACCCTCAAGGCTACACGCACCAGTCTGGATTCCCACAAGGCTACAAGCACCAATCTGGTACATTATATATGCATAGTTAAGTTTGGTTAAGGATTGTCACATTATATATATGCAGGACCATCTATATAGCAAATAGTGGTTATAGAATATTAAAATTATAGGGCTTCACTGGCCATTGTAAGATGATCAGGATTTAAAAAGAGTAAGACTGCAATTCTGTGTTGCGGAACAACTTAAATATTGCAGCAACAGTGTTGCGGAGAAGTCCCCTTACTATAGGAAAATGTTGCATTTATTAAAACAAAACAAGTTCACTAGTTGTGCAGAAAAAAGTTACATCTGTGCCCGATTTTTTCTTCAATATATATTTTCCATTGGTAATTTTTCCTTATCTTGCATTAGAACTTGAAAAACTCGAGCGAAAATAATAGAAAAGGTAAAGAATGTAATCGAGTTATTGTACATGTTGAGATGTTGTTATTTTCTAAGCCTTTTGGACAACTTAATTTCAGGTCATGGATCTAGTGGAGTAGTAGGACTGATTGCTGGGGCAGCAGCAGCATATGGTGCAACACACGGTCACAGTCATGGCGGTTACGCACACGGCGGTTACCCGCAAGGCGGTTACGCGCACGGCGGTTATGGCAGCTATGGCCATGGACATGGGCATGGCAAGTTCAAACATGGAAAGTTTGGGAAGCACAAGGGGTATGGCTTCAAGAAGTGGAAGTGATGATTTTGAGTCTTGGTTAAGACTTAATATATATTTGGACTCTTCCTTTGCTAATTATTAATTATTCTAAATTTCGCAAATAAATGTCACAAGATTATGTTATAATGAGCTGCTGTACCTGTTCATTTCCAGTAGTTAATTTTGGCTTAAAGGGGTGCTTACCAATATTTACCAGACTATGATATTTCCTTTCATGACTTTATTGAGAATCAATTTATGGCTGCAACAAAAGTGATTACATGGTATACAGTTCACAATTGTTTGACTAAAGACGTGACTTCTTCTTAAGTTTTGTAGAATTTTATATTCTTTGTGCTTGTTGGCCTACCGGCTTCTTTTGGGGTTTCAAATGCACCAAAAGTATTTGATAATTTTATTTATTTAACAACAATTTATTTCAAATGACAATTAATTTAACTCACAAATACAGGGTTTAGAGTACAGATGTAACACACCAAAATTATTTGACTAAATAAGTGCTCTCTGATTAAGTTTTGCAGAATTTTCTATTTTTTTGTCATATTGTCTCACTGTCATACAAAAAAAAGTTTCATTTACAATTAAATTTTAGTATGAAAATATACAAATTTAAATTATCCTCAAGTTTTTTTATAATTTTATTATCATACTACCGTTATGAAACTAACAATTTATTATTTTAAGGGTAAATATTGTAATTTAATAAATACGCACACTTAGAGGGGTGAATATATGTAAATACTCAAAATGATCTACAGTGGTCAAATTTTAAAGTTTACTATAGCATGCTATAATCGGACGGTCTAACCCTGTCCGTATTAGTTATGTTCTTCGTCTGTTATAAACGGACAGCTAATACCTGTCCGTATTAGTATAAAAATTTTCTGACTTAAACCAAAATCTGCTGATTTTTAAAGCATATAACAAAAGCAAAAGAACAATAAATCACAATTAAGATTTTTACATTAGTTCAAATTTCTATCCTCTAGTCTAGTAGTCTAATCCACGTCCAATACCAACTAGTATTGGAGACTTTTTTTATTAAACTTAATACACAATTAAATACAATAAAAAGAACTCTATGTTCAAATAAAGCTTTCCACTACGATGGATACCTCTGCCCCCTTTGCACCACTGCAATATTTCTCACCACTGAGACCTTTGCACCTCTGCAACCTTGAAAGCTCTCTATGAGCAAACCCTATCTACTGCTAGATAGACCAAACCCAACATGACTTGAACTCGGATTTCGTTACAAGAAATATATGATTACAAAGAACTCTTACTTCCAGCCAACAAAGAATTAATTAAATAACAAGACTTTCTGAAAATAAACTTTGATAGCTCTCTATTGAAATATCTTTGTATAAGATAGATGCTTGCTTTGATTTTACTGAATTGATGTATCCAAGTCTCTGTACCTGATAAAGCCAATAAGAAGAATATATATAGAGAGAGAGAGAAGGAAGGAAATAACGACTATGACCGGAATTTGTTAGCAAAAAATACATAGATGATAAATCTCTTTAGCCCATGCAGTTGACCAACGGATATAATATGAATAAGTTAGCATGAAAAACTCAATCAATTGGTATATCACAAGATTTTTGCAATTAAAGAGTCCAAAAGATATAAGATATCAATTAATAATTAAAGATATAATATCCAAATCATATATCAGATAGCTAAAATAAAGGAGACATAGTCTAACAGAATTGTTTAGTTAACTCATTTAAAAAGACTCCTTATCAAAGAGCATATCTAACTATGATTCAAAATAGGATAAATATTAAGGAAATATTTAGCAATAATATCTTTTTATCAACTAATGGACTATTAATCAAATTTGGACTAATAAAGAAATTATCTTAAAATAATATGCTCCCTCTAAGTATATGGCTCTCCCTAAATCTATGCATATTAAGGAGCAAAAAATATGACTAAAATGACTTGATCCAAATAACCATATACCAATTCAAACCAATTCAAATACCAAATATCTCTCCCACTTTGTCATTATAAAAAAGAAATCATTAAGCACAAGTTGATAAAAACATAATCATCATTACCCAAATATATCTCCCCCTTTGACATCATCAAAAAGAAATAAGACTATACATATTAATCATTAAGCACAAGTTGATTATCTCTTCCCATTTGCCAATATTAAAAGAATAAGTGCAAAGATAAAGAATATCATTTGCCAATACGATCATACCTTTGTGATTTGTTACCTATAATTAAATTTGGGGGATAATTTTTCACAGTTCGAGATGATCTAGAAGAAGCTGAGCGGTGGTCATACATTCGTTAGATTCAAACTGTGATATATCATCTACTCGTGATCCGAGTGTTCATCTGATTTTTCTTCTAAATCGGACAGGTTTGAGTGTCTGTTTTTCAGTGTCTGTATGTCTGAGTTTTCTACTAAAACGGACGGATCAGGCTGTCTGATTTCAGTTGTCTTTCCTTCTGATTCGGACGACTTAGGCTGTCCGAATTTAGCAGTTTGGCTTCCACGATTTATATTGTTATTTCTTGCATAATCATTATTCTCTTCCTTTGATAGATCATGGTTAAGTTCATAAAAAAATTACAAGTACAAATTCCTCATCATGATTGCCATTTGTATTAAATATGGAACATTTAGCACAATAAAAACTTTAGAATAAATAATATTATGAACCCTTGTGTTAGAAAATCCGTATATCTAATTAAAACATTATTTAAAAAACAATATGAGGTACTTACAGATTCCGTCAAATAATTTATAGGTAACTACTATTCGTCTCTTTTTGACCTTGAGATATCTACAAAATGAACAAATAGTCACTACCTTTTTGGTACCCAAATCTTCTTGAGTCCTTTTGGGTTAGTAGCATATAAATCATATTTCTTTACCCAAATTTGTTTTATTCTAATTTTATTACAATTAGAATTAAAATGACCTTTAAAACCATATTTTCTAAAAGTAACAAACGGTGAACAATAATAAAGTGGTTTAAACCTTGGTTTACTATTAATCATTCTAATATTATCATTAGTTCTATTTTTCACATTTTAATAGGATTATACCCAATTCCTTGTTTATCAAGACTAGACCTTTGTGCCCCTAACATAATATTTAGGTTCTCTTCTCCTTGCACAAATTTAGCAAGATCATTTTTTAAAGATGCTATTTTTGTATTTGTTATTTATCACCATGTTGAACATTCATCATTTTTCCATCATTAAAAGCATCTATGCATGCATCTCTCATTTTCAAATTTTCTTTTAACACTTCATTTTCATTTTTAAGATATTCATTTTCTTTTCTCTCTTTAATAAACGACTTAACTTTATTCATTAGCTCATTTACACAATTCCTAAAATAATCAGTTTTCTTTTTGAGCTGTTGATTTTCATTTTGTAAAGCAATATAATCAGACATAGATATTTCAAAATCTCTATGAAAATTTGTTACCTCAAGTTGATCATCATCTTCTAGTCCCATGAAACAGAGTTGGACAGTTTCTTCTTCTTTTTTCGTTTCGGACTTATTCACTAGAGTTGAGCTACCTTTTTTATTTTTCTTTTGTTTCTTCCTTTGAAGTAGTCTCTCAAGTTTTCTTAAGAGCATTTCAATTCCTTCATCAAAATCTTCGTGATTACTTTCATTGTTGCTCTCGACTTGAAGTGCCAATGTCTTCTTTATTGGTGCTTCATCTTCTTCATCATACCTTCTTAACTGATTTTCAAATTCTTCAAGCTTTCCAAATAAAGTGAGAGTTTCCATTGTACTGATTGTTGTTGAATCTTGAAGAGTTGTAACATTTGGTGCGAATCATTTAGGCATGACTCTAAGTATCTTTCTGTTTATCTCCCTTTGATCAATTTTTCATCCCATCATACTTAGAGAGTTCATTAGAATGAGGAATCTAGCTTGAGCTTCTTGAATTGTTTCATCTTTTTCTAATTTGAAGAGTTCATATTCTTGCATCAACATACTTAGCTTGACTTCCTTCACCTTAGTAGTTCCCTCGTGGCTCATGATGATTGTATCCCACATTTCTTTTGCTGTGTTGCACGATGATACTTTATCAATTTCAGCTTGGACCATTTTTCTTAACAAGGTGTTCATGGATCTTGAGTTGTAAGAAAACATGTAGCTTTCATTTTCATCCATGTCCATGAGAGTCTTGAGTCTACCATCATCATATCTAAGAATGACAAGGCCATTTTTAACTACCCACCATTGCCATGGGTCTCTCTTGAGATAAATCTTCATTCTAAATTTCCAAAAGTTGAAGTTCTCGCTTCCGAGCAACAGAGGTGGTCGACTTGTAGATTGACCTTCTTGAAAATAGAGGTGTGCCATAGGATCTTTCCCTACAACCTGTAAAGATCAATATTAGTAGAGCCTTGCTCTGATACCAAATGTAATTCAGTAAATACGCACACCTAGAGGGGGGTTTATATGTGTAAATACCCAAAGTGATCTACAGTGGTCAAATTTTAAAGTTTACTATAGCAGGCTTTAATCGGACAGTCTAACGCTGTCCATATTAGTATAAAATTTTTCCGACTTAAACCAAAATCTGCAGATTTTTAAAGCATATAACAAAATCAAAAGAACAGTAAATCACACCAAGATTTTTACGTGGTTCAGCTCCTTTCCTCTAGTCTAGTAGCCTAATCCACGTCCAATACCAAATAGTATTGAAGACTCTTTTTATTAAACTTAATACACAATTAAATACAATAAAAAGAACTCCTTGTTTAAATAAAACTTTCCACTACAATGGACACCTCTACCCTCTTTCCACCACAACAACTTTTCTCACCACTGAGACCTTTACACCTCTGTAACCTTAAAAGCTCTCAATGAACATACCCTATCTACTGCTAGATATACCAAACCCAACAGGACTTGAACTCGGATTTTGTTACAAGAAATATATGATTACAAAGAACTCTTATTTCCAGCTAACAAAGAATTAATTAAATAACAAGACTTGTTGGAAATAAACTTTGATAGCTCTCTATTGAAATATCTTTGTATAAGACAGATGCTTGCTTTGATTTTACTAAACTGATGTATCCAAGTCTCTGTACCTGATATAGCCAATAAGAAGAATATATATAGAGAGAGAAAGAACTAACGGCTATGGAATTTGTTAGCAAAGAAATCATAGCTAATAAATCTCTTTAGCCCATGCAGTTGACCAACGGATATAATATGAATAAATTAGCATAAAAAACTCAATCAGTTGGTATATCACAAAATTTTTGCAATTAAAGAGTCCAAAAGATATAAGATATCAATTAATAAAGATATAATATCCAACAGATATTATAATATCAATTAATCAGATAGGTAAAATAAAGGAGACATAGTCTAACAGAATTATTTAGTCAACTCATTTAAAAAGACTCCTTATCAAATAGCATATCTAACTATGATTCAAAAATAGGATAAATATTAAGGAAATATTTAGCAATAATATCTTTTTATCAACTAATGGACTATTAATCAAATTTGGACTAACAAAGAAATTAACTTAAAAAAATTAGATCAACCCAAACAATAAAATCCATTTAAATAAAAGCTAATAAAATTGTCATCATTAAAATCATAAACCAACAAATATGAAATAAAAATATAACGTTAAATTTATAAATTTTGTAAAATACGACATTTTTCATAGAATCAGGAAGAACATATATTTGAAATCTCAATTAGCCCCACTACCGTTCTTTCTTCATAGTAATTATTGCTTGCAGATTTTTGGTGTTCTAATTTGATTGTTTAGTAGGTTTATTTACAAGAACTTCAAATAAAAATCATAATTAAAAGTAATAGCAAGCAACTAGAGTTGGGCACTTTTAGGAGAAAAATGAAATTATTCTTGCATCTTAACTTGGACACATGGCTAAATTAAGCACTTAAATCTTAGTTTTAAAATTAAACACAACTTATGTTTGTTTGCAAAAATAATGTGTGGAATAGAATTATTTGTATTAATCTAGCTATTATCATTTCGAACTATTTTATCTAATAATTAGTTTATTATTTAGTTTTTGAACTATTTTTGATTATTTCTAAGGTCATTTAATATCTCTATCGACGACGGGGGAATGATGGTGAGGATATTCCCTTTCTTAAATGTGTTGTTTCTACCCTTTTTAGATTTTTCTCTAATGTTTTATTTAAAGGATGAATTTTTTAAGAAAAAATTGACATAAATGCCGATGATGTAAGACCCCGAATTTATTGAATAAAGATTAATTTTCTCAAAATTTTTTTTTAAAGTATTATGGTGTGGATTTGATATAATGTTATAGTTGTGGGTAGTATTTATAAATTTTGCAAAGTATGCACGTTGTCATAAAATATTCGATTGGTCGGGGAATATTCGTTTTAATAGGGAATATTCATACGATGGCACAATCATTGGTGGATCCCATAGCGTAATTATTGTCGAAATGAGAAAATGACAAAAGTATCTTTTTATAAAATAACGGCGAAAGTTTTACCGTTAACTGTTGAAATACCCGGTGTTAAAAGTACAGTAATATGCGTGGTTGTATAGTAGCACACAGTATTGATTATTGATGCTTACGTGAGAAGTCACTCAGTTTTGTTCAATTATTGCAACAATAATTGCTGCATAGTATCTCACGTTAATTGATTCAGTTATTGTCAATATTTTCTAAGTGTGAATTTTGGTTAGATCGTGTGCAATTTTTGGGACATGTGATTGACAAAGACAGAATTTCAGTGGATCCATCAAAAGTTGAAGCCGTAATCAATTGGGAACAACCAAGGACACCTTCGGAGGTGAGGAGTTTCTTGGGACTGGCTGGCTATTATAGACGGTTTATTCAGGACTTTTCCAAGATTACCACTCCGTTAACAAATTTGACAAGGAAAGTTGTAAAATTTGTTTGGACGGAGAAGTGTGAAGAGAGTTTTCAAGACTTGAAAAAGAAGTTAAGTGTGGCACCTGTGTTGTCATTACCAGATAATATAGGAAACTTTGTGGTGTATAGTGATGCCTCACATAAAGGATTTGGTTGTGTTCTTATGCAGAACGACAAAGTTATTGCATATGCATCAAGATAACTGAAGGACTATGAGAAAGGGTATCCGACTCATGATTTAGAGTTGGCTGCGGTGGTATTTGCTCTAAAGATATGAAGCCACTATCTCTATGGAGAAAAATGTGAGATCTACACGGACCATAAGAGTATGAAGTATATTTTCACTCAGAAGGACCTGAACATGCGTCAAAGAAGATGGATGGAATTGATAAAAGATTATAATTGTGAGATATTTTATCATCCAGGTAAATCGAATGTGGTTGCAGATGCTTTAAGCAGGAAAGGTCGAAAAAAGTTGATGTTGATAACCACTCAGGAGGAGCTTATTTCAGCAATGACAAAGCTGGAGTTGGAAATAAAATTTCCAAAAGAATTCGATGAACGAATATTCTAGATAGAAGCTAGTCCAACTTTGGTGGACAAAGTTAAGGATGCTCAACTACAAGATGAAGAATGTGGGAAAATCAAAGAGAAAGTGGTTGAGGGTAATGATGTGAAATACAAGATCGATATCGAAGGACTAATCAGATTCGAGGGAAGAATTTGGGTTCCAGATGTACCAGATATTAAGGAAGAAATGTTGATCGAAGCTCATAACTCAAGATACTCGATTCATCCAGGAAGTACGAAGATGTATCAAGATTTACGACGACATTTTTGGTGGCCAAACATGAAAAGAGATGTCGCATAATGTGTTGCGAAATGCTTGACATGTCAAAGAGTCGAGGCCGAGCATCAAAGACCAAGTGGATTACTTCAGCCGTTGGAAATACCGGAATGGAAGTGGGAACACATCACAATGGATTTTGTGGTGGGTCTTCCAACTACTTAGAGAGGATGCGATGCGATTTGGGTGATAGTGGACAGACTAACAAAATCAGCACACTTTTTGCCAATAAAGATTAGATTCAATCTTGATCAGCTGGCAAAGTTGTACATTAAAGAAATCATTTCGAGACATAGAGTTCAAGTGTCAATTGTATCAGATAGAGATCTGTGATTCACGTCAAATTTCTGGAAGAGACTACAAGAATGCATGGGAACACAGTTGAGAGTGAGTACGTCATATAATTCGCAAACAAATGGCAAAAACGAACGAACAATCCAAACATTGGAAGATATACTTAGGGCATGCATCATGGATTTCAAAGGGAGCTGGGATGAACATTTACCATTGGTGGAATTTGCCTACAACAATAGTTACCACGCAAGCATCGACATGCCGCCTTACGAAGCATTATACGACAGGAAGTGCAGAACTCCATTGTGCTAGGATGAAGTCGGTGAACGCCAACTGTTAGGACCGGAACTGGAACAGCAAACTGCTGAGATTGTTAAACTCATCATGGCAAGATTAGTAGATGCTTAAGACAGACAGAAGAAGTATGCTGATCAACACAGACAAGATCATGAGTTTGATGTAGGGAATTACATGTTCTTAAAGGTTTCTCCTTGGAAGAGGAAAATTCATTTTGGTAAAAAGGGAAAGCTAAGCCCAATGTTTATTGGACCCTTCGAAGTGCTGCGAAGAGTAGGAGAAGTGGCTTACAAAGTAACTCTACCTCCAGAATTGGAAAACGTTCACAATGTTTTTCATGTTTCGGTGTTACGACCGTATAAACCCGATTACAAGCACGTGATCAAGTAAGAACCATTGTAGTTTGATAAGGACTTGTCTTATGAGGAAGTTCCTATCCAGATAGTTGACAGGAAAGAACAAGTGCTCAGGAATAAAGTAATACCTTCTGTGAAGGTGATATGGAGGAACCACAATGCTGAAGAAGCTCGTGGGAACTGTGACACCCCCAAATCCTGGTACTTCATTACCTCAAGATTTGGCGTTCACTTAATCAAATCATTCATATCTAACTACCCAATCATAATAAAATTGAATAATAAACCTTCTCTTAAGGGATTACATTAATAAAATCTCTAGGTTATCTAACTTTTAAATACAATCATTCAAATGCAGAATTTAAATAAGTTCATTACAATATTTCAAATAAAGTCTGATAGTAAAATATCAAAAATGATTACAAGTCTTCAGTACTTGTTCATCTTTCCCTTTCCCTTACTGGTGCTAGGTACGTCAACCTTCTCAACTTTAGTTGTAATATTTATATAAGCAAGAGTGAGCAAATAAAGCTCACTTGAAATGAAATTGAATAAAACTTTACAACTTTACATTAACAGCCAAATAATAGGCTCAATAGAACTGAACAATATGTTCTATTAACATTCTGAATTATACAACTGAGGGTCTAATGACCACGAACCACGTCCATAGTTATAAGTACTCTTTCAACTTAAACTTTAACAGTCATAAGACTATAAGGACTCCATGTACTTCGGGGGATCAGCCCTTCATACAATGTATTGTGCACAAACATTTCAACGCTAAGTGTAAACCCCTAATAATAGGGTTGTTCATCTCAGTATTTAGAGTACAAGTCCGCACCAAAGAAAGTTTGTTTTGGATAAACTTTCAAGGGTAATTTGAAGTTTAACGATCATCAAATAGGGAACTAGTTGAATCAATAATGCTTGATAACACAACAGTTATTTAATAACAACATAACATAGAACAATTGAGAATCACGGGTGAACTGACTATATTCTAAACTCATGCTTGAAAATAACTAGAGAGCATAAGTATTGATCAAAATGAAGAAAATGATAAACCTTGGCTTGAACAATAATAAGCTAGGTCTGTGATCTTGCCAAATTAGAAATTTAGTTACCGAACATGCACTAATTGATAGCAAGCTGGAAACAATTCTTACTCCACATGGTAATAGACTATACAAAGTGATTGAACAATTCAACACAAGGAATTAAAGTTCAAGAAACATTTATTATAAAAGAATGAACTGGAGAAACTTGTTTAACTGTAAACAAGTTAGAGTAAGCCAACAATGATTAGAATTCCAATAGCTTAAGATTAAAACATGCTCAATGTAAATAGATAGGTTTAGAAGTTTGCACAATTATTATAAAGGTAGAGTTAAAGAACTTGCCTCGAGCGTAAACTATAATATTAAACTCACGTTCACCTACATATTGGTTTAGAATCACCATCTATTAGATATACTAACATTCACATTCCAACATAACACGCATTTCTAGTTAGACTTATTATTTTAGCACAAGTCTTAAGCTACCATACAAATATCAGAAATTATAAGTGTTCACCTTCACAACACTTGTTTACTATTCATCATACTCACTAAGTTCTAATATACCACGTTCATCACTTACTAACCATTTGAAACTTTGAAACTACTAACCATATAGCACGATTATGTTTTAGCTATATTATTATATGTTTATTATACTAACACATCATTAGACCAAAGTATGTCGCTATTACTGGAGGCTGCAGATATGATATGAGTTTACGCCTCGAGATCGTAGTGTATGGCGCGATTTAACGCTTACTGAATTCAAGTAATTTTAGCCTTTCACACTAAAGATAAATGCACTTATTTAGTACTGCATCTTAAGAGTGTAGTCGGCTATGAGCAGATGGCAAACTTTAGCCCAACAAACACGAATTTCACCCACAAAACAGTACTATTAACATATAAAATAAATATAAAACTATCATAAACATGATTGCTAACATATTCATCAACATATAACAATTTAACAACACTTCTAACTATTTTAATTTCTCAAATTTCTCGTTTTCATATACAAACTCCATTTTTGAGTTTCTTCACAAAAATCAACACTGTGATTTCAATTCCTCACCAAATTACTTCGTTCAAGTTCCATTATCTTCGTTTCTTAATGAACTAGCATAAATAAGCTTCAATTTACAGTTTATCATACTTATTGACCATCATAATTGGTACTTTTACAACACATATGAGAAAACATATACTGTCATTACTTTTTCTACTATAATACGAAAATTAGCATACAATTCTTGTTTAAACACAAACTCTAATCATGATTAACACATACAACTATAAGTACTTAGTAACATAATCATCATAATTGAATTATATAGCAACAATTCTAAACATATGAAATTCACAGAGTATAAAAATTATTGCCGTAAAACTCATATATATATATATATATATATAATGATAAAACTATAAATAATACCTTCAATTAGCTGGATAATCTTTACTAACAACACTGGAATTGCTTTGAAGTCACAAACTTTCTCTCAATTCTCTCTTAGCCTCTCTCTGAAAATCTCAGACTTAACAATTGGCCAAAACCCAACTAATAAACCTTATGCGTAAAACAAAATAAAACTGATAACCTTAATACGCTAAACTTAATAAAATGTCAGTTACAAAAACAAACGTATTAATTATAAATATACTATATTTATAATTTTAATTTATTTTATTTATATTATTATAAATTCAAATTTTAAAAATTCAAAAGTCATAAGGCTCGTTTGGCAAAACTCTTTAAAATTAAAGACTTAATATATTTAAGTCTTGTTTGAGTTAAATCAATTTAAAACACCTTAATTATTTTAATAAAGAATTTAGTTTATAATTCATAATCACATATTATTTATTTGGATTTTCATATCCAACATTAATCAATAAATTAATCAACCATACTATATTTTAAATAAATATTCCACTTAAACAATTATCACTTAAACAATTATCACAAAATTATAATTTCTTTATAATTTTATTTAATAACTTAACACACCAATTTAAATTATTAAATTAAAGAACAATATAACCTCTCATGTTATATTACAACTCTCTAAATTATAAATAAATTTAATTTAGAATATTATCTAATAAATTTAATTCATAAATATTTACTAATAATAACCACATCAATAAAATATTTATTTCATCAATTTCAACAATAAACACATCAAATAAATATTTATATAATTCAATAAATATTTAATATTACAATTTGAAATTCCGGATTGTTACATCCTTCCCTTTTTA
Source organism: Panax ginseng (assembly GCA_020205605.1). NCBI lineage: Eukaryota > Viridiplantae > Streptophyta > Magnoliopsida > Apiales > Araliaceae > Panax > Panax ginseng. The sequence goes on from CM035150.1 coordinate 10,782,554, forward strand.
CAAGGATTATGTCCCCAGAATCACAACTCAAATAATCAAATCGTCACATTCTTCCCTTCTTACAAAGATTCTGTCCCCAGAATCGAAGACATAGATTAAACAAATAACTCATGGTAATTTTTCATCATTTCAGCTTCGAGTTCCCACGTTGCCTCTTCGACATTGTGGTTTCTCCATATCACCTTCAAAGATGGTATCACTTTATTTCTGAACACTTATTCTTTCCTATCGACTATCTGAATAGGAATCTCTTCATAAGACAAATCTTTACTGAACTGCAACGGTTCATACTCGATCACATGCTTGTAATTGAGTTTATATGGTCGTAATACCGAAACTTGAAAAACATTATGAACGTTTTCCAACTCTGGAGGTAGAGCTACCTTATATGCCACTTCTCCAACTCTTCGCAATACTTCGAAGGGTCCAATAAACCTCGGGCTTAGCTTTACTTTTTTATCGAAACGAAATTTCCCCTTCCAAAGAGAAACTTTTAGGAATACATATTTCCTACGTCGAATGCACGATCTTGTCTATGTTAATCAGCATACTTTTTTTGTCTGTCTTGGGCTACTACCATTCTTGTCTTGATGAGTTTGATAACCTTAGCAATATTTTGAACCACTTCTAGTCCTAATAGCTGGCGTTCACCGACTTCATCCCAGCACAGTGGAGTTCTGCACTTTCTGTCGTATAATGCCTCGTAAGGCGGCATGCCGATGCTCGCGTGGTAACTGTTGTTGTAGGCAAATTCCACCAACAGTAAATGTTCTTCCTAGCTCCCTTTGAAATCCATGATGCATGCTCTCAGCAAATCTTCCAACTTTTGGAGTGTTCGTTCGCTTTGGCCATCTGTTTGTGGATGGTATGCCGTGTTCATTCACAATTGTGTTCTCATACATTCTTGTAGTCTCTTTCAGAAATTTGACGTGAATCGCAGATCTCTATCTGATACAATTGATACTGACACTCCATGTTTGGAGACGATCTCTTTAACGTACAATCTTGCCAACTTACCAAGATTTAACTTAATCTTTATTAGCAAAAAGTGTGCTGATTTCGTTAATCTATCCACCACCCAAATCACATCGTACCCTTTCTGAGTTGTTGGAAGACCTACCACAAAGTCCATTGTGATATGCTCCCACTTCCATTCTGGTATTTCCAATGGTTGAAGTAATCCGCTTGGTCTTTGATGATCGGCCTTCACTCTCTGACATGTCAAGCACCTTGCAACGCATTCTGCAATGTCTCTTTTCATATTTGGCCACCAAAATGTCGTATAAATCTTGATACATTTTCAGATTTCCGGATGAATCAAATATCTTGAGCTATGAGCGTCTGTCAAGATTTCGTCTTTAATCTCCAGTACCGCTGGAACCCAAATTCTTCCCTCGAATCTCAGTAACCCTTCAGTATCGATCTTGTATTTTTCATCACCACCCTCAACCACTTTCTCTTTGATCGTTTTGCATTCTTCATCTTGTAGTTGAACATTCTTCACTCTGTCCACCAAAGTTGGACTAGCGTCTATCTGATATAATTTTTCGTCGGTTTCTTTTGGAAATTTAATTTCTAACTCTAGCCTTGCCATCGCTGAAATAAGCTCTTACTAGTTGGTTAACAACATCAACTTTTCTCTGCCTTTCCTACTCAAGGCATCTGCAACCACATTAGCTTTGCATGAATGATAAAAGATCTCACAATCGTAATCTTTTATCAATTTCATCCATCTTCTTTGACACATGTTCAGGTCCTTCTGTGTGAAAATGTACTTCAGACTTTTATGGTCTGTGTAGATCTCACATTTTTCTCCTGTGACATCCCAGATTTTTAGAATTTATAAATGAGAATTTTATAAATAAAAGTATTATTTATGAGATATGTTGGGTGTGAGTATGTGTATGTCTTATATTGTAGAATATATGAATTGATGTGAAGAGAATGTTATATATTAATTTTAATATATATAAATATTTAATTGAATTATTTATTGAGTTAAATAAATAAATTTTGTTTTGATTATAGAGTAATGTAATTAATGTAGCAGATTAATTAAATGAATATTTAGTATTTAATTTAATTAATATAATAATTTTTATGTTATAGTTCTAATTTAATTGAGATAATTAAATTAGATGAGTTATGTGATGATTGTTACACAAAATTATAATTAACAAGTAAATATAATTATGTGACAATTTGATGAGATTGATTGATGTTAAAGCTATATTACGAAAGTGGAATCACATGAAAACTCTTTGTAGATTTCTTGCAATATGTCTGCATTTTAGTAAGGGTCGGTCCAGAAGAAATATTACATCCCGAGAAAATCAAAAGCTATTACGGTTTTCGACTTTGAAAAATTCATATAAATTCGTGTGTTTTGAATCTAAAAAAACTTAAAACTGCAACGTTGTAGATATGGAAGTTTACTAGTAGACTCGCGAGATTGAGCCATTTTATGGACCAGATCATGTCCAAAATAAATTGTTTAGTAAGGATGTCCAGAAAATGAAATTTTCTAGACTAGTTGATGAATTCTGAATCTGGTTTAGATGGATAAGAATTCGACTTTAAGGCCTAGATGAGGTTGTAGTACAACGATTAAGGGTTAATTCTATATAAGAAGGAACAAAAGCGGACATGTATCGAGCGAGTTACGTTAAAAAGCGAAAAACAACGTTTTGTTAAAGAAATTGTGAAGATGAGTTTTATAATTTTGTTTGAATTAAGATTTTGGGTGATGATATATTTTGATGATTAAAAATATGTTTTGACATATGTAATGAGTATAGATATGTGTTATCATATTCTATGCATAATTAACCATTTAAGATCAAGAGTTGAGATAAGTTAATGTGTGCACATAACGTGCTCGATAAAATGCCTAAGAGTAATAGTGTTTTCTAAACTTTGGTATACAAAGTGTCTAACTAATGGCTAATATTAGATATCTAAGTATGAAAAGATGATAATACAAGAATAATAATGGAAAGAAATCGAAAAGGGTAATTTTTGATTTATGAAGGAAAATTAAACATGTAAACTATTGTAGTATTAAAATGATTCTGAGATATTTAGATGTAAAGGTTGAAGGTTTTGGGAACGAAGATAGTTTGTAATAGAAAATTTTAATTATTCTGCAAATTTCAATGGTTGTATTATCGTTTAATGATGTAAAATTAGAGGTTGAATGTATTATTACGGCCATCAAGTCGAGAATAAAATTTTATGAATTTTGGGAATTAGATTCGGTTGGTATCAAAGTTGATAGGTTAGAAACCTTAGGTAAGAGTACCTTAGGCTATAACCTTAGAGAAGAGAGGTGAAAATAAGGAAGCGAATAAGCTCAAATAGTTTGAACAATAAGAATGTAAGACCAAAAATTTTTTAAATAAAAAGGAATTTCCTTTATTTATTATTTTGAAATAGTAAGGGTGGATTTGATTAATGTGGTTAGTTATGGGTAAAATCATAAATATTTTAAATAAGCAAGTGATGATATAATATTCATTATTGTCGGAGAATATTCGTTTGGTCGTGGAATATTAAATCTTTGTCGAGAATATTAAATGCGACAAGTAGCGACCATGTATGGGCCCCATAACGAAAAAGCGATTGGAGGAAGAAAGCGACAAAAATAAGTTGTTTAAAAATAGCAGGCGTAGTTATTTACAGATTTACCTTTGTTGGAATACCCGGTGGTTAAAAACACGATGTCTGGCGTTATTGCCTTGCGATGGCACTGCAGTATTGCACCAATTATTGATTCTTACGTGAAGAAGGCACTACTCAATAATGGTTACTGATAATTCTTATTCGATATTTTATTTTATTGATTCAATAATTCTTTGCGTTGATATTTTATATTCTTTGTTGTTTCAATAATTGTCATTTACAGTATTTTTCATTATCGAACCAATAATTCATATTATCTCGAATAATATTATTAGATAACATTATTGGCAATGTCTAGAAAGTTCTATCTAAGGAGAGGTTTGGTCACCTAATTGCTGGCGCAAGAAGGAGAAATTCTTATTGAAAAGCCCTCTTTCTCTGAGGGCGCTGGTTGTCAATATTGTGATTACGTAATATTATTTGTGAATAATTAATTATTGATTCATATGATGAGGAAAATATTGATTTTATGTGGATATAGATGGAGAAAATTTTTATAGTGACAATTGTTGAAAATTAATATTTTATCTTTTTTGATAAAATAATTCATTTAAATATATTATTTTAATAATATATTAACGATGATATTTTTACGATGGATGTGGGATATATGAGTATATGTGGAGGAGGAGTATTTTTGTTACCAAAATGTTTAAAACATATTAAACATGTCGGTGGACCCCATTTATTATTTGAAATTTGATTATAGCTTTGTAAAATCGCCCATTTGTGGATTTGGTCAATTTACATTTGGAATTTGGAAAAACTTTCTTACGTAAAGTTGTATAGAATTGAATTTCCTATAAAAATTAGCGAGATTTGAATTTTACGGCAAAAGGGCTATTTATTGTGAATTATTGAAGTTAGAAGCTCAAAATAATTGATTTTTGGAAGTTTAAAATAATTTAAATAAGAAAAACGTTTTTAAATGTTTTTGGGCATCTTTAACATGTGTTGATGGCTGAGATCAGATTGTCTAGATGGGCGTAGAGAATTTATTAAATATATTAATATTATATTAAATTTTTACTTTTGGTGTTCTAGCGATTTCTATAAATAGGTCTTAGGTTAGAATTGAAAATCACACGAAGCTGAAGTTTTCTCTCTCTATATTATCGGCGTATTCTTGTGAATATTTTGAGTATACTTTGAGTATTGCTATACGGTGCAAGTTCAAGTCATGCTTTATGTCAGGTATTTCAATTTAGAAATCTTGTCTTTCGAGGTAAGGGATGTTATTTTATTAAAGAAAATGATATTATTTCTTCAATATCATTATCTTTGAAATATTGGTTGGAACTTTTTATCAAATTTGGAACTTTTTCATGTGGGGTTCTTATTATTCATGAGTTCTTATTCATGAGTTCTTATTCATGAGTACTATTCACGAAGCGTGAAGATGATTTTTTGTGAAATTTCTATCTTTTGGTGTCGAGTTCGATTTACTATTTATTCGCATTATCTGGTCTTTATTCATGAATACGGCCACTATTCATCGAAAAATAAAAATTTTCTTTTTGTCCAAAATATCTATTATGGATACTAGCTTTGATTGTATCCATGTTTTGATCATTCTTGAATTTTACACCACTTATGATTATTTTTGAGGTATTTTTGGGCGTGGATAAAATAAAAGTACGAATCCTTAATCCTTAATCCTTGTCATTTTGTTTCTCTTTGGATTCGTTTCTTTAAAAAATATTTTCATCATCCTCGGTCTTAAATGATGATATTATTGAATATCTTTGGCACTGTAGTGCAAAGATGAATGATTTATGATGAATATCTTTGGCTGTAGTGCAAAAGATGAATGATTTATGATGAATATCTTTGGCGCGTAGTGCAAAGATGAATGATTTCGATGAATATCTTTGGCCCGTAGTGCAAAGATGAGCAGTGTTTAGATGAACATGACCAATTTGGTGAATGTCCTTGGCACGTAGTGCGAGGATGAATATATGATTCGGATATATATTGATTGATGTTCGAGGATAAAAAAATATTGATGATTTATTATTAAATTCATAGATGTTTGTAGATTTCATCCTCTACGTAACTCTTATGAATTAATATTTTCGCTTCTGCGAATATTGATTTAAAACTTGTTGTCTATTGTATTCTATTATATTTTTCCTGTTGAAGACTAACGATAATTTTGTTGTATATTATCTTAGTCATAATATTCTTTTCTTGGGCTAGTTGAGCTCACCCTTTTCCTTTTTGTTCCATTTTCTTCTCGGGAGGCGAGAATATAGCGATTACTGAGTCGGGGTATGGAATGAAAGTTCTAGGGAGAGTTGTTTAGTAGTCCTCACCATTGTTGTAAAATAATGTATCAATAATTATGATGAGGATTTATTTGTATGTGGATATTGTCAGATGGCAATATCGTATTTAAACTCACAGTTTTACTATTGTAATAATAAAGTTGTAGTTGTTTACATGCTTAGTGTATTTGGCTTTCGAGAATGGGTGATGTAGACCTATTTTGGGGGTGTCACGGTTGGTATCGAGCTTAGGGATATGATCTCTGGCGGAGATCGGGGAATAGAACTAGGAGGGAGAGGCGAGTAAATCCTTCGCTAGTGTGTCCTACCTAAGCTTATTTGTTAGTTGGTTAGTATATAGGGATATTATGTGATATATTGATTTCCTTAATTAACCCTTATTTTATGGCGAGTATTTGAGAATGTCATTTGAGAATATTAATGAGTGGAGTGAATGAGGACCAGTGGAGATGCTGTCTTTACCCAGCGAGGAGAGCGTGCTGCAGTGGCAATGTACCTCCTGTAAACAACACCTTTGAAGCGAGACGATAAGCGGCGGGATGTTTAGAAGCTTTTTGCGAGTTCATGCAAAATCAGACGAGGAGACTCGTGTTCAAAACATAGGAGGAAATGATAGCAATTCACGGGTTGTCACGACAAGCAGTTCAAAGAGTTGGGACCACGAATTTAAGGAAAGCTGATCCGATCATGGCGGAAACATGGGTCAAGCAAATCACCAAGATATTCGATGTCTTGGGATGCGGAGAGAAACGAAGGTTCCATTCGCCACCTTTATGTTAGTGGCGAGGCGGATCTCTTTGGGAGATGCGTGAAGCGTACCCATCCATTGCTTTCGGCATGTCTTGGGAGACGTTTGAAACTATTTAATGACAAATACTTTCACGAAAGTGTTCGTCATATGAAGGAAGTGGAGTTTATTAGGCTGGGCGAGAACAACATGGCGGTGTCTCTCGATATGAGGCGAAGTTTGCGGAGTTGTCGAGGTTTGCACCTCATTTGGTGGAAAATGAGGAGCGAATACAGCGTATGTTTACGAGGGGTCTAAAACCCGAGATTCGACAATATCTTATCTCTCATAAATTTTCTTTATATTAGGATGTTTATAAGCAGGGCTCAATTATTAGGCGTGATAACAGTATGTTCAATAGGGGACCACAACGAGGTCATATATATCGGTGGTGATCATCAAAACGATGATAACCGGTGGGGAGGAAAGAATACGGACAAAAGCGGTAACCACTCGGGTGGTAATCGTGGCCATGATAATAGGAGAGGTGACTCAAGTGGACATTTCAAGAAGAAGGTTCAACAATAACCATGTGAAGGCGTCGGGCCTTGATGAAGCTGGTTCAAGGAGGAGAGCGACCACCGGTCATATATCTTTATAAATGCGGGAAAGAGGGACATATCGGTCCAAACTTCCCACAGATTCGGTATGCTATAATTGTGGAAAGGAAGGACATATAGCTCGAGAGTGTCTGGTAGCGAAACCAAGTCCAGTGGGGATGGTGACTCAAAAGGATGTCGAGAAAAGTCAAAGTCAGCGGTTCTAGAAGAGCGTTTGTCGTGGATCGGTCAAAATCGAGGAACCCGAGCGAGTTTACGCAGGTTAGTTAATTATAAATTCTTGCGAAGTTTATACCTTACTGAATCTGGGTTCTACCCATTCTTTTATCTCTCTTGCTTTGCGCTCAGCGTTTGAATTTGACTACGGAGAAATTAGACTTTGACCTATCTGTGGAGACTCTCAGTTAAGAGAAACTTTTATTACATCCGTTGTTTAGAAATCTTGCTTGATTCGGGGTTGGCACTATCACATTACTGTTAACCTTATTTCTATAGAGATATTTGTTTTTGATGTGATTTTAAGGTTAACTACTCTCATCATGCCAAAATTGATTGCTTTTCGTAAGGTTGTTAGTTTTTATATTCTTAGCAACTTTTGTTATTGAATTCAAGCAACCAAACCATTGAAGTCAAACTCTTTCATATTAAATTATAAAGCCATTTGTTTATTGAAAAATGAATGTCAAGCTTTCTTAGTCCATGTTATGGATTTGAATAAAGACACGTCGATTTGAATAATATTCTGTTGTTATTGATTTTTCACGGCGTATTTCTGAAGAATTTCTTGGCCTACTCCCGAGGCGTGATATTGAATTTGTATCGACTTTAAATCCGGTACAAAACCCATTTCTAAAATCTCATATCGAATGGCTCTATTGAACTTGAGGAGTTAAAAACCCAATTTGTAGAAGTTGATACGAGCCTCTATCTCGGTGACTTCCTTTGTGGAATGCAAAAAGCGGACTCTCGTAGGGGACACCATATTCGATGCGATAGTAAAGCGATAGGTTTCATTGTAACGTCTTTATCAAGATTGGGATGTGAGTCACGATTGAGAACAACCTAAGTCGGTAATCGAAATATGTAGCTTTCTAGAGGCTTAGTTGGTTATTATCGGAGATTCGTTGAAGGATATTCTCGAATCGCTATTCCATTACTTTGGTGACTCGTAGAGATACAAAATTCGAATGGAGCAAAGAATGTGGGAAGAGCTCGAAGAACTCAAGAGGAGACTCATTTAAAGCACATGTTACGACCATGCCATCTGGAAAAAGCGAGCGTGGTAGGTGGCGTGTTGAGTAGAAGATCGTATACAAATCTGAGTACGATATTGTCAAAAACTAATTTAGTATAATTTACAAATAATAGAGATGGAGATGAAAACTCTAGGTACCCACGTGATGATATCTGAGTATAATCGACTTTAATCGATAAAGTTAAAAGCTATTCAAGCTACACCGCCGAGGTGATGAATTTGAAGAAGGAGGTGCAAGAAGTTGTTATTTCAAAAGCGAGAATCGGTGAGGTGAGGAAAACTTAAACCTTCGATTTATTAATCCATTTGAAATTCTCGATCGAATAGGGCTGTGGCCTATAGACTCGTTTTTTACGTAAGTATGATGGCGTGTTCATAGCGTTTTTTCACGTGTCGATGTTACGTAAATATGTGGACGACCGAACCACGTCATTGAGTTAGAACCGGACAAGATAGTGAAGACTTAACGTCACGAGGGGGGTACTGTCAAGATCTTGGATAGGAAAGAACATGTCCTATGTCTGGGGTTATACCACAAGTTAAAGTTTTGTGGAGAAACCATGCTTTATTGAGGAAATAACACGGGAGTGGAAAGCGAAGATGAAAGCGAGGTATTTTCATCTTTTGAAACACAGTCACGTCGTCAATTTTGAGGACGAAATTTCATAAGGAGGGAGGTTGTAAGACCCAGAAATTTTTTAAATAAAAGGAATTTCCTTTATTTATTATTTTGAAATAGTAAGGGTGGATTTGATTAATGTGGTTAGTTATGGGTAAAATCATAAATATTTTAAATAAGCAAGTGGTGATATAATATTCATTATTGTCGAAGAATATTTGTTTGGTCGTGGAATATTAAATCTTTGTCGGGGAATATTAAATGCGGCCAGTAGCGACCATATGTGGGCCCCATGAAAGCGATTGGAGGAAGAAAGCGACAAAAATAAGTTGTTTAAAAATAGCAGGCGTAGTTATTCTGAATTTACCTTTGTTGGAATACCCGATTGGTTAAAACACGATGTCTGGCGTTATTGCACGCGATGCTTTACGGTATTGCACCAATTATTGATTCTTACGTGAAGGCACTACTCGATAATGGTTACGATAATTCTTATTCGATATTTTATTTTATTGATTCAATAATTCTTTGCGTTGATATTTTATATTCTTTGTTGTTTCAATAATTGTCATTACGAGTATTTTTCATTATCGAACCAATAATTCATATTATCTGAATAATATTATTAGATAACATTATTGGCAATGTCTAGAAAGTTCATCTAAGGAGAGGTTTGGTCACCTAATTGCGGCTTGATAAGGAGAAATTCTTATTGGAAAGCCCCTCTTCTCTGAGGAGCGCACTGGTTGTCAATATTGTGATTACGTAATATTATTTGTGAATAATTAATTATTGATTCATATGATGAGGAAAATATTGATTTTATGTGGATATAGATGGAGAAAATTTTTATAGTGACAATTGTTGAAAATTAATATTTTATCTTTTTTTGATAAAATAATTCATTTAAATATATTAATTTAATAATATATTAACGATGATATTTTTACGATGAATGTGGGATATATGAGTATATGTGGAGGAGGAGTATTTTTGTTACCAAAATGTTTAAAACATATTAAACATGTCGGTGGACCCCATTTATTGGTGAAATTTGATTATAGCATGTAAAATCGCCCATTTGTGGATTTGGTCAATTTCTATTTGGAATTTGGAAAAACTTTCTTACGTAAAGTTGTATAGAATTGAATTTCCTATAAAAATTCGCGAGATTTGAATTTTTTACGGCAAAAGGGCTATTTATTGTGAATTATTGAAGTTAGAAGCTCAAGAAATAATTGATTTTGGAAGTTTAAAATAATTTAAATAAGAAAAACGTTTTTTAAATGTTTTGGGCATCTTTAACATGTGTTGATGGCTGAGATCAGATTGTCTAGATGGGCGTAGAGAATTTATTAAATATATTAATATTATATTAAATTTTCTACTTTGGTGTTCTAAGCAATTTCTATAAATAGGTCTTGGGTTAGAATTGAAAATCACACAGAAGCTGAAGTTTTCTCTCTCTATATTATCGGCGTATTCTTGTGAGTATTTTGAGTATACTTTGAGTATTGCTATATCTGATTGCAAGTTCAAGTCATAGCCTATATCAGGTGTTTGACTAGAAATCTTGTCTTTCGAGGTAAGGGATGTTATTTTCTTTCGAAAATGATATTATTTCTTCAATATCATTATCTTTGAAATATTGGTTGGAACTTTTATCAAATTTGGAACTTTTTCATGTCGGGGTTCTTATTCATGAGTTACTATTCATGAGTTCTTATTCACGAGTTACTATTCATGAGTCTTATTCACGAGTACTAAGCGTGAAGATGTTTTTTGTGAAATTTCTATCTTTTGGTGTCGGAGTTACTATTCACGTATACGACACTATTCACGTATACGACACTATTCATGAATACGGCACTATTCATCGAAAAATAAAAATTTTCTTTTTGTCCAAAATATCTATTCTGGATACTAGCTTTGATTGTATCCATGTTTTGATCATTCTTGAATTTTACACCACTATGATTATTTTTGAGGTATTTTTGGACGTGGATAAAACAAAGTACGAATCCTTAATCCTTAATCCTTGTCATTTTGTTTCACTGGATTCGTTTCTTTAAAAATATATTTTTTCATCATCTTCAGTCTTAAATGATGATATTATTGAATATCTTTGGCTTTGTAGTGCAAAGATGAATGATTTATGATGAATATCTTTGGCCTGTAGTGCAAAGATGAATGATTTATGATGAATATCTTTGGCCCGTAGTGCAAAGATGAATGATTTCGATGAATATCTTTGGCCCGTAGTGCAAAGATGAGCAGTGTTTAGATGAACATGACCCAGTGGTGAATGTCCTTGGCTTTTGTAGTGCGAGGATGAATATATGATTCGGATATATATTGATTGATGTTCTGGGGATAAAAATATTGATGATGGATTTATTAAATTCATAGATGTTTGTAGATTTCATCCTCTCGTAACTCTTCTATGAATTAATATTTTCAGCTGCGAATATTGATTTAAAACTTGTTGTCTATTGTATTCTATTATATTTTTCCTGTTGAAGACTAACGATAATTTGTTGTATATTATCTTAGTCATAATATTCTTCTTTGGGCTAGTCGAGCTCACCCTTTTCTTTTTGTTCCATTTTTTTCTTCTCGGGGAGACGAGAATGTAGCGATTACTAGTCGGGGTATGGAATGAAAGTTCTAGGGAGAGTTGTTTAGTAGTCCTCACCATTGTTGTAAAATAATGTATCAATAATTATGATGAGGATTTATTTGTATGTGGATATTGTCTAGATGGCAATATCTGTATTTAAACTCACAGTTTTACTATTGTAATAATAAAGTTGTAGTTGTTTTCTTGCACGTGTATTGACAACTCAGAATGGGTGATGTAGACCTATTTTGGGGGCGTCACAAAGAGACTTGATGTGTACCAAGTATAGAAAGTGGATACGTATGATGAAAGTGTAGAACTTGAATGAAATGTTGAACAATGTAAATGAAGTTGGAAATTCTTAAAGCAGGAATTGTTATATAAACAAGAAGATTCAAAGAAGAATCTTGAAGAGATATGTAGATAAGAAATGGGAGTTACTTAACTCCAATAGCCAAGATAACGAATAATGTCGTAAATGAAAGGAAAGAAAGGGAATCGTAAAACAAAACGATCACAAGTTAACAAAAGAATTTTAAGAGAGATGATTATAGAATAAGATCACGACGTGGTCTGTTTAAGTTATAAAAGAAAGATGGTATATAATGTTTGAATAATTATAGCTTAATGCTATGAAGATGGTGTACTATGAAAAAGTACGAGATAACTCATGAGGAGTTATAGATAATGTGATACGAGGAATTTGTATCGAGCAAAGAGCAAGTTAAGAGTAAGATAGAGTTAGGTGGGATTTCAATTGAGGACTCATGTGATGGTGACTTGTACAAATCTTTGTATGGGCGAGGGTTTTGTGCTTGCTTTTCGGTTTATCATATTGATAATCATTGGAATGTTGGTGTCATTTTATCTATGTATATGTGGCAAAAAGGTGATTCTTTTCTCATGTGTATATCTCGATAGTTAGAAATTATTAAGATTAGGCGAGATATTATTAGGATTAGCGCGGTTCTTAAAACTAATGCATATGGTAAGTTCGTGACTCATAATAATATGTTATGTTTTGAACCCCTCAGCGAATGGACGCCTATGGTCTGACTAGGATAAGTTCTTAAACTCATATTATTATGGCAAGTCCTGAACTTCCAATGTCTTGGTAAGTTTGATGAACCGGGGTATAATTAAGTTATGAATGGAGTATTGAGGATGATAGGAATAGATAGATCTTTTAAGCAATGGATCATTACAGAAAGTGGAGTTGATGGTGGAAGCATAGGTATTCTAAATCTACTAGCTATGCTAGACTTTCAAAATTTATTGACTTCGTGTTGATGTTTACACTTTTATTTTCTTAAAAACATTGGATCGGTGATGGAACCAATGAGTTTTAACAACAATCTCATTATTATTAGTATGTATCATGCTAATTGCTTGGCTGAGACAAAAATGATTTGCAATATATCAAAATGTATTTTATATCATTAATGCATCATATAACTTTGGTGCAAAGATGATAAAAGCGATGGAGTCATCAATGCAGTATTACCTAGTGTTGGATGTGATCTAAGGATCGTCGACCACTATGGTATGATGTAGTATGATAAAATCACCAAATGAGCGGAATCCTCAAGCGAATTGTGTAAATACGATGCGGTATCATGACGTCATAAAAAGATTTTTGAGATTTCTTTGAGATATGAGAATACATATGTATGTATGTATGTATGTATATGTATATTTTGGTTGATGTCTGAATTGTTGTAGAGGTCTATGCTATTTGATTAAGCTAGACAAATATTGAAAGATGTTTATGAAATTCAAGAGTTTCTTGAGAAGTTATGCCAAACCAAATTGTTTTGGTGCAGATTCAGATGTAGAAAAGCTGAGATGAACAACCCTATTATTAGGGGTTGCGCTTAGTTTTATACTTTGCACTAAAATGTTTGTATACAATACATGTACAATAGGTTGATCACCTAGAGTACTTGCGGAGGGTGTTTTCAGTCTTTGTGATTGATAAACATTCTGCCAAAGAGAGTTTAAAGTGTGAAGAACCGGGGGTGAATCACTATTAAACCTAGAGAATAGAGTTCATGGTCTTGTGACCCTTAGCATGATTTGGAATCTTTTAAATTCCTGAGTTATTTATACTACTTCCCAATTATTGAACAATTGTGGAGGATTCTTGTTATTCTGCAAGATGGAAGTGAAAAATCAAAGTATTCCTTAGAAAGAAGTAAGTCGTAAAATGCGACCCTGAATGATGGATATGTTGAATAAGTGAGAAAAGAAATTTTGAAGTGAGAAGGATGTGAGTTATCAAAGAATAATGTGAAACTTTTAATAGAAAAGTTTAATAATTGTAGAATGATGTTTGTGGAAAGAAAGTGGTTATAGAAACCAATGAATGAATGAAGTAGTGACGTAAAAATCTACTTTGATAGATTGAATGAATAAAGATTAATAAATAAAATAAAATAAAAATTCGAGGACGAAATTCTTAGAAGAAGGGGTGAATGTAATGTCCCGAGAGTTTGATCATATAATATATGATAATGATCCTTAGAGAAAGATAATGAACGGGTCAAAGAATATGTAATACTCAAATATAATTGAGTCTAAGTAAATATTATGAAATAAAACTTATAAGAATTTATTATCAAGAATGGTGAGAGTAAAAAATATGAAACCTAAATTAAGGTAATGTGTTGAAGTTATTCAATGAATAGATTTGAGGAAAACTTTGAGTAAGGTAGGGTTTGGTGATTCCGAGGACGGAATCCTTATAAGGAAAGAAGGATGTGACATCCCAGATTTTTAGAATTTATAAACATTCTGCCAAAGAGGGTTTAAAGTGTGAAGAAGGCAGGGGTGAAGCACTATTAAACCTAGAGAATAGAGTTCATGGTCTTGTGACCCAAAGCATGATTTGGAATCTTTAAATTCTCGAGTTATTCATACTACTTCCCAATTATTGAACAATTGTGGATGATTCTTGTTATTCTGCAAGATGGAAGTGAAAAAGGAAAGTATTCCTTAGAAAGAAGTAATTCGTAAACTGCGACACTGAATGATGGATATGTTGAATAAGTGAGAAAAGAAATTTTGAAATGAGAAGGATGTGAGTTATCAAAGAATGATGTGAAACTTTTAATAGAAAAGTTTAATAATTGTAGAATGATGTTTGTGGAAAGAAAGTGGTTATAGAAACCAATGAATGAATGAAGCAGTGACGTAAAAATCTACTTTGATAGATTGAATGAATAAAGATTAATAAATAAAATAAAATAAAAATTCGAGGACGAAATTCTTAGAAGAAGGGGTGAATGTAATGTCCCGAGAGTTTGATCATATAATATATGATAATGATCCTTAGAGAAAGATAATGAACGGGTCAAAGAATATGTAATACTCAAATATAATTGAGTCTAAGTAAATATTATGAAATAAAACTTATAAGAATTTATTATCAAGAATGGTGAGAGTAGAAAATATAAAACCTAAATTAAGGTAATGTGTTGAAGTTATTCAATGAATAGATTTGAGGAAAACCTGAGTAAGGTAGGGTTTCGGTGATTCCGAGGACGGAATCCTTATAAGGAGGGAAGGATGTGACATCCTAGATTTTTAGAATTTATAAACATTCTGCCAAAGAGGGTTTAAAGTGTGAAGAACCGGGGGTGAAGCACTATTAAACCTAGAGAATAGAGTTCATGCTCTTGTGACCCTCAGCATGATTTGGAATCTTTTAAATTCCTGAGTTATTCATACTACTTCCCAATTATTGAACAATTGTGGAGGATTCTTGTTATTCTGCAAGATGGAAGTGAAAAGGAAAGTATTCCTTAGAAAGAAGTAATTAAATAAGCTGCGACCTTTGAATGATGGATATGTTGAATAAGTGAGAAAAGAAATTTTGAAATGAGAAGGATGTGAGTTATCAAAGAATGATGTGAAACTTTTAATAGAAAAGTTTAATAATTGTAGAATGATGTTTGTGGAAAGAAAGTGGTTATAGAAACCAATGAATGAATGAAGTAGTGACGTAAAAATCTACTTTGATAGATTGAATGAATAAAGATTAATAAATAAAATAAAATAAAAATTCGAGGACGAAATTCTTAGAAGAAGGGGTGAATGTAATGTCCCGAGAGTTTGATCATATAATATATGATAATGATCCTTAGAGAAAGATAATGAACGGGTCAAAGAATATGTAATACTCAAATATAATTGAGTCTAAGTAAATATTATGAAATAAAACTTATAAGAATTTATTATCAAGAATGGTGAGAGTAGAAAATATAAAACCTAAATTAAGGTAATGTGTTGAAGTTATTCAATGAATAGATTTGAGGAAAACCTGAGTAAGGTAGGGTTTTTTTGATTAGAGGACGGAATCCTTATAAGGAGGGAAGGATGTGACATCCGTGCATTTTTAGAATTTATAAACATTACGCCAAAGAGGGTTTAAAGTGTGAAGAACCAGGGGTGAAGCACTATTAAACCTAGAGAATAGAGTTCATGGTCTTGTGACCCTCAGCATGATTTGGAATCTTTTAAATTCCTGAGTTATTCATACTACTTCCCAATTATTGAACAATTGTGGAGGATTCTTGTTATTATGCAAGATAGAAGTGAAAAAGAAAAGTATTCCTTAGAAAGAAGTAATTCGTAAAATGCGACACTGAATGATGGATATGTTGAATAAGTGAGAAAAGAAATTTTGAAGTGAGAAGGATGTGAGTTATCAAAGAATAATGTGAAACTTTTAATAGAAAAGTTTAATAATTGTAGAATGATGTTTGTGGAAAGAAAGTGGTTATAGAAACCAATGAATGAATGAAGTAGTGACGTAAAATCTACTTTGATAGATTGAATGAATAAAGATTAATAAATAAAATAAAATAAAAATTAGAGGACGAAATTCTTAGAAGAAGGGGTGAATGTAATGTCCCAGAGAGTTTGATCATATAATATATGATAATGATCTTAGAGAAAGATAATGAAGCAGGTCAAAGAATATGTAATACTCAAATATAATTGAGTCTAAGTAAATATTATGAAATAAAACTTATAAGAATTTATTATCAAGAATGGTGAGAGTAAAAAATATAAAACCTAAATTAAGGTAATGTGTTGAAGTTATTCAATGAATAGATTTGAGGAAACTTTGAGTAAGGTAGGGTTTGGTGATTAGAGGACGGAATCCTTATAAGAAAGGAAGGATGTGACATCCCGCATTTTTAGAATTTATAAATGAGAATTTTATAAATAAAAGTATTATTTGTGAGATATGTTGGGTGTGAGTTTGTGTATGTCTTATCTTTGTAGAATATGTGAATTGATGTATAGAGAATGTTATATATTAATTTTAATATATATAAATATTTAATTAAATTATTTATTGAGTTAAATAAATAAATTTCGTTTTGATTATAGAGTAATGTAATTAAGTGTAGCAGATTAATTAAATGAATATTTAGTATTTAATTTAATTAATATAATAATTTTATGTTATAGTTCTAATTTAATTGAGATAATTAAATTAGATGAGTTATGTGATGATTATTACACAAAATTATAATTAACAAGTAAATATAATTATGTGACAATTTGATGAGATTGATTGATGTTAAGCTATATTCTGAAAGTGGAATCACATGAAAACTCTTTGTAGATTTCTTGCAATATACATTTTTTAAAGTAAATTTGGTTAGAAGGAAAATAATCTATCCAGAAAATCAAAACTGTTACGGTTTCTGACTTTGAAAAATTCATATAAATTCGTGTGTTTTGAATCTGAAGAAACTTAAAACTGCAAAGTTGTAGATATGGAAGCTTACTAGCTAGACTCGCGAGATTGAGCCATTTTATGGACCGGATCATGTCCAAAATAAATTGTTTAGTAAGGATATCCAGAAAATGAAATTTTCTAGACTAGTTGATGAATTACAGAATCTGGTTTAGATGGATAAGGGTCTGACTTTAAGGCCTAGATGAGGTTGTAGTACACTGAGTAAAGGTTAATTCTATATAAGAAGGAACAAAAACGGACATTTAACGAACGAGTTACGTTAAAAACGAAAACAACGTTTTGTTAAAGAAATTGTGAAGATGAGTTTTATAATTCTGTTTGAATAAAGATTTTGGGTGATGATATATTTTGATGATTAAAAATATGTTTTGACATATGTAATTAGTATAGATATGTGTTATCATATTCTATGCATAATTAACCATTTAAGATCAAGAGTTGAGATAAGTTAATGTGTGCACATAACGTGCTCGATAAAATTCCTAAGAGTAATAGTGTTTTCTAAACTTTGGTATACAAAGTGTCTAACTAATGGCTAATATTAGATATCTAAGTATGAAAAGATGATAATACAAGAATAATAATGTAAAGAAATCAAAGAGGGTAATTTTTGATTTATGAAGGAAAATTAAACATGTAAACTATTGTAGTATTAAAATGATTCTGAGATATTTAGATGTAAAGGTTGAAGGTTTTGGGAACGAGGATAGCTTGTAATAGAAAATTTTAATTATTCCGCAAATTTCAATGGTTGTATTATCGTTTAATGATGTAAAATTAGAGGTTGAATGTATTATTAACGACCGAAGTCGAGAATTAAATTGTATGAATTTTGGGGTCGTTACATCTCCATAGAGATAGTGTCTCCATATCTTCAGAGCAAACACAACCGCCGCCAACTCTAAATCATGAGTCGGATACCCTTTCTTGTAGTCTTTCAGTTGTCTTGATGCATATGCAATAACCTTATCGTTCTGCATAAGAACACAATCCAATCCTTTATGTGAGGCATCACTATACACCACAAAGTTTCTCGTATTATCTGGTAATGACAACACAGGTGCCACACTTAATTTCTTCTTCAAATCTTGAAAACTCTCTTCACATTTCTCCGTCCAAACAAATTTTACCGCTTTCCTTGTCAAATTTATTAGCGAAGTGGCTATCTTGGAAAAATCTTGAATAAATCTTCTATAATAATCGGCCAGTCCCAAGAAACTCCTCACCTCCGACGGTGTTCTTGGTTATTCCCAATTGATTACAGCTTCCACTTTTAATGGATCCACTGAAATCCCATCTTTGTTAATCACGTGCCCAAGAAACTGTACACGATCTAGCCAAAATTCGCACTTAGAGAATTTCGCGTATAACTTTTCCTTTCTTAGTGTTTCCAACGTCAAACGTAAGTGTTCCACGTGTTCTTCTTGAGTTTTGGAATGTTAGAGTTTATTCCCTAGAGGCCAATTATTTAATATAATTGCTTAACGTTTTGATATTATATTTGATTGAATAAATATATGATTTTATTATGGTTTTATTTATTGCGTAATATAATTGTTAACATAATAAAATTCCTTAGAATAGTGATATAAATTATATAGTTTCAAGTATGTGACTTGAACATGAGATTATATATTACCATTAGTATCAGTGTTCTTAAATGTCCCTAGTCGAGTATCATTGTTGATGGGACAACAATGATGCATTGAGACTAGTATGTGGATTGACTGATGACCAAATCTCATTGGTCATAAATATATGAGATATTAAGTCAATGCATAGGTACATGTTAGAGAACGATGTACTGGACAGACCCACCATGAGAATTCTATATGGAGCATTATGCGAAGTGTCATTAGCAATTCTCATAGTGACAATGATGTAATGGTCCTCCGACCTGAAATCGCTATATTACTACACGAGAATTTATGTACTTTGATATCATCAAATGTCACCTTTAATAGGGTGGACTATAAAGGTGATTATTGGATTCATCATTAATCGTGTGAGAAATATGAGTGATCTAGATGGAATTTAACCATCCTATATATTATGGGTGATATCCATAGGCCTCTTGATTGAGTAGGACTATGAAATACATGGCCATGCTCAAATAGTGATTTGTTTCATATAGTCTACTCATTGATCAAGAAAACTCAGATTAAATTATGAAGAGTATGACACATTCCATGACTCGAGTTTAATCTAGGATATTAAGGTTAAAAGGATTAAATTACATTGAAACATTGGTCACGAAAAGGTTGCATCGAATCATCGATCTTATTATTACTTGGGTAGCGGTGATGCATTACTAGATGCAGCTCCTTTGTTTATAATTTTATAATATGATTTTAAAATTATTGCCAACGTAATAATAACCTATATAGGTCACACACATAGAACGTTATTTAAAAAGGAATTAATTTAAATTTTAAGGATTTAAATATATTAATATGATTAATAGTATTTAAATCACTTAATTTAAATTAAAAGGATAATTTGTATATATGTATATTAATTAAGTAAGACTTAATTAAGAGAGATATATATATATATATAAATTTGGATTTTATAAAATTAGGTTTTGATTTGATTAATTCCTTTTAACTACTATATATATGATATATATAACTACTTAGGGTAAGATATCATAATAGAAAAACCTAGCCGCTTCTTAGAGAGAGACTAGAGAAAAGCAGTTTCAAAATCCATTCCTTTTGGTGGCTAGTCTGCAAGTCCTTCTTATTGCGAGAATCGTTCAATCGTTTCGTGAGGCGTTCGTGTGAATCTTAGTAGAGGCTTAATCGGTTTGTATTGCGTTGGAGATTCGAGGCGCAATGATCGGTTTGATTCTCGTTTTTGGTTATATCTGGTATAATCTCTAAACCTCTGAATTAATTGATTTTCGCATGGATCCTGTTTTAGGGTTTCGGAAATTGCTTTAAAATTTTAATTTCCTCTGTGCGTTTCTGTGCCGAAACCCAACATGGAATACACCAGAATGTCATCGATAAATACCACTACAAACTTGTCTAAGAATGGTTTAAACACCCTGTTCATCAAATCCATGAATGCAGCAGGGGCATTGGTCAAACCAAAAGACATCACCAGAAACTCGTAATGTCCATACCGAGTTCTGAATGTCGTTCTAGGTATATCCTCCTTCCTTACCTTCAATTGGTGATACCCATTTCTCAAATCTATTTTCGAGAAGTATTTAGCACCCTAAAATTGATCAAACAAGTCATCTATTCTTGGCAACGGGTATTTATTCTTAATAGTGAATTTGTTCAATTCCCTATAATCAATGCAAAGACGCATCGACCCATCCTTCTTCTTCACGAATAATATCGGCGCTCCCCACGGTGATATGTTTGGTTGAATATACTTCTTATCTAACAGTTCTTGTAATTGTACCATTAGTTCCTTCATCTCTACCGGAGTCATTCTTTACGAGGCCTTCGATATCGGTGTTGTTCTTGGCGCTAAGTCGATCACGAACTCAATCTCTTGGTCAGGCGGAAGTCCTGGAAAATCCTCCGAAAATACATCTACAAATTCCTTAACCACTGATATCTCTTCCAATTTCACACCCTTTTTCTGAGTATCGACTATGAAAGCTAAATAATCCACACAGCCTTGACTCAACAACTTCTTGGCCTGCATAATCGTTAGACATCTGATCTGTCTAGGCGATTTGCTACCATAGAAAACTACCTTTGACAGAGTCATAAGGTTTACACATCTCTTTGGGCAATCAATTACCGCTCCATAATTGAACAGTCAATCCATTCCCAAAATAACATCAAACTCTCCAAGTCTAATCAGAATTAAATCTACCATCATGATATTCCCCTTAATATTCACCCTACAGTTCTTGTATACGTACCTAACAAGAATTACCTCCTTATTCGCAATTTCTATGTTTAAAGGGAAATTCATTTATTCACTAGGTATTTCTAACTTCTTAGCAAATTTATCAGATATAAACGAGCAAGTAGCACCCAAATCAAATAATGCATAAGCATTTATATCAGTGATTGGGATAATACCTGACACCACATCTTTTGATTGCACATTCATGTTGAAGGTTCTGGCTGTGGGTTTGTTTGATGTCGTTGGTCCAGCAATGGCCCATGTACCTCCATTGCTACCTCCCTTGCTTCCTGCTGTCTCTCCAGCCTTCTTCTTAGGGCATTCACGAGCAAAGTGATCCTTGGATCCTCACATGAAGCAAATGTTCTTCTTAGGTTGAGTGCAATTTGGGGCGATGTGACCCTCCTGGCCACAGTTGAAGCATACTCGTTTCCCCATCAAGCACACACTGTAACACCCCACTCCCACATCGAAATATAGGGGAAAAATTTGTCTGCATATAAGAAAATAAGTTACTACCAATAGTACCTTCAAATCATGACTTTTTGGGAGCCTGTGATGGGCTAAGATGACCCAAGAAGATACTATTGGGCTAGTAGTTTGAGGCCTTATTTTGATGGATTTGATTCGATTCGGACTTGGGATTTGACGAGAATTGTTCGGACTGGATTTGACTGGGTTGTTTCTTATGGTATGAGCCGGCTACTCTCGAAAGCTCCTGCCGGGTCATCCGATCGGGTTCTTGGGAGGTGGGGACACGAAGGGTGGTGGTATTATCCACAATGGAGAGATAGAGGTCCGGAGGTGGGGACACGAAGCCAGCCAGTATTATCTCACAATGGCTAGAGAGGCAAAGATCTTTGGGCCGTGTGTGTGATTGGTTCTGATGGGGATGTCAGAAATTTAAGTGGGGGAGTTTGTAACACCCCATTCCCACATCGAAAGATAGGGGAAAAATTTGTCTGCATATAAGGAAATAAGTTACTACCAATAGTACCTTCAAATCATGACCTTTTGGGAGCCTGTGGTGGGCTAAGATGACCCAAGAAAATACTATTGGGCTAGTAGTTTGAGGCCTTATTTTGATGGATTTGATTCGATTCGGACTTGGGATTTGACCCGAGATTTGTTTCGGACTCGAGATTTGACCCGGGTTGTTTCACACACCCTTATGAAACTTCTCGCATGTAGCACATGCTTCGAACTTCTTATTTTGTTGGTTACCCTGTTGGTTTTCAGCACCTACATTTCCGTTCTATTACCTCTTCAAATTGTTGTTGCCATTTCTACTACCTCCACCTCATTCTTCTTCTTTTTCTGTTCCTGATTGAACTTTGTTACAACCTCGCCCCCACTTTCAGCGAGAATTGTCTTCTCCATTTACCATTTATAAACGTCTTCAAATTTGGAACAGGAGACCCTCTTTGCACAACTAGGGCTTGATCCACATTCTAACCTCTTCGCCTTTTGTTCATCTGTACTGACTTGGTATGGCGCAAACCTCGCCAACTCATTGAATTTTATGGCATACTCAGACACCGTCATCGTTCCCTGCTTTAGTTCTAAAAACTGCACTTCTAGCTGACTCTTCGAACTCTCTAAGAAATAGGTCTGGAAGAATATTTCCTTAAACTTATCCCAGGTCATCACCCCTGGCCCTTCTCGAGTTTTATTGGCCTACCACCAATAACTAGCATTTGCTTTCAACATGAATGTTGCAAAAGCAGTCTTCTGATCATCCCCTACCCTAGCAACATCAAACACCTTTTCTATCTGCATAATCCAGGTCTGTGCCTCGACTGGATTCATGGACCCACGAAATTCAGGTGGTCCAACCGCCTTGAAATCCTTAAACGTTGTTCCTTGGTTCTGTGGTTGATTCTGCAACGCTCATGTCAGTAACGTAACTAGTTATTGAACGGGGTTAGCATCAACATTGTCATTATTGGTTCCTTCAGTGGTTCTCTGTCGTGGTGGTTGACGTCTTGGAGGCATTTTCTGTTAAAAATACACTAATTAGATTATTATTCAACTCTTTTAAGTAATTACTACTTAACTTACATCTCATAAAGGAAATTATCACATAACACTTTGAATAAAATAAAATAATAATTTTTATTCATTCATAATCTTGTTGAAAACATCACAATAATAGCATCACTGCTATCTTCATTACTTCCCTGAACTATAAAAGTTTCAGGACAACATCATCATCATATCCCATAGGTTACATAACACTTGGGATTTACAATATATGTAACATTTTTATTAATCGCATAACAACTACGATGTTCTACTAAGATACTGCTTAGCCTTACTACGTTCTTCCTCCATAATTCGGAACATTGCTCTGCAATCTAATACGAATGATGGCAGCGTCTCGAACTGAATCGGATAACCCATGACTCGATCCTGAGCTTGATTAATCACGGTGTTGAATACACTATTCATCTCTTCCATCTTTATTCTTTTTGCTTGTGCGTCTTTCACTGCTATCCCGGCTCGTTGAAACGCTTCCTCATATGCGTCTTCGGCTCTTGCTCTCTTAGTAGCTTCTTCCTTCAACTTGTTCTTCAGTTCTGCGACCTCCTCGATCAGTTGTTCTTTCTCTTCTTCAGTATGAACCAGCTTCTCTTCGACATTGTTCAAATGTTCATCTCTATCTGGGATCTCATCGTCCTTCTGTGCCATCGATGTCTGTTGCTCAGCTACTATCTCTTGCAACTCCTCGACGGTATCCTGAAGTTCCACGTTGCGGTCATAGACTTCATCGTACATACGAGCGCCTATCGAGTTCAGTGGAATCTCCTCATCCTCGTCCTCGTCATCCTCATTTGACTGTGGCAGCTCAACGGGATCCTCCTCATTCGTTTCCACATCATCATCTTCAACCACTGTGACCAACGGGGCTAACTCCCGTGGCAGTAGTTGTTCCCAAACAACCTGAATGTCACGAGGCTCCTCCTCTATAGGCAACTGAGGTCCTTCCTCCCTAGCCTGATTGGATTCTCCGACATTAGTCATCTTGACAACAAAATTTTTAAGTTTTAATTATTAATCATTACTACTAGACACTCACGAGCACATAAGTTGTAATTACATAAGCACATAAGTGTTTTATTACTTCTTCCTTAAAACTCGATAAGAGTTTATCACCACTATCTTTCAAAGGTTACTTCCTAAGGCTTTTCCCCACCTAAGGTTCATAACCTAAAGCTTTGATACCAACTTGTGACACCCCCAAATCCCAGTACTTCATTACTTCAAGATTTGGCATTCACTTAATCAAAACATTCATATTTAACAACCTAATCATAATAAAATTGAATAATAAACATTCCCTTAAGGGATTACATTAATAAAATCTCCCAGGTTATCTAACCTTTAAATACAATCATTCAAATACAGAATTTAAATAAGTTCATTACAATATTTCAAATAAAGTCTGATAGTAAAATATCAAAAATGATTACAAGTCTTCAGTACTTGTTCATCTTTGCCTTTCCCTTACTGGTGCTAGGTACGTCGACCTTCTCAACTTTAGCTGTAATATTTGTATAAGCAAGAGTGAGCAAACTAGGCTCGCTTGAAATGAAATTGAATAAAACTTTACAACTTTACATTAACGGCTAAATAATAGGCTTAATAGAACTGAACGATATGTTCTATTAACATTCTGAATTATACAACTGAGGGTCTAATGACCACAAACCACGTCCATAGTTATAAGTACTATTTCAACTTAAACTTTAACAGTCATAAGACTATAAGGACTCCACGTACTTCGGGGGATCAGCCCTTCGTACAATGTATTGTGCACAAATATTTCATGTTAAGCGTAAACCCCTAATAATAGGGTTGTTCATCTCAGTATTTAGAGTACAAGTCCGCACCAAAGAAAGTTTGTTTTGGATAAGCTTTCAAGGATAATTTGAAGTTTAACGATCATCAACTAGGGAACTAGTTGAATCAATAATGCTTGATAACACAACAGTTATTTAATAACAACATAACATAGAACAATTGAGAATCATTGGTGAACTGACTATATTCTAAACTCATGCTTGAAAATAACTAAAGAGCATAAGTATTGATCAAAATAAAGAAAATGATAAACCTTGGCTTGAACAATAATAAGCTAGAGTGCGTGATCTTGCCAAATTAGAAATTTAATTCTAGAACATGCACTAATTGATAAAGAAGTCGGAAACAATGCTTACTACACATGGTAATTGTAAGACCCCAAATTTTATGAAATGAAAGTATTCAGTTTTCTTATAATTATTATTTTATTTCGTAAATGGTTAAATTGATAAAATGTTAAAGTTAAGGGTGATATTTGAATTTTTTTGCAAAGTAAGCAAGTTGTTATAAAATGTTCGTTTGGCCGGAAATATTCTTTTTGTCGGGAAATATCTGTACGACGGCACAATCAGTGGTGGACCCCACAACAGAAGTATTGTCGTAGTTAGAAAACAACAGAATTATCTTTTTATAAAAATAACGGCGAATGTGTTACCGTTAAAACTGTTGACCTACCCGGTAGTATAAGTACAGTAATACGCGTGGTTGCATAGTAGCACACGGTATTGATTATTGATGCTTACGTAAGAAGTCACTCAGTTATACTCAATTATTGCTACAGTAATTGCTGCATCATATCTCTCATATTATTGATTCAATTATTATTACAGTATCATCTGTATAATATGTTATATTAGTAAATCAATAATTGAGACAACAAAGTTATTCATATTATTATTTGCAATATTGACAATGTCTAGAAGTTCTGTCAAGGAGAGGTTTGGTCACCTAATTGTGCGCCAATAAGGAGAAATCCTTATCAGAAAGCCCCCCTTCTTTCCTGGGAACGACCTGGTTGTTAAATATTATGAATTATAATATTAATGATGAATAAGTTCGTGTTGATTAAAGATGAAATTGATAGTTCCATTGTGTTGGAATTATTAGTGTTAGTGGAAATCGATATTTATTTCAATATTAATTGATGTCTGAAAGTTATACTGACCAGTCGGATAATTAATCGAATAAATGAGAAATAAATTGCTATTAATTCACATGCTTATAACTATGTGTTCACATTTGTGTACTATTAATTCACATTCTTGTACTATTAGGGGAGTTGGTGCAAGATTGATAATACTTGCATGACTAAGTTAAAAATGGAGGTATAGATGAAGGTACTATACTATAATTATGTTTTTCACATGTTTAGAACTATTGAGTCACATGATTTACTATTGATTCACATGATTTACTATTAGGGGAGGTGGTGCAAGTTTGATAATACTTGCAGGACTAAATTAAAAATAAAAAAAAAGAGGAAGGTATTATACTATAATATTTCGAGCCCCAAAACGTGTAATTATCGAAACTATATTTTCCTATAAATAGAAGCTCATTCCTTCATTATTTATCACCAATTAACTAAAGCTATAGAGCAATTATTATAGAGAGAAATTATAGAGAGGAAGAAGAAGAGAAGTCTGCTACCTCACTGTTCCAGTATCCAGATTTCTTCTAAGGTAAGGGGTATTATTCTTTCGTATTCATGAAGAGAGTTATTTTCTTTTAATACTCGTAAGGGTTGTTATTCCATTCTTTATTATTATGTTGGAATAACTTTATCTGGCAATACCGCATACATGGTGAAATTCTTACGTTATTCCATTCTTTATTATTACTGTTGGAATAACATGTATGCGGCTGATCTATCGCATGCCCGGTGAATTCTGTTGTTATTCCATTCTTTATTATTCGTTGGAATATCCGTTCGTGCGGATTATGCATGACCTGGTTCCATTCTTTATTATTCTGTTGGAATATCTCGCATACATGTATTACGCATGACACTGGTTCCGATTCTTTATTATTCATTGGAATAACTTTGTTTTGTGCGGATCTATCGCATGCATGGTGAATTCTTACATTATTCCATTCTTTATTATTCTGTTGGAATAACACATGCGTGTGGATTACACATGCATGGTGAATGATCCTTCGTATTCATTCAGTATTAAATTATAGAAATGATCTGTCTACGTGGATTACCGCATGGCGGGTGAAAATCCATTTCCAGTTTTGTATATTCTATTATACTCGTATGAGATATCATTTCTTTTGTACTCGTCATAAAATATCATTTTATTTGGTATTTTATTTATGAGTTACTATTCACGTGGTTACTATTCACTCTAGTATTATTCACTCGGGTATTCGGGACACTTTTCGTGTCGGAGTACTATTCACAAGTTACTATTCACGGGTTATTATTTACCTGAATATTATTCACTCGGGTATTTGGGGTACTTTTTATGTTGGGGTACTATTCACGAGGTACTATTCCCAAAGTACTATTCACGGGATACTATTTACCGAAAAAATATATTTCTTCTCTGTCCAAATTATTTTTGGTACATGAATATTATTCTTGAATTTTACTCTACAAAGCAGTATCATGTTGACAATTTAGACGTTATTGATTTCTGGATAAATTAAATTATAAATCTTTAAAATTTATCCTTGAACTTGTTTTATTGAATTATTATGTCATTGTCATCATCCTCATGCTTATATTGTGATGAAAGTTATCTTTGGCTTAAGTGCATAGATGGACTTGATAAGATTATGACCAGAGATTATTCGGTATAATCATGACCGTAATGTAACGAATGATGTGATAAAATTCCTCATTGGCCTGTAGTTCATTGATGGACAGTTGTTGGTATGATTATGACCAGGGATTATTCGGTATAATCATGACCATTGATGATTACATGAATATCCTTGGTAGTAGTGGATGATTCAATTTTATTTATTTAGTTGAGTCTCAGCGATAAAGTTGATGAAAAACTTTTTAAATCATAAAAGATAGTAGATTTTATGCTCTAATTAACTCTTCTAATGGATTGCTTATTCCGCTGCAGTTGTTGATCTAAAACTTTTTGTCTATTATATTTTATCGGTTGTTATATTGTTGAAGGCTAAGGATAATTTATTACGCATTATCTTAGTCATAATATTTTTCTTACGGGCTAGTTGAGCTCACCCTTTCTTTCACCATTTTCTTCTTGAAATGAGAATATAGTGGGGACGAGTCTGGGGAAGCGGATTGATTGGTCCGGATGGTTGTTTTAGTAGTCCTCACTATTCTATAAAATAGTGTGACAATAAATATAATGAGGACTCCATTGAGTGTGGATATTGTCTAGAAGGCAATATTCTTGTTTAAACTCTCAGTTATGTTTTGTTGTATTTTGCACAACAGTTGTATAATTAAGTTTATATTTGATTTATGTACCATGTATTTGGCGACCCAAGATGGGTGATGTATACCTGTTTTGGGGGCGTCACAGTAATAGACTATACAAAGTGATTGAACAATTCAACACAAGGAATTAAAGTTCAAGAAACATTTATTATAAAAGAATGAACTGGAGAAACTTGTTTAACTGTAAACAAGTTAGAGTAAGCCAACAATGATTAGAATTCCAATAGCTTAAGATTAAAACATGCTCAATGTAAATAGATAGGTTTAGAAGTTTGAACAATTATTATAAAGGTAGAGTTAAAGAACTTGCCTCGAGCGTAAGCTATAATATTAAACTCACGTTCACCTACATATAGGTTTAGAATCACCATCTATTAGATATACTAACATTCACATTCCAACATAACACGTATTTCTAGTTAGACTTATTATTTTAGCACAAGTCTTAAGCTACCATACAAATATCAGAAATTACAAGTGTTCACCTTCACAACACCTATTTACTATTCATCATGCTCACTAAGTTCTAATATACCACGTTCATCACTTACTAACCATTTGAAACTTTGAAACTACTAACCATATAGCACGATTATGTTTTAGCTATATTATTACATGTTTATTATACTAACACATCATTAGACCAAAGTATGTCGCTACCCCGTAAGCGCAATGAACAAAGAGATCGGTCTACCGCCTCGAGATCGATGTACGGCGTTGCACTGCTAGCAATTGCGTAGTAGTTTTTAGCCTTGGCACCGGTGTAACTTCAACGGTGCATGCATAAAGATAAGAAATAGTCAACTATAGCCCAATAAGCACGAATTTCACTCATAAAACAGTAATATTAACATATAAAATAAATATAAAACTATCATAAACATGATTGCTAACATATTCATCAACATAGAACAATTTAACAACACTTCTAACTATTTTAATTTCTCATTTTCATATAAAAACTCCATTTTTGAGTTTCTTCACAAAAATTAACACTGTGATTTCAATTCCTCACCAAATTACTTCGTTCAAGTTCCATTATCTTCGTTTCTTAATGAACTAGCATAAACGCTTCAATTTACAGTTTATCATACTAATTGACCATCATAATTGGTATTTTTACAACACATATAAGAAAACATATACTGTCATTACTTTTTCTACTATAATACGAAAATTAGCATACAATTCTTGCTTAAACACAAACTCTAATCATGATTAACACATACAACTATAAGTACTCAAAGAATATAATCATCATAATTGAATTATATAGCAACAATTCTAAACATATGAAATTCACAGAGTATAAAAATTATTGTCAGTAAAACTATATATATATATATATATATATATATATATATATATATATATATATATAATGCTAAAACTATGAATAATACCTTCAATTAGCTTGATAATCTTTACTAACACCACTGGAATTGCTTTGAAGTCACAGACTTTCTCTCAATCTCTCTCAATTCTCTCTTAGCCTCTCTCTGAAATTCTCAGACTTAACAATTGGCAAAAACCCAACTGATAAACCTTATGCGTAAAACAAAATAAAACTGATAACCTTAATACGCCAAACTTAATAAAATGTCAGTTACAAAAAAACGTATAAATAATAAATATACTATATTTATTATTTTATTTATATTATTATAAATTCAAAATTTAAAAATCCAAAAGCCATAAGGCTCCGTTTGGCAAAACTCTTTAAAATTAAAGACTTAATATATTTAAGCCTTGTTTGGGTTAAATCAATTTAAAACTACTTTAATTATTTTAAAAAACATTTTAGTTTATAATTCACAATCACATATTATTTATTTGGATTTCCATATCCAACATTAATCAATAAATTAATCAACCATACTATATTTTAAATAAATATTCTACTTAAACAATTGTCACAAAATTATAATTTCTTTATAATTTTATTTAATAACTTAACACACCAATTTAAATTATTAAATTCAACAACAATATAACCTCTCATGTTATATTACAACTCTCTAAATTATAAATAAATTTAATTTAGAATATTATCTAATAAATTTAATTCATAAATATTTACTAATAATAATCACATCAATAAAATATTTATTTCATCAATTTCAACAATAAACACATCAAATAAATATTTATATAATTAAATAAATATTTAATATTACAATTTGAAATTTCAGATTGTTATAGGAACTCGAAGATAAAATGATGAAAGATTATCCTAATTTATTTGTTTAATCTATGTCTTCAATTTTGAGGACAGAATCTTTGTAAGTAGGGAAGAATGTGACGAATGATTTGTTTGAGTTGTGATTCTGGGGACAGAATCCTTGTAAGGAGGGAATGATGTAACAATCCAGAATTTTATTTTAAATTGTAATTCAAAATATTTATTGAGTTATATAAATATTTTAATTGATGTGTTTATTGTTGAATAAATATTTATTTAAGGTGAGTTGATTTGATTATTTATTTGTTAAATAAATAATTTATGAGTTAAGAAAATTGATCATCATGAGATAATATTTTAATTTAAATTAATAAATTAAGTTAGAGAGTTTATAATGATTAAATGAATTATTATAATGATATTTTAATTTGATTTTATAATAAAAATGATGTGTTAATTTATTAAATAAAATTATAGTTATAAAGAAAATTATAATTTTGTTGTATTGATTTATGTGGTAATTTTATTTAATAAATTGTTATTAGAATTAATCAAATTAAGTATTAAAACTTAATTAAATAAGTGTGACCATAAACTATATTATAAAGGAGTTATTAAAAAAAGTTAAGGGAGGTTAATTTAGTTTTGTCAAACAAGGCTTAATGAATGGTAAGTCTTTAATTTAAATATGTTTTACCAAACAAGATATAAGGATTTAATTGGTTAATTTTAAGGTAGTTAGCCAAACAAGCCTTATGGCTTTTGAGTTTCAAAAATAAAATAACTGATGTCTGTTAATAGATATATTTATATTATATAATTAATACTATTATATCCTATACGTTATAATTTTAGTACGTAAGATTAGAATAGGGAGGAAGAACACAGAAGAAGAAAAAAAGAAAAAGTTGAGAGAGAATTGGGAGAAGTTTAGAGAGATTTTTGAGAGAGGAATTGTTGAAAAGAAGCTTGATAATCAAAAGGGTAACCATCATCTTCAAAAACTAAGGTATCATCTTACTCTTACTTTTTAAAAAGTTTTAGTTTTATTCTATTCAAAAGAATTCTCTGTAAAAATTTGTGTGATGGTTAACTATTTGTTATATATAGTTTCTATATGATAATTAGTTGTTATAAATATGTTTTCATAAGATTATAGATGAGTTATAGTAAATTAATTCATGTTATGTATTTATTTGTGAAGGAAATCATATTACAGTGAATTAGTATGAATATAAATTAATATGGCTTAGTTTAAAGTAAAATTGAGGTTTAATTCTTTGTATAACATATAAATTGACTATTGATTTTAAAAGTAGATGAAGAAACTAAAACAAAGTATCTTGAATTAACTGTTTTGGTTGAAAAACAAAATCACAGTGATGATTTTCACTGAAAATGTCAAAAAGTGAAGTTTTAGCAAAAACAGTGAAATTAGAGGTTCTAAATTCGATATTTATATTGTTATATGGGTAAAATCATGTTAAGATATCTTAAATTATGTTTGTGTGAAGTTTATATATGTATTATGTGTTAATTTAGTTGTTAGAAAGTAGCTTGTAGGCCAAAATTGACTTTGTTTATGTTATTGCCGAAGTTGATCACGTAAGATCAGTAATTAATGCCGCCGCCAAGAACGAATTTCACAAGATACAAGTCTCGTATCATTGGCCTTACGCCACGTCATAGTCCGCCAAGTATTTGTTCGTGCCTCAAGAAGAACAATGCTCACGCATGCATACGTTGTCCCACAATGTAAATCGTAATGGCCCATAACGCGAAGTTAGCAGAAGGGGTCGAGCGGTGTATTTTAGTTACACAAAGTCTGAAAAAGGTTGTTAAGTGAAATAGTATTACTGTTAGGATGTGATTTCGGTATTACTATACTAATAATGAGCATATTATTAATAATTAACGAGTTTTATTACTAATGTAACTTGACTATGTGGTTAAAAAAATCAAACCATACATGAAATAGATACTTATTTATATAGAGAGTATTTGTAATGACTAATTATGTCGTGATGATATGTGTATAGGATATTGTGAATCAAATTATTACGGTTAGAAGTATTCAATTTTTCTTTTAATTACTATTCAGTAAATGGTTAAATTGATAAAAAGCAAAGTTAAGGGTGATATATGAATTTTTTTTTCAAAATACGCAAGTTGTTATAAATTATTCATTATTGTCGGGGAATATTCGTTTAGTCGTAGAATATTCTTTTACGTAGGGAATATTAAATACAACGGTAGTGGGTCATTTGTGGGCCCCATAATGAGAATAAAGCGTCGGATGAAGAAAACGATAAATTTGAGTTTTTATAAATACTTGGCGTAGTTGTTC
This sequence comes from Panax ginseng, assembly GCA_020205605.1. Lineage (NCBI taxonomy): Eukaryota > Viridiplantae > Streptophyta > Magnoliopsida > Apiales > Araliaceae > Panax > Panax ginseng. The sequence continues at coordinate 10,815,836 of CM035150.1, forward strand.
TGAATTAACAATTGTTAGAATACGGTGGTTAAAATACGAGAATACGCTGTAGTTACAGAGAAGATGTATTGCGGTATTGCGATAGATTTTCAAATTATTGATTCTTACGTAAGAAGACACTACTCAATAATTGTTAGAGTAATTACTGTTCAATATTTTATTTTTATTGGTCCAATAATTGTTGCGTTGATATTTTATATTATTGTTGTTTCAATAATTATCACTGCATAATATCTCCATTATTAGATCAATAATTCATATTATTTGAATAATATTATTAGATAGCATTATTGGCAATGTCTAGAAAGTTCTGTCAAGGAGAGGTTTGGTCACCTAATTGTGTGCCAGTAAGGAGAAATCATTATCTAAAGCCCCTCTTTCCAGGAACCGCACAGTTGTCATTATTGTGATTCTGTAATATTATTTGTGAATAATTAATTATTGATTTATATGATAAAGAAATATTTATTTGATGTGGATATAAATGATGGATTTATTTATGTGGTTATAAATGAAGGAATTAATGTTGAGGTGTTTTATCAGTATTTTGTCGGATTTGAGGTATTAAAAGATCAAATCTGTGTTATTACTGACTTTATTGTGTGAGTTATAATATTTAATCCAAACCGTTGGATCGTTGTAATTTTTGGATATGTTATACATATATAAGTTGAGTATATGTCCACAAATTTTGAACAATTAAAAATGAGCGTATAATTTGTTATGAATTTTAAGAGGTGGTGATTAGGAAATTAGGTTATAAATGATTTTGGTGGAAAATTCTAGAATTGGTGGGCCCCACTTTTAGTTTGTGAGAAATGTGCTCAATTGAATTTTCAAATGTGGTGGGTGGGAATAGTAGCAGGTAAAGCCATCAAGTTGCAGGTCAAGTCTGCTTCGGCGTGCTAACATTTTTCTATAAATAGAGGGCTAAGTTAGAATTGAAAATCACACCAGAAACAAGTTTTCTCTCTTTCTTTCTTTCTCTCTCTAGATTATCGAGTGTATTTTGTGAGTATTTAGATACTTGGTGAGTTGCTATTCTTCAGTGCAAGTTTCCTTCAGCGTCATATCCGATATCCAGTCAGAAGTACTTCTCTTTTGAGGTAAGGGATAGTAAGGGATATTAAGGGATGTTATATTCTTCATAATGATGTTATTCTTTCAATATCATTATACTGATATATTGGTATGGATCTTATTATGGAATTTCTACCTTTTTGAGTTGGGGTTACTATTCACGTATACGGCACTATTCATGTGTATGGCACTATTTACGTATATGACATTAGTTACGTATACGGCACTATGTACAAATACAGAGTACTATTCACGAGTTACTATTCACGGGTACTATTCACGACAAAAATTGGTTTCTTTTTCTGACCAAATTATCGTTGATTTATAAATCTTACTCTTGAGATTAAATCTATATGTTGATTATATTATTTTTATTATCATATATAACATTTTTATAATCCTGGTGAAGAAATTTCTTTTTGACTTGAGTGTAAAGATGGGTAGATTATTGGTATGGTCATGACTGTGGGTTCTCTTTGGCCAGTAGTGCAAAGATGAATTGTGACTGGTATGATCATGACCATTGAATTTACAATTGAATATTTTTAGCTTAAGTGCAAAGGTGAATTGATCAACATGGTTATAATTATGGTTTATATAGATTTTGAAATGATTATATATTTCTTTGAGATGTTAATATATTTGGCCTGTAGTGCAATTATGAACTGTTGAGGAATATCTTTGGCCTGTAGTGCAAAGATAAATTGTTGATGAATATCTTTGGCCCGAAAGTAAAGATGACTGTTGTTGAATATCTTTGGCCCTGTAGTGCAAAAGATGGTGCATTGATGAATATCTTTGGCCGCATTGCAAAGATGAAATTGTTAGTATGATTATGAATAAGAACTGTGATTTGGTATAACCATGATCTTTGATGTTTCAGGTAAAGACAGGTGATAAAATTATCTTTGTCCTAGATGCGAAGAGGAATTTAGAATTACAATTATGATTATGAGTTATTCATATGATTGTGGACCAGAATTGTTGATTGATGTTACAGGGATAAAACATTGTTGGTGGATTTTTAACATGGAGAAGATAATAGACTTTATAGTCTATTTGACTCTTCTAATGGAGTGCTCGTTCCGCTGTAACTATGGTTGAAATTTTTATCATCTACCATATGTTCTAAATCTCTGATTTATTATTGATGAAGGCTATTGATAATTTAATTATCTTTAGTCATGATATTCTTTACTGAGCTAGTTGTGCTCACCCTTTTTCTTCATAATTCCTTTCAGGTAATAAGAGTGTAGCTGGGTCGAGCGGGGGTAACAGGGGAATAGAACGGTGGTCATCATTTAGTAGTTATATTTGATGAATTCAATAGGGTGAGGCGAACCCAATGTTGGAAGGGTGTTTTGCCACTATCATACAAGATGTCTAAAGATATACAACCTCGTGTCATCATAAGACAAGGTTGTACACATCCACTTACTGAGTATATCTACGAGCACTACCTATATGATCTTGGTGTTTGTTTGAAGTCTAATTCTCAATTAGAGAAAATGGAGATAATGATATGTCAAGAGAAGACTCACCATTGGGAAGAATATGATAGTAATCTTCTCGTTTTTCTTTGGGGTCTATTGCCAAGGATAATTCTGTGGTCATATGATATCTATCATAACCTGGAAGCATGGCCTCCCATGTACGAAGGTTTTCTTGAGCACTTCCCAAAAATTCTAATTTCTAAAATAGTTTTTGACTATACCTTTATGTAGGTATCACTGTGAGGTGTTGTCCACTGATGGGACATTTGTGACATTACGGTTGGGACACAAGTCACAGTTGGTATATATTTGTATCAAAACTCACAGCATATGTGTTGTTATATTTTGCACGACAATTGTTGTAATAAAGTGGTAGTTGTTTTCTGTACCATGTATATGGCGACTCAGAATGGGTTGGATGGAATGGACCTATTTTGGGGTTGTCACATTTGGTATCAGAGCTTAGGGATATGGTCTCTGGCGGAGATCGGGGAATAGAACTAGGAGGGGAGAGATGAGTAAATCCTTCGCTAGTGTGTCCTACCTAAGCTTATTTGTTGGTCAGTCATAATATCGGGATATTATGTGATATGTTAATTTGTTCAATTAACCCTTATTTTGAAGCTGTATTCTTGAATGATATCTGAAATACAGGAGGTGAGCAATGGAGAAATCGTGATGACAGGGAAGATGGAATCTGAAATGAAAGCAAGGTATTCTCAACTCTTTGAAATACCAGGTACGTAAATTTCTGGGACGAAATTTCATGAGGAGAGATTGTAAGACCCCGAATTTTATGAAATAAAAGTATTCAATTTTTCTTTTAATTACTATTCAGTAAATGGTTAAATTGATAAAAAACAAAGTTAAGGGTGATATATGAATTTTTTTTTCAAAATACGCAAGTGGTTATAAATTATTCATTGTTGTCGGGGAATATTCGTTTAGTCGTAGAATATTCTTTTACGAATTCGGGGAATATTAAATGCGACGGTAGCAGTCATTTAGGGCCCCATAAATGTAATAAGCATCGGATGAAGAAAAGCGATAAATTTGAGTTTTTATAAATAAGCAGCGTAGTTATTCACAATTAACTGCTTTGTTAGAATACCCGGTGGTTAAAATACGATGAATACGCCAGAAGTTACTTGCAAGAAGATACTACGGTATTGCCAAGTATTTTTCAAATTATTGATTCTTACGTAAGAGACACTACTCAATAATTGTTAGAGTAATTCTTTATTCAATATTTTATTTTTAGTGGTCCAATAATTCTTTGCGTTGATATTTTATATTATTGTTGTTTCAATAATTATCACTGCACAATATCTCCATTATTAGATCAATAATTCATATTATTTGAATAATATTATTAGATAGCATTATTGGCAATGTCTAGAAAGTTACATCAAGGAGAGGTTTGGTCACCTAAATTGCGCTTGAGAAGGAGAAATCATATCGGAAAGCCCCTCTTCCCTGAGGAACCGCACTGGTTGTCATTATTGTGATTCTGTAATATTATTTGTGAATAATTAATTATTGATTTATATGATAAAGAAATATTTATTTGATGAGGATATAAATGATGGATTTATTTATGTGGTTATAAATGAAGGAATTAATGTTGAGGTGTTTTATCAGTATTTTGTCGGATTTGAGGTATTAAAAGATCAAATCGGTGTTATTATAGATTTATTGTGTGAGTTATAATATTTAATCCGACCGTTGGATCGTTGTAATTTTTGGATATGTTATACATATATAAGTTGAGTATATGTCCACAAATTTTGAACCGTTAAAAATGAGCGTATAATTTGTTATGAATTTTAAGAGGTGACTGATTCGGAAATTAGGTTATAAATGATTTTGGTGGAAATTTCTAGAATTAGTGGGCCCCACTTTTGGTTGGTGAGAAATGTGCTCAATTGAATTTTCAAATGTAGTGGGTGGGAATAGTAGCGAGTAAAAGCCATCAAAGTTGCGGTCAAGTGCTGCTTGGCGTCTTAACATTTTCTATAAATAGAGGGCTAAGTTAGAATTGAAAATCACACCAGAAACAAATTTTCCCTCTTTCTCTCTTTCTCTCTTTCTCTCTCCAGATTATCGAGTGTATTTTATGAGTATTTAGATACTTGGTGAGTTTTTATTCTTCAGTACAAGTTTCCTTGTTGTCATATATCCAGATATCCGATGGAAGTCTTTGCTTCTTTTGAGGTAAGGGATAGTAAGAGATATTAAGGGATGTTATATTCTTCATAATGATGTTATTCTTTCAATATCATTATACTGACATATTGGTATGGATCTTATTGTGGAATTTCTACCTTTTTGAGTTGGGAGTTACTATTCACGATATCGACTAATTATTCACGTATACCTTATTATTCATGTATATGGCACTATTTACGTATATAACATTAGTTACGTATACGGTACTATGTACAAATACGGAGTACTATTCACGAGTTACTATTCATGAGTTACTATTCACGACAAAAATTGTTTCTTTTTCTGACCAAATTATTGTTGATTTATAAATCTTACTCTTGAGATTAAATCTATATGTTGATTATATTGTTTTTATTATCATATATAACATTTTTATAATCCTGGTGAAGAAATTTCTCTTTGACTTGAGTGTAAAGATGGGTAGATTATTGGTATGGTCATGACTGTGGGTTCTCTTTGGCCAGTAGTGCAAAGATGAATTGTGACTGGTATGATGACCATTGAATTTACAATTGAATATTTTTAGCTTAAGTGCAAAGGTGAATTGATCAACATGGTTATAATTATGGTTTATATAGATTTTTAAATGATTATATATTTCTTTGAGATGTTAATATATTTGGCCGCTAGTAAAATTATGAACTGTTGAGGAATATCTTTGGCCTGTAGTGCAAAGATAAATTGTTGATGAATATCTTTGGCCCGTAGTACAAAGATGACCTGTTGTTGAATATCTTTGGCCTATAGTGCAAAGATGATCTGTTGATGAATATCTTTGGCCGTAGTGCAAAGATGAAATTGTTAGTATGATTATGAACAGGAACTGTGATTTGGTATAACCATGATCTTTGATGTTTCAGGTAAAGACAGGTGATAAAATTATCTTTGTCCTGGATGCGAAGAGGAATTTAGAATTACAATTATGATTATGAGTTATTCATATGATTGTGGACCAGAATTGTTGATTGATGTTAGAGGGATAAAACATTGTTGGTGGATTTTTAACATGGAGAAGATAATAGACTTTATAGTCTATTTGACTTTTCTAATGGATTGCTCGATCCGCTGTAACTATGGTTGAAAGTTTTACCATCTACCATATGTTCTACATCTCTGATTTATTATTGATGAAGCCTATTGATAATTTAATTATCTTTAGTCATGATATTCTTTACTGAGCTAGTTGTGTTCACCCTTTTGCTTCACAATTCCTTTCAGGTAATAAGAGTGTAGTTAGGTGGGTGAAGCGAGGGTAACAAGGAATAGAGCGGTGGTCATCATTTAGTAGTTATATTTGATGAATCCAATAGGGTGAAGCGAACCCAACGTTGGAAGGTGTTTTGCCACTATCATACAAGATGTCTAAAGACATACAACCTCGTGTCATCATAAAAGCGAGGGGTTGTGCACATCCACTTCTTGAGTATATCTATGAGCACTACCTATATGATCTTGGTGTTTGTTTGAAGTATAATTCTCAATTAGAGATAGTGGAGATAATTATATGTCAAGAGAAGACTCACCATTGGGAATAATATGATAGTAATCTTCTCATTTTTCTTTGGGGTCTATTGGGTCAACCAAGGATAATTCTGTGGCCATATGATATCTATCATAACCTGGAAGCATGGCCTCCCATGTACGAAGGTTTCCTTGAGCACTTCCCAAAGATTCTAATTTCTAAAACAGTTTTTGACTATACCTTTATGTAGGTATCACTGTGAGGTGCTGTCCACTGATGGGGCATTTGTCACATTACGGTTAGGACACGAGTCACAGTTGGTATCTATTTGTATCAAAACTCACAGCATATGTGTTGTTGTATTTTGCACGACAATTGTTGTAATAAAGTTGTAGTTGTTTTATGTACCATGTATTTGGCGACTCAGAATGGGTTGGATGGAATGGACCTATTTTGGGGTTGTCACATTTGGTATCAGAGCTTAGGGATATGGTCTCTGGCGGAGATCGGGGAATAGAACTAGGAGGGGAGAGATGAGTAAATCCTTCGCTAGTGTGTCCTACCTAAGCTTATTTGTTGGTCTGTCATAATATCGGGATATTATGTGATATGTTAATTTGTTCAATTAACCCTTGTTTTGAAGCTGTATTCTAGAATGATATCTGAAATATAGGAGGTGAGCCATTGAGAAATCATGATGACAGGGAAGATGGAATCTGAAATGAAAGCAAGGTATTCTCAACTCTTTGAAATACCAGGTACGTAAATTAAGGGGATAAAATTTCATAAGGATGGGAGATTGTAAGACCCCGAATTTTATGAAATAAAAGTATTCAATTTTTTTTATAATTACTATTCAGTAAATGGTTAAATTGATAAAAAGCAAAGTTAAGGGTGATATATGAATTTTTTTTTTCAAAATACGCAAGTGGTTATAAAATATTCATTGTTGTCGGGGAATATTCATTTAGTCATAGAATATTCTTTCTGTCGGGGAATATTAAATATTGACAGTATGATCATTTGTGGGCCTCATAATGAGAATAAGCGTCGGATGAAGAAAATGACAAATATGAGTTTTTATAAATAATCGGCGTAGTTATTCTGAATTAATAATTGTTAGAATACACGGTGGTTAAAATAAAAATGTCCAGCGTAGTTACAAGCGATAGCTGCGATATTACAAAGATTTTTCAAATTATTGATTCTTACGTAAAGAAGACACTACTCAATAATTGTTAGAGTAATTCTTCATTCAATATTTTATTTTATTGGTCCAATAATTGTTGCGTTGATATTTTATATTATTGTTGTTTCAATAATTATCTTTGCATAATATCTCCATTATTAGATCAATAATTCATATTATTTGAATAATATTATTAGATAGCATTATTGGCAATGTCTAGAAAGTTCTGTCAAGGAGAGGTTTGGTCACCTAATTGTGCGCCAAAGAAGGAGAAATCATTATTGGAAAGCCCCCTCTCTCTGAACCGCTGCTGGTTGTCATTATTGTGATTCTGTAATATTATTTGTGAATAATTAATTATTGATTTATATGATAAGGAAATATTTATTTGATGTGGATATAAATGATGCATTTATTTATGTGGTTATAAATGAAGGAATTAATGTTGAGGTGTTTTATCGATGATTTTGCCGGATTGAGGTATTAAAAGATCAAATCGGTGTTATTCTGACTTTATTGTGTGAGTTATAATATTTAATCCGAGTTGGATCGTTGTAATTTTGGATATGTTATACATATATAAGTTGAGTATATGTCCACAAATTTTGAACCGTGAAAAATGAGCGTATAATTTGTTATGAATTTTAAGAGGTGACTGATTCGGAAATTAGGTTATAAATGATTTTGGTGGAAAATTCTAGAATTGGCGGGCCCCACTTTTGGTTGGTGAGAAATGTGCTCAATTGAATTTTCAAATGTTGTGGGTGGGAATAGTAGCAGGTAAAGCCATCAAGTTCTTGAAGTCAAGTCTGCGCTTGACGTCTTAACATTTTTCTATAAATAGAGGCTAAGTTAGAATTGAAAATCACACCAGAAACAAGTTTTCTCTCTTTCTCTCTTTCTCTCTCTAGATTATCGAGTGTATTTTGTGAGTATTTAGATACTTGGTGAGTTGTTATTCTTCAGTGCAAGTTTCCTTCAGCGTCATATCCGATATCTGATATACAATCTTCTTTCTTTTGAGGTAAGGATAGTAAGGGATATTAAGGGATGTTATATTCTTCATAATGATGTTATTCTTTCAATATCATTATCTTGACATATTGGTATGGATCTTATTGTGGAATTTCTACCTTTTTGAGTTGGGGTTCTTATTCACATATACTAAGACTATTCACGATACTGTGACTTATTCACGTATACAAAGACTATTCATGTATATGGCACTATTTATGTATATGACATTAGTTACGTATACGGTACTATGTACAAATATAGAGTACTATTCATGAGTTACTATTCACAAGTTACTATTCACGAGTTACTATTCACGGGTACTATTCACGACAAAAATTGTTTCTTTTTCTGACCAAATTATTGTTGATTTATAAATCTTACTCTTGAGATTAAATCTATATGTTGATTATATTGTTTTTATTATCATATATAACATTTTATAATCACGGTGAAGAAATTTCTCTTTGACTTGAGTGTAAAGATGGGTAGATTATTGGTATGGTCACGACGTATGGGTTCTCTTTGGCCAGTAGTGCAAAGATGAATTGTGACTGGTATGATCATGACCATTGAATTTACAATTGAATATTTTTAGCTTAAGTGCAAAGGTGAATTGATCAACATGGTTATAATTATGGTTTATATAGATTTTGAAATGATTATATATTTCTTTGAGATGTTAATATATTTGGCCGCTAGTACAATTATGAACTGTTGAGGAATATCTTTGGCCTGTAGTGCAAAGATAAATTGTTGATGAATATCTTTGGCCCGTAGTACAAAGATGACTTGTTGTTGAATATCTTTGGCCTATAGTGCAAAGATGATCTGTTGATGAATATCTTTGGCCGTAGTGCAAAGATGAAATTGTTAGTATGATTATGAACAGGAACTGTGATTTGGTATAACCATGATCTTTGATGTTTCAGGTAAAGACAGGTGATAAAATTATCTTTGTCCTGGATGCGAAGAGGAATTTAGAATTACAATTATGATTATGAGTTATTCATATGATTGTGGACCAGAATTGTTGATTGATGTTAGAGGGATAAAACATTTTTGGTGGATTTTTAACATGGAGAAGATAATAGACTTTATAGTCTATTTGACTCTTCTAACTGGATTGCTCGTTCATTTTGTAACTATGGTTGAAATTTTTATCATCTACCATATGTTCTAAATCTACGATTTATTATTGATGAAGGCTATTGATAATTTAATTATCTTTAGTCATGATATTCTTTCTTGAGCTAGTTGTGTTCTCACCCTTTTGCTTCACAATTCCTTTCGTGTAATAAGAGTGTATTTGGGTGAGTGGGGGTGTGAGGGGAATAGAACGGTGGTCATCATTTAGTAGTTATATTTGATGAATCCAATAGGGTGAGGCGAACCCAACGTTGGAAGGGTGTTTTGCCACTATCATACAAGATGTCTAAAGACATACAACCTCGTGTCATCATAAGACAGGGTTGTACACATCTACTTACTTAGTATATCTACGAGCACTACCTATATGATCTTGGTGTTTGTTTGAAGTATAATTCTCAATTAGAGACAGTGGAGATAATGATATGTCAAGAGAAGACTCACCATTGGGAAGAATATGATAGTAATCTTCTCATTTTTCTTTGGGGTCTATTGGGTCAACCAAGGATAATTCTGTGGCCATATGATATCTATCATAACCTGGAAACATGGCCTCCCATGTACGAAGGTTTCCTTGAGCACTTCCCAAAGATTCTAATTTCTAAAACAGTTTTTGACTATACCTTTATGTAGGTATCACTGTGAGGTGCTGTCCACTGATGGGACATTTATCACATTACGGTTAGGACACGAGTCACAGTTGGTATATATTTGTATCAAAACTCACAGCATATGTGTTGTTGTATTTTGCACGATAATTGTTGTAATAAAGTTGTAGTTATTTTCTGTACCATGTATTTGGCGACTCAAAATGGGTTGGGTGGAATGGACCTATTTTGGGGTTGTCACATTACACGCAAGGCAAGTTTCTAAACCTTATCTCTTTATATTGAGCAAGTTTTCTAAACTTTAACTTGTTATTTAGCATGCAAGTTTCTACATTCTGTTATATTAGTGTTGAACAAATTTTATCGTTCAATTTACTATTTGTTATGCATGCTAAGTACTCAATTCTAAATAACCTTAGCTTAAATTGTTCAAGCAAGGTATGTTATGTTATTCAATGCTTATGCTCTTAGATTATTCCTAAAGCATGATCTTAGTATACAATGTTGACTCACTTATGATTTGTTCCATAGCATAATGTTATTACCTTTATATTCAACTAATCATTAGTTGATGTTCGTTAAACCTAAATTACCTTGAAACTTATCCAAACAAAACTTACTTTGGTGCAGACTCGTATTCTAAATGCTGAGATGAACAACCCTATTATAGGGGATAATTTACGCATAGTGTTGAAATGTTTGTGCACAATACATTGTACGAAGGGCTGATCCCCCTAAGTACGAGGAGTCTCTATAGTCTTATGACTGTTAAAGTTTAAGTTGAAAGATTACTTATAACTATGGATATAGTTCGTGGTCTTATGACCCTCATATATATATTTCAGATTTTGATTATCATTGATAGAGTTGTTCAGTTTTATTAAGCCTATTATTGGGCAGTTGTTATAAAGTTTTATTCATTGTCATTTCAAGTGAGCCTTGTTTGCTGACTCTTGCTTATATAACTATTACAGATAAAGTTGAGAAGGTCGATGTACCTAGCACCAGTAAAGGGAAAGGAAAGATGAACAAGTATTGAAGACTTGTAACCATATTGACTTTTAATATTGTCAGAATTTATTTTTAGTTATTATGATGAAGTTATTTAATTTTCTGCACTTGATATTTGTATTTAAAGGTTAAGATGACCTGGGAGATTTTATTGGAAATTATTGATGTAATCCTTTAATGGGAAGGTTTATTGTTCAATTGTATTATAATTGGGTAGTTAAAAATGAATGTTTTTATCAAGTGAACACCAAATCTGGTGGAAATAAAGTACCCGGATTTGGGGGTGTCACACTTGACATGTCAGAGAGTAAAGGCAGAACATCAAAGACCAAGCGGATTACTTCAACCATTGGAAATACTGGAATGGAAGTGGGAGCATATCACAATGGATTTTGTGGTAGGTCTTCCAACGACTCAGAAAGGATACGATGCGATATGGGTGATAGTGGATAGATTAACGAAATCAGCACACTTTTTTCCAATAAAGATTAGATTTAATCTTGATCAACTGGAAAATTGTACGTCAAGGAGATCGTTTCAAGACATGGTGTTCCAATATCAATTGTATCAGACAGAGATCCGAGATTCACATCAAACTTTTGGAAGAGACTACAAGAATGTATGGGAACACAATTGAGAATGAGTACGGCATACCATCTGCAAACCGATGGTCAAAGCGAACGAACAATCCAGACGTTAGATGATATGCTTAGAGCATGCATCATGGATTTCAAAAAAAACTGGGATGATCATCTACCATTCATAGAATTTTCCTACAACAACAGTTACCATGCAAGCATTGGCATGCCGCCATATGAGGCATTATATGGCAGGAAATGCAGAACTCCACTATGTTGGGATGAAGTTGGTGAACGTCAATTATTAGGACCCGAACTGGTACAACAGACCGCTGAAATTATCAAAATCGTCAAAGCAAGACTGGTAGCTACTCAAGATAGACAGAAGAAGTACGATGATCAACATAGACAAGATCGTAAATTTGACGTAGGAAATTTCGTTATCCTAAAAATTTCTCCTTGGAAGGGGAAAATTCATTTTGGCAAGAAAGGAAAGCTAAGCCCAAGGTTTATTTAACCTTTCGAGATACTACGAAGAGTGGGAGAAGTAGCTTACGAGGTAGCTTTACCTCCACAGTTAGAACATGTTCACAACATTTTTCATGTGTCGGTGTTGTGACCGTATAAACTCGATTACAAACATGTGATCGAGTATGAACCGTTGCAGTTCAATAAAGATTTGTCTTATGAAGAGGTTCCTATCCAGATAGTCGACAGGAAAGAACAAGTGCTCAAGAATAAGGTGATACCTTCTGTGAAGGTGATATGGAGAAACCACAATGTCGAAGAGGCTACGTGGGAACTCGAAGATGAAATGATGAAGAACTACCCTAGGTTATTTGTTTAATATGTGTCTTCGATTCTGGGGACAGAATCTTTGTAAGGAGGGAAGAATGTGACGAATGAGTTGTTTGAGTTGTGATTCTGGGGACAAAATCTTTGTAAGGAGGGAAGGATGTAACAATCCAAGATTTTATTTGTAATTTAAAATATTTATTAAATTGTTTGAATATTTTAATAAATATTTTATTGATATAGTTGTTGCTTGTAGAAATTTGTGAATTAAATTTATTAGATAATACTCTAATTTAATTTAATAGTTACAGAGTTGTTAAAGATTACATGAATTGCTATATTGCTCTTTTAGTTTAATAATAGAACTGATATGTTAATTTATTCAATAAAATTATAATGAGATTATAATTTTGTGATAGTTGGTTAAGCGGGAAATTTATTTAATATGTTGTAATTAGTTTATTTAACTAAGATTGGATATGAAAATTTAAATAAATAATATGGGACTATAAACTATAGTATAAATAATTTATTAAAATAAATTAAAGTAGTTTAAATAGATTTGCCCAAACAAGGCTTAAAGATATTAAGTCTTTAATTTTTAAAGTGTTTTGCCAAACAAAGCCTTATAGCTTTTGAATTTTGAATTTGAATTATAATAAATAAAAATATAAATAAAATATATAATATATCTTATAATTGACATGTAATTATTATAATAATTATACGGTAGTTACATACGCTTTAGGAGCGTCTGTTTTATTTTACGTGAAAAGCATTTGGCTTAAGCCTAAGAAGAGAAAAGAGAAAAGAGTTTTCAGAGATATTGAGAGAGAGGTTGAGAGAGCTGAGAGAGGATTCTTGAGATTTCCAAAGCAATTCTCTGTGGTTAGAAAGGATTGTTCAAGCAAGAGAATGTATGATTCCATAACCCTAAATATTATATATATGAATATTCTATATTCACGAGTTTCAATTTTCTGTGAATTTAATTCTTCTTGAATGGTTGTTATAAACTGAATTATTGTATTTATATGTATTTATGATGTTAAAACTAGCATTTAGACAAGAATTTGTGTGCTAATTACGTTTAAAAAGGAAGAAAATTGTTTATATTGTATGTTTATGTATATGGCTTGTGAAAGCACCAAATTTGGTGGTTAATTTGTAAACTAATCTGTAAATTGAGTCTTGAATATGTTAATTCGGTAAGAAACGAAGAGAACGTAGTTTGAATGAGTTAAATTGGTGTAGAATTGTAATCACAATGTTAATTTTTGTTAAGAATGTTAAAAATGGAGTTTTTGGTATAAAACATGGAATTCAAGGATTTAAATTAGTTATAGTGGTTGTTTAATTGTTCTAAGTTATTATATATGTGAGGAATCATGTTTGTATGAGTTCTATATCAGTTGGGTGTGCTTAATTTACTGTTCTGTGGATGAAATTCGTGTAAGTTGGGCTAAATAGAGTTATTACGAAGAGCTGCGTAGTTTTCATAGACACCAAGTAGTAAATTCTTATTTGTGTCAAGGCGAGAAAAATAATGGCATTGCTTGCATGATCGAACCTAAGTATGGGCAATTTGCACCATACCCTGTTCAGAGGCAGTGATGTCTGTTACTTCTGCAGACTTTGAAAACCTATTGTAACTTAGTCTAATGTTATGTTAATGTGACAAACATGTAATGAAGAGGTTAAAACAGAATCGTATCATGTGATTAATAATTCTAAAGTTGTAAAAGATTAGTAAGTTATGAAAGCGATGTGTTATGATTTATTGTAAACATGAATAGTGAATAAGTGTTTTGAAGTTAATATTTGTGATTTCTGAAATGCATGTGGTGTAAAGTAAAAACTTGTACTAAAGAAACAAGTTTAACTAAAAGTGAGTTCTATTTTAAGAAAGTGGATGTTAGTATATCTAATAGATATTGTGATTCTAATACTATGTGTAGGTGAACGTGAGTTATAAATTTATAGCTTACGCACGAGACAAGTTTCTAAACCTTACCTCTTTACATTGAGCAAGTTCCTTACCCTAAACTTTAATTGGGCAAGTTCTTTTATCCTTAAACTTTATTTGAGCAAGCTCTAACTTTAACATTATTCGAGCAAGTTTTGAATTCTAATCATTGTTGAGTTATTCTAACTTGTTTATAGTTAAGCAAGTTTCTTTAGTTTCAATCTCTTATAGTGAATGCGATTCCTTTAACTCTAATCTCCAATATTGAGCTTTCATATTTCATTTACTTTGCACAAATTATTATTATATTGAGCAAGCTTTGTTTCCAGCTTGTTATCAGTTAAATGTATGTTTAGTAATTCAATTTCTAATTTGACAAGATTATAGCCTTAGCTTATTATTGTTCAAGCAAGGTTTATCATTTTATTCAATGCTTATGCTTTCTAATTATTTCCAAGCATGAGTTTAATATATAGTTGGTTCACCTATGATTGTTAATTGTTCCATATTTTGTTGTTATTGATCAACCGTAGTGTTATCAAACTTTGTTGATTCAACTAATCCTTTCGTTGATGATCGTTAAACTCTAAATTACCTTTAAAACTTATCCAAACCAAACTTTCTTTGGTGCGGACTTGTACTCTAAAATTGAGAAGAACAACCCTATTATAGGGGTACGCGATGCGTTTAGATGTTTGTGATCAATACATGGTACGAATGGATGATCACCCTAAGTACGTGAAGTCCCTACAATATAACTGTTTAGGTTAAAGTTGAAAGATTACTTGTAACCTTGGACATAGTTCGTGGTCTTATGACCCTCAGATATATTTCATATTTTGATTCCAGTTTTTGGTTATCATTGACATAGTATTATTCAGTTCTGATGAGCTTATTCATTGGCATTTATAATTATATTGTTGTTCATTGCTATATCTAGTGAGCATTTATTTTGCTCACTCTTGCATAAATATAACTATTGCAGCTAAGGTTAAGAAGGTCGATGAACCTACCACAAACAAAGGGAAAGGAAAAATGTACAAGTGATGAAGACTTGTAATTTGTTGGCTTTTATGTTGATAGACTTTATTTAAATGATGTGATGTAACTATTTTATTTCTGCACTTGATTTATGTTAAAGGTTAGATAACTTGGGAGACTTTTTGATTTAATGATGTAACCCTTTTAATGGGAGAATTTATGGTTTAAATTCTATTAACCTTGGGTAGTTAGTTATGAATGTATGTAAAGTGAACACCAAGTCTTGTGGGAATGAAGTACCTAGATTTAGGGGTGTCACAACTAACATGGCTTCTATATACATAGTAATCTCAAGCCACAAGTTAAGGTTGTTTATGTGCATATCCTAACCAAAGTAGCATGCTCAAAATGGAACAAGATCACAAAATCAATACACATGACTTGCAAATGCTACAAGCGTTCAAGACGATTATGTAGATTATAGAAGTATATGGCGCAGGCGCCACTTCGAAGCGTAATGAAAAATGATGGCTCTGCGTTTAAAGAGCCTCAACATAAACCATGTTAAATCTACAACCAGAACAACTACCATACTTCTAAACATGTATACAAAATCAGACAACATAATGTCATGCTATTCTATATCAATTAACAGAGAATTCAAACAATTACAAGATTTTGATAAAACTCAAGCTCAAGAACACAAAAGTAGAATTTATACCTCCTTGAAGCTTAATTGAATTCCTAAACACACTGATTATACTAACTCAATTGCTCAGCAGCTTACACTCTCAGTTTACATTTAGCAGACAATTTTAAGCAACAGAGAATTGAAGAATGAAGTTACTTATATAGAGAAATGCATAACCAGTCAATTGTTTTACCCCAAGGTTTGATTCAATGGAAAATGGAAGAGAACAATGGGTAGAAGGGAGTTGGCCAACTGCCAATTCATAGCCATCATCACCATGGATTTGTAGCGGCTCAGTTCACGCAAGGAGGATATAGGTTACTATTTGAGCACTGTTGGGACACTTAATATGGGACACGAGTTTTAAATCCCAGCAACATGTTTATAATGCTTAGTTTGTTCTCTTATACTCCCAAAATATAATTTTAATGTGTTAATGTTACTACATAATGAAAAGTTAGAGATTATTTATGTATTCACATCATATAATCCATGTACATCAATCCAGTCTAATTAATATTTGTAACACGTGTGGACTCAACTTAATTGATCACTAATAGTTTAATATCTCCTTAAAACTTTATTATTCCAATTAGACTCACTTATTGAAATAATTTGAAATTCTTTGATATAGTACATCTTTAATGTTTCCACACATACTTATTGTCACATAAGCAATTATTTATGTAACTTATAATTCTTTTCACTTTACTATATAGTTTCTATACATAATATAGTTACACTAAAGTGTCACACTATACTTTTTTTTAATGTAGGAACCATATGTTAACACATATCTTACACACATCAATTAAATGATATAATTCTAATTATGTAATTTAATTTGCTCATAATAACAATTAATTAATAATATAATATTAATTAATCATTCACTTCTTAATTAAATTAATTCCTTAAATCTCCATTCTCATGCCACACCAGGAATTTTCACAATTCTCATCACAACTCCACATTCTTATAAATTCAATTTAAGTTAATTGAATTACTCATATCACAACACACCAATTCTTATATTCAAGTAAATACTCATTTTCTTATTATATCAAAATAATTATTTATTCATGAAATTCACGATTCTTACATCCTCCCCCTTATAAAAATTACATCCTTGGAATTGATACAAGGTTACACGAATAGATAGGGAGAGTCCCTTCGCATTTTATCTTCTACTTCCCACGTGGCCTCCTCGGCGTCGTGGTTCCGCCAAAGTACTTTTACAGAGAATATGATTTTATTCCTTAACGTCTGTTCTTTCCTATCTAATATCTGGACAGGAACTTCTTCGTACGCTAGATTCTTTTCCACTTGAATGGGCTCATAGGAAATCACGTATTTGTAGTCAGGCTTGTACGGACATAACACGGATATGTGGAACACGTTATGGATATGCTCCAACTCAGGTGGTAATGCAACTTTGTACGCCACTTCGTCCCACTCGCTTCAGTATCTCGAATGGACCTATAAACCTCGGACTCAAATTTTCTTTCTTGCCAAATCGTATTTTTCCTTTCAAGGGAGATACTTTTATGAAAACGTGACTTCCGAGTTCAAAGTCGCGGTCATGTCGATGCAAGTCTGTGTATTTCTTCTGGAGATCTTGCGCAACTACCAATCTAGCTCTTATCAATGTTACCAAATTCGTGGTTTGTTGCACCTACTCTGGTCCTAACATCTTTCGTTCTCTGACTTCATCCCAACACAACGGGGTTCTACACTTTCTCCCGTAAAAAGCTTCGTACGGTGGCATGCCTATACTCGCATGATAACTATTATTGTATGCAAATTCCACTAAGGGTAGGTGATCATCCCAACTTCCCTTGAAGTCCATCACGCAAGTTCTAAGCATGTCTTCCAGCATTTGTATTGTTCGCCCACTTTGTCCGTCCGTTTGCGGATGATAAGCAGTACTGAACCTCAGCTGTGTTCTCATCCTCTCTTACAGGCTTTTCCAGAACTTTGACGTGAAGCGCAGATCTCGGTCTGAGACAATCGATACCGGCACTCTATGTCGTGAGATAATTTCCTTTACGTACAGGTTCACTAGCTGATTCAAACTATATCGGATCTTGATTGGTAGAAAATGAGTCGTCTTTATTAATCGATCCACGATAACCCAAATGGCATAAAAACCTTTCTATGTGACTGGAAGTCCCACCACGAAGTCCATCGTAATGTACTCCTATTTCCATTCTAGTATTTCCAATGGTTGGAGTAGACCACTCGGCCTCTGGTGCTCTGCTTGATTCGCTGACATGTAAGACATCTACTAATGCACTCCACGATTTCTCGTTTCTGATTGGGCCACCAAAAATGTTGCCTCAAATCCCGGTACATCTTCGTGCCTCCTAGATGAACGGAATACGTCATATTGTGTGCCTCGTGCAAAATTTCTTCCCTCAACTCGGTTACCGCTGGCACCCACACTCTCCCTTCGAATCTCAAAATATCGTTTATATCAATCTTGAATCTCTCCTCTTCATTTTTTACGATCCTCTTTCTAATTCTCACGCACTCCTCATCCTTTTCTTGTGATTCCTTAATTCTATCCAACAAGGTTGGACGAGCTTCTACTGCAAACAATTTTTCCTCAGACCTCTCTAGTCCCTTTACTTCTATCTCTAATTTCTCCATATCTCGTATTAACTCCTCCTGAGTTGTCAATTGAAATAACTTCTCCCTTCATTTCCTACTTAGCGCGTCGGCCACTACGTTTGCCTTCCCCGGGTGATAAAGAATGTCGCAGTCATAATCCTTGATTAATTCGAACCACTTTCTCTGACGCATGTTCAACTCCTTCTGTGTGAAGATACATTTCAGACTTTTGTGGTCCGTGTATATCTCATATTTTTCTCAGTACAAATAGTGTCTCCAAATTTTCAACGTAAAAACTACTACCGCTAACTCTAAGTCATGAGTAGGGTATCGTTTTTCGTAATCCTTCAATTTATGTGACGCATACGCAATGACTTTGCCATGTTGCATTAGCACACAGCCCAGTCCTCTATGCGACGCATCACTATACACCACAAATCCTCCCGTATCATCTGGTAGTGATAATATAGGTGCCTAACTCAATCTCTTCTTCAGCTCCTGAAAACTCTCCTCAGACTTGTCCGTCCACGCGAAATTCACCGTCTTCCTCGTTAGATTGGTCAACGGGGTTGCTATCTTAGAAAAATCTTGGATAAATCTTCGATAGTACCCAGCTAACCCTAAGAAACTTCTTACTTCGGTTGGCGTCTTTGGTTGTTCCCATTACTCACTACTTCTACTTTCGCAGGGTCTACAGAAACTCCATCCTTATCCACCACGTGTCTTAAGAATTTAACCTTTTTCATCCAAAAGTCACACTTAGAAAATTTTGCATACAACTTCTCTTTTCTTAGTGCCTCCAAAACCATCTTCAGATGTTCGACATGTTCTTCTTCCGTCTTCGAGTAGACCAAGATATCATCGATGAAAACTACTAGGAATTTATCTAAGAATGGCTTGAAAACTCGGTTCATCAAGTCCATAAATGTTGCCGGAGCATTTGTCAACCCGAATGACATTACCAAAAATTCAAAATGTTCGTAACGAGTTTGAAATGCCGTCTTTGATACGTCCTCCTCCCGTACCTTTAACTGGTGATAACCCGTTCGCAAATCTATCTTCGAGAAATACTTGGCTCCCTTCAGTTGGTCGAAAAGGTCGTCTATCCTTGGTAACAGATATCTATTCTTAATCGTTACTCTGTTCAATTCTCAATAATCGATATAGAGCCTCATCGCTCCATCCTTCTTCTTTACAAACAACACCGGTGCTCCCCAAGGAGACACACTTGGTCGTATATAACCCTTATCCAACAACTCTTTCAATTGTATCATCAATTCCTTTATTTCTATTGGCGCCATTCGATATGGAGCTTTCAAAATCGGTGTCGTTCCTGGTGTTAAGTCTATTACGAATTTGATTTCTCTGTCTGGCAGAAGACCAGGCAGATCGTTCGGAAATACATCTTGAAATTCCCTTACTACGGATATATCCTAAATTTCTATTCCCTTATTCTGGGTATCAACAATGTATGCTAAGTAACCTACACATCCTTTCCTTAAAAATTTCTTGGCTTGCATCATCGTAAGGCAACACAATTGCTTAAGCGATGAGCTACCATAAAACACTACCTTAGACGACTTATTCAAAGTTTGAAGGTTCACACTTTTATTTTGACAGTCAATTATTGCAGCATGGTTATACAACCAATCCATTCCCAATATTACGTCAAACTCTCCCAATCTTATCGGGATCAAATCTACGCATAGTTCATGATTTCGAATATTTATACGATAATTTCGGTAAATATACTTTACAGGGATTACTTCCTTATTCGCAACTTCTATATTCAAGGGATTTCCTAATCGTTCTTGAGGTAAATTAAGTCGACTAGCAAATTCCTCTGATACAAAAGAACAGGTGGCACCCGAATCAAATAATACGTAGGCATTTATATCATTGATCGAGATGATACCTGACACCACGTCCTTTGCAGCCACTACATCCTGGACAGTCATATTAAACATTCTGGCAGTTAGACGGTTGGATGGCATCGGTCCGCTAATCATCAGCTTATCGCTTCTTAGGGGGATCAGCCCTTAGTACCATACTGTGCACAATATCTTAACGCTAACGCATAAGTAAATCCCTTTGCAGGGTTGTTCATCTCAGTTTGACATTCGAGTCCGCACCAAAGGAAGTTTGGTTTGGATAATTCAATAAGGGTTCTGAAATTTAGAACGTTCATCAACTAAGGACTAGTTGAATCAATAAAGTTCACTAGTCTAATAAGGTTCAACAATAATGGTATTCGATTTGAATAATAATCTCAAGAAGTACACAATAGGACAATTATTGTATAACCGAATCATGCTTTGAAAAGATAATCAATCTTTAATATAACATTTGAACTTGAATAATAGTAATGATAATTTACTCGAGGCAACTAATAAACTTGAACAATAATGACAAGTAGGGTTAGGAAACTTGCCTCGTGCGTAGATTACACTTTAACTAAGCATGTTCTTTGAATTTAATCCTACATACCATTCACATTCACAATACCAGTTAATTATAACTTAACTAATCATCATAGCTCATTCTCTTTGTCTAACTTCGGTTATGACTATACTTAGTCAAATTATCACATTTACTGCCACATAATATCACTTCACAAATAACAAGCTAATTATGAAATCAATAATTCAATCCACATGTAATTATGTTATTTACATGTGAAATATCTATTTTAACATCTCGTTATACTTATAACATATTTTTATGTTCATTACATTAAGTTAACAATACATTGCTAGACTTCACTTTAAAAATTACATTTCTAGACCATTCTGCAGTGGTATGGCCATCAATGCCACGTTTATACTAGGTCTTGGCGTTTGGCTTAGGACACTTGGCTATGACATGGTGGTATGCCATGGTATAGAAATAGGCGGTGCATCGTCACATGCACAAGGCATTGTATACAGAATTCTGAAATGGCGAGTCATGCGAAAAATCACAGAACTTGCCAATTTCTCCCAATTTCTTATTTTCTACTCGAAATTAGACATACCCATATGATGTAATTCATGCATAAACATAACCCAACATTTATATAATGACTTTAACCAATGTAAACACTTAATTACAGAATTTAAGCATGTAATTTTATTGACTTTGATGTTCTTGAAGGTTTTGAAAATAAAACATGAAAATTGTCACTACGAATTCGTTATAACACCGAATCCGTTTATTTAAACTTTGGTCTCTTCGTATCAACATGCATAACAACATACGAGTGTAAAATTTAGGGATAATATAAGATCAACACATGAATTATCACGTATAAGGCCATATGGCCATAACCCAAACTCTGTAAATTTTTGAAATAACAATTCATAGTATTAAGAAACTTATGATATGGAATCATATACAATATATATAAGATATGCTATGCTACTCGAATTATTACATATATACACATAATTGTTACCCTATTCAACTACAGAAACTTTACAGAGGACTTAACCCATATTTATGAAAACTTTAAACGACGTAAAATAAGAATTGGGTTAGATAGAATTACCCAAAGTGTAGATGAATAAAGATGACAATATCTCTCTACTTCAATCACAGTATTCACAATCTCTCTCAAAATTCTTAATTCTCTTTGTGATTTCTTTTTGCTAGAATTAGAAGAATGAAAGAAAAGAAAGAAGACGTATGATAATCAAGGAGAAGAACTGAAACAGAAGTGGCCAGTTATCCAGTCATGGGTAACTTCCCTCAACTCCCATTAAAGCCATGTTTGGCTACCATTTAAAAGTTTATACCCAATTAATTTAATAAAACCTCTTATACTATAGTTTAAATAATGTCGCACTCCTTATAAAATAAATCCAATATTTTATTTAATTTACTTTAAATAAAATATAATAATTTCTTATAAATTCACATAGTCACATAATTAATTTTCTCATTAATAAATAATGTTAAATTATTAATTCTCTAATTAATAATTAAATTAATTAAATAACATTAGGCTTATTAAATATTTCTTTTAATACAATAAGCTCACATAATGACATAGTTCGATAATAAAAATTCTCCACATTAATTTAATAAATGTAACACATATAATTAAATTAATCTACCACAACTGCATCAATTAATTATTTAATCTAATAATTAAATCATCGAAAATATTTATTTACTTTAATAAATATTAAGAATTAAATTACAAAAATCTCGTTCGTCACATCTTTCCCCCTTTAAAAGGATTCTGTCCCCAGAATCACGACTCAATAAATTCGACCTGTTACATTCTCCCCCCTTACAAAGATTCTATCCCCAGAATCGTTTACACATAATTATGTAAATAAATGAGGGTAATTCTTCATCATATTCTCTTCGAGTTCCCACGTAGCTTCTTCAGCGGTGTGGTTCCTCCAAATTACCTTAACAGAAGGTATAACTTTATTTCTGAGAACTTGTTCTTTTTTGTCTATAATTTGAACAGGAATTTCTTCGTAAGACAAGTCTTTTTCAAAATGCAGGGGTTCGTATTCAATTACATGTTTGTAATCGGGTTTGTAGGGTCGTAAAACAGAAACATGGAAGACGTTATGGATATTCTCGAGTGCTGGAGGTAGGGCTACCTCGTACGCAACTTCTCCGATTCTTCTCAGTACTTCAAAGGGTCCAATGAATCTTGGGCTCAATTTCCCTTTCTTTCCGAACTTGATCTTTCCCTTCCAAGGAGAGACCTTCAAGAAAACATAACTACCTGATTCAAATTCAATATTTTTACGATGTGGATCAGCGTATTTCTTCTGTCGATCTTGAGCCGCTACCAGACGTGCTCGGATCACTTTGACTATTTCTTCCGTTTGTTGTACAAATCCTGGCCCTAGCAATTGTCTGTCACCAACTTCATCCCAATAAAGCGGAGTTCTGCACTTTCTGTCGTATAACGCTTCATAAGGCGGCATGCCAATACTAGCGTGGTAATCATTGTTGTTGTAGCGAACTCTACTAACGGTGATGTGATCATCCCAATTTCCTTTAAAGTCCATCACACGGGCTCTTAGCATATCTTCTAAGGAATGCGAATCGTTCTTTCGCTTCTCGTAAAATCTTTTGAGGGTGGTATGCTGTACTCATTCGCAATTGCGTACCCATGCATTCTTGAAGACGTTTCCAGAAATTCGATGTGAAGCGTGGATCTCTATCAGAAATAATTGACACCGGAACTCCGTGTCTCGAAACAATCTCTTTTACGTACAGCCTCGCCAACAGATCTAAGTTGAATCTTATTTTGATCGGAAGGAAGTGTGCAGATTTTGTCAGTCGGTCAACGATAACCCATACTACGTCGTAACCTTTCTGAGTCATAGGAAGGCCAACCACGAAGTCCATTGTAATATATTCCCATTTCCATTCTGGGATCTCTAACGGTTGTAGCAATCCACTCGGTCTCTGATGTTCTGCTTTTACTTTCTGACATGTCAGACACTTGGCAACACATTCTGCAACATCACGTTTTAAATTCGGCCACCAGAAATGTTGTCAAAGATCTTGGTACATTTTGGTACTACCAGGGTGAATCGAATATCGTGAACTATGAGCCTCGCTCAAAATATCTTCCTTAATCTCTTGTACTGGCGGTACCCAAATTCTACTCTCAAATCTTAGTATTCCTTCCTTATCCATCTTAAATCTCGGTTCAGTTCCTTCATATATCTTCTTTGTCACCTTTTTACATTCTTCGTCCTGAAGCTGAGCCTCCTTTACTTTATCTAGTAGAGTTGTACCAGATTGCATCTAAAATATTTTCTCATCAATCTCCATAGGATACTTCACTTCCAACTCTAGTTTCTCCATTTCTGCAATTAACTCCTCCTGAGCAGTCAACATCATCAATTTCTCACGACCCTTTCTACTTAAGGCGTCGGCAACCACATTTGCTTTACCCGGATGGTATAAAATCTCACAGTCGTAATCCTTAATTAATTCCAACCATCTTCTTTGACGCATATTCAAATCCTTCTGCGTGAAAATATATTTTAGACTCTTATGGTCCGTATATATTTCACATTTCTCCCCGTAGAGGTAGTGCCTCCAAATTTTCAAAGCAAAAACAACTGCAGCTAACTCTAAGTCGTGGGTCGGATATCCCTTCTCGTAATCTTTCAATTGTCGTGATGCATACGCAATGACTTTGCCGTTTTGCATCAGCACACAGCCAAGTCCTTTATGCGATGCATCACTATAGACAACAAAATTTCCTGTACTCAACCTCTTCTTCAATTCTTGAAAACTTTCCTCACACTTCTCCGTCCAAACAAATTTCACAGCTTTTCGAGTTAAATTCGTTAACGGAGTTGCGATCTTGGAAAAGTCTTGTATGAACCTTTTATAGTATCCCGCCAATCCAAGAAAACTTCTTACTTCCGACGGCGTTCTCGGCTGATCCCAGTTAATCACGGCTTCGACTTTAGATGGATCTACCAAAATTTTGTTTTTATCGATCACGTGACCAAGAAATTACACTCGTTCAATCCAAAATTCGCATTTTGAAAACTTGGCATACAACTTTTCCCTTCTCAATACTTCCAATGTTAATCTCAAATGCTCTTCATGTTCTTCTTTGGTTTTGGAATATACCAAAATATCATCTATAAATACAACTACAAATTTGTCCAAAAACGACTTGAACACACCATTCATTAGTCCCATAAATGCTGCAGGAGCATTCGTTAGACCAAACGACATTACTAAAAATACGTAGTGATCATATTGCGTTCTGAACACTGTCTTCGGTACATCCTCTGGCCTCACCTTCAGTTGGTGATAACCACTCCTAAAGTCTATCTTAGAAAAGTACTTTGCTCCCTTTAATTGATCAAACAGATCATCGATCCTTGGTAATGGATATCTATTCTTAATCGTGACCTTGTTCAGTTCTCTGTAGTCAATGCAGAGCCGCATCGATCCGTCCTTCTTTTTCACAAACAACACCAGCGCTCCCCACAGCGATACGCTCGGTTGAATGTACTTCTTGTCCAGCAATTCTTGTAATAGTACCATTAATTCTTTCATCTCTACTGGTGCCATTCTGTATGGTGCCTTCGATATTGGAGTAGTTTCGGGCACCAAATTGATTACGAAATCTACCTCTCTATCTGGTGGAAGTCCTAGCAAATCGCCTGAAAATACGTCGACGAAGTCCCTCACAATCGGTATTTCTTCTACCTTCGGATTCTCTTTTCGATTGTCGACTATGTAAGCTAAGTATCCTACACAGCCTTGTCTTAATAACTTTCTGGCCTACATCATCGTCAGACAACTCGCTTTTCTAGGCTACTTGCTACCATAAAATACAACCTTTGACGGAGTCATAAGGTTAATACGCTTCTTTTGGCAATCAATTACAGCCCCGTAATTGAATAACCAATCCATTCCCAAAATAACGTCAAATTCCCCAAGTCGAATAGGGATAAGATCTACGTTCATGATATTACCCTTAATATCCACTCTACAGTTCTTATGTACATACTTAACAGGGATTATTTCTCTATTCGCAATTTCTATGTTCATGGGATAATCCAATTCATCCTTAGGCAAATCTAAATTCTTGGCAAAATCATCGGATATAAAGGAATAAGTAGCACCCGAATCAAATAAAACATAAGCATTAATTTTATTGATCGGAATGATACCTGACACCACATCACGGGATTGAACTACATCTTGCACCGTCATGCTGAAAGTCCGGGCGGTTGGTCGGTTTGTTGCGGTTGGTCCAATGATGGTTAAGGCATTTCCACTGTTATTTCCCTGGTTTCCTCCTGATCCTGACCCTCCCAATCCCTTTTTGGGACAGTCTCTTGCCAGATGGTCCTTCGAACCACAAGTGAAACAAGCACCCTTCTTTGCGTTTGGACAGTTTGGTGCTATGTGGCCTTCCTGAATTTAATTGTAGCACACTCTTTTTCCTTTCATACAAACTCCCAGATGGGCTTTCCCGCAAGTCGAGCATGCTTCGATTCTTTTCTTCTGACTACCTTGTTGATTTCCCAATGATGAGTTGTCATTCCATCTTTTCTTCTGATTAAAATTTCCACCTCATGTGCCACTTCTACTGGCCTTGTTATTTCCTTCACCTTCACTCTTCTTCTTTTTTTGATCTTGATTGTACTTGGTCACCCATCGCTTCCTCCTTCAGCGAGGATGGCCTTTTCCAGTACTCCAGGAAACGTGTTTAGCTGAAACATTGATACCTTGTTGTACACCCAAGGCTTTAGTCCTTGCTCAAACCATCTCGCCTTCCTCTCATCCGTGTGAACTTGATACGGGGCGAACCTTGCTAACTCGTTGAATTTTTCCGCATAATCAGGTACGCTCATATTTCCCTGCTTCAATTCCAGAAATTGAACCTCCATCTGATTCAGCGAACTAGTTGGGAAATACATTTCGAAAAACATCTCTTTAAATCTCTCCCACGTAATTACACCTTCACCTCCTCGCACTCTATTTGCTTTGCCACCAAGAGGTAGCTAGCCTCGAGACTTCAAAGATAAGCGTTGTAAAAGCGGTCTTACGGTCTTCTAACCCTAGCAACATCGAAAACCTTCTCCATTTCCATAACCCACGTTTAAGCCTCGATTGGGTTCATGGAACCTTTGAACTCTGGCGGTCCCACCGCCTTGAAATCTTTAAACGTTGTGTTTGGTGGAGCTTGAGGTTGATTATTCATGGCTCCAGTCAGTAAGTTCACCAATCGCCGCATGCAGGATTAGCATTAGCATTATTGTTATTAATTGTAGACTCTTCCCGAGGGTTATTGTTCTTTTGTTCTCTCCTGGCGGCATATTTCTGTTAAATATACGCTTATTAGAACTTTATTTATTTCTCTAAATAGTTAAGGCATTTCTTAACAATTTAACATACTCATTTAACACATCATCTCAAACAACTTGATATATTTTTATTCAAATCAAAAGTTTTAACATTAAACGATAGCATAACTGCTATTTACATCAACTATCATGGAATAAAGAATCCACAAGATTTAAAACATTCAAATATTCTTTCGTTCATAAACACGTCAGAATTTACATCTAAAAACTAATTAATTTCTTCACATAATTAAGCAAATCATATCACTGCTGGTTAAGGTACTAATTAGTCTTGCTACGCTCCTCTTCTAAGATTTGATACATCGTTCTGCAATCCATCATGTACAAAGGTAGTCCTTCGAATTGGATCGGCTACCTCAAAACTCGATCTTGAGTCTCATTCATTGCCTTATTAAGTATAGAATACGTTTCCCCAATCTTCGTTTTCTTTACACGACTATCATCCTCTGCACGATCAGCTCGACGTGATTCTCTTTGACCCTCCTGGCTCGTATTCGACCTTTCGAGAGGTTTCCTTCAGTTCCTTCTTCAACTTCTCTATCTCCTTGGTCTTATCTTCGATTTGACCCTTCTCATGGACCAAATCCCATTCTACATTTCCCAGTCGTGAGTGAAGAGTCGAAATCTCCCTCTCCTTCGCTTTCAGAGTAATATCTTTGGATAAGCTGCGTCGCTCGGTCAAATCTTGGACCTCGTCTTGTAATTCTACGTTCTGGTCAGTATAACGTGTCATACATCTCAAAGATCAGCGATTGTACCGTGGTAACTCCTCTTCTTCCTCTTCCTCTTCCTCAACAAATTCCTCCTCAGGATCAGTTTAAGGTTCATGCTCCTGACCAACAACGGTGATCAATGGAGATGATTCCCTCGGCACCAGCTGCTCCCTAACGACATAATTGTCTCGGGGATCCTCCTCTATCGGTACTATAGGTACACGGGGTTCTTCCTCAGTAGGTACTATAGGTATACGGGGTTCTTCCTCCCCAGCTTGACTAGCTTCTCCAACATTCGACATCCTGAAAACAAAATTTTAAGTTTTAGTTACTAAGTCGTATCATCTAACGCATACTATAACACATAAACACATAATGTGTTTTATTATGTTCAATGAATTACAAAAATTCATTTCTTAGAACTCGATAAGAGTTTTCCATTACTATATTCTTCTATAAGGCTACTACCTAAGGTTGTTCCCCCACCTAAGGTTCATAACCTACAGCTTTGATACCAACTTGTGACACCCCCAAATTCGGGTACTTCAATTCCACAAGATTTGGTGTTCACTGTACAAATATCATCTATCTATCTACCCATAATAAATGCAAGCCATGCAATAGATAGAATAAAAATCTTCCCCTTAAGGGTTACAACATCCGAATAATAATAATACAATCCCAGGTTAAACTAACCTTAAAAATCTGTGCGGAATCATAAACAAATAAGTGTTAAACAACATCATTAAATCAAGTCTTAAACAAAATACATCATCACATAGACAACAAGTCTTCGTCACTTGCTAACTTTGCTCTTGCCCTTACTAGTGGAAGGTTCGTCGGTTCTTTCGTTCTTAACTGCAATGTTATTATTAAGCAAGAGTGAGCACGATGGCCCACAAGTATAACAATATAACAATGAATAATAACATGCGAGAGAAATAATAACTTCTGAAATAAAAGCTCAACTTCTAAATCAAGAATGAATAACAAGAATCAAAAGATTTCTGAGGGTCATAAGACCTTGAACTATGTCCTAGGTTATCAAGGGTTATACTTGAAATCTTTAACAGTCATAAGACTATGGACCTTTCTACTCGTACTTAGGGGGATCGGCCCTTAGTACCATACTGTGCACAATATCTTAACGCTAACGCATAAGTAAATCCCTTTGCAGGGTTGTTCATCTCAGTTTGACATTCGAGTCCGCACCAAAGGAAGTTTGGTTTGGATAATTCAATAAGGGTTCTGAAATTTAGAACGTTCATCAACTAAGGACTAGTTGAATCAATAAAGTTCACTAGTCTAATAAGGTTCAACAATAATGGTATTCGATTTGAATAATAATCTCAAGAAGTACACAATAGGACAATTATTGTATAACCGAATCATGCTTTGAAAAGATAATCAATCTTTAATATAACATTTGAACTTGAATAATAGTAATGATAATTTACTCGAGGCAACTAATAAACTTGAACAATAATGACAAGTAGGGTTAGGAAACTTGCCTCGTGCGTAGATTACACTTTAACTAAGCATGTTCTTTGAATTTAATCCTACATACCATTCACATTCACAATACCAGTTAATTATAACTTAACTACTCATCATAGCTCATTCTCTTTGTCTAACTTCGGTTATGACTATACTTAGTCAAATTATCACATTTACTGCCACATAATATCACTTCACAAATAACAAGCTAATTATGAAATCAATAATTCAATCCACATGTAATTATGTTATTTACATGTTAAATATCTATTTTAACATCTCGTTATACTTATAACATATTTTTATGTTCATTACATTAAGTTAACAATACATTGCTTGACTTAACACTTTAAAAATTACATTTCTAGACCATTTCGCAGAGTGAAATATGCAATACTACGTTTATACTAGAGGTTGGTAGGCATGCTTATTTCATATTATGACCGATGATGGAC
Organism: Panax ginseng; assembly: GCA_020205605.1. Lineage (NCBI taxonomy): Eukaryota > Viridiplantae > Streptophyta > Magnoliopsida > Apiales > Araliaceae > Panax > Panax ginseng. Next base: position 10,846,221 of record CM035150.1, read on the forward strand.
ACTAGGCATGCGAATACGATATTGATGCTGTTATAGACATGAGAAATAGGCAAGCAATACGTATTGCGTACCAAACACAGAAATGGCAGTTCACGAAAAATCGCAGAACATGCCAATTTCTCCCAATTTCTTATTTTCTACTCGAAATTAGATATACCCATATGATGTAATTCATGCATAAACATAACCCAACATTTATATAATGACTTTAACCAATGTAAACACTTAATTACAGAATTTAAGCATGTAATTTTACTGACTTTGATGTTCTTGAAGGTTTTGAAAATAAAACATGAAAATTGTCACTACGGATTCGTTATAACACCGAATCCGTTTATTTAAACTTTGGTCTCTTCGTATCAACATACATAACAACATACGAGTGTAAAATTTGGGGATAATATACAATCAACACATGAATTATCGCGTATAAGGCCATATGGCCATAACCCAAATCTGTAAATTTTTGAAATAGCAATTCATAGTATTATGAAACTTATGATATGGAATCATATATAATATATATAAGATATGCTATGCTACTCGAATTATTACATATATACACATAATTGTTACCCTATTCAACTACAGAAACTTTACAGAGGACTTAAGCCATATTTATGAAAACTTTAAAAGACGTAAAATAAGAATTGGGTTGGATAGAATTACCCAAAGCGTAGATGAATAAGGATGACAATATCTCTCTACTTCAATCACACTATTCACAATCTCTCTCAAAATTCTTAATTCTCTTTGTGATTTCTTTTTGCTAGACTTAGAAGAATGAAAGAAAAGAAAGAAGGCGTATGATAATCAAGGAGAAGAAGCGGCGTAGAAGTGGTGGGATTATCCGATCATGGGTAACTTCCCTCAACTCCCATTAAAACCATAATCTGCTACCATTTAAAAGTTTATACAAGAATTAATTTAATAAAACCTCTTATACTATAGTTTAAATAATGTCGCACTCCTTATAAAATAAATCCAATATTTTATTTAATTTACTTTAAATAAAATATAATAATTTCTTATAAATTCACATAGTCACATAATTAATTTTCTCATTAATAAATAATGTCAAATTATTAATTCTCTAATTAATAATTAAATAACATTAGGCTTATTAAAATATTTTTTAATACAATAAGCTCACATAATGACATACTTCGATAATAAAAATTCTCCACATTAATTTAATAAATGTAACACATAATTAAATTAATCTACCACAATTGGATTAATTAATTATTTAATCTAATAATTAAATCATCGAAAATATTTATTTACTTCAATAAATATTAAGAATTAAATTACAAAAATCTCGTTCGTCACAAATGATGTACCCCATCAATCAACCTCTCCATGGCCGTGCGCAAAGCATAGCTCGTCTCTTTCATATTCCTTCTCTTGCATCTCACCTCATCCTCTAAGTCATTAGCCCGATCATTAGTTTCTTCCCACTTCTCCTCGAAGTGAATCCTATCCATCACCTCCATCTCTAACTGAGTACGAAGTGCTTCCTTCTCTGTCCTCTCACTCAACTCTCTATGTTCCACCTCTTCCAACTTTCCTGCCAGCTCTACATTCCTAGCCACCGACGTGTGAAACAAGGTTCCTATCTAGATCAATGCCTCCTTTTGGTGAGCAATCTCCACCTCCAACTCCTACGTTACTAATTTCCTCTGATGGTCTTCATCCCTCAATTTTTGGAACTCGGACTCCCTCTCTCTAGCCTCAGCCTCTAACTCCTCAACTCTGCATCCTAACTCCAGAATCTGATCCTCATACTCCCCCAACATCCGATCCTCGAAAGTAGCCTCGTCGAAGTCCTCCATGGGCTCAAGCTCCTACTATGGATCAGACTCCTCGGGTAATGGCTCCATCTCCTCCTCATCATCATCCTCATCAATAGGGGCCACTACTGTTATGGGCTCCGCTATCGAAGGTGCCACATAGACCACGTGTATGTCACGCGGCTCCTCCTCTACTATTCAGCTAGGTTCTCCAATGTCAGTCATCCTACAATCACCAACATAAGACAAACAAACAACACTCCATTAGAATGTTAAATAAACATAAGTTCATTGTATATAATGAAGTTATATTCCATAACACACTAAGTCTCTCTCTAAAAAACTTTATATGAGTCTTCATCCCTCTCTATCTTCTAGGTTCTCCTAAGTTATAATCTAAGGACTCTCGTTCCTAAGGTTTATAACTATAGCTTTGATACCAACCTGTGACGCCCCCAAATTCAGACCACACTTGTCTCAAATTTGGTTGTCGCGTACTAACTCTAATAAAAAATCATAATCAACGGAAAAATAGAATAAATTACATTGTCATAATATATTTATTCTCGTCCCAAGGGTTCGTAACTTAAACATCTCTTACATACCTTAAGCATAATTAAATATAAATTAGATATAACTAGTACATATCACATCTTATGTCATTACATGAATATAATAGTCTCCACTAAACATAAACTACTCAGTGGCCTTGACCTTGCCCTTATCAATGCCTAAGGGGCCGCCTTGCACTGCCTTAACTGAAATGTTTTTAGGGAAACAAGAATGAGCAACAAATTTGCCCAGCAAGTAATATAACAAAAAGGGAAATCAATGTAGCTATAATATCTCAAGGGTATAACAACAATGATAGTTCGAGATAACAAGAAGTATCGATGAATATCAACAATAGTCGCTATGGACAGAAAATATCAATAATATTCCATGATAAATCAATTCAAGATTTCAAAGTAATAAATACTGAGCAGTCACTAAGGATTAAGAACTTCTCCTAGAATTTACAGTAATAAACTAATAATTCCATAAAACGAGTACAATAGGTGATCAACCTAAAGTACCCTATGTCAATGCATTACATTTAATCTTTCTCAAGTGCGTATGTCGGTTTCCCAACAATATATAATTCTCCTACCAAGAGGGTTGTTCATCTCAGTTATAAGAGTTTGCACCAAGTAAATTTGGTTTGGATAGCTTTCGATCAATATCAATAGTCTAGCCGAAGCAATGGCTTAGATAGTTTTCTTTCACAGTACATATATGAACAATTATCGTTCGAAATCAAGATTTGTAAATAATTTCATTTCTAGATTACGAAGTATTATACTTTCAAAGCTCTACTTGTACGGTCAATAATAGTACAAGTTCAAGTAATGCTCAATAAAGAGTAAGGTTCGAGTACTTGCATTCAATATATGAATCAAATAAAATTCGAGAACTTGCACAAATCCAAATTTTTGTAAGTTAGGAAAATTGCTCAATCTAAAAGAGAGTTCGGATACTTGCCTTACGCGTAGTTTACCAAAGTAAAGCTTAACACCCTTCCAAAGAATTATAATATCATATTCATGTATAATCACATTAGTTATACAAGTTTAATCTATACACATGTTATCTTAACTTACTATGATATACCAATATAATTTATCGGTACAAAATATATGATCTCATACTTAAATCATCACATAATCACGAAAATCAATTTCTAAGATGTTATGCCATTTAGAGAACATAGTTTGCCATCACATTTTGACTTAAGGGTGTAGTTATAGTATTATTCCCTTATCATACTTATTCACACATGCATACTATACTGGACATGTACTACTGATTAAAGTAACAATATAGACATGCATCAACCCTCAGATTAACAATGAAATCGATCTCATCTGCAGACTATACGACCACGCTTGGTTTATACTGGGGAGTGGCGCGGCCGCACTGCTCCTGGTGCAAACTAAGACATGGCTGCTTCTGCAATAGTTCAGTGTATACCGTCTTGCATAAATATGAATAATCATGCAAAATACACATGTTAGTATGGGAATTGCTAAGTTTGATCTTATATTCTATCATTAACATAGGTCACCATCTATTCTCATTTAATCAAGACTTAAAGTGTTCAATCCACGATTTTCTTATGTTTAATCGTTAAACACATGCTATATGATCCATAGGTCTCAACAACACACACTTGCATTAGATTAGTCATGTATGTCAAGTGCTAGAATACTTGTAATGTAGTTATTGACAACACTAGTTTTCAAGGTTTTTTGTGCAAATCTCATGTTAAGCCACCAAGTATGCAAAGTCACTTCATTCACTATACATCATGCTCTCATATATTGATATTAGAACATAATAGCATGCTCACAAGTTCCTATATAGTTTATCAAGTTTGTAATTGAAACTTAAGGTCTCCATTAGTAAAACTTATTTAAGCATGCAAGATCAAACCACATTTTCTAAATTATTCTTTCATACCCATTTGTGCACGTACTCAAGTTATTTACATAGGCTAGAAAGATCAGAATTTGAAGGCATAATGTCCATCATGCTTTGCTTTACAAAACTTCAAGTCTTCCTTTAGAAAATCCTTTAAAATCAACCTAGCAAACTTATTATACACGAAACAAACTTATGCCTTATATTAGACTTGTTTACATATATATCTAGGTTATCTACACATGTTCACAAAATCAGAAAGTATATTATTCCATATTCACAAATTCTAGTTTTCCAAACCTTTAAATTTTCTTTGAATGTTTGTACTAAAACAACTAACATGGCTTTTATATACATAGCAATCTCAGTCCACAAGTTAAGGTTGTTTATATGCATATCCTAACCAAAGTAGCATGCTCAGAATGGGACAAGATCACAAAATCAATACACATGACTTGCAACTGGTGCGGCCGCGCCACTTCGAGCAAAATAAAAAATGATGGCTTTTCTTTTACAAAGCCTTAACACAAACCATGTTAAATATGCAACCAGACCAACTACCATACTTCTAAACATGTATACAAACTCAGACAACACAATGTCATGCTATTCTATATCAATTTACAGAGAATTCAAACAATTGCAAGATTTTGACAAAACTCAAGCTCAAGAACAAAAAAGTAGAATTTATACCTCCTTGAAGCTTAATTGAATTCCTCAACACACTGATTATACTCCCTCAATTGCTCAGCAGCTCAAACTCTCAGTTAACACTTTAGAGATAATTTCAAGCAACAGAGAATTGAAGAATGAAGTTACTTATATAGAGAAATGCATAACCAGTCAATTGTTTTACCCCAAGGTTTGATTCAATGGAAAATGGAAGAGAACAATGGGTAGAAGGGAGTTGGCCAACTGCCAATTCATAGCCATCATCACCATGGATTTGTAGCAGCTCAGTTCACGCAAGGAGGATATAGGCTACTATTTGAGCACTGTTGGGACACTTAATATGGGACACGAGTTTTAAATCCCAACGTGTTTATAATGCTTAGTTTGTTCTCTTATACTCCCAAAATGTAATTTTAATGTGTTAATGTTACTGCATAATGGAAAGTTAGGGATTATTTATGTATCCACATCATATAATCCATGTACATCAATCCAGTCTAATTAATATTTGTAACACGTGTAGACTCAACTTAATTGATCACTAATAATTTAATATCTCCTTAAAACTTTATTATTTCAATTAGACTCACTTATTGAAATAATTTGAAATTCTTTGATATAGTACATCTTTAATGTTTCCACACATACTTATTGTCACATCAGCAATTATTTATGTAACTTATAATTCTTTTCACTTTACTATATAGTTTCTATACATAATATAGTTACACTAAAGTGTCACACTACACTTTCTTTTTAATGTATGAACTATATGTTAACACATATCTTACACACATCAATTAAATGATATAATTCTAATTATGTAATTTACTTTGCTCATAATAATAATTATTTAATAATATAATATTAATTAATCCTTCACTTCTTAGTTAAATTAATTCCTTAAATCTCCATTCTAATGCCACATAAGGCATTTTCACAATTCTCATATAAATTCAATTTAAGTTACTTGAATTACTCATATCACAACACACCAATTCTTATATTCAAATAAATACTCATTTTCTTATTATATCAAAATAATTATTTATTCATGAAATTCACGGTTCTTACAGGTGTTTGGAATGATCATGACCACTGGTGATGCAAACGATTATCTTTGACCCGTAGTGCATAGATAATTTGTTAATTGGAAATAATTATGGATTGGTGTTATAGGGATAAAATATTGATGATGGACTTTTAAATCATAAAAGATAGTAGACATCATGCTCTACTTGACTCTTCTAATGGATTGTTATTTTCGCTGCAATTGTTGATCTAAAATTTGTTGTCTATTGTATTCTATCAGATTTTTCCCTGTTGAAGACTAAGGATAATTTGGTCTACATTATCTTAGTCATAATATTCTTTACTAGGCTAGTTGAGCTCACCCTTTTCTTTCATTGTTCTCTTTAGGAAATGAGAATATAGCTAGGACTAGTCGGGGAATAGAGTGATGGTCCAGGATGGTTACTATAGTAGTCATCACTACTCTATAAAATAGTGTGACAATAATTGTAATGAGGAATTCATTTGAGTTTTAATATTTTGTAAGACCCCAACTTTTATGAATAAAGATGAATTTTCTATAAATATCATTTTTGAATATTATCGTGTGGATTTGATATAATATTATAGTTGTGGGTAATATTTATAAATTTTGCAAAGTAAGCAAGTTGTTATATAATATTTGATTGGTCGGGGAATATTCGTTTTAATAGGGAATATTCGTACGACGGCACAATCATTGGTGGACCCCACAACGTAATTATTGTCGGAATGAGAAAACGACAGAAATATCTTTTTATGAAAATAACGGCGAAAGTTTTACCGTTAACTGTTGAAATACCCGATGGTAAAAATACAGTAATAAGCGTGGTTGCATAGTAGCTCACAGTATTGATTATTGATGCTTACGTGAGAAGTTACTCAGTTTTGTTCAATTATTGTTACAGTAATTGCTGCATAGTATCTCATGTTATTTGATTCAATTATTGTCGATATTTTATATATTATTAAATTAATAATTGAGACGATACAATTATTCATATTATTATTTGTAATATTGACGATGTCTAGAAAGTTCTGTCGAGGAGAGGTTTGGTCACCTAATTGCGCGTCAATAGGGAGAAATCCTTATTGGAAAGCCCCCTCTTTCCTGGGAACGATCTGGTTGTTAATATTGCGAGTTATAATAATGATGAATAAATGTTGTGAATGGATTTTTATGAAGTATTTGATGTAAATTTTGCTTATTTTATGGACCCTATTTACTCATTTTTCAAAATAATCGGTAGAAGGTTATTTAGTATATATATATATATATATATATATATATATATATATATTAGTTTTGTTTTTTATAAAAATTAGAATATATTATATTTTATTATGCATAGTGTTTGCATAGTGTCTGCATAGTAACAATTTAGAAAATCAGACGATTTTCGGCACCCGTGAAAATATTCATACTGTGCAGTCTATGAAAATTCTAAAAAGTATCATTTCCATTCTCCTATAAATAGGATGCTTAGTTAGAATTGAAAATCATACAAAAATTAGAGAATTCTTCTTCTATAATATTGAGTGTATTTCTTTCAAGTTTTAGAAAGCTTTGAGCGTAGAAAACAGTGAAAGTTTTCTTTAAGAATATCCCCGCTATACCAGTTGGAATACTCTTCTTTTTGAGGTAAGGGATATTATTTTTGTTCAATATTCGTATGAAATAATATTTTCTTCCATACTCTGTAGTATGTAAGTAATATTATTTCGTTTCAGATTTTAAATTCTACACTCGTTTTGTTAAAGTTTTGGCTTCTATACTCCATGAAATTAGTAGAATATCCTTGATATTTGCGCTTCATCCAATATCTTTTCATGGAAATATTATTCTGAGCATTCTTGATAAGTTTTAACTTTTTCATGCCGGAGTACTATTCACGGGGTTACTATTACCGAAGTTACTATTCATGGGATACTATTCACTCGGTTACTATTCACCCGGGGTACTATTCATGACAAAAATTGACTCCTTTTCGGTCCAAATTATTTTTGATACAATATTATTCTTGAATTTTACTCCACAAAGCAATATCATGTTGACAATTTGGACATTATTGAATTCTGGATAAATTAAATTATAAATCTTTAAAAATTTATCCTTTGATTTCTTTTAATTGAATTCTTATATCATTGTCATCATCCTCATGCTTATAGTATGTTGAAAGTCATCTGTGGCCGTAGTGCATAGATGAACTTGGTATGATTATGACCAAAAATTATTCGATATAATCATGACCGTAATGTTATAAATGATGTGGTAAAAGTCCTCATTGGCCCGTAGTGCATTGATGGATATGCAGTTGCTGACATGATCATGACCATTTGTGAAAACACAAATATCCTTGGCACGTAGTGCATGGATAATTTTTGGTCGTAATACTAATGAATATCCTTGGTCGTAGTGCATGGATGATTCGATGATGTGGATTATTTATTAAGCTGAGTCTCAGCGATAAAACTGTTGATAAACTTTTTAAATAATAGAAGATAGTAGATTTCATGTTCTACTTGACTCTTCTAATGGATTGCTTGTTCCGCTGAAGTTAAACTTGATGTTTATTATATTTTATCAGTTTAACACTGTTGAAGGCTAACGATAATTTATTCTGCATTATCTTAGTCATAATATTTCTTACTGGGCTAGTTGAGCTCACCATTTGCTTTCATTGTTCTCTTCAGGAAATGAGAATATAGTTGGGAATAGTCGGGGAACGAAGTGACAGTCTAAATGTTTGCATTAGTAGTCTTCACTATTCTATGAAATAGTGTGATAATAAATGTATTGAAGACTTATTTTGAGTTTGAATACTGTCTAGAAGACAATATTTGTATTAAAACCCACATCTCATGTTGTATATTTAAGTTTGTATTTGTATTCTGTACCATGTATTTGGCAACTCAGAATGGGTGATGTATACCAATTTTGGGGGCGTCACAGTTGGTATCAAAGCTTAGGGATATGATCCCTGGCTAAGATGTGAGACTAGAACTAGGGAGAGAGACGGATAATTCCTTCGCTAGTATGACCTACATAAGTTTATTTGTTATTTAATTGGTCGATCAGAATATAAGGATAATATGTGGTGTGTCAATTAACCCTTGTTTTGTGGCAGTATTTGAAAATGACATCCAAGAATGTTGAGAATAGCAATGGAGCACAAGAGACCGTTGAGTCACCACAGATCAATACCCAGGATAATGTGCAATAGAAAGACAATAATCCTCAGGTAAACAACAACATCGATCAAATGATGAACGATGGGATGTTCAGAGGCTTTATGCAATTCATCCAACATCAGGCGAGAGCGGCTCCTGTCCAAAATGCAGGTGGAAACACTGGAAACTCTCGGACGGTCACCGCTAAGTAGTTCAAGGAGATGGGACCACCAGAGTTTATTGGAAAGCCCCCTGTTTCTTGAGAACGATCTGGTTGTTAATATTGCGAGTTATAATAATGATGAATAAATGTTGTGAAGGGATTTTTATGAAGTATTTGATATAAATTTACATTTACCCATTTTTCAAAATAATCGGTAGAATGTTATTTAGTGTATATATATATATATAATAGGTGGGGGCCACCTGTGGGGCCCATAGTGGAATGGCTGAATTTTGGTATTCACGGGTGGTTGCATGTGATATATATATATATATATACATTATATTAGTTTTGGGTTTTATAAAAAATAGAATATATTATATTTTATTATGCATAGTGTCTGCATAGTAAATGCATAGTAACAATTTAGAAAATCAGACGATTTTCGGCGCCCGTGAAAATATTCATACTGTGCCGTCCGTGAAAATTCTAAATAGTATCCTTTCCATTCTCCTATAAATAGGATGCTTAGTTAGAATTGAAAATCACACCAAAATCATAAAATTCTTCTTCTATAATATTGAGAGTATTTCTTTCGAGTTTTAGAAAGCTTTGAGCGTAGAAAATAGTGAAAGTTCTCTTCAAGAATATCCCCGCTATACCAGTTGGAATACTCTTCTTTTCAAGGTAAGGGATATTATTTTTGTTCAATATTCGTACGAAATAATATTTTCTTCCATATTCTGTAGTATGTAAGTAATATTATTTCGTTTCATATTTTAAATTCTACACTCATTTTGTTAAAGTTTTGGCTTCTATACTCCATGAAATTAGTAGAATATCCTTGATATTTGTGCTTCATCTAGTATCTTTTCATGAAAATATTATTATGAGCATTTTTGATAAGTTTTAACTTTTTCATGCTGGAGTACTATTCATGGGGTTACTATTCCCAAAGTTACTATTCACGGGATACTATTCACTCGGTTACTATTCACCTGGGGTACTATTCATGACAAAAATTGATTCCTTTTCGGTCTAAATCATTTTTGATACAATATTATTCTTGAATTTTACTCCACAAAACAGTATCATGTTTACAATTTGGACATTGTTGAATTCTGGATAAATTAAATTATAAATCTTTAAAAATTTATCTTTTGATTTCTTTTAATTGAATTCCTATAATATTGTCATCATCATAATGCTTATATTATATTGAAAGTCATATGTGGTCGTAGTGCATAGATGAACTTTGTATGATTATGACCATGGATTATTCGGTATAATCATGATCGTAATGTTACAAATGATATGCTAAAAGTCTTCATTGGCCCGTAGTGCATTGATTGACAGTTGTTGGCATGATCATGACCATTGGTGAAAACACGAATATCCTTGGTCCGTAGTGCATGGATAATTTGTGGTCGTAATACTAATGAATATACTTGGCCGTAGTGCAGGGATGATTCGATGATGTGGATTATTTATTAAGCTGAGTCTCAGCGATAAAACTGTTGATAAACTTTTTAAATCATAAAAGATAGTAGATTTCATGTTCTACTTGACTCTTCTAATGTATTGTTTGTTCCGCTGCAGTTAAACTTGATGTTTATTATATTTTATCAGTTTAACACCGTTGAAGGCTAACGATAATTTATTCTGCATTATCTTAGTCATAATATTTTTTACTGGGCTAGTTGAGCTCACCCTCTGCTTTCATTGTTCTCTTCAGAAAATGAGAATATAATTGGGACTAGTCGGGGAACGGAGTGACGGTCCAGATGTTTGCATTAGTAGTCCTCACTATTCTGTGAAATAGTGTGATAATAAATGTATTGAGGACTTATTTTGAGTTTGAATAATGTCTAGAATACAATATTTGTATTAAAACTCATAGCTCATGTTGTATATTTAAGTTTGTATTTGTATTCTGTACCATGTATTTGGCAACTCAGAATGGGTGATGTATACCTATTTTGGGGGCGTCACATATTGTCTATGAGACAATATTTGTATTGAAACTCATATCTTATATTTTGTCGTATTTTACACGATAGTTAATTATTGTAAATAAGAAGTTTGTATTTAGATTATGTACCATGTATTTGGCGACTCAAAATGGGTTGTGTAGACCTATTTTGGGGGCGTCACATGTACAGTTAACTTGTAAATCATATTTATGGTGCTCGGGTCAATTCGATGGGAGCCCGGTACTTATATGTATATTATTTTGTCAAAAATGCTTTGCATCTCGAGAATAAAATCAAAACAAACCGAATACGAAATAAAATGGAAGTATCAAAGACCTCAATTACTATGTGAGCATAAGGGTTTGAAAACCTATTTTCAAAACATAATTTATGTATATTTTTCTTAAAATTGAACTTTTATACAAATCAAACCCTTTGTATATAGATGCAAACAAGGCATAACACTATTTTCAAATAATGCACTTAGACTCATTTAACCACACACTTTTCAAATAAATTAGGGAATTGAAAAGATGCGGTAACTGTGTTTTTACGGAAGTCGGGGTGCCTAACACCTTCCCCCTGCTTAATCAAGCTTCCGAACTCTATGAATCTCGTTTTCCAAAGCCTGTTAAACAAAATCAAATAATTGGGTCTTTTTGCAAAACTTTTCAAATTCGGTTGAGATGGTACACCGATTTCATTACTTTCAAGTGACGACTCTGAATTTTCAAATCATCGACATTTCGTGTGGGACTCTTTTTCAAACTCACCCTTTCAAATAAAATTCAACACATAGAAAACATAAAGAGTAAGAAAGACTAAAAGTTCTAATAAAAGAAAATTTTTTCCGACGTCGACATATTATTTAAAATTAAATGAACTCATATTAATTTTTGTTTTGTAAATTGACTAAATACAGAAAACCTTCATTGACAGACGATCATGTCAAATTGACTTCTAAATATTAATATTAATCTTATATTTTGAAAGATAAAAATTAATTTTCAACAGAGGCCCTAAGGTTCTTCATGCTCACCCAAGAAATTGCTTCAAAAAAAAATCTTTAACTTTTTTTAATTAACACACCTTACAGCAAAAAAATATTAAATTATTAAATTTAATGATAAATTTTGAAATAAAAAAAATGCTTCCAAGTAAGTATGTAATATTTTTTCTATTTCAAAAAAATATATTAAAAAAATCAAATTTATAAATATTAAGGATGTATTTTTACTTTATTTTCACACTCAAAAATAACAAATTGTTAATTCATACTCGCATCACATTTTTATTTGGACTGTTTTTGATGAGTTTATGACCTGTTATTGGGCCGAGCTTTTGAACCCAATTAGAACATTGAAATAGTCTTTTGTCCATTACTATTTAGTTTCCTACTCCTAAACAAACCCTAGAGAGAGACTGAAAGAGCCGTTTCTAAAGAAAAAACAACCAAAATGGTAAGCGATACTGGGATGCCGATACAGATTTCAATGGCTCATTTTGATGAATTAAAATCTATATTTGAATTTGAGATTTGAAATCTGTTTTCAATCAAGTTGTAGTTTATTTTGACGAATTAAAATCTCTATATGAATTGGGATTTTGAGATTTTTCTGTTTTCAATCAATTTCTTGTTCATTTTGATGAATTAAATACTAGATTTGAGTTGGGATTTGAACTCTTCTGTTATCAATTTTGGTGTAGCGCAGACTTTCAAGCGTAGGAATGGTGGCCGCAACAAGCACGGCCGTGGCCATGTCAAATTCATTCGCTGCTCCAATTGCGGAAAATGCTGCCCTAAGGTATACTAAGCTCCCTTCTCCCTGCTCTGTGTGTGTGTGTGCCGGAAAATTTATTTTGAGCTGTAATCCTAGTGAATTGAACCCGATTTGTTAGTGTTTTTGGTTGGATCATCCAAATTTTATACAATTGCACATCTATGTAAGTTGTTATAAGTTTTACTGATTTAATTTGTTTGTTTAGGAATGGAACATTGAATAACCCTGTATAATATGTTAGATTATTTTACTAGTTGGGGATATGCCAATTTGGTCTTGCCTGATTTTGAAAATTGGAACCTATTGACTGGAAAAGAAAATAGCATGCTGCATGCTAAGAATGTAAATAAACTCACCAAAAGGTTATAAAAATCCAACTGTTCATACTTTCAGAATTTCTTATCAATATATATTGTTAAAAGTGTAGTGTAATAGCGTGTTGATAGAACTGCTATAACTTTTAGCTTTCATTTCCTTTTACTTTTCTTTTTTTCTGATCGTAGACCACTATTACTTGTTTGCTAAAGAGGCAAATTCCAGGCCTTTCCCTAGCATTTTCTTAGTTCCGAGCATGACCTAAATAGATGAGGTTCTTAGTCTATGTTTGTTCTGTTCTGTTACTAGTTTGGTATTGATACATACTTGTGTAATCGTCTAAGTCTGATGTAATTTGGTCAGTTTCTTGATGTGTTATTGGCTGCAACTTTCTTTCTTTACTCGTTATATATACATAGTTTAGTGTTATAACGTTTCATTTGGTTAATTAGGATAAATCAATCAAGAGGTTTCTTGTGAGGAACATAGTTGAGCAAGCTGCAGTTAGGGATGTGCAAGAGGCTTGTGCTTTTGAAGGTAAGTTATTTTGGGCTTGTTTGTGACTTCTCATTTCTACTTTTCTAATTGTCATTGATTGCATTGCAATGAATTTTGTTATAAATGAGTTTGAATTTGTTTGTTTTAATTGTTTTTCAGCCTATACACTTCCCAAGTTGTATGTGAAGATGCAGTACTGTGTTTCATGTGCAATTCACTCCAAAGTGGTCAGGGTTCGGTCCCGCACTGACAGGAGAAACCGTGAGCCTCCAAAGCGTTTTACTCGCCCAAAGGTATGTTATGCGCTTAAGTTATTATCACATTCTCTAACCTGTTATGTTACCATCTTCTTTATATCTGTTGTTTAATTTGTTTCTCATGTCATTGCAATTATAAGAATCTCTATTGGTATCCTGGATATTAGTATAATATGCTTTATCTAATTGTTTTGTCACTTATCTTATGTCTGTTGAAGATATTTGGAACATCTTGTCCATTTTTCAGTTTGATAATTATCCAAAATAGATAAGCTTTTTAGTTTACACTACTTTCCATTTATCTTCAACCTGTTCTAAAGTATTTTTGATACATAATACTGATTTTTAAATAATTTTTTTGACATCTATGATCAGTTTCCTATATATATTTTTCCATGGGTAATATTTGTTATTTTTAAGTTGGTGCCTAGTATTCCTGAGCTTTTTCGAGTATTTTATTGGGAAAACACCTGTGGTTATCTGTAGAACCATTATCTTTTTAACCCTATTGTTTAAAATTGTTGTGATGCTTAACCCAAAGCATCACATAGTTTGTAAATACACAGAAAATTTCAAACATGCAGTAGAACTTCTGTTTGATAAATTTCCTGTCCTGAAACCTTAGCTCGAAAGTTCTTGTATATTTTTTCCTTTTGTTTTTTTAATTTTTGACAGTCTTAAAAGTTCTTACTGCGTGGTATCGTATTCTATTTTGTTAAAAAGGATGGAGTATTTCACCCCCTTACGATCTCTTAACAGATTGTTAATTTTGTATTTTGTTTGTTTCAGGCTGATTTACCCAAACCAGGTCAACCAGCACGGGCTCCCGGAGCACCATTTCCAGCTCGTACTTGAGTACTCTACCCACCAGATTTACTTCTAGGAACCGAAGTTGGACTTCTATTATGTTTTTCATATTTGAACGTTTAAATGTTGGTCGTTAATTTTGTTTCTATTTGGTTGTCTTCTTTAGTCAAGTGGAAAACATTAAGGCTTAAATTATATTTAAGAATATTGAGTTGACCTTTTGTCCATGGCATCGTGTTGGAATGTACGTCATTCAGTGTGTTTGGTACGATTTCTTGATGTAAAGCTAAAAAAGGTTCCTTTCACTTGTGAAATTGCCTCACATGAAGGTTCCGAAAATTGCTTTATCGCTACATAATCGCCTTAATTTTGATTCTCTTGTGATTTTTTTTGTTTTGTTAGTACTAGTACCCGGTGACACACGCGGTGTATACTTATCGTTATTTTTGGGGTGAAGTACGTTCAGGTTGATGGTTGAAGTGACCTTTTGTTGTTTGGGGATTTTTTATGGTTGCCCTCTTTGTAATGTTGCTGTGTGTATTGAGCTTTTCTTCTATTTCGACTTTGTTGCTGATTAAATAACTCGAGGTGTTCTTTTAGTTGGAATATTTTAAGAGGGTGTTTGTTATAGATCATTTGAAATGGCAACATTATATACTTGGTAATGTGAGTCAATCATTAGAAATTGATATTTTTTACATTAAAAATTTTATATTCTTGGCAATCTCATATTCGGTAAAATGTCAAGATTCTTACTTTAAGTGGTGCCTAAAAAAGACAAAAATATGTGATAAGTAAGCGCATGTGTTCAGTAAATTGCAATTCCTTTTGTGTGTTGGGTAGCACAAATTTTGTCGTATGATTGTCCTGACCATAAAGCTAAAACACGTAAAAGTTGGAGCTTGATACCTAAAGTTCCTCGCCATCACCTCACCCAGATTTGGGGTTTATACCTAAAGTTGCATAGACAAGTAGTTTCAACCGAAGTAGGAGATCCATCTTATCTATACGAAGAAGAAGATTATGTAAATAGTTACTCAATCTCACTTATCAGATTTTAATTCTATTATGGAAGATACAATTTTTTTTGAAGAATTAGTCATGATATATCTAATCTGTATAATATCATGAAAAATGAATACAAATTTTTTGTTATTTCCCAAAGGCACAATAGAGATCTATAAAGGGAAGGGGGTTGAATAGATTTTTAAAACTTTTCAATTACTTATTGGAGTGTTACCAAATAATTAGTTAATCAAGATTAACTATGCACAACGGAATATAAGTTTAAAAACCCCCTTTGAAGATTTATATGAAATCTCAGTTCTAAATTAAGTCTTATGGATAGACAAACACATAGCAGATATAATAGTTATAATTTTCATAATATAAATGACGTAAAGTAAAAGGCACAAAAGGTTATAAGTGGTTTGGAGACTAAACAACTCCTAGTACACTATTCTACTCCACGAGTAGGATATCCACTAAGGATATAGGCCCAACAGACCATTTTATATATGAACCACTAAGGTTCCTTCGAGTCAATGAGTCTCGGCATCGAGTCACTTAGTCTCGGCATCGAGTCACTTAGACTCGGCAATTCGGTCACAAAGACCAGGATCCTATGACCCCAATTTGGTCACTAAGACCAGAATCCATCGACCCCAATTCGGTTTGTTGATATGTGTTGGAGGTGCTGCTAAGATGGCATGTAAGCTCTTCATCTTATGGTACTTAGCAGTATTGTTGTGATCATCTTCTTGGTGCTTGCTAAACTTTGACGCTGAAGCTCGATCTCTTCTTGCAGTTCACAACTACTCATGATCAAAGTTGATGTGCTGCTAAGCTATTCAATTAAGCTCCACATCTTCTTGTACTTAGCAGCTTTGAACACTTGTTGGGTCGTAGACTTCTGCTCTACGTCTTCATTTGATTAGCTCTAAGTGTTCTTGGTGAAACATAGAGTGGTACTTGAGATCGGTCTTCTGATCTGCCACTTCTACTTCATCAACATCAGCTACATGACTTCTTCATACTGTCGATACTGGGGATTTCCCTTCCTAAATTGTTGTTTCTACCTTTTATTATTTTGCTAGGTTGATTTATTCTTGTTTAAAGGGTGAGATTTTAGGAAAAAACCAACATACATGTCGACTATTTGAAAAGTTTGATTTTATGATTGAGCCGAATTAGACAAAGCCGCCAGTTGGTATGAATTCAAAAGGATGTACCAACTCATTCGTACTTTAAAGGTTTTCGTAATATGGCTCAATATGTGACTCCGTTTAATTAGTCTGAAACTGTAACGACCCCAAAATTCATACCATTTAAATCTCGACTTCGGTCGTTAACCATACATTAAATCTCTAATAAAACATCATTATTCGATATTAAAAACACTAAAATTGCGGAATAATTAAAACGTTTATACATTTCCTTCTTTCTTGCCCTGAATCGCAACCTTTACATTACATCTCTTTGATTCAATCTTATATCATGAATCGTTACAACAAAATGACTATACAAAGTCTTACATCATAACTAAATATCCATATACATCGGATAACTCAACCTACAATTCAACAACATGTTACGTTCAAAATATGAAATACATTTCTCATAAAACATAAGTAATCTTCGTGAATATAGATCTCTATAACTCACTTAGCACATATCTTTACCTTAAATCTTAACCTGCAAAAGTGGTTATTTGCAAGAGTGAGCTCGACAGCCCAACAAAGTCTAACAGTTTTCATGCATCACATACACATAATAACATGCTCGATATACATCTCATTAAAGTAACATGGCATACATGCTTTTAATTCACATAGCAAATATAAAGATTGAGTTCCTTACTCAACCATCATTACTTAGCCAAAACAATGCAGTCATATATTGACTTTAACATTTCATGATTTCAACATGTATAACATATCATGCAATTTAAAACAGTTCATCAAGTCCACGTAGAAAATAGGAACCGAAAGACTTGCCTTGATCGTTGTTTACCAATAATAGTTTAACAGCTTACAGTTATCTACACTTCACGTGCCCTACACAATTATATAATCATACACATCAACTATAAGTCACATAACAACACATAGTAATTGTAATGTAAACTCTACTCCACATCTAATAATCATTCCTATTAATTAGCACACAATGTTCAATTAGATTGTGTTAACTTTTTGACTTATGACTCACTATATTTCATAATCAAAGTTCATTCAAGTGCTTAAGTCTTGCTAGGACTACTTATTGGTTTTATATTAAACCTATTTCAGATCCTATAATATTCATTTCAATTGAATTGAAACATTTTTTAAGTTCGTTAACACTTGGCACGGCGTTTCGACGTTCATTCGTCACTCGCCCGATTTGCCTCTCTTGTGTATGCTTACTATGCTTCTATAACTTATCTAATACATTATTTATTAATGTTAAGCATCATCTTTTATGGTCAGGAGCATTACACATGCATATGTGCATGCCCGACGCTCTCCGATTGCCCCCGAAAACATAACAGTCCTAAATATGACCATTTTGACTACTGTTACAGAACTCAAATTAAAACACTTAAAGCATGAAAGTTGTAGGTCTACTCGTCCTCGTTCCGGATCATCTTGAATCATCTCAATTGGAGTTCGTATGAGAAAGTTATGGCCATTTTACTATAGGAGACCAAAAGCGTTCGACTCAGACTTAGTCCCATAGCAGCGGCGAGAACTAAGTCATCTGATGGCGCCTTAACGCGAGATAGGCGTTGGGGCACAATTTCGATCTTTGGGCGTGAACTTGGTGTTGAGGCGCAAATTTTTGTGAGGCTCCATTTTTGGTCTTTGGGAGGTAGAAAACTAACGAGAATCTGACTCACGAAGAACAGAACAACTAAATTTCTGTCTATAACTTAATTTTTAACACTAATTAACATGTATAACTCATGCCAATTACACATATACACATTACCCAACATGCATATACTAATTTAAACCACTAAACAACAATCACAGAAAACTTAATTCCTTGAAAACACTATTTTCAACCAAAGCACCATTACCGATGTTTGTTTACACAGTGAACATGGTAAACATAATTTATAAACCAATTTGATTCATTTGAATTATGTTTCTCTGAATTTCTTACCCCGTTATCATATACAAGGTTCAATTTCATAACTTCACAATTAACATACACTAATTTTGTTATCTTACAAAAATCATATTCATGCATATGTGTTCACTGTAAAACCAATTCCCCTTACTTGTATACATAAATTAGCATACAATCTTGTCTATACGCTAAACATACAATCATATATATATATATATATGCTAGTATAACACTTGCAACAATATGGTTTTATAGAGAATCTTTGTAAAAATCTTATACACATTGAAAATCAAGAACACAGACACAGAGAACGTAAACATATATATATATATATATATATATATATATTAAGGTTTGAAAACATACCTTTTGTCGCTTTAGAAACCCTTGCTAATCACTGACAATAAGAATTCGGAACCTTCTCTTGTTGCTTCTCTCTCTTAAACTCTCTCTCTCTCAAATTCTCTGTGATTTTCTTCTTAGGCTTAGCAAACACTTAGAATGCGTAAACAAAACCACTGATAACCAATAAGTAAATGGCCATAATAAGCTTGGATTAAATAATATCACTACCAAATATAACATTATAGGTTATAAATATATTTTATTCATTATTTTATTTATATAATTTATATAATATTTCAAAATTCAAAAGAACTCCAAAAGCCATAAGGCTTCGTTTGGCAAAACTCTTTAAAATTAAAGAATTAATATATTTAAGCCTTGTTTGGCAAAATAAATTAAAACTACTTTAATTTATTTTAATAACTACTTATAATATAGCTATTTGTCACACTTGTAATTAATTAAGTTTTCATACTTAATTTAATTAATCTGAATAATAATTCATTGCATAATATAATAATTTATTTAATCATTATAAACCCTTTAACTTAATTATTAAATTAAATTAGATTACTATCTCAAAATAATTACTTTCCTTAACTCATTAATTATTTATTAAACAAATAAATAATCAAATCACATTAAATCAATTAAACAAATACTTATTCAACGATAAATACATCCATTAAATATTTACATAATTCAATAAATATTTAAATATTAATTAAAAATCTGGATTGTTACATCATTCCATCCTTACAAGGATTCTGTCCTCAGAATCACAACTCAAACCACTCATTCGTTACAATCTTCCCTACTTACAAAGATTCTGTCCCCAGAATCGAAGACACAAATTAAACAAATAACTCAGAGTAATCTTTCATCATTTTATCTAAATATAGCTTATATGTTTCCTACTACATTCATTACTTTAACAAATTGTAGGTTTCATTTCATAACTTTCACTTGATCTCAATATATTCTGAGTATTATATATCTTTTAACCCATTCATTTCCTTTTCTAAAGATCGTTATCATCAACACTCGGGATATTACATTCACCCTTTCTTCTAAGAATTTTGTCCTCGAAATTTTATTTATTAATCTTTATTCATTTAATCTATCAGAGTAGATTTTATGTCACTACTTCATTCATTCATTGGTTTCTATAACCACTTTCTTTCCACAAAGATCATTCTACAATTATTAACTTTTCTATTAAAAGTTTTACATTATTCTTTGATAACTCATATCCTTCTCACTTCAAAATCTCTTTTCTCACTTATTCAACATATTCATCATTCAGTGTCGCATTCTACGACTCACTTCTTTCTAAGGAATATCATCCTTACCACATTCACCTTTTAGAATATCAAGAATCTTCCACAATTGCTCAATAATTGGGAAGCGATATGAATAACTTGTGAATTTAAAAGATTCCAAATCATCTTTGAGGGTCATAAGACCACGAACTATGTCCACAGATTTGCAAGTAATTTTCAACTTCAACTTTAATGATCATAAGACTATAAGGACCCCCGTCTTAGGGGTGTTAAGCCCTTAAATACGATGTATTGTGCACAAACATTTAAACGCTTATGCGTATGTCCATAGTTATAAGTAATCTTTCAACTTAAACTTTAACAATCATAAGACTATAGGGACTCCTCGTACTTAAGGTGATCACCCCGTACAATGTATTGTGCAATAAACATCTCAACGCCTCAGCGTAATCCCTATCAAAAGGGTTGTTCATCTCGACTTTTCAACATCTGAATCCGCACCAAAACAATTTGGTTTGGCATAACTTCTCAAGAAACGCATGCATTTCATGAACATCTTTCAATATTCGTCTAGCTGAATTAAATAGCATAGACTTCTACAACAATTCGTACATCAATCGAAATATACATACACACACACACACATATATATATATATTCTCATATCTTAAAGAAATCTCAAAAATCTTTTTATGACGTCATGATACCGCCTTTGTATTTACAAATCAGTTGAGGATTCGAATCATTTGGTGATTTTATCATACTACATTATACCATAGTGGGCTGACGATCCTTAGATCACATCCAACACTAGGTAATACTGCATTGATGACTCCGTCATTTTTATCATCTTTGCACCAGGTTACATGATGCATTAATGATATAAAATACATTTTGATATATTGCAAATCATTTTTGTCTAGTCGAAGAAATTAGCATAAACATACGAATAATAGTATTGTTGTTAAAACTCATTGGTTCCATCATTTGATCCAATGTTTTTCAAGAAAATAAAAGTGTAAACATCAGAACGAAGTCAATAAATTTCGAAAGTCTAGCATAGCTAGTAGATTTAGAATACCTATGCTTCCACCATCAACTCCACTTTCTATAATGATCCATTGCTTAATAGGTCTATCTATTCCTATCATTCTCAATACTCCATTTACACTTATCTATAAACATACCATATAATTATGAGTCACGAACCTACCATAAGTATGAGTTTTAAGGACTTGCACTTAACCTTATAATATTCTCTAACTATACTCTACCTATCTGTTATACACATGAGAAAAGAATCACCTTCTCAACAGGTATATAGCAAATAGCGCGACACAAACATTCCAATGATTATCAATGTGATAAACTGAGTGCAAGCACAAAACTCTCGCCCATACAAAGGTTTGTACAACTCAGCCACCACCTGAGTCCTCAATTGAAATCCCTCCAAACTCTATCTTGCTTATAACTTGCTCTTTGCTAGATACGAATTCCTCGTATCACATTATTTATAACTCCTCATGAGTTTATCTCGTACTATCATAGTACATTATCTTCATAGCATCAAGCTATAATCATTCAACCATTACAAACCATC
Source organism: Panax ginseng (assembly GCA_020205605.1). Classification (NCBI taxonomy): domain Eukaryota; kingdom Viridiplantae; phylum Streptophyta; class Magnoliopsida; order Apiales; family Araliaceae; genus Panax; species Panax ginseng. Next base: position 10,868,505 of record CM035150.1, read on the forward strand.
TTCCTTTTATAACTTAAACAGATCACGTCGTGATCTTATTCTATAATCATCTCCCTTAAAATTATTTTCTTAACTCGTGATCATTTTGTTTTACGATCCTCTTTCTTTTCCTTTTTCATCATTTACGATATTATTCGTTATCTTGGCTTTTAGAGTTAGGAAACTCCCATTCTTATCTTTATATCTCTTAGATTCTTCTTTGAATCTTCTTGTTTTAAAAATAAATAAATAAATTCTTCCTTTAAGAATTTCTAACTTCAGTTACATCGCTCAAAATTTCATTGGAGTTCTACACTTTCATCATACGTATCCATTTCTACACTTGGTACACATCGAGTCTCTAACAGTTTCAATATGGTACGATGAGTGGTTTCCCACAAACAACCAACAAACTAGGTTCCGAGTTACTAGTTCGTATATACCTCCGCTCTATGAAGGAATCGTTTAGCCCAGAAACCATACATCAACTACTAAAGAGTACAATTGCACCATACTCTCTATTCTTAACTTCTTTATCATTCTCTTTTTATAGACATTGTCTATTTATTATCACCTTACATCCTTATTATTGGAGTTGGGTAACCCCACATTCATAATCCTTATAACTCTGCGAGATTCTTCTTTGAATCCTTTTCGCAAGTTTTAATCCTTTATTGTTCAAACTCTATTTGAGCTTATTAGTTTATTATCTTCACCTCTCTTCTCTAAGGTTAAAGCCTATGGTACTCCTACCTAAGGTTTATAACCTGACTTTGATACCAACTCATAACGACCCCAAAATTCATACCATTTAAATCTCGACTTGATTCGTTAACCATACATTAAATCTCTAATAAAACATCATTATTCGATATTAAAAACACTAAAATTGCGGAATAATTAAAAGCGTTTATACATTTCCTTCTTTCTTGCCACGAATCGCAACCTTTACATTACATCTCTTTGATTCAATCTTATATCATGAATCATTACAACAAAATGACTATACAAAGTCTTACATCATAACTAAATATCCATATACATCGGATAACTCAACCTACAATTCAACAACATATTACGTTCAAAATATGAAATACATTTCTCATAAAACATAAGTAATCTTCGTGAATATAGATCTCTATAACTCACTTAGCACATATCTTTACCTTAAATCTTAACTTCGCAAAAGTGGTTATTTGCAAGAGTGAGCTTTCGATGACCCAACAAAGTCTAACAGTTTTCATGCATCACATAACACATAATAACATGCTCGATATACATCTCATTAAAGTAACATGGCATACATGCTTTTAATTCACATAGCAAATATAAAGATTGAGTTCCTTACTCAACCATCATTACTTAGCCAAAACAATGCAGTCATATATTGACTTTAACATTTCATGATTTCAACATGTATAACATATCATGCAATTTAAAACAGTTCATCAAGTCCACGTAGAACATAGGAACAGAAAGACTTGCCTTGATCGTTGTTTACCAATAATAGTTTAACAGCTTACAGTTATCTACACTTCACGTGCCCTACACAATTATATAATCATACACATCAACTATAAGTCACATAACAACACATAGTAATTGTAATGTAAACTCTACTCCACATCTAATAATCATTCCTATTAATTAGCACACAATGTTCAATTAGATTGTGTTAACTTTTTGACTTATGACTCACTATATTTCATAATCAAAGTTCATTCAAGTGCTTAAGTCTTGCTAGGACTACTTATTGGTTTTATATTAAACCTATTTCATATCCTATAATATTCATTTCAATTGAATTGAAACATTTTTTAAGTTCGTTAACACTTGGCACGACGTTTCGACGTTCATTCGTCACTCGCCCGATTTGCCTCTCTTGTGTATGCTTACTATGCTTCTATAACTTATCTAATACATTATTTATTAATGTTAAGCATCATTATATTTACTAACATACATGTTTTATAACTTAGGACATCATCTTTTATGGTCAGGAGCACTACACATGCATATGTGCATGCCCGACGCTCTCCGATTGCCCCTGAAAACATAACAGTCCTAAATATGACCATTTTGACTACTGTTACAGAACTCAAATTAAAAACCTTAAAGCATGAAAGTTGTAGGTCTACTCGTCCTCGTTCCGGATCATCTTGAATCATCTCAATCGGAGTTCATATGAGAAAGTTATGGCCATTTTACTACAGGAGGCCAAAAGCTGTCGAATGGGACTTCCCATGGCCTTGAACTAAGTCATACTGATATGCTTGCTAGCGTGAGATAGGTATTTGAGGCACGATTTTTAGTATTTGGTATGCCAATTTTGTATTTGGGGCTCCATTTTTATTTGAGGCGTAAAAAAACTAACAGAGAATCTGACCCACGAAGAGCGAACAACTAAATTTATGTTTATAACTTAATTTTTAACACTAATTAACATGTATAACTTATGCCAATTACACATATACACATTACCCAACATACATATACTAATTTAAACCACTAAACAACAATCACAGAAAACTTAATTCCTTGAAAACACTGTTTTCAACCAAAACACCATTACCGATGTTTGTTTACACAGTGAACATGGTAAACATAATTTATAAACCAATTTGATTCCTTTGAATTATGTTTCTCTGAATCTCTTACCCTGTTATCATATACAAGGTTCAATTTCATAACTTCACAATTAACAAACACTAATTTTGTTATCTTACAAAAATCATATTCATGCATATGTGTTCACTGTAAAACCAATTCCCCTTACTTGTATATATAAATTAGCATACAATCTTGTCTATACGCTAAACATACAATCATATATATATATATATATATATATATATATATATATATATATGCTAGTATAACACTTCCAACAATATGGTTTTGTAGAGAATCTTTGTAAAAACGTTATACACATTGAAAATCAAGAACACAGACACAGAGAACGTAAACATATATATATATATATATTAAGGTTTTAAACATATCTTTTGTCGCTTTAGAAACCCTTGCTAATCACTGACAATAAGAATTCAGAATCTTCTCTTGTTGCTTCTCTCTCTTAAACTCTCTCTCTCTCAAATTCTCTGTGATTTTCTTCTTAGGCTTAGCAAACACTTAGAATGCGTAAACAAAACCCTTTGGTAACCAATCGTAAATGGCCATAATAAGCTTGGATTAAATAATATCGATTACCAAATATAACGCATTATAGGTTATAAATATATTTTATTCATTATTTTATTTATATAATTTATATAATATTTCAAAATTCAAAAAAGAACTCCAAAAGCCATAAGGCTTCGTTTGGCAAAACTCTTTAAAATTAAAGAATTAATATATTTAAGCCTTGTTTGGCAAAATAAATTAAAACTACTTTAATTTATTTTAATAACTACTTATAATATAGTTATTTTGTCACACTTCTAATTAATTAAGTTTTCATACTTAATTTAATTAATACCAATAACAATTCATTGCATAATATAATAATTTATTTAATCATTATAAACCCTCTAACTTAATTATTAAATTAAATTAGATTACTATCTCAAAATAATTACTTTCCTTAACTCATTAATTATTTATTAAACAAATAAATAATCAAATCACATCAAATCAATTAAACAAATACTTATTCAACGATAAACACATCCATTAAATATTTATATAATTCAATAAATATTTAAATATTAATTAAAAATCTGGATTGTTACAGAAACCCGAGATTCATAGAGTTTGGGGGCTTGCATAAGCGAGGGGAAGGTGTTAAGCACCCCTGACTTCCGTGAAACACGGTTACCGGGGCTTTTTCATTCCCTAAGCATGAAGTGTGTGTGTGAATCTTTTGAAAAGGTGCTTCAGTGCTTTTATTTTGAAAGTAGTGATGTGCCTCTTTGGACCTATGTACAAAGGGTTTGATTTAAAGAAAAGTTCATTTTTTAGATAAATCATTGATGAATGGGTAGTATACCCATAATTCGGATATATTTAGACTTAAATTATTGCATTCTTAAGTTATTTAGTAGCATTTTTATTGTGTTTATATCTTATTTGGCGATTTGGAAGTTTGGAAGAGGCAATTATGGGAATTTCAAGCATTGAATGGCAAAAGCTGTAATTTCAATGAAGTCGGTGGCAAGGTAACTGAAATTCTATCTATCCTCGGTGGTATTTGAGCCTCAATGGCGTTAATACCGGATTAGCGTTTGACTTACGGTTGCCTATTAAGGGTTAATAATAAAACCTAATTGAAGGAGGATTGTGGGGACTATAAAAAGAAACTAATTCTTTGAATTAAGAGGGAACCAGTTGATTTGGCGAGAGAGAGTATTGAAGGAGCTTTTCCATTGAAGATTACGAGGAGATTACTTGGAGCTTCAAGATTGGCTACTGAGTTTCTTCTTTTTCTCCTTATTTTTTATTTGTAATTCTTTAAGGATGATTTATCGACAAATAATGATTCTTATTTAGTGATGAACTAATTCTTTAATTAAGATTTCAATTGAACCTTTTATGATTATGAATTAGTTATTACGTCATTATAATTATCTATGTTGAAGTGGATTGTTTATCATGTTTTGATTTTAGTGATTAATTATTTGGCCGATAATTAGTGTGTTACTCTAGAAGGAATTGGGAGAGGAATTCTAGGGTTAGAACTAGACATGATGACATGTGACTCGATTATTTACGGTAAATAATTAGGTTTGTGAATTGAATGGAAATATCATTCACCGCATGTAACATATAAGGAATTGGGATGAAAAGAGTTTAATCCAATTGTTTTGCATAGGAATATAGCAAGAGTTAATCTGGGTTAAATAAAAGTCAATTGATCACTTGGAAGAGGGCTTTTGGCATTTGAAAATTCTGTTAACAATCCATGAGACATAGTAATTGGGATGATTAGATAAGCGATTTATAATTCATAATTGGGGATATTGAAGTCTTAATATTTACTACCTAAGTCATTCACTCAAGTAATAGCTTAGTTAATTGTTTATCTTAGTGCAGTATCTTTAAGTGTTTAATTTTGAGTTGATAATTCAGAAAATCGCAATTTCTCATTGTTTGAATAAAATTGAATTGATATAGTATTAGTAGTTGAAATTTATTAATTAGAATTCCCTGTGGGAACGATACTCAACTTATCACTTTATTACTTGTTGACCACGTATACTTGCGTGCTGTGTGTAATTAGATTTTACTCAACAATCATATAAAAGTGATATTTTGAAGAGATGGTTTTCAAACCCTTCACCAAATAGGAATCGAGGCCCTTTAATACTTCTAATTTTATTCTAGAAGCGGCTTGATTTGATTTTATTTGAGATGCGAAGCATTTTCAAAATTGAAATCGGAACTATTAACTACAAGGGTTGGGCTCCTTGTGGGCATGGAAGCCATCAATGTAAGCCAGAGCACCCACATACATGATTTGCACTATTATGGGGCCTTATATTTAGATACCATTTTAAAGCCCAAGATAACATGTACAATGGATTGCAAGTTGACTGTACAACATAAACAAGTCATCACGGGAACCAGATCTAGATCCATTAATTGAATCTTCGACCCAGTGATTTTTAGGCTCACATGATATCATTTAAAAGCTTGCATGATGTATATTTCAACATATCATATATACATATTCTAACTTCGCTAAACAAGTGATTTATCCTTGCACGCAAGCAGTTAAGCTTACCGCTTCCTTTAGATACAGATCTACGGTCACATGGTAGCAAAATATTTATAAAACTTGAAAGTAAACTTGATCTACCTAAATCTATTAAATTCTAGATCTAGGATAGATCTAGTCAAAACACTACAAATAACAACTATTTACACCAAACAAACTGTAAAAAGGTAGATCTATGAACAACCAAGCAGTATATATATATATATATATATATTAAGGCAGTAAATAAGCACATATCTGAGAAGATCGTACAATATGGTGCGAGATCTGCAAAACGAACGGTTGAAATCTTCCAAGAACTTGATTTCAACCGATAGAAAGTTGATATAACAAGATTTATATGTATAGAAGTGTTTAGATCGGAGATTTACAGTGTTTAGAAGCAAGATCTAGTCTATTTCTCTCTCTAGCTTTCAGATTTCTCTCTCTAAAAACTTGGAAAATGAAATTTCCTCTTCTAAAATGAACTGGGGGGCTATATTTAAGGAACCCAGCCAGCCACAGGTGTACCTTTGGTTGGGCTTCGTGGGCCCTGCTGCCTTAAAATTTGTTCTTTTGATCGTTGCGCTGTCTGCTAGAATGTCCGTATCTTGCAATTCGGGAATCGCTGGGTGATGTGCCATACCATTCCGAAAATATCTTTACGAGAGCTACGTACTGACATCGAGCTTGACCTTTTTTGAACCCAGAAAGATGGGTTCATGACCATAATAGCATTTTCAAGCTCCGTAGGTAGTCCGTTTATCTGTCTTGCGCAGTTTGCACTCGGGATTGCTGAAGTGGTTCTTTGAGAGCCTATCCTCAGCTGGACGAATGTTGTTTATGTTATGTTGTCAACATTACATCTTTTTCCTCCCAGGGATATCTCCGGGGTTGATGTGGATGTGGCCTTCCCTCGGGGTTGTCTCCGAGGTTGAAGTTGTGATGTTGTCTTCCCTCGGGATTGTCTCCGGGGTGTGAAAAGACATTTTTACCCTAATGCATGGTTAGTAATAGGAAAACAAAATTTTGAGTGTTTACAAATACCCCACTTTGTTATGTTTATGCAATGCAATGAAATGAACATAACAAAGACTACTAGATACTTGAAATATGACAAGATATATAATGATGCAACATTATGTAAAGTATGGTATGATGTTATGGATGCTAAATGCTTTTGTTGGAGTTAGTTCCAATGACTTTCACAATCGGTTGTCCCTGATGTCCTCGTTGGGGTTGACACCAATGATTTACAATACCAGACATTCTGATATATTCGCTAAAGATAGTTTTCAACGACTTACGCCACTAGACCTTCCCGATGCCTACATTAGGGCTGACACCAACGATTTACAATACCGAAAATTCTGATACCTTCGCTAAAGATAGTTTTTAATGGCTTAAACCACTGGACCTTTCCGATGCCTACACTGGGGCTGACACTAACGGTTTACAATACCAAACATTCCGGTATCTTCGTTGAAGATAATTTTCAACGGCTTACACCATCGGACCTTTCCGATGCCTACGCTGGGACTGACATCAACTATTTCCAATACCAGACGTTCTGATACCTTCATTGAAGATCATTTTCAATGGCTTACACCACCGGACCATTCCGATGCCTATGTTGTGACTGACACCAATAGTTTACAATACTGGACATTTTGATATCTTCGTTGAAGATATTTTTCAACGACTTATACCACTGGACCTTTCCAATGCCTACGCTGAGGCTGACACCAACGACTTGATTTCTATCGGGGGTTGATGTCGATGCCTAGTTGCCTCGAACAGTTTTATTTCTGTAAGACCCCAACTTTTATGAATAAAGATTATTTTTCTCAAAATATATTTTTGAATATTATGGTGTGGATTTGATATAATGTTATAGTTGTGGGTAATATTTATAAATTTTGCAAAGTAAGAAAGTGGTTATAAAATATTCGATTGGTCGGAGAATATTCATTTTAACAAGGAATATTCGTATGACGGCAAAATTATTGGTGGACCCCACAACAGAAGTATTATCGGAGTTAGAAAATGACATAAATATCTTTTTATAAAAATAACGGCGAAAGTTTTACCGTTAAAGCATTGAAATACAAATTGATAAAAGTACAAAGATGATGTCTGGCGTTAGTTGCATAGTGGCAGACGATATTGTATAATATCTTTAATTATTGATGCTTACGTGAGAAGTCACTCAGTTATACTCAATTATTGCTACAGTAATTACTGTAACGAATGAGTGGTTTGAGTTGTGATTCTGAGGACAGAATCCTTGTAAGGAGGGAATGATGTAATAATCCAGATTTTTAATTAATATTTAAATATTTATTGAATTATATAAATATTTAATGGATGTGTTTATCGTTGAATAAGTATTTGTTTAATTGATTTGATGTAATTTGATTATTTATTTGTTTAATAAATAAGTAATGAGTTAAGGACAGTAATTATTTTGAAATAGTAATCTAATTTAATTTATTTATTAAGTTAGAGAGTTTATAATGATTAAATAAATTATTATATTATGCAATTGATAGTTATTAGAATTAATTAAATTAAGTATGAAAACTTAATTAATTAGAAGTGTGACAAAATAACTATATTATAAGTAGTTATTAAAATAAATTAAAGTAGTTTTAATTTATTTTGCCAAACAAGGCTTAAATATATTAATTCTTTAATTTTAAAGAGTTTTGCCAAACGAAGCCTTATGGCTTTTGGAGTTCTTTTGAATTTTGAAATATTATATAAATTATATAAATAAAATAATGAATAAAATATATTTATAACCTATACGTTATATTTGGTAACTGATATTATTTAATCGGGTTTATTATGGCCATTTACGATTGGTTACCAGTGGTTTTGTTTACGCATTCTAAGTGTTTGCTAAGCCTAAGAAGAAAATCACAGAGAATTTGAGAGAGAGAGAGTTTAAGAGAGAAGAAGCAAGAGAGGTTAGTTCTTCTTATTGTCGAGTGATTAGCAAGGTTTTTAAAAGCGACAAAAGGTATGTTTTAAAACCTTAATATATATATGTTTACGTTCTTCGTATACGTGTTCTTGATTTTCAATGTGTATAAGGTTTTTACAAAGATTCTCTATAAAACCATATTGTTGCAAGTGTTATACTAGCATATATATATATATATATATATATATATATATATATATATATATATATGATTGTATGTTTAGCGTATAGACAAGATTGTATGCTAATTTATGTATCTGAGGGAATTGGTTTTCTGGTGAACACATATGCATGAATATGATTTTGTAAGATAACAAAATTAGTGTATGTTAATTGTGAAGTTATGAAATTGAACCTTGTATATGATAACGGGGTAATAAATTCAGAGAAACATAATTCAAAGGAATCAAATTGGTTTATAAATTATGTTTACCATATTCACTGTGTAAACAAACATCGGTAATGGTGTTTTGGTTGAAAACAGTGTTTTCAAGGAATTAAGTTTTCTGTGATTGTTGTTTAGTGGTTTAAATTAGTATATGCATGTTGGGTAATGTGTATGTGTAATTGGCATAAGTTATACATGTTAATTACTGTTAGAAATTAAGTTATAGATAGAAATTTAGTTGTTTTGTTCTTCGTGGGCTGCGTTCTGTTAGTTTTTGGCGCCCCAGCGCCAAAAATGGAGTCCCAGCGCCAAAAATAAGCCAAATACTTAAAATTCATGCCTTGTGCTTGAAGTTCGCGCGCCCCGGTGCTAATCTCATATTGCAAATACCTTCATATGACTTAGTTTCATGTGCATGGCACGGAGAGATGAAATCTGAGTCAGACGATTTTGGCCTCTTGTAGTAAAATGGCCATAACTTTCTCATACGAACTCCAATTGAGTTGATTTAAGATGATCCGGAACGAGGACGAGTAAAAATACAACGTTCATGCTTTAAGTGTTTTAATTTGAGGTCTGTAACAGTAGTCAAAATGGTCATCTTTAGGACTGTTATGTTTTCGGGGGCAATCAGAGGGCGTCGGGCATGCACATATGTATGTGTAGTGCTCCTGACCATAAAAGATGATGTCCTAAGTTATAAAACATGTATGTTAGTAAATATAATGATGCTTAAAATTAATAAATAATGTATTAGATAAGTTATAGAAGCATAGTAAGCATACAGAGAGAGGCAAATCAAGGCGTGTGCGAATGAGCGTCGGCTTACGTGCCAAGTGTTAACGAACTTAAAAAATGTTTCAATTCAATTGAAATGAATATTATAGGATATGAAATAGGTTTAATATAAAACCAATAAGTAGTCCTAGCAAGACTTAAGCACTTGAATGAACTTTGATTATGAAATATAGTGAGTCATAAGTCAAAAAGTTAACACAATCTAATTGAACATTGTGTGCTAATTAATAGGAATGATTATTAGATGTGGAGTAGAGTTTACATTACAATTACTATGTGTTGTTATGTGACTTATAGTTGATGTGTATGATTATATAATTGTGTAGGGGCACGTGAAGTGTAGATAACTCGTAATTTGTTAAACTATTATTGGTAAACAACGATCAAGGCAAGTCTTTCGGTTCCTATTTTCTCGTGGACTTGATGAAGCTATTTTAAATTGCATGATATGTTATACATGTTGAAATCATGAAATGTTAAAGTCAATATATACCGCATTGTTTTGGCTAAGTAATGATGATTGAGTAAGGAACTCAATCTTTATATTTGTTATGTGAATTAAAAGCATGTATGCCATGTTACTTTAATGAGATGTATATCGAGCATGTTATTATGTGCTATGTGATCTATGAAAACTGTTAGACTTTGCTGGGCTTACAAGCTCACTCTTGCAAATAACCACTTTTGCAGGTCAAAGATTTTAAGGTAAAGATATGTGCTAAGTGAGTTATAGAGATCTATATTCACGAAGATTACTTATGTTTTATGAGAAATGTATTTCATATTTTGAACGTAACATGTTATTGAATTGTAGGTTGAGTTATCCGATGTATATGGATATTTAGTTATGATGTAAGACTTTGTATAGTCATTTTGTTGTAACGATTCATGATATAAGATTGAATCAAAGAGATGTAATGTAAAGGTTGCGATTCAGGGCAAGAAAGAAGGAAATGTATAAATGTTTTAAATATTCCGCAATTTTATTAAGTTTAACATCGAATAATGATGTAAAATTTGAGATTTAATGTATGGTTAACGACCGAAGTTGAGATTTAAATTATATGAATTTTGGGGTCGTTACAGATGGTATCAAAGCTGTAGGTTATAAACCTTAGGTAGGAGTACCGTAGGCTATAACCTTAAAGAAGAGAGGTGAAGATAATGAACGAATAAGCTCAAATAGAGTTTGAACAAGAAGGGATTTAAACTTGCGTGAAAGGATTCAAAGAAGAATCTTACAGAGTTATAAGAAATATGAATGTGGGGTTACCCAACTCCAATAATAAGGATATAAGGTGATAATAAATAGACATTGTCTATAAGAAAAGAATGATAAAGAAGTTAAGAATAGAGAGTATGGTGCAATTGTACTCTTTAGTAGTTGATGTATGGTATCTGGGCTAAACGATTCCTTCATAGAGCGGAGGTATATACGAACTAGTAACTCAGAACCTAGTTTGTTGGTTGTTTGTGGGAAACCACTCAGCGTACCATATTGAAACTGTTAGAGACTCGATGTGTTATTAAATGGATACGTGTGATGAAAGTGTAGACCTTAAATGGAATGTTGAGAAATGTAAATGAAGTTAGAAATTCTTAAAGAAAGAATTGTTATATAAACAAGTAGATTCAAAGAAGAATCTTGAAGAGATATAAAGATAAGAAATGGGAGTTTCCTAACTCCAATAGCCAAGATAACAAATAATATCGTAAATGATGAAAAAGAGAAAGAATGAGGATCGTAAAACAAAATGATCACGAGTTAACAAAATAATTTTAAGAGAGATGATTATAGAATAAGATCACGACGTGATCAGTTTAAGTTATAAAAGAAAGCTGGTATATAATGTTTGAATGATTATAGCTTGATGCTATGAAGATAATGTACCATGAAATAGTATTAGATAAACTCGCGAGGAGTTATAAGTGATGTGATACGAGGAATTCGTATCGAGAAAAGAGTAAGTTATAAGTAAGATAGAGTTAGGAGGGATTTCAATTGAGGACTCCTGTGATGGCTGAGTTGTACAAATCTTTGTATGGGCGAGGGTTTTGTGCTTGCACTCAGTTTATCACATTGATAATCATTGGAATGTTTGTGTCGCGCTATTTGCTATATACCTGTTGAGAAGGTGATTCTTTTCTCATGTGTATAACAGATAGGTAGAGTATAGTTAGAGAATATTATAAGGTTAAGTGCGAGTTCTTAAAACTCATACTTATGGTAGGTTCGTGACTCATAATTATATGGTATATTTTTGAACCCCTCAGCGAATGGACGCCTATGGTTTGACTAGGATAAGTTCTTAAACTCATATGATTGTGGCAAGTTCCTAAACTCATAACGTGTGCTAAGTTTGACGAACTGGGTATAGATAAGTGTGAATGGAGTATTGAGGATGATAGGAATAGATAGACCTATTAAGCAATGGATCATTATAGAAAGTGGAGTTGATGGTGGAAGCATAGGTATTCTAAATCTACTAGCTATGCTAGACTTTCGAAATTTATTGACTTCGTACTATTTATGAGTACTATTCATAAAGTACTATTCATGGGGTACTATTCCCGAAGTTCTATTCACGGGGTACTATTCATTCGGGTAATATTCATGACAAAAATTGATTTATTTCTGTCCAAATCATTTTTGATACAATATTATTTTTAAATTTTACCCCACAAAGCAGTATCATGTTGACAATTTTGACATTATTGAGTTCTGGATAAATTAAATTATAAAGCTTTAAAAATTTATCCTTTGCTTTCTTTCAATTAAATTCTTATATCATTGTCATCATTCTTATGCTTATATTATGATGAAAGTCATCTTTGGTCGTAGTGCATAGATGGACTGTTGATTGGTATGATTATAACCAGGGATCATTCGATATAATCATGACCCGTAATGTTACAAATGAAGTGGTAAAAGTCCTTATTGGTCCGTAGTGCATTGATGGACAGTTGCTGATATGATCATGACCATTAGTGATTGCACGAATATCCTTGGCCCGTAGTGCATGGATAATTCGTGGATGTGATACTAATGAATATCCTTGGCCCGTAGTGTATGAATAATTTAGTGATGTGGATTATTTATTGAGCTGAGTCTCAGCGATAAAGTTGATGATAAACTTTTTAAATTATAGAAGATAGTAGATATCATACTCTACATGACTCTTATAATGATTGCTTGTTCTGCTACAGTTAAATTTGAAGTTTATTGTATTTTATTAGTTTAACAATGTTTAAGGCTAACAATAATTAATTCTGCATTATCTTAGTCATAATATTTCTTACTGGGCTAGTTGAGCTCTCCCTTTTGCTTTCATTGTTCTCTTCAGGAAATGAGAACGTAGCCGGGACTAGTCGGGGAATGGAGTGACGGTCCGAGATGGTGGTCTCACTATTTTATAAAATAATGTGATAATAATTGTAATGAGGACTCCATTTGAGTTTGGATACTGTCTACTAGACAATATTCGTGTCAAAAGTCTCAGCTATGTTTTGTCATATTTTACAAGATAGTTGTATAATTAAGTTTGTATTTAAATTATGTACCATGTATTTGGCGACTCAGAATGGGTGATGTATGCCTATTTTGGGGGCGTCACAGTTGGTATCAAAGCTTATGGATATGATCCCTTGCTGAGATGTGAGACTTGAACTAGAAGGGGAGAGACGGGTTAATCCTTCGCTAGTATGACCTACCTAAGTTTATTTGTTATTTAATTGGTCGATCAGAGTATAGGGATAATATGTGGCATGTCAATTAACCCTTGTTTTGTGGCAGTGTTTGAAAATAACATCTGAAAATGTTGAGATAAAAAATGAAGCACATGAGACCATTGAGTCACCAACAATCAATACTCAGGATAATGTGCATCAGGAAGGCAATAATCCTCAGGTAAACAACAACACCGACCATATGATGAACGATGGAATGTTCAGAGACTTTATGCAATTCATGCAACATCAGGCGAGAGAGACTCCTGTTCAAAATACAGGTGGAAACACTGGCAACTCTCGGATGGTCGCGCTAAGCGATTCAAGGACACTGGGACCACCGGAGTTTTGGGAAATCCGAGAATCACCAAGGCGCGAGAGGCGTGGATAAAGCGAGATCACCAAGATATTTGATGTCTTGGGATGCTCAGAGAGCAAAAAAGGTTCCTTTGCCACCTTCATGTTGAGAGGAGAGGCGATTCTTGGTGGAAATCGGTAATGTAAAAGCGTACTCGACTTTGCCACACTCAAAATGTCAACGGAGAAGTTCCAAGAACTGTTCAACGACAAGTACTTTCTCAAAAGTATTCATCACATGAAGAAGGTGGAGTTCATCAAGCTAGGGCAAAACAATATGGTCGTGTCGTAGTATGAGGCTAAGTTTGCGGAGTTGTCTGGTTTGCGTCCCACTTGGTTGATAATGAGGAGAGAAATGGCGAATGTTTTGCGAGGTTTGAAACTTCGAAATACGTCGATACCTCATTTCTCACTGGCTTGTGTTTGTATTCGAGATGTTGTAAATAGGGCTCGATTATTGGAAGTAGCGATAATGAGTCAACTAAACCAGAGAGATAGCGACTGCAAAGCGATAATACCAGTGGTAGCAGTCATCGAAGCGGTGACAATAAACGTGGATGAAATCAACAAGCCAGAAATGGTAACCACTTCGGTGGTAATAATGGCCAAGATAATAGAAGTGGAAATTTCAAGAAGAGAAGGTTCAATAATGATGGAAAGACAGCAACACCAACGCCCGTTTCCAAGGAAGGAGAACAACCACCAATCGTATGCTTCAAATGCGGAGGGGAGGGACACATCAGTCCAAACTGCACGATGCAGTCCAAAGCGTGTTATAATTGTGGAAGAGAAGGTCACCTAGCCCAATTTTGTCATGCAGCGAAGTCAAGTCCAGTTGGGATGGAGGCACCAAAGGCCATCCCAGACAAGACAAAACCGGTTGTTCAAGGGAGAGCGTTTACCGTGACCTCCCAAAAAGCGAGGAACCCGAACGAGATTATCACGGGTAAGCTAATCATAAACTCTTGCGAAGTCTATACCTTATTTGATACCAGTTCTACCCATTCTTTTATTTCTCCTACTTGCGCTCAACGTTTAAATTTAACTCCGGAGAAATTAGACTTTGACTTATTTGTTGAAACTCCGTTAGGAGAAACCTTCATTACATCCACTGTTTATAAGTCTTGTTTGATTCAAATCGGCAACCGCACGTTACTTGTCGATCTTATCTCTTTGAAAATACTTGCATTTGATGTGATTTTAGGGATTGATTGGTTAACTACTCATCATGCTAAAATTGATTATTTTCATAAGGTTGTTAGCTTTTATATTCCTAACCAACCTATTATGCGAATTCAAGAAACCAAACCACTAAAGTCAATCACTGTCATATCAAGCCATAAAGCTATTCATTTATTGAAAAACGGATGTCAAGCTTTCTTAGCCCATGTCATGGATTTAAACAAAACTAAGTCAGATTTGAATGATATTTCTAATGTTAATAAATTTTCTGACGTATTCCCTGAAGAACTTCCTGGCCTACCCCAGAGCATGAAATCAAATTTTGTATCGACCTTGAACCTGATACAAAACCCATTTCTAAAGCCCCATATCGAATGGCTCCTATAGAACTTCAGGAGTTAAAAACTCAACTGCAGGAATTGTTAGACATCGGTTTCATTCGTCCTAGTACGTCTCCTTGGGGTGCTCCTGTTTTATTCGTAAAGAAGAAAGATGGAAGTATGCGACTTTGTATTGATTATCGGGAGTTAAATCATGTCACCATCAAAAATAGGTACCCATTGCCTCGCATTGATGACTTGTTTGACCAGTTCCAAGGCGCCAAATTCTTTTCAAAGATCGATCTTCGTTCCGAATATCACCAATTAAAGATTAAAATTGATGACATTCCAAAGACTGCTTTCAGAACTCGGTACGAGCATTATAAATCCTAGTCATGTCTTTTGGATTGACTAATGCTCTTGCTGCCTTCATGGATATGATGAACCGAGTATTCAAGGAATATTTGGATTATTTTGTGGTTGTCTTTATTGATGACATCCTCATTTACTCCAAAAACCGTGAAGATCATGAGCAACACTTGAGGCTGATACTCCAAAAGCTTCGTGAAAATAAGCTATATGCCAAGTTGAAGAAATACGAGTTCTGGCTTGAGCAAGTAGCATTCCTTGGGCACGTGATATTAAATTATGGAATATCTGTTGACCCAGCAAAGATTGAAGCAATTCAAAGCTGGGAGAAACCTAAGTTAGTGACCGAAGTATGTAGCTTTCTGGGCTTAGCTGATTATTATCGGAGATTCGTGGAAGAATTTTCTCAAATCGCTACTCCATTAACTCAGCTGACTCGAAAAGATACAAAATTCGGTAGGAGTGAGGAATGTGAGAAGAATTTCTAAGAACTCAAGAGAAGACTCATTTCAGCACCTTTTCTAACAATACCATCTAGTTCAGAGGGATTTGTCATATACAGCGGTGCTTCAGGCAAAGGTTTAGGATGTGTTCTCATACAACATGGGAAAGTCATTGCCTATGTCTCACGATAACTCAAAGAATATGAGAGGAATTATCCTACTCATGATCTAGAGTTGGTAGTTGTCGTTTTCACGCTTAAAATCTGGAGGCATTACCTGTATGGGTAGAAAGTGGAGATCTATACGGATCATAAAAGCCTCAAATATTTCTTCACCCAAAAGGAGATCAACATGTGGCAACGATGTTGGCTTGAGCTGTTGAAAGATTTCGATCATACCATTCAATACCATCTTGGAAAAACAAACATAGTAGCTGGCACATTGAGTAAAAGATCATATGCGGGTACGAGTGCGATATTGTCAATGCAAAGGCCCATTTTGTATGACTTACAAAGGATGAAGATAGAGATAAAGACTCCAGGGACCCACGTAATGATGGCAAATATACGAGTAGAACCGACTTCAATCGATAAAGTTAAAGCTGCTCAAGCTATAGACTCGGAGCTGATGCATATGAAGAAAAAAGTGCAAGAAAGTGCTATTCCAGAAACAAGAATTGATGAAGAAGGAATACTTCGAGTCAACTCCAGACTTTATGTTCCTAACGACCCTGATTTAAAGTATAAAATCATGATGGAGGCACACAACACACCGTTTGTAATCCATCTTGGAATTACCAAAATGTATCGTGATCTTCAAACTACATTTTGGTGGAGCAATATGAAGAGAGAGATCGCGGAGTTTATCTCAAGGTGTTTAACTTGTCAACGTGTTAAGGCGGAGCATCAAGTGCCAAAAGGTCCATTGCAACAACTTAAAATTCCAGAATGGAAGTGGGAGCACATTACCATGGATTTAGTTACTAGTCTTCCCAAGGTTTCTCAAGTCATATATTTAATTTGGGTCATTGTCGATAGATTGACCAAATCTGCTCATTTCTTACCTATACGAGAAACTTATTCACTTGAACGTCTTGCTCGTATATACATAAATGAGATTGTAAGACTGCATGGTATGCCAGTATCCATAATTTCTGATCGAGACCCAAGATTCACTTCATAATTTTGGGTTAGTTTGTAAAAAGCTATGGGCACGAATTTACGATTTAGTTTGGCATATCATCCTCAAACGGATGGGCGGTTGGAGAGGACTATTCAAACTCTTGAAGATCTATTAAGACTCTGTGTTGTTGACTTCAAAGGAAGTTGGGACAAGTTCTTGCCATTGGTGAAATTCTCCTACAAGAATAGTTATCAAGCAAGTATTGGCATGGCTCCATTCGAGGCGTTGTAAGGACGCAAGTGTCATTCTCCAGTATGCTGGGATGAGGTGGGTGAAGCAACATTGTTGGGTCTAGAATTGGTACGCATGACAACGGAAAATATTCAAATGATCCGGCAACGTATAAAAACCTCACAAGATCGACAAAAGAGTTATGTTGATCTTCATCGAAAGGACGTAGAATTCAATGTTGGAGATCATGTGTTGTTATGTGTTGCTCTATGAAAAGGAGTTACAAGATTCAGAAAGAGAGGAAAGCTTAATCCTTGATTCATTGGCCCATTTGAAATCCTCGATCGAGTAGAAACTATAGCCTATAGACTCGCCTTACCGCTAAGTATGTCTCGTGTTCATAACGTTTTTCACATATCTATGTTACATAAATATGTGGAAGACCCGAACTATATTATTGAATTAGAACCAGACGAAATAGCGAAAGATTTAACGTATGAAGATGTACCTGTTAAAATCTTGGATAAGAAAGAACATAGTCTACGCTCCAAGGTTATACCTCAAGTCAAAGTTTTGTGGAGAAATCACGATGTTGAGGAAATGAACTCGGAGTTAGAATCTGAAATGAAGTCAAGGTATCCTCACCTCTTCGACATACCAGGTACGTACCCTAATTTCGAGGGCAAAATTTCATAAGAAGGGGAGGTTGTAAGACCCCAACTTTTATGAATAAAGATTATTTTTCTCAAAATATATTTTTGAATATTATGGTGTGGATTTGATATAATGTTATAGTTGTGGGTAATATTTATAAATTTTGCAAAGTAAGCAAGTGGTTATAAAATATTTTATTGGTCGGGGAATATTCATTTTAACAAGGAATATTAAATGCGATGACAACACAATCATTAGTGGACCCCCCTGGCGGAAGTATTGTCGGAGTTAGAAAAGCGAAATATCTTTTTATAAAAATAACGGTGAAAATTTTACCGTTAAAGCTATTGAAATACCCGGTGGTAAAAAATGCGATGTCTGGCGTGGTTTCATAGTAGTAGGCGGTATGTATTGTATAGTATCTTTGATTATTGATGCTATATGAGAAGTCACTCGGTTATACTCAATTATTACTACAATAATTACTGCATAATATCTCTCATATTATTGATTCAATTATTGTCATAGTATCATCTGCATAATATTTTGTATTATTAAATCAATAATTGAGATGACAAAGTTATTCATATTATTATTTGCATTATTGACGATGTCTAGAAAGTTCTGTCGAGGAAAGAGGTTTAGTAACCTAATTGCGCGCCAATAGGGAGAAATCCTTATCGGAAATCCCCCTCTTTCCTGAGAATGATCTGGTTGTTAAATATTGTGAGTTATAATATTAATAATGAATAAGTTCGTGTTGATTAAAGATAAAATTATTGATAAAAAATATTTTTATTGTGTTGGGATTATTAGTGTTAGTGTAAATCGATATTTATTTCAATAATAATTGATTTTTGGATGTTAAATTGACCAAACGGGCAATTAATCGGATAAATGAGCAATTAATTGCTATTGATTCACATGAAAATTACTGTTGGTTCACATGTATGGAACTATTGGTTCACATGCATGTACTATTAGGGGAGGTGGTGTAAGATTGATAATACTTGCAGGACTAAATTAAAAATGGAGGTATAGATGAATGTACTATACTGTAATAAATCGAGCCCCTAATCGTGCAATTATCGAAACTACGTTTTCTAATAAATAGAAGCTCATTCTTCTTTCATTCTCACCAATTCACTAAGACTCACAAGAGCATTTATAGAGATAGAAGCTATAGAGAGAAAGAAGAAGAGTATTCTGCTACTTCACTATTGCAGTATCCAGCCTTCTACTAAGGTAAGGGATATTTTTTTTCAGTATTCGTATAAAATAATATTTTCTTCCATATATACTCTTTAGTATGTAAGTAATATTATTTCGTTTCGTATTCCTAATTCTACACTCATTTTGTTTAAGTATTGCTTCTATACTACGTGAAATTAGTAGAATATCCTTGAAATTTGCGCTTCATCTAGTATCATTTCACGAGGATATTTTTCTGAACATTCTTGTTAAATTTTAAGCTTTTAATGCCGGAGTACTATTCATGAGTACTATTCATTTATACGAAATTATTCACGGGGTACTATTCACAAAGTACTATTCATGGGTACTATTCACAAAGTACTATTCATAAAGTACTATTTACGGGTACTATTCATTGGGTACTATTCCCGAAGTTCTATTCACGGGATATTATTCATTCGGGTACTATTCACCCGGGTACTATTCATGACAAAAATTGATTTTTTTTTATGTCCAAATCATTTTTGATACAATATTATTCTTGAATTTTACTCCACAAAGCAGTATCATGTTGACAATTTGGACATTATTGAGTTCTGGATAAATTAAATTATAAAGCTTTAAAATTTTATCCTTTGCTTTCTTTCAATTAACTTCTTATATCATTGTCATCATTCGCATGCTTATATTGTGATGAAAGTCATCTTTGACCGTAGTGCATAGATGGACTGTTGATTGGTATGATTATGACCAGGGATCATTCGGTATAATCATGACCCGTAATGTTACAAATAATGTGGTAAAAGTCCTTATTGGTCCGTAGTGCATTGATGGACAGTTGCTGATATGATCATGACCATTGGTGATTGCACGAATATCCTTGGCCCGTAGTGCATGGATAATTCGTGGATGTGATACTAATGAATATCCTTGGCCCGTAGTGTATGAATAATTTAGTGATGTGGATTATTTATTGAGCTGAGTCTCAGCGATAAAGTTGATGATAAACTTTTTAAATTATAGAAGATAGTAGATATCATGCTCTACATGACTCTTATAATGGATTGCTTGTTCCGCTGCAGTTAAACTTGAAGTTTATTGTATTTTATTAGTTTAACAATGTTTAAGGCTAACAATAATTAATTCTGCATTATCTTAGTCATAATATTTCTTACTGGGCTAGTTGAGCTCTCCCTTTTGCTTTCATTGTTCTCTTCAGGAAATGAGAACGTAGCCGGGACTAGTCGGGGAATGGAGTGACGGTCCGAGATGGTGGCTGTAGTAGTTCTCACTATTTTATAAAATAATGTGATAATAATTGTAATGAAGACTCCATTTGAGTTTGGATACTGTCTACTAGACAATATTCGTGTCAAAAGTCTCAGCTATGTTTTGTCGTATTTTACACTATAGTTGTATAATTAAGTTTGTATTTAAATTTTATATCATGTATTTGACGACTCAGAATGGGTGATGTATACCTATTTTGGGGGCGTCACAATTTCCATCGGGGTTTGATGTCGATGCCTACGCTGGGGTTGACTCCAACGGTTTGATTTTTGATTATGAAAAGGGGCGAGTGTAAGACCTCGAATTTTATGAAATAATAGTATTCAATTTTTCTATTTAGTAAATGGTTAAATTGATAAAAGTTTAAAGTTATGGGTGAAATGTGCAAATTTTGCAAAATAAGTAAGTGGTTATAAAATATTCATTGTTGTCGGGGAATATTCGTTTGGTCGTGGAATATTCTTGTTATCGGAGAATATTCGTACGACGGCGCAACCATTTATGAGCCCCATAACAAAATAATTGTCGAATGAAGAAAACGACAAGTATGAGTTTTTATAAATAACGGCGTAGTTGTTACCATTAATCTTTGTTGGAATACCTTTGTGGTTAAAATACGATGTCGAGTGGTTGTACGATGGATAATACGGTATTACGGTATTTTTAAATTATTAATTCTTACGTAAGAAGGCTTTACTCAATAATTGTTACGATAATTCTTTATTACAATATTTTATTTTATTGATTCATTAATTGCTACGTTGATATTTTATATTATTGTTATTTCAATAATTGTCCTTTGGATGATATTTTCCATTATCAGATTAATAATTCATATTATTTGAATAATATTATTAGATAGCATTATTGGCAATGTCTAAGGAAGTTTACATACAGGAAAGGGGTTTGGTCACCTAATTGCGCTAGTAAGAAGAAATCCTTATCGAAAGCCCCTCTTTCACGAAGAGCGATTGGTCGTCATAATTATGATTCTGTAATATTATTTGTGAATAATTAATTATTAATTTATATGATAAGAAAATATTTATTTTTATGTGGATATAAATGAAGGAATTAATATTGAGGTATTTTATCAGTATTTTGTCGGAATAGAAGTGTTAAAAATCATCCGTATGTGAATTTCGGATATTTTTTTATTGGAATTTGGAAAAACTTTCTTCTACAAAGTTGTAGAGAATTAAATTTCCTATGGAATAGATATGAGATTTCAATTTTCTGTTAAATGAGCTATTTATTATAAATTATTGAAGTTTCAGAAATAAATATTTTTTATTAAAAACATGGGTGGGCCCCACTTTTGGTTGGTGTAGAAAATTTAAATTTTGGTGGGCCCCACTGGTGGTGGCTGAATTTTGGTCCAAGAGATGTGCGTAGAAATTTTTTGAAAAAATATTATTTTATTAATTTAGTCTGCTTTGGCGTTCTAGCATTTTCCTATAAATAGGGTTCTTAGTTAGAATTGAAAATCATACCAGAATATGAAGTTTTCTCTCTATATTATCGAGCGTATTTTTGTGAGTATTTAGATACTTTAAGAGTTGCTATTCAATGCAAGTTTTCTTCAGCCTTATACCTGTTTCAGCCAGAAGTACTGTCCTTTTGAGTTAAGAGATGTTATTTTCTTCGTAAATGATATTTTTCTTTCAATGTCATTATGCCGAAATATTGGTATGAATTTTATTGTGAAATTTCTACCTTTTCATGTTGAGGTTACTATTCACGTATACAACACTATTCATGAATAAAATACTATTCACGAGTACTATTCACGAAGTATAATTTTTCTTGTGGAATTTCTACCTTTTCGTGTCGGGATTACTATTCACGTATATAGCACTATTGTAAGACCCCGAATTTTATGAAATAAAAGTATTCAATTTTTCTTATAATAACTATTCATTAAATGGTTAAGTTGATAAAAGGTTAAAGTTAAGGGTGATATATGAATTTTTTCAAAATACACAACTGGTTATAAAATATTCTTTGTTGTCGGGGAATATTCGTTTGGTCGTGGAATATTCTTTCTGTCGGGGAATATTCGTACGACGGCGCAACCATTTGTGGGCCCCATAACGGATAACTGTCAGATGAAGAAAATGACAAATTTGAGTTTTTACAAATAACGGCGTAGTTGTTACCGTTAACACTGTTGGAATACCCGGTGATTAAAATACAATAATACGCGTTATTGCACAGTAGCACACGGTATTGTACAATATTTTTGAATTATTGATTCTTACGTAAGAAGACATTACTCAATAATTGTTATAGTAATTACTGTTCAATTTTTATTTTATTGATTCAATAATTGCTGTGTTGATATTTTATATTATTGTTGTTTCAATATTATCACTGCACAGTATTCCCATTATCAGATCAATAATTCATATTATTTGAATAATATTATTAGATAGCATTATTGGAAATTCTTATTGGAAAGCCTCCTTTTTCCTGGGAACGGCCTGATTGTCATAATTGATTCTGTAATATTATTTGTGAATAATTAATTATTGATTTATATGATAAGGAAATATTTATTTTATGTGGATATAAATGAGGGATATATTTATTTTTATATGGATAAAAATAAAGGAATTAATGCTGAGGTGTTTTATCAGTATTTTGTCGGTGTGGAGGTATTAAAAATCATCTGTTTATGGATTTTGGATATTTTTGGTTAGGAATTTGGAAAAACTCAAAGCTACAAAGTTGTAGAGAATTCGATTTCAGTCAGAATGGACATAAAATTCGTATTTTTCTGCTAACCGGGCTATTTTCTATGAATTATTGAAGTTTCGGAAAATAAAATAATTTTTATTAATTTATGGGTGGGACCCACTTGGTTATCAACATGTGGGCTGCTAAAAATTGGTTCAAAGTTGGCTGGTGGGAGAGAATTTTCAAGAGGCATGCGTAGAAATGTTGAATAATAATAAATATATTTTATTATTTTAGTCTCTTCTTTCATGCATTCTAAAGCATTTTCCTATAAATAGGTGCTTATGTTAGAATTGAAAACACACACGAAACAAGTTTTCTTTCTCTCTATATTATCAAGCATATTTTTGTGAGTATTTAGATATCTTGAGTGTTGCTCAACGTTATATCCGATATTCAAGTCAGAGGTACTGCTCTTTTGAGGTAAGGGATTTTAAGGGTTATTATGTTTTTCAGTTCGTACTTTTTTCGACCTTCAAAAAATTCTGAAAAAATTTGAAATGATATTTTGATGAGTTTTATTGATTGTGTCCAAAAATGGTGATTTTTGGATGTATAGATTAAGAGTTATGAATTTTACGGGAAAAGACTATTTTAAAAGTAAACCCTTATAACTCCTTGTGGTTAACTCCAAAATTGATGAAATTTTTATTGGGAGTACATCTATATAATATAAGTGTACTCTGTGAATTTCGGAATTTTTAGATAAAAGTACAATTTGTGATAAATGTCTAAATATTTAAGTGGTTTGGCCATATAAAAATAGTAAATGAATTTTAAAAATTTCGAGAAAAATATATGTTCAATATGGGACTATATTCGCTAAATCCCAGAAAAGAAATATTTTTGGAACTGATTTGGTATTTTTCATGA
This sequence comes from Panax ginseng, assembly GCA_020205605.1. Classification (NCBI taxonomy): domain Eukaryota; kingdom Viridiplantae; phylum Streptophyta; class Magnoliopsida; order Apiales; family Araliaceae; genus Panax; species Panax ginseng. Next base: position 10,892,854 of record CM035150.1, read on the forward strand.
AAATGGACTAGTTATGAGTAAATGAATTAAATATGTTATATGAAGTAAGAAAATTGGAAAATAGGATTTTATGGCTTGAGAATCCTATATGAGGTATATGCAGATTTTTGATGAGGGTTTTGGTTATTGGTGATAAAATCTTATGAGTTTAAAATTTTAGGACGATTAAATGCATTATTTAGTAAAGTGTAAACAATTAAAATAAATTGTTTATAAGTTTAAGAAATGTTATTTCAATATCATTATACCGAAATATTGGTATGAATTTTATTGTGGAATTTCTACCTTTTTGAGTCGGGTTTACTATTCATGAGTTATTATTCACGAGTTACTATTCACGACAAAATTAGTTTCTTTTTCTGACCAAATTATAGTTGAGTTATGAATATTACTCTTGAGATTAAATCTATATGTTGATTATATTATTTTTATTATCATATATAACATTTTTATAACCCTAATGACGATATTAATTTTTCTTTGACTTGAGTGTAAAGATGGATAGATTATTGGTATGATCATGACTATGGGTTCTCTTTGGCCAGTAGTGCAAAGTTGAATTGTTAACTGGTATGATCATGACCATTGAATTTATAATTGAATATCTTTAGCTTAAGTGCAAAGGTGAAATGATCAACATGGTTATAATTATTGTTTATATAAATTCTGAAATTATTATATATTTCTTTGAGATATTAATATATTTGGCCTGTAGTGCAAATATGAACTGTTGAGGAATATCTTTGGCCTGTAGTGCAAAGATGATATGTTGATGAATATCTTTGGCCAGTAGTGCAAAGATGAAATTGTTAGTATGATTATAAACAGGAACTGTGATTTGGTATAACCATGATCTTTGATATTTCAGGTAAAGACATGTGATGAAAATTATTTTAAATCACAGGTGCGAAGAGGAATTTAGAATCACAATTATGATTATGAGTTATTCATATAATTGTGAAATGAGCTGTTGAGTGATGTTACAGGATAAAACACTTTGTTGGTGGACTTTTAATGGAGAAGATAGTAGACTTTATGGTCTATTTGACTCTTCTAATGGATTGCTCGTTCCGCTGCAACTATGGTTGAAAAGTTTTATCATCTACCATATGTTCTAAATCTCTGATTTATTATTGATGAAGGCTATTGATAGTTTAATTATCTTTAGTCATGATATTCTTTACTGAGTTAGTTGTGCTCACCATTTTGCTTCACAATTCCTTTCAGGTAATAAGAGTGTAGCTGGGTCAACCGGGGGTAACAGGGGAATAGAACAGTAGTCATCATTTAGTAGTTACATTTGGTGAATCAACTAGGGTGAGGCAAACCCAAAGTTGGAAGGGTGTTTTGCCACTATCATACAAGATTTCTAAAGACATACAACCTCGTGTCATTATAAGACAGGGTTGTGCACATCCACTTGCTGAGTATATCTACGAGCACTACCTATATAATCTTGGTGTTTGTTTGAAGTATAATTCTCAATTAGAGACAGTGGAGATAATGATATGTCAAGAGAAGACTCACCATTGGGAAGAATATGATAGTAATCTTCTCATTTTTCTTTGGGGTCTATTGGGTCAACCAAGGATAATTCTGTGGCCATATGATATCTATCATAACCTAGACGAATGGCCTCCCATGTACGAAGGTTTCCTTGAGCACTTCCCAAAGATTCTAATTTCTAAAATAATTTTTTACTATACCTTTATGTAAGGTGTCATTGTGACGTGTTATCCAAGGTTGGGATGAGAGTCACAGTTGGTATATATTTGTATCCAAACTCAGAGCATATATGTTGTATTTTGCACGACAATTGTTGTAATAAAGTTGTAGTTATTTTTTGTACCATGTATTTGGCGACTCAGAATAGGTTGGATGGATTGGATCTATTTTGGGGTTGTCACAACTATTCACGTATACGGCACTATTCATTAATACGACACTATTCACAAAAAAATGAAATTTTCTCTTCTTTATCCAAGATGTCTATTATGGTTACTATATTTGATTGTATCCATGTTTTGATTTTCATTCTTGAATTTTACTCCACTATGATTTATTACGGAGTATTTTTGAACTTGGATTATCTAAAGTACGAATCCCTAATTTTTGTTCTTTTATCTCACTGGATTCGTTTCTTTAAGATATTTTTCATCATCCTCAGTCTTAAAGGGTGATATAACTGAATATCTTTGGCTTGTAGTGCAAAAGATGAATGAGTACCTAATGAATATCTTTTGCCCGTAGTGCAAAGATGGACAGTTGTTGAGATGAACATGACCAACTGGTGATACGAATGAATATCTTTGGCCCGTAGTGCAAAGATGAATATTTGATTCAAGATGTATGTTGATTGATATCATAGAGATAAATCCATTGTAAGACCCCAACTTATTATAAATAAAATCGAATTTCCTCTAATTATTATTGTGAATAATAAGGTATTAATTTGATATAATTCTCTGGTTATGGGTGAAATGTGCAAATTTTGCAAAATATGCAAGTGGTTATAAAATAATCATTGTTATTGGGGAATATTCATTTGGTCGTGGAATATTCTTGTTGTCGGAGAATATTCGTACGACGACATAGTCATTTGTGGGCCCCATAACAGAATAATTGTCAGATGAAGAAAACGACAAGTTTGAGTTTTTATAAATAATTGGCGTAGTTATTCTGAATTAACACTTTGTTGGAATACCGGAATTGGTTAAAATACTGAATCTGGCGTGGATGCACGGTATTGATGAATTATTGATCCTTACATAAGAAGGCACTACTCAATAATTGTTACGTGAGTTACTATTCAATATTTTATTTTATTGATTCAATAATTGTTTGCGTTGATATTTTATATTATTGTTGTTTCAATAATTGTCCTTTGCTTAAAGATTTCGCATTATCGGATCAATAATTCATATTATTTGAATAATATTATTAGATAAAATTATTGGCAATGTCTAGAAAGTTACATCAAGGAGAGGTTTGGTCACCTAATTGCTTGCTTAGTAAGGAGAAATTCTTATTGGAAAGCCCCTCTTTCCGGAAGCTACACTGGTTGTCATAAATGTGATTACGTAATATTATTTGTGAATAATTAATTATTGATTCATATGATAAGGAAATATTTATTTTTATGTGGATATAAATGTTGGATAAATTTATTGTGGTTAAAAATAAAAGAGTTAATGTTGAGGTGTTTTATCAGTATTTTTGTCGGAATGAATGTATTAAAAAATTAATCCAGTGTTTTTGAGATATATTGCGTGAGTTATAATTTTTAATCCGACCTTTGGATCATTGTAATTTTTGGATATGTTATACATATATAAGTTGAGTATATGTCCACAAATTTTGAACCGTTAAAAATGAACGTATGATTTCTTATGAATTTTAAGAGGTGACTGGTTCAGAAATTATTGAAGTATCCGAATTTAGCATTTTGGTGGAAAATTCTAGAATTGAGTGGGCCCCACTTGTGGTTGGTGAAGAAATGTGCTGAATTTTATTTCAAATGTGGTGGGTGGGAATAGTAGCAGGTAAAGCCATCAGGTTGCAGGTCAATTCTACTTCGGCGTGCTAACATTTTCCTATAAATAGAGGGCTAAGTTAGAATTGAAAATCACACCAGAAACATAAGCTTTCGTTCTTTCTCTCTCTAGATTATTGAGTGTATTTTGTGAGTATTTAGATACTTTGTGAGTTTCTATTCATCAGTACAAGTTTTCTTTAGCCTTATCGGAGATATTAGATCAAATCTTGATATTTTGAGGTAAGGGATATTATCTTCTTCTTAAATGATATTTTCTTCAATATCATTATCTTGAAATATTGGTATGAACTTTTATCAAATTTGAAACTTTTTGTGTCTAAGAGGTTCTTATTCACGTATACCAAGACTATTTATTCACGAATCTTGCACTATTCATAGAAAAATAAAATTTTCTTCTTTTTGTCCAAGTTGTCTATTATGGTTACTATCTTTGATTGTATCCATGTTTTGATCATTATTTTGAATTCTCGCTTCAAAATTGGTTATTTGAATATTATTGAACTTGGATAAACCGTAATGTCTGAATCCTTAATATTTGATCTGTTATCTCTTTGGATTTGTTTTCTTTAAAATATTTTTCATCATCCTCAGTCCTAAATGATGATACAAATGAATATCTTTTGCCTGTAGTGCAAAGATGAATGATTACCTAATGAATATCTTTGGCCCGTAGTGCAAAGATGAATATGTGTTGAGATGAACATGACCAACTGGTGATACAAATAAATATATTTGGCCTGTAGTGCAAAGATGAATATTGATTAAAGATGTCTATTGATTGTTGTTGCAGGAATAAAATTGATGATGGACTTTTAAATCTTAGAAGATAGTAGAACTCATTCTCTACTTGACTCTTCTAATGGATTAATGTTGCGCTGCAGTTGTTGATCTAAAACTTGTTGTCTATTATATTTTATCAGATTTTTCCCTGTTGAAGACTAACGATAATTTGTTGTATATTATCTTACTCATAATATTCTTTACTGGGCTAGTTGAGCTCACCCTTTTCCTTTTGTTCCATTTTTCTCGTGGAGGTGAGAACATAGCGAGGAACTAGTCGAAAAGTGCGGAGTGATGGTTCTAGAAAGATGTTTTAGCGATCCTCACTATTTCGTAAAATAGTGTTTGAATAATTGTAATGAGGACTTATTTGAGTGTGGATATTGTCTAGAAGACAATATTTGTATTTAAACTCACAGGTATGTGTTGTCGATTATTTGCACGACAATTGTATTATTGAAGTTGTAGTTTGCTTTTCTGTACCATGTATTTGGCGACTCGGAATGGGTGTTGTATACCTATTTTGGGGGCGCCACGGTTGGTATCAAAGCTTAGAGATATGGTCTCCAAGTGAGATCGGGGAATAGAACTAGGAGGGAGAGATGAGTAAATCCTTCATTGCTAGTGTGTCCTATTTAAGCTTATTTGTTGGTCAATCATAATATAAGGATATTATGTGATATGTTAATTTGTTTAATTAACCCTTGTTTTATGGCAGTATTTAAGAATGGCTGCTGAGAACGTTAACTGTGAAACCCCAGATTTTATGAATAAAGAATTAATTTTCTCGAAATAATTTTTTATATTATGGTGTGAATTTGAGATAATGTTATAGTTGTGGATAATATTTATAAATTTTGCAAAGTATGCAAGTTGTCATATTATATTCGATTGGTCGGAGAATATTCGTTTTAAACAGGAAATATTCGTACGACGGCACAATCATTGGTGGACCCCACAACGGAATTATTGTCGGATTGAGAAAATGACAAAAATATTTTATTGAAAATAACGGCGGAAGTTTTACCGTTGATACTGTTGAACTACTCGGTAGTAAAAGTACAGTAATACGCGTTGTTGCATAGTAGCACACGGTATTGATTATTGATATTTATGTGAGAAGTCACCGATTTTGTTCAATTATTGCTACAATAGTCACGACATAGTATCTCACATTATTTGATTCAATTATTGTTGATTTAGAAGTTTTGTTTTATTCACGTAATAAAATAGAAATATCTTTTTATATAAAACAGAATACTTTATTAAAGTTATTCTATAAATAGAATATATTATATTCTATTATGCATAGTGTTTTGCATAGTAAAATCTTTTTATATAAAACAGAATACTTTATTAAAGTTATTCTATAAATAGAATATATTATATTTTATTATGCATAGTGTTTGCATAGTGCCCAAGATAGTGTTTGCATAGTAAAAATCTTTTTATATAAATAGAATATATTATATTTTATTTAAAAGATTTTTCTTTAAATATGGACCGTCAGATTAAAGTAAATCAATCTGGACCGTTCATGGATTAGTTACTATGTATTCCATTTTCCTATAAATAAGCTCACTCCTTCATTATTTTCTTATTTAATTCTTTGAACTCTAGAGAGAGAAACTATAGAGAGAGAGACTATAGAGAGATAGAAGAAAGTTTTCTGCTACTTCACTACTCTTATATCAAGTATTATTTTACGAAGAAGAGATATTATTCTTTTGTATTCAGGAAGAGAACTTACATTATTCCATTTCTTTATTGTTACATTGGAATAACTCAGATACGCTGAGCTACCCTATACTTGGTGACATTCTTCTATTATTCTATCTTTATTATTACGCCGGAATATCACATGCATCTTTATATATATTTGGACTGGTTCCATTATTATTATTCCTTCTTTATTATTCCGCCGGAATATCACATCATGCTATATATCTTGGGACTGGTTCCATCATTTATTATTCAGTATTTATTATTCTGTTGGAACATCCTATCGGTGTGAATTTCACGACACTTGGTTCCGTTATTATTATTATGTTGGAATAACCGTCTATGTGAAGTACCGCATGCATGGTGATATCTTTTGTTATTCCATTCGGTATTATACTCAGTTGATTAAAATTTTGACTTCTATACTCCATGAAATTAGTGGAATATCCTTGATATTTGCACTTCATCCAGTATCTTTCCATGGAAATATTCTTCTGAGCATTCTTGAATTTTACTCTACAAAGCAATATCATGTTGACAATTTGGACGTTATTGGTTCATGGATAAATTAATTCTTGAACTTGTTTTATTGAATTCTTATATCATTGTCATCATCCTCATGTTTATATTATGTTGAAAGTCATCTCGTGGCTCTGTAGTGCATAGATGGACTTGGTATGATTATGACCGAGGATTATGCGGTGTAATCATGATAGTAATGTTACAAATGATGTGAAAATTTAAAAGTCCTCATTGGCGCCCGTGCATTGATGGACAGCTTTTTGGTATGATTATGGCTATGGATTCTCTTCTACCAAGGAGCGAAGATGAATTGTTTTATGGCATGATCAGGGAATAGTTGATGAAAACACGATTATCTTTGGCCCGTAGTGCATGGATAATTCGTGGTCGTGATACTAAAGAATATCCTTGGCTTTGTAGTGCGAGGATGATTTAATGATGTGAATTATTTATTGGTGAGTCGGTGATAATGATGATGAAAACCTTTTAAATCATAAAAGATAGTAGATTTTATTTTCTACTTGACTCTTCTAATGGATTGCTTGTTCACTGCAGTTAAACTTGATGTTTGTTATATTTTATTAGTTTAACATCATTTGAAGGCTAATGATAATTTATTCTCGCATTATCTTAGTCATAATATTTCTTCTTTGGGCTAGTTGAGCTCACCCTTTCTTTCTTTCTTTCTCTTCGTGAAATGAGAACATAGCGAGGGGACTAGTCGGGGAACGGAGTAACGGTCCAGAGGATAACATTAGTAGTCCTCACTATTCTGTGAAATAGTGTGTTAATAATTGTAGACAATAATTGTATTCAAACTCACAGTTATGTTTTGTCGTATTGTACACGACAGTTGTATTAGTAAGTTGTATTTGAATTTTGTACCATGTATCTGACGACCCAAGATGGGTGATGTATACCTAATTTTGGGGGCGTCACATTAACAATGGAGTGTATGAGACTATGGAACAACCTTTAGTTACAAACCAGGAGAACGTGCAACAGGAAGGCAATAATCCTCCTGTAAACAACACTACCGAACAAATGATGAATGATGGGATGTTCAGAAGTTTTTTGCATTTTATGCAAAACCAGACGAGGGAAACTCGTGCACAGAATACGGGTGGAAATGCTAGCAATGCGCGGCTTGTCACAAAAGCAAGCGATTCAAAGAGTTGGGACCACGAATTTAAGGAAAGCGATCCGATCACTAAGGAAACGTGGGTCAAGCAAATTACCAAGATATTCGATGTCTTGGGATACGGAGGAATGAAGGTTCCATTCGCCACCTTTATGTTCCGCGGTGAGGCGTATCACTCTTGGTGGAAATCGAAGCGTACTCACCAAAATTGCGCACTTAGCATGTCTTGGGAAACATTTCGTAAACTATTCAATGACAAGTACTTTCTCGAAAGTATTCATCATATGAAGGAGGTGGAGTTTATCAGATGGAACAAAAAAACAACATGACGGTGTCCCCAAAGACGAGGAGAAGTTTGCAGAGTTATCCGAGGTTTGCACCTCATTTGGTGAAAATGAGGAACAAATGACAAGGATGTTTCGAGAGGTCTAAAGCAGAGATTCGTGAATATCTTATATCTCATAAATTTTCTTTATATTCGGATGTTGTAAACATGGCTCAATTATTAGAGCGAGATAATGAGTATGTGTAAACCGAGGGACCACAACTGTGGTCATACCAAAGGACAAATGATCATCGAGCGATGATAACCAACGAGGAGGAAAAATACGAACAAAGCGGTAACCACTCGGGTGGTCATCGTGGCCATGATAATAGGAGAGGTGAGTCAAGTGGAAATTTTAGAAAGAGGAGATTTTAAAGATGCTGGAAGACATCAAAGAACAACACCAAAGACCAATAACAAATTCTAGGAGAGGAGAACGACTGCCAGTTAGATGTTACAAATGCGGGAAAGAGGGACATATCAGCCCAAATTGTCCACAACAATCCAAGGTATGTTACAACTGTGGAAAGGAAGGCCACATAGCTCGGGATTGTTCTGTAGCAAAACCAAGTTCAACGAGGATGGTGACTCAAGAAATTACGTCCGGATAAGTCGAAATCGCTAGTTCTAGAAGAGCGTTTGTCGTGACTGGCCAAAATGCGAGGAACCCGAACGAGGTGATTACGGGTAAGATAATCTTGAACTCTTATGAAATTTATACCTTACTAGATACCGGTTCTACCCATTCTTTTATCTCTCCTGCTTGTGCTCAACATTTAAACTTGACTCCGGAGAAATTAGACTTTAATTTATCAGTGGAGACTCCGGTGGGTGAAACTTTCGTTACATCCACAATTTATAAATCTTGCATGATCCAAGTTGGCACTATCACATTACCTGTTGATCTTATTTCTTTAAAGATACTTGCTTTTGATGTGATTTTAGGAATTGATTGGTTAACCACTCATCATGCCAAAATTGATTATTTTTGTAAGGTTATTAGTTTTCATATTCTAACCAAACTGTCATATTTAATTCAAACAACTAAACCACTAAAATCAGTCACTATCATATCAAGCCATAAAGTTATTCGTTTATTGAAAAACGGATGTTAAGCTTTCTTAGCCCATGTTATGGATTTGAAAAAGACAAGTCGATTTGAATAATATTTACATTGTTAGAGAATTTCGATGTATTTCAAGTACTTCCGCCTACCCCGAACGTGATGTTGAATTCTTTATTGACCTTGAGTAGGGTACAAAACCCATTTCTAAAACCCCATATCGAATGGCTCCTATTGAACTTCGAGGAGTTAAAAGTCCAACCTGAGGAATTGTTAGACATAGGTTTCATTTGTCCTAGTACATCTCCTTGGGGTGCCCTGTTTTATTCAGTAAAGAAGAAAAGACGGGAGTATGCAACTTTGTATTGACTACCGAGAATTAAACCATGTCACCATCAAGAATAGGTATCCGCTACCTCGCATTGATGACCTGTTCGACCAGTTGCAAGGAGCACAATTCTTTTCAAAGATCGATCTTCGTCCTGGATATCATCAGTTGAAGATTAAAACTGAGGATATTCCAAAGACTGCCTTCAGAACTCGGTACGGGCATTATGAATTCTTAGTCATGTCATTTGGATTGACTAATGCTCCTGCTGCTTTCATGGATATGATGAACTTTGTATTCAAGGAATATTTGGATCAGTTTGTTGTTGTCTTTATTGATGACATCCTCATCTATTCCAAAAGCCGTGAAGATCATGAGCACCATTTGAAGCTGATACTTGAAAGGCTTCGTGAAAACAAGATTTATGCCAAGCTGAAGAAATGTGAGTTCTGGCTTGAGGAAGTAGCATTCCTTGGGCACGTGGTGTCAAAACATGGAGTATCTGTTGACCCAGCAAAGATTGAAGTAGTACAAAGTTGGGAGCAACCAAAGTCGGTGACCGAAGTGCGTAGCTTTTTGGGCTTAGCTGGTTATTATTGGAGATTTGTGGAAGGATTTTCTCGAATCGCTACTCCGTTAACTCAGCTGACTCGGAAAGATACAAAATTCGTATGGAGCGAGGAATGCGAGAAGAGTTTCCAAGAGCTCAAGAGGAGACTCATTTCGACACCTGTTCTGGCAATACCATCTGGTATGGATGGATTTGTTATATACAGCGATGCTTCAGGCAAAGGGTTAGGATGCGTTCTCATGCAACATGGGAAAGTTATAGCCTATGCCTCACGACAACTCAAAGAATATGAGAGGAATTATCCTACTCATGATCTAGAGTTGGCAGCAGTCGTATTCGCGTTGAAAATTTGGAGACACTACTTGTATGGGGAGAAAGTGGAGATTTATACTTACCATAAAAGACTCAAATATTTCTTCACCCAAAAAGAACTCAACATGCGGCAACGACGTTGGCTTGAACTATTGAAAGATTACGATCACACTATTCAATATCATCACGGAAAAGCGAACGTAGTAGGTATTTATCGAGTGAAGATCATATGCGAGTATACGAAAGCGATATTGTCAATGCAAAGGCCCATTACGTATGACTTGCAAAGGATGGAGGTAGAATTAAAGACTCCAGGGTCCCACATGATGATGGCGAATATACGAGTAGAATCGACTTTAATCGATAAAGTTAAAGCTGCTCAATCTACGGACATGGAGCTGATGCGTATGAAGAAGAAAGTGCAAGAAGGTGCTATTCCAGAAGTAAGAATCGATGAAGAAGGAATACTTGGATTCAACTCCAGACTTTGTGTTCCTAACGATTCTAACTTGAAGCATAGAATCATGATGGAGGCACACAACACACCGTTTGCAATCCATCATGGGAGTACTAAAATGTATCATGATATTCGACATACATTTTTGTGGAACAATATGAAGAGAGAGATCGCGGAGTTTATCTCGAGGTGTTTAACTTGTCAACGTGTAAAGGCGGAGCATCAAGTGCCAAAGGGTCCATTACAACCACTTGAGATTTGAAATGGAAGTGGGAACACATTACTATGGATTTCATTCTGTGTCTTCCCAAAGTTTCTCAAGGCATAGATGCTATTTGGGTTATTGTTGATAGATTAACCAAGTCGCCCATTTCTTTTGCCGACACGTGAGATTTATTCCCTTGAACGTCTTGCTAGTATGTACGTGAATGAGATTGTGAGATTTCATGGCATGCCAGTATCCATAGTTTCGGATTGTGACCCAAGATTCACTTCACGATTTTGGGTTAGCTTACAGAAAGCTATGGGCACAGATTTACGATTCAGTTAGGCATACCATCCTCAAATGGACGGACAATCAGAGAGGACTATTCAAACCCTTGAAGATCTATTAAGACTTTGTGTCCTAGATTTTAAAGGAAGTTGGGATAAGTACTTGCCACTGGTGGAATTCTCCTACAACAACAGTTATCAAGCAAGTATAGGTATGGCTCCATTGGAGGCGTTGTATGGACGAAAGTGTCATTCTCCAGTATGCTGGGACGAGGTGGGAGAAGCAACGTTGTTGGGACCAGAATTAGTATGCATGACTACAGAAAAGATCCAAATGATTCGACAACATATTTAAACCTCATAAGATCGACAAAAGAGTTATGCTGATCTTCATAGAAAGGACGTAGAGTTTAATATTGGAGATCATGTATTGTTGCGTGTTGCTCCATGGAAGGGAGTTACAAGATTTGGAAAGAGAGGAAAACTCAATCCACGATTTGTTGGTCCATTTAAGATTCTTGACCGAATAGGAAATGTGGCCTATAGACTCGCATTACCTCCAAGTTTGTCTCGTGTTCATAATGTTTTTCACATATCCATGCTTCGTAAATATGTGAAAGACCCGAACCATATTATTGCGTTAGAACCAGACGAGATAGCCGAAGATTTAACGTACGAAGAAGTACCTATTAAGATCTTGGATAGGAAAGAGCATGTCCTACGCACAAAGGTTATACCACAAGTTAAGGTTTTGTGGAGAAACCATGCTATTGAAGAAATGACCTGGGAGTTGGAATTAGAAATGAAAGCGAGGTATCCTCACCTTTTCGAAACACCAGGTACGTATGTCAATTTTGAGGATGAAATTTCATAAGGAGGGGAGGTTGTAAGACCCCAACTTATTATAAATAAAATTGAATTTCCTCTAATTATTATTGTGAATAATAAGGTATTAATTTGATATAATTCCCTAGTTATGGGTGAAATGTGCAAATTTTGCAAAATATGCAAGTGGCTATAAAATAATCATTGTTGTCGGGGAATATTCATTTGGTCGTGGAATATTCTTGTTGTCGGGAAATATTAAATGCAATGGTAGCGATGATTTATGGGCCCATATAATGAATAATTGTCGGATGAAGAAAGCGACAAGTTTGAGTTTTTATAAATAACTTGGCAGTAGTTGTTACCGTAATTAACCTTTGTTGGAATACCCGGTGGTTAAAATACAAAGAATGTCTGGCGTGGATGCGCAGTATTGATGAATTATTGATCCTTACATAAGAAGGCACTACTAAATAATTGTTACATGAGTTCTCGCTCAATATTTTATTTTATTGATTCAATAATTGTTGCGTTGATATTTTATATTATTGTTGTTTCAATAATTGTCTTTGCACAATATTAGCATTATCGGATCAATAATTCATATTATTTGAATAATATTATTAGATAGCATTATTGGCAATGTCTAGAAAGTTCGTCAAGGAGAGGTTTGGTCACCTAATTCTTGCGGCTAGTAAGGAGAAATTCTTATTGAAAGCCCCCCTTCCGGAACTACCGTGGTTGTCATAAATGTGATTCTGTAATATTATTTGTGAATAATTAATTATTGATTCATATGATAAGGAAATATTTATTTTATGTGGATATAAATGTTGGATATATTTATTGTGGTTAAAAATGAAAGAGTTAATGTTGAGGTGTTTTATCAGTATTTTTGTCAGAATGAATGTATCAAAAAATTAATCCAGTGTTTTTGAGATATATTGCGTGAGTTATAATTTTTAATCCGACCGTTGGATCGTTGTAATTTTTGGATATGTTATACATATATAAGTTGAGTATATGTCCACAAATTTTGAACCGTTAAAAATGAACGTATGATTTGTTATGAATTTTAAGAGGTGACTGGTTCAGAAATTGTTGAAGTATCCGAATTTAGCATTTTGGTGGAAAATTCTAGAATTGAATGGGCCCTACTTGTGGTTGGTGAAGAAATGTGCTGAATTTTTATTCAAATGTGGTGGGTGAGAATAGTAGCAGGTAAAGCCATCAGGTTGCAGGTCAAGTCTACTTCGGCGTGCTAACATTTTCCTATAAATAGAGGGCTAAGTTAGAATTGAAAATCACACCAGAAACATAAGCTTTCTCTCTTTCTCTCTCTAGATTATTGAGTGTATTTTCTGAGTATTTAGATACTTTGTGAGTTTCTATTCATCAGTGCAAGTTTCCTTCAGCCTTATACCGATATTCCGATCAAAAGTACTAATATTTTGAGGTAAGGGATATTATCTTCTTCTTAAATGATATTTTCTTCAATATCATTATGCCGAAATATTGGTATGAACTTTTTATCAAATTTGGAACTTTTTGTGTGGGGTTACTATTTCACATATACGACACTATTCACGAATACGACACTATTCACCAAAAAATGAAATTTTCTTCTTTTTGTCCAAGTTGTCTATTATGGTTACTATCTTTGATTGTATCCATGTTTTGATCATTATTTTTGAATTTCATTTCAAAATTGGTTATTTTGAATATTATTGAACTTGGATAAACCGTAATCTTAATCCTTAATATTTGATCTGTTATCTCTTTGGATTTGTTTTCTTTAAAATATTTTTCATCATCCTCGAAGACTAAATGATGATACAAATGAATATCTTTGGCACTAGTGCAAAGATGAATGATTACCTAAAGAATATCTTTGGCCCGTAGTGCAAAAGATGAGCAGTGTTGAGATGAACATGACCAATTGGTGATATAAATGAATATCTTTGGCAGTAGTGCAAAGATGAATATTGATTAAAGATGTATATTGATTGTTGTTACAGGATAAAATTGATGATGGACTTTTAAATCTTAGAAGATAGTAGAACTCATTCTCTACTTGACTCTTCCAAAGGATTCTTTATTTCTCACCAAGTTGTTGATCTAAAACTTGTTGTCTATTATATTTTATCGATTTTTCCTGTTGAAGACTAACGATAATTTGTTGTATATTATCTTAGTCATAATATTCTTTTTGGGCTAATTGAGCTCACCTTTTTCCTTTTGTTCCATTTTTCTCGGGAGGTGAGAACACAAAGAGAGAACTAGTCTGGGTAGTGCGGAGTGATGGTTCTAGAAAGATGTTTTAGCGTATCCTCACTATTTCGTAAAATAGTGTTTGAATAATTGTAATGAGGACTTATTTGAGTGTGGATATTGTCTAGAAGACAATATTTGTATTTAAACTCACAGTATGTGTTGTCGTATTTTGCACGACAATTGTATTATTGAAGTTGTAGTTTGCTTTCTGTACCATGTATTTGGCGACTCAGAATGGGTGTTGTATACCTATTTTGGGGGCGTCACATCCATGTTTTGATCATATTATTTTTATTATCATATATAACATTTTTATAATCCTGGTGATGAAATTTCTCTTTCACTTGAGTGTAAAGGTGGGCAGATTATTGGTATGATCGTGACTTTGGGTTCTCTTTGGCCAGTAGTGCAAAGTTAAATTGTTGACTAGTATGATCATGACCATTGAATTTACAATTGTATATCTTTAGCTTAAGTGCAAAGGTGAATTGATCAACATGGTTATAATTATTGTTTATATAAATTCTGAAATGATTATGTATTTCTTTGAGATATTAATATCTTTGGCCTGTAGTGCAAAGATGATCTGTTGTTCAATATCTTTGACCTGAAGTGCAAAGATGACCTATTGTTGAATATCTTTGGCATGTAGTGCAAAGATGAACTGATGAATATCTTTGGCCAGTAGTGCAAAGATGAATTTATTAGTAAGATTATGAACATGAACTGTGATTTGGTATAACCATGGTCTTTAATGTTTCAGGTAAAGACAGGTGATGAAAATTATCTTCGTCCTGGGTGCGAAGAAAAATTTAGAACCACAATTATAATTATGAGTTATTCACATGATTGTGGACAGGAACTGTTGATTGATGTTACAGGGATAAAATATTGTTGGTGGACTTTTAACATGGAGAAGATAATAGACTTTACGGTCTATTTGACTCTTCTAATGGATTGCTCGTTCTGCTGCAACTATGGTTGAAAAGTTTTATCATCTACCATATGTTCTAAATCTCTAATTTATTACTGACGAAGGCTATTGATAATTTAATTATCTTTAGTCATGATATTCTTTACTGGGCTATTTGTGCTTACCCTTTTACTTCACAATTTCTTTCAGGTAATAAAAGTGTAGTTGGGTCAAGCGGGGGTAACAGGGGAATAGAACAGTGGTCTACAGCTGTTGAGGTTTCCCCTAAAATAGTATGGAACTAATTTTATTAAGAATTTTATATAAGTGTGTCGTATTTTATACGTCATTTAACTGTTAATTTTGGTGAACCGAATAGGGTGAGGTGAACCCAACTTTGGAAGGGTGTTTTGCCACTATCATACAAGATGTCTAATGACCTACGACTTCGTGTTATAATAAGACATGGTTGTGCACATTCACTTGCTGATTATATCTATGAGCACTACCTATATAATCTTGGAGTTTGGTTGAAATATAATTCTTAATTGAAGACTATGGAGATATTTATATGGCAAAAGAAGACTCGCCATTGGAAAGAACATGATAGTAATCTTCTCGTTTTTCTTTGGGGTCTATTGGGTTAACCAAGGATAATTCTCGAGTCATATGATATCTATTATAACTTAGATGCATGGCCTCCTATGTACGAAGGTTTCCTTGAGCATTTTCCAAAGATTTTAATTTCTAAAACAGTTATTGAATGTACCTTTATGTAAGGTACCACTGTAAGGTATCAATGTGAGGTGCTATCTAGGTAAAGGGATGAGAGTCACAGTTGGTATCTATTTCTATTAAAACTCACAACATATGTGTTGTCATATTTTGCATGACAATTGTAATAATGAAGTTTGTATTTGGAAATTGCATTGAGTGTATTTCGTGGCGACTCAGAATAGGTTGTGTGGGTTGGAACTATTTTGGGGGTGTTACAGCGAGCTTTTTTACATGTGACCCTATTGGATTAGATATTGTCTTGACTAATGACCTGGGTACCACTGACGTACATGGAGGATGCAGAACGTTCTTTCATTGCCCAGATTTGAACTTCGGTGCAGGGGCCTCGACTTATGGGGACTTGGCGTAGGTTGACATGTTTGATGATGTAAATTTCATTTGCTAGACCTTTTTTTAGTCATTAGGAGTCTGTGCCCCACTTTCGTTATCGCAATTTCTTTCGAGAGTCCCTTTATTTCTTTTGATGAGAACTCGGTCCAGCTTAGACTCCTTGCATTGAATTGAATCGCAAAAATGCCCCAGCCCTTTCGCACATTATTAGTAGGGATTCATATAACAAACTCGCTTTGTTGGCTGTCAATGCCGGAAAGATTTTGATCTTCCTCTTCTTAATGTTTTCTCTAACCCTTTATATTTTCTATGTGAGTTAGTTTGATCTGAAGGGTGAGATTTTCAGGAAAAAGACCGTCATTTTCTCGAAGTATGTGCACTCTAATCAACGCGCAGTGGGTCCCACCTGGTGGGCGCCATTTTCTCGAAGTATGTGCACTCTAATCAACGCGCAGTCTGCTTGAACCTTCATAACTTGCAATCTAGGAATCCGATAGAGGCGTACCATACCTTTTCAAAAAGCTCTTTCTGAGAGCTACGTCATGACATAAGATTTGGCCTTTTCTGAATTCGGAAAGATGGGCCCATGACCAAATCTTCAAGTCTTCGTGATCCATCCGTTGAGTCCGTTCGCAGCGCGATTTTCACTCGGGAATCTTTGTGAATGGCTCTTTGTAACCTTTTTGCAAATTATATTGGGGTTGTTGACATTGATTTGTCAAAATGACCATTTTTCCCTTCCGAGGGTTATCTCCAAGGTTGACGGGTTTTTAACTATCCTTCGGGGTTGTCTCCGAGGTTTGATCACAACTGATCCTGTTTTTCCTCAGGATTGTCTCTGGGGATTGATTTGATACTTCAGGGCTATCTCCGAAGGTTGATTTTATATCCCGGGGTTATTTATGGGGATTGATTTGATGATTTCCCGATGCTGTTGCCGGGGTTCTAATTTGATGATTTCCCGGTGCTGTCGTTGGGGGTCTGGTTTGATGATTCTGAATTCCAGGGTTATATCTGGAAGATAAAAGATGATTCTACCCTCTTGCACGATTAATGACAAGAATGCAAAATTTTGAGTGTCTACAGATGCCCCTCATTATCATGTTTATGAAATGTAATGGAATGAACCGGATAAAGATTACTAGACACTTAAAATATGACAAGATTAAATGATGTCATGCAATGCAACATGATATGATGTTATGGATGCTGAATGTTTTGCTTGGTTTTACTTCCAATGGTATTCTATCACTGACTGTTTCTGCCATTTCTACTGGAGATGGAGTTGTCATTGATAATCTCCGTTGAAATATCTTGATGCCTACTCGAATAGTAGTTTACAAAGCTTTCATCATCGAACCTTCTCGATGCCTACTCGAACGGTAGTTTGCAGAGCTTTCATCATCGAACCTTCTCGATGCCTACTCGAACGATAGTTTGCAGAGCTTTCATCATCGAACCTTCTCGATGCCTACTCGAATGGTAGTTTACATAGTTTTCATCATCGAACTTTCTCGATGCCTACTCGAACGGTAGTTTATAGAGCTTTAATCATCAAACCTTCTCGATGCCTACTCAAACAGTAGTTTACAGAGCTTTCATCATCGAACTTTCTCGATGCATACATTGGGTTGAAGCCAATGGTTTAGAGTATCCATCAGTGCTACCGAGACTGATTAGACATAATGTGGTAGAGATTTTTTTAACATCCTTGCTAGGGAGATTTTTCCATGGCTGATACCACTGGACCTTTCTGAATCCAACGTTGGGGTTATCACCAACGTTCTTTATCTTCAGATATATACGCTTTCTGACTTCACCTTTGGTTGGAATATTGGCCTCATTGGAGATTCCTGATGTTTATCATGATGATAGTTTACACCGGTTTACATCATCAAATCCTTCCCGATGCTATGCTGGGGTTGTCATCAAAGATTTGGATTTCTATCTGGTTGAATGTTGTTGTTGTCGTCGGGGATAGAGATCACAATGATAACATACTCTCAATACCTACTTGAACGGTAGTTTTCAGGGTTTGACCATCACCGAACCTCCTCGATGCCTACTCGAACGGTAGCTTAAAGCGGTTGATCATTACTGAACTGATTTAATTCAGCTGAAGATTTCATTTATAACAGATTCCATCATTGGTCCTTCCTGATGAAGAATGTTTTCAATAGTCAACACCGACAGGCTTTCATAATGCTTTATTGAAGCCATTTTTCAACGGGCTTTAATGTTGACATACCCTAGGCTTCATTGGGATTGACACTAATGACCTACATGAAGATTTTTAGTTCTCAGAGATTGACTTAACGTTTCCACGTTTCAAGTCCCTTCCGCTCAATCGCGTAGAACCTTTTTTCCTAATTTGACTTTTCAGCTTCCGAGAGAACTGTCGGACCTCAAATTAGACTGAACTAGAGGGGGTGGGACCCACCCTGAACTTCTATATGTAGACCTGCGGATTCTGCAGGTATACCCACGGAAGACTATAGGTGGTTTTATACCCCCTGGGCCCTTCACAAGTCATTTTTAGTTTGAATTTTTCAGAGAAATTCGGACCTTCCATCTCAGATCTACTCATTTTTTGATTTGCTTTTTGAAATTGTCATTTGCATAAACGTCTCGCATAATTTGAAACGCGTTTACATCCATTTCTTTCAAGTTTTGACCGTTAGAACATTATATTTCATGGTTAGTAATTTTAAATACAATACAACAAATATGTATGCATAGATGACTTGCTAAAAATGAATGGGCCTAGTAAATGCTTATATTTTACTATGTTGAACATTCTGATGTGAAAAAATTTGATTTTTGAGACCGTCATTTTACATCCTTTTTGGCTACTTTCTTTATCCTATTTGAGGACAAATGAGCATGTATTTTCAAAATAAAGTACACATGGTAATTTGGATGCCATGGTGAGCTTAATTTTTAATGTTGTTCATATATATGAAATGCTCATGATTTTGGGTTGATGTGCTATTGACCACTTGATCATGCCTATTGTGCATACGGATAGTCCATTTTATAAAGGAGACTCTAGCGAAATTTTCCAAGAGTCTGGGCATTTGATATGCATGCAATTTTAACTCTACTGGGGAAGTATGTTAAGCTAATGCATGTTTTCACATAGGATATGCATGATGTTATTTTTAACCTTCTAGGATTCTAATGTCCTAAGGTCATGCACTTACTCAATTAATTTACAAGTAAATCATACCTCACCTTTTCTGAGCCGATTTGGAGATTTTTGTTTCCAGATATAGATTCTGACCAACCTAGCAGCTCTATTCCTCGTACGGTTTCTTTTGGGGTTAGGAAGGCGGCTTCGACTGTTCCTTTGCCTAGACCAACCCGACAGTTGGCCGAGTCTGTTATCCGTCCCATTAGAGTTGAGAGGGCGAATTCCATTGACAACGAGGAGGACCCTGTTGCAGATACAACTCCTTTTTCTTCCACACCACACCGGGATCTTCCTAGTATACGTGTGCCTATTCCCGATCTTTTGGGCGATTTGGGACGTCATCCATCAGTCCATCTTCATACGATCTTCCTTGTTTATTGTTCATTCCATTTATCAGAACTGACATTCCGAGTACTAGGACATTGTACATTCATGGGGCCTTGAGGCTTTCTTTTCCATCACACCACGGCGCTGTCCATGGGGTTATATGAGAGCCTTATTCGAGCGGTGGTTTCATCAGACTCAGTCCCTCCATTTTCTAGATTGTGAGGTGATGATGACTCCGATGGATTGACAGTTCATCACCAACTTGGAGTTTATAGGTGAGAGGGTGCCATTGTCGATAGATATTTCTCCCACTGTTGTTAGATCTTTGTTGGGGATCCCCGCTTCGACCCTCAAGGGTCGGGCCATCCGTTCCGGTCCATTGAGCATTGATGCTTCCAGTGGGGCTTTATTATAGCCTCCTCTAGAGAATCAGGCAGCGAGAGATTGCATTCCTCGCCGTCTATTTTTGATGATCACAAGGGGCTACTTTATTGCAGATAACTCATCAATTGTCTCATTTGCCCTTATTGGTGCTCTCTGAGATGTAGATCGCATCGAAGATTTTGATTGGGGCTCTTTCACATTTGCATATTTCCTCTGAGGGATGCGCCTACGTTCTAAAGGCGTTACAGAGGCTTGGTTTGGCTTCTACCCCTTTCTGTTGGTAAGTATTGACAATCGATCTTCCATTCCCCACCTTCAGGTATTTTTGATAGATAGATTGATATACTTGGTTTCTGCATGTTTCAGTTCTGGGCTTATGAGAGGCTTCCTTGCCTTCGGCCAGTTACCACTTTGGCTTAGAGACATATCCGCGGGGACGGCGTTGGCATCACTCTACTTTGACAGAGGTCCTCATAGCGGATGGTTTTACACACAGTCTCTTACAGCTAGAGCTATTGACTACAGATGTCATCACCTAGGTTCCTTACACCCCCGATTATCTGAAAGTTGGCTTTGAGGATGGTTTTCCGACAGGGTTGGAATATGATTTATCCACTCTTCGGATTCCTTTCTTGACTGAGGGAGGATGTGAGCTCTATTTGGGAGAGCGAGTGATCAGGTGTATCACAAGGCTGATTCAGATTCCCTACTTTCCTCCCGCTCGACGACATTGACCTTTATCTTTGCTTGTTACAGACATTCCCTTAATGAGTTCAGATGGTTTCACCTTGTCAAATGGACTCTGCACATCAGACGTATTCCGTTAATGGTGGATTCCCCACACCATAGGGGCTCATACATGGGACACTCAGTTCATGGTGGACCTGGTACCTGGATTAGTTATGGTGACAGATTGGATTGCCTGCTTTTGAGAGCCTACCCATCTGGACCAGATAGCAGATTTGACCCATCGGATGGACATGACACATCTTGTCATCGCTATTTAGGCAGTGATCCTTCAGAGGTAAATACTTTTGATTCTTCTAACTCAGGTGTTGGTACATTCAGCTGCCCACACACTGCTAATTTTACTGGATCAGATCCTCCTCAGTACCGCCCAGATATCCCCTTTAGCAGAGATAAAGTGACTCAGGAGGAGTTGGATCGTGTTGATAGCCTAGGGGATATAGATATCCATGACTTCTTTCAATAGGCTTTTGTTAGACATAGGGCTGCTTTGCCCCCATTTCCGTGTACTTTTTATTTTCATTTTTAGAACAGAGGTGATGTATTTATGATGTATACAGGTTTACATTCTATAATTCTTTTACTTCCTGCACTTGTTATATTATCATTTATCATTATGCTTGCATTATATGTCATGGATATACATTTGATTAGTTTAGCATTGACCCCTGGATGGTCTCATGATATGGTTTTACAGATGTCTTCTTTATCAGTATCACGAATTGATCGACTTCCTGCCAGCCGTATAGCTACGGATTTGCGGTCTTGGTTTAATAGTCTTCCAGAGTCAGATCGCATATTAGCAGGTGGCATGTTGGGCCACTCTATGTCTTTGTTGACCTTCAAAGTCCCTGACGGTTTTATAGAGGGCATACTATCTCATTGGATCCATACTATATAGTTTTTTTGCTTTGGTTCAGATGAGTTGACTCCTACCTTAGAGGAGTATTTCTGCATCACCCAGTTATTTTTATATACTCCGTGTGCCCGAACAACGGTTGGTTAGATGCGTTGCCAGTTTATGGATATGACATGTATACGACGATCAGTGTTTTTATCTGAGGTCACCTCGGGTCACATCATATCTATGGAGTTCCTGATTGACCGCTTTGGATCTTTGGATAACTTCTCACATTATCAGGAGGATTTTTTGATATTCGAGGATGAATGGAGGATAGCCAGAGTGGACACTCTATTGATGTGTGTTGTGGCTTATTTATATATGTCAATTTACCTGGACCATTTGGAAATTTACTTGGTCACTGCAGTCAGAGCTTTAAGGGAGGGTTGCACCATTCTTCCCATGATTCTTGCAGAGACTTTCATCTTAGCCACCTACTGCCATACTCATGATGATGGATATTTTTGAGGCAGCGCGGTTTTACTGTATGTATGGTTCATGACACAACTTCGGCCGATAGGCACTTTGAGACACCTTGGATATTGCTTTGGGTATGATAGAGCGATGTCCTTTTCTTTTTGCCCTACAAAGTGTGTAGATGTAACCTCATGGCTGACTTTCTTAGATGTTATTGAGGACCCATTCTCTATTTTTCTTTATTCGGGATTCTACTCCCCATTAAGGTTCATTACACATGCTACCGGTATGGATTTCCTTCCTTAGCGGGTTTGAGAGCTGTGACTACCTATCATTCACTAGCAATCCAGAGACATTTTGCGCAGTTTCAGGATTTTCATCCATTTGAGGGCGTTTCAGATTACTGATTATCCGCTTTGTCCATATCTGTTGATGATTTGGAGCCGGTTTATGATTTATGGACTCTCATGGATTCATCTGAGTTTGATGAGAGTCATTACGGCCATTCAGTAGAGTCCACCACTTTGTTGGAGGCAGATATAGCAGCGGCCCATGTCGTCCACCCAGAGCTACCTTTTGATTCAGATGGTGAGGAGCCCATGGAGGATCTACGTTCCCCTTTAGAGGATGACCTGTTTGAGGCTTTAACGGTAGCTATAGGCATGTCTACTCCCAACTCTATTTTTGCTTCTATTCCTTTATTACCTAAAGAGGTACTGGAGCAGCGAGTACAACTTTTGACTTTCGAGCGAGACCAGGCTAGGGCACTGTTATTGAGGGTCTCATCTAGTAGAGATGCTGCTTATTTGGCTTGGTACGAGTTTCAGATGGCCCAAGATACTGTTATGGCTGATCATGCCACTATCAGATCCTATATAGAGGACGTCGTTGCATCGACGAGTGCATTCATGGATGATCATAGTAGTACTTTACGTACAACAGTGGAGCTTATGACTCGCCGTGAGACTGCTAGTCAGGAGATTAGAGATTCCCCTCCATCTTCAAAGAGGGATGCCATGCTTGATTTATTGTCCCGCTTGATTGAGGGCTTATAGAGTAGCTTTCATTTTCCTTCATAGACTAGGTTAGCCACTTTTTTCATGTATAGGGCATTTTGTATATATCAAGTAGTACATATAACAAGGAAATATATTTTATCTCACTTCCCTTTTGGATATGTTTTAACTTTGCTTGATGATTACCATATTTCTCCATGACTTGCTATCTTGATGTGTACCAAACTTCTCCTTGATGGATTGACCTTGAGATGTCCTAGGATCTCTTAGAATGGGTCGTTGATCTTTAGGCTTTTCTGGTGTACTAGCTTCCATGTTTTACTTTTGGTGTCTTGGGACTGGTCTTTTGATATTGTTGAGGTTTATACAAAGTGTTTGGCTTTCTTTTGAGGGTTCAACCGCACCATAGATGGTTGCCTATGTACTCCCTTTGAGGGAGGGAGATCAAGTCTTACGTAGTTTATGTTTGGCTTGAATGGTTTGAAGCTGGTACTCAGTGCAGGGAGAGAAATATTCTAGGAATTTGAAAAGTGTTTGGTTTGAAGGATTTTTGGAATTTTTTGTTTTGATTGGAAGGATTTTTTGGAATTTTTGTCTGGTTTGACCGCACCATAGATGGCTACCTACGTATTCCCATAGCTGAGAGATCAGGTCATTAATAGTTCAGCTTTGCTGAGACCTGATTTTTTTCAGGACCAGGATGGTGGTTTGCAGGCATTTCAGACATAGTACCTTTTCACGGTATCTCCATTGATAAGTTGGGGAAATTATTCGCCGTCCATTTCTTACAGTCTGAGGGCTCCTCCTGACAACACTTCTTTGACAATGAAAGGGCCTTCCCAGTTTGGGGCAAATTTTCCTTTGGCTACTTCTTGATTGGATAAGACCTTTTTTTAATACCAGGTCATTTTCTTTAAATTGTCGAATCCATACTTTCTTATTGTAGGACCGAACCATCCATTGTTGATACAATCGACCATGGAAAATAGTTGCCGCCCTTTTCTCGTCTATCAGAGATAGCTGGTGGTACCGCTCTTGCATCCATTGGTCTTCTTCCATCTAAGCATCTATCAACACTCTTAACGATTCCATTTCCACTTTTATAGGGAGTACTGCTTTCATGCCATAGACCAATGAGTAGGGGGTAGTCCCAGTAGAAGTGTGCATTGATGTTTTGTATGCTAACAGAGTCAGAGGTAATAAGTCTGGCTATCCTTTATGATTGGCGGACATCTTTTGCATAATCTTTTTTATATTCTTGTTGGCCGCTTTAACAGCACCATTCATCTTAGGATGATAAATGACGGAATTAAGATGTTTGATGTGGAATTTGTTGCACAATTCCTTCATCATTTGGTTGTTCAAATTTTTTGCATTGTCCGACATGATCACCTCCGGTTGTCCGTATCAACAGATCACGTTATTTCTGATGAAATTGACAATAACCTCCTTTGTGACTTTGGGAAAAGAGGCAACTTCTATCCATTTGGTAAAGTAGTCGATCATAGAGAAAATAAATTGATGACCAGTACAGGTTTTGGGTTCTATTGGATCAATCACATCCATACCCCACATAGCAAAGGGTCATGGCGAACTCATACAATGCAGTTTGTTTAGAGGAGCGTGGATGACATTTCCATAAACTTGGCATTGATAACATCTCCTGACGTGATCATCACAGTCGACTTTAAGAGATATCCAGAAGTGCCCTGTTCTTAATATCTTTTTGGCAAGTAAATGCCTGCTCATGTATGAACCACAGACTCCACCATGGATTTCATATGTAAGCCTTTAGGCTTGATCTTTATCTAGGCATCTCAAAAGACCTACTCCAGCATCTCTCTTATAGAGTGCATCTCCGCTTAGATAGAATTTCATAGCCATTTTATGGATCTGCTTTCTTTCAGCTTGACTTACCCCAACGGTTGTAGATCCATCTCGGAGATATTCTTTTAAATCTTGATACCAGGGCTTTTTGATGGGAGGTAATTCATCTAATACTTCTCCAATGTAATTCCCATAGGCTGGTGCCTTTTGGCTTGTAAATTTGATATCAGGAATTCCTTTCCTATCAGATATGTGGATCAAGGAAGTCAATGTTGCCAATGCATCCGCAAAATCATTCCTATTTCGAGGGATGTGGATGAAGGCTATTTCTTCGAACTCCATAGCCATTTTGATGATCTGCCGATGATAGGGTAGTAGATGCAACTCTTTGGTATGATATGCCCCGGTGGTTTGTTTGATGACCATATTGGAATCTACAAAGACTACTAACCGTTGGATACCCATGGATTGGGCCAGTTTTAATCCCATTATACAGCCTTCATACTCTGTTATGTTGTTGGTGTTGACAAACTGCAATTTGATGGCCATGGGATATTGTTCTCTTGAAATAGATACAAGAACTGCCCCTGCTCCTGAACCTTCCATGTTTACAGCCCCGTTAAAGTATAGTTTCCAGAATTAGCTGGTATCTTCTTATGGATTTTGCTGAATTGTCATGATTCCATCGTCTAGGAAACAAGTTTCTAAGGGTTCGAAATTCCCTGATGGTGCTTCGGCCAATTGATCCGCAATTCCTTGACCTTTGATAGACTATTGAGTTACGTAGATGATATCGAATTGTTGAAGGATCAATTGCCATTTGGACAATCGAAAATTTAACATGGGCTTGTTGAATATATATTTCAGAGGATCCATGCGGGAGAAAATATAGGTTGTGTGACCATAGAGATAATGTTGTAACCTCATGGCGGCCCATGCTAAAGCACATCAGGTCTTTTCAATCAAGGTGTACTTCTATTCAGCGCTGCTGAATCTTTTGCTAAGGTAATAAATAGCTCTTTCCTTGCCTTTATCATATTTTTGCCCCAGCATACATCCCATAGCATTAGGATTGACTGATATATACATGAACAAGGGAACTTTGTCTCTTGGTAGCATCAAAACAGGAGCTTCCTCCAATTGCTTCTTGATGGAGAGAAAGGCTTTTTGACAGTCCTCATTCAACTTTTCGGAGGAATTTTTCCTTAATAGCTTGAAGATGGTCTCACAAGTTGCAGTGAGTTGGGAGATGAATCTACTTATGAAATTGATTCTCCCTAGGAATCCCTGTATCTCTTTTTCTATTTGGGGTACCGACATCTCAGTATTGGCTTTAATCTTGGTGGGATCCAACTCAATGCCCCTGTTGCTTACCAGGAATCCCAATAAATTTCCGATTTTGACACCGAAGGCACACTTGGCTGGATCTAGCTTCAAGTTTTATTTGCGAAGCCGATTGAATAGCTTTCTAAGATGGTCGGTGTGGTCATCTTCCTTTTTGTACTTAACGATGATATCATCCACATAAACCTCTATCTCCTTATGCATCATGTCATGAAAAAGGGCCATCATAGCTCGTTGATAGGTGGCACCAGCATTGATAACGCCGAAAGACAATCACTTATAGCAGAAGGTTCCCCAGGGGTGATAAAGGCTGTTTTCTCCCTATCTTCTTCGGTAACCATGATTTGGTGGTACCCGGCGAAACAGTCGACAAAAGAGTATATGTCATACTACGCTGTGTTGTCTATCAGTATATGGATGAAAGGTACCAGGAAGTTGTCTTTGAGATAGGCTTTGTTCAAATCCCGGTAATCTAGGCATACTCGTACCTTCCCTCCAGGCTTAGGCACAGGAACTATGTTGGACAGCCATTTCGGGTAGGTTGATACCATGATGATGCCTGCTTTGAATTTTTTGAAAATTTCTTCTTTAACCTTTAGACTCCATTTAGGTTTTAGTCTCCTGAGTTTCTATTTGACAGGCTTGAATCCCTCTTTAATGGGCAGTCGGTGAATGACAATGTCAGTAGACAGGCCGACCATGTCTTCATGCGACCATGCAAATACATCTTGGAACTGAGTCAGGAGTTCAATCAAGACTGTTCTTTGGTTTGGGGTAAGGTCATTGCCTACTGGGATTTCTTTAGGATTTTCTGAGGTTCCGATATTGACTGTGGTGGTTTGATCAAGGTTTGGTTTGGGTTTGTCTTAGACCCATTCTTTGATCTCCTCAGGCACCTCATAGTCATTTATCTCATCTTGATCGATCCCCATTAATTCAAAGTCCAGTTCTATATCAAAGTTGTAGTCACTGTTGAGACTTGACATTTCATCAGCAAGGAAAAACAAATCCAATTTTGGAGTCCTAAAAATAAAACGCTTTCACTTATTTATAAAACTTCTTAATAATGCAAAGCATTAATGAAAGCATGACAAAAGTAACTGCTAATATTGTGCAACAAAAGTAAGCAGCATATAATATCTATACTTCAGGGCAGATGAACTTTCTGCCTTTTTACCCTTTTCGACATATGGAAAGAGTGGTACTCCAATTATCCAGGGTCAGGTCTTTGTTAAAAGTTGTGATGAAGGGGTGGTTGATATCCTCCTCCTCTTTGATGATGACCGTGACTGAATTCACATCAGAGTTGGTACTTTTCTTTGGACTGTTATCCTTAGCCCTATTTATGCAAGGGATTAGGATTTGTTCTTCTGGATAGTCATCATCTGGGATATCCTCGTTCAGACCCTCAGTATGTGCTAGAAAATGGATCTTTGCAAATCGATCTTGTACTTCTTGTAGGAACCTTTCATTCCTTTCTTTGTTTTCCTGAACAGGAGTCTAAACATGATGGATCTTGGTTGTAGATACCATAGATCATGGAAAAGCTGGTTTGATGGAACAAAAAAAGAACAAAGGACGTTAATCTAGATTATGTTAAAAACCTAAAATCTGGCACTAAAATTGTGAAGCTTATAACTCCTATTATATAATGAATTTTTTAGGGAAGTTTGTTGTATATGGTGGCTTTATGAGTTAACTTAGTTCTTTGAAAGTTTTAGACTCAAATCCTTTGTAGATTATTTTTGGTGATTTTTCTACCAAAGCAGGATAGGGCTAAAACCTACTAACCTAATTTTTCTATGGACTATTTCAGACAGTTAAATTGCTTAAAAAATTCTAGAATTTTGAGGGTTGATACATAGTGGTATAACGTATATTCCGAAGATGAACAAAAATGGACTAGTGATAACGGAGTTATGACCTAAATCAAATTGGAATTTGTAATATTAAAACTGCTATAACATGAGTTTAATAACTCATTTTGGGATGAAATTTAAAGTGGAGTTTGTGAGGAATATGCATGTGAATGATATTCCTATTTATATATGATTTCATTATGATATATATATATATATATATATGAATGAATATGCAAGTATGCTTGCATTAAAAAAAGCTGTAAAGTCCTTTGATAGATAATAGGAATATATAACAAGGACTTAAAATGAATTGATCAAATATGTTAGGTTGATCCTACAGAAGCAAAACAGCTGTGTAAAGTCCTTAAAAAGAAATGATGTACAAGGACTATAAATATAGAAAGATCAAGCTTGTTAGGTTGATATTATAATGTAACATATAGGCTTGTCTGATCGTCGAGCACTGTGCCAGAAATCGTAGTCTGCCGAGAGAGTCAAGGAAAACTCGAGAGCTATCGAGGCAGAATCGTAGTCTTCAAGATAGTAGATCTTGAAGTTCGTAGACTGCCAGGAGAAATGAGGAAGGATCGTAGTGTGTCGAGAAGAGCTTCCTTGGAGCCGTAGTCTGCTGAGGAAGTCATGTTCAGAATCATAGAGACAGCCTGTCTAAGAGCCGACCGAGCATCTGCCGAAGCCACATCAAGAATCGTAGACCACACTCGGAGTTGTAGAGTCTACTAATCATATCAGAGGCAGAGATCGTAGTCGAGCAAGATCAGATGAAGACAACAAGCATAAAGACAAAAATAGTAGAGTGTCAAGATCTGATCTCAGAATCGTAGTGTCTGCAGAACCAAAGCTAAATCGTTAAGTGCAGAACTAAGGCTCCAACAAAAGTGCTCACAACGCCAAAGCAGAATCGTAGAGTAAACACGATTCTCAACAAATGAGCACTCCCAGAATATCCAAAGTATGAAGCTTCTA
Source organism: Panax ginseng (assembly GCA_020205605.1). Classification (NCBI taxonomy): domain Eukaryota; kingdom Viridiplantae; phylum Streptophyta; class Magnoliopsida; order Apiales; family Araliaceae; genus Panax; species Panax ginseng. The sequence goes on from CM035150.1 coordinate 10,922,265, forward strand.
GTCTGAGCTGCAAAGATACATTCCACCTGAAGGAAATCAGAGAGAATCAACGAATGGTATACGAGCTAACAGAAGATCTAAGCACCGACCCAATCAACATCTAGATTGAGTTGTAAAGCCATTCAAGTTAAAGTCTTCCACAAGTTGATCAGAAGAAGACTTCAGTAACTGACTAAGGAAAGTCAGCAAGTGCAGTAGCTGTCAAGTAAACAGACGACAACGATCTTGGAAGTAACTAGGATAATAGTGTTTGCCAAACACAGAAGGAACTGATGAAGTGTACACAGAGATACTGGTCAGCTTATGAAGATCAAGGCTAAAGTGATTAAGCAATGGGTCAGTCCATTAATGATAAGTGAACAGGAGATCACAAGGAGAAAGCGAAATGGGCATGCCACAAATCTGAAGTGTCTTGCTATTCAGAAGAGGCCAGAATAAGGAGTCAAGCTATCAGTTCCTGAGATCAATCGAGGCAAACAAAATGGTTGAAGCACTGCACAAGAGAAGGAAGAGGTGTTCTACATTGAGGATCCAATAAACACTCTTCAGGATCGTAGTGTTGTCTCAACATGTCGATGCGCAACATTCAACAAGACACTACGATCAGGTCCAAGAAGATATGCATCAGAATCGTAGAGTTCGGTCATTTGAAGAATGAAGCATTGGCAACGGTTCAATCTGAATATTGATATTCGAATATAGCTTATTGAGAGCATCGATACAAAAGAACAACCTCTGATCGAGAAATCAGAAGGAGGAAATAAAGTTGACTACCTTCCCAAGACATCGAAGTGACATCTCTAACGGGGTAGGTGGAACAGTAGACTGCAGTATCAGAAAAGTCATAAAGGAGCTGTCATATCACATCTGCAGTCTACCTCAAATAATTCGAGATCTGCGAAGCAATTCAAATAGCTCCCAACGGCTACATTACAACGGGAAGGTTGTGAAGAAGTATAAATCAACAAGAGCTTCAAAGATCAAGAGTTGCTGAGTTGCAGAATCGTTGAGTTATTGGAATGCTATTGTTGACTCTACGAGTTCCACCAGAGCTTAATGGAATAAGTCTCAGTGACAGTGAGACTACGAAGGTGGAAGTGGAACAGCTTTGAAGAAGAACTTGAACAGACTAAAGCTTCACTCAACAAAGATGAGAATGCCACTGAAGATGACAGCTAAGCTAAAAAACGAGAAAGAAAAGAAGATAGCATTCAGAAAAGTGGTAGAGCATAAAGAAGATCCAGAGAGCTACTCTACGAATCACCAAGAACCTAAAGTTGAATCAGAGAAAGTGCAGAACCATGTCTACCAACCAATCAAAAAGGGTTCAGGGAATGCTAAATGCCAGAAGAAGTCTACCAAAAGCTCAAACACTTAACAGATCCAAATGGTGATGGTGCATAGCTGACAACAGATAAAGATGAGCAGAACAGAATGAAGATCAGCTGCACCAAAGAAGATGTAGTCCATACTCAAAGCAGAATGCCAAGAGTGTAAGACCCCAAATAATTAATAAATGAAATTTAATTTCCTCTAATTATTATTTTGAAATAATAAGGGTTGATGTGATTAATATGGATAGTTATGGTTAAAATACGCAAATATTTCAAAATAAGCAAGTGGTTATAAAATATTCATTGTTGTCGGGGAATATTTGTTTGGTCGTGGAATGGAATATTAAATCTTTCGGGAATATATTAATACGCCAACAGCCCATATGTGGGCCCCATATGTGAAAAGCGATTGGAGGAAGAAAATGACAAATATAAGTTGTTTAAAAATAACAAACAGTAGTTATTACCGATTTACCTTTGTTGGAATACTAAATTGGTTAAAACACAATAATACGCGTTGTTTGACAAGAGTAGCTACTGGTATTGCACCAATTATTGACTCTTACGTAAGAAGGCACTACTCAATAATGGTTCTGATAATTCTTATTCGATATTTTATTTTATTGGTTCAATAATTATTGCGTTGATATTTTATATCGTTGTTGTTTGATAATTGTCATTACAGTATTTTCATTATCGAAAGCAATAATTCATATTATCTGAATAATATTATTAGATAACATTATTGGCAATGTCTAGAAAGTTACATCTAAGGAGAGGTTTGGTCACCTAATTAATTGCGCCATGAGAAGGAGAAATTCTTATTGGAAAGCCCCTCTTTCTGGGAGCGCACGATTGTCAATATTGTGATTATGTAATATTATTTGTGAATAATTAATTATTGATTCATATGATGAGAAAAATATTTATTTTATGTGGATATAGATGGAGAAAATTTTTAATGTGACAATTGTTGAAAATTGAAATTTTATCTTTTACGATAAAATAATTCATTTAAATATATATATTATTATATTTTAATAATATAATAATGGTGATATTTTTACAACGAATGTGGGATATATGAGTATCTGAAGAGGAAGAGTATTTTGTTGCAATAAATGTTTAAAACATGTTAAACATGTCGGTGGACCCCATTTATTATTTGAAATTTGAATATAGCCTCTAAAATTGCCCGTTTGTAGATTTTTGGTCAATTTCATTTGGAATTTGGAAAAACTTTCTTACGTAAAGTTGTAGAGAATTGAATTTCCTATAAAAACTCGTGAGATTGAATTTTACGGTAAAAGGGCTATTTATTATGAATTATTGAAGTTAGAAGTTCAAGTTAAAATAATTGATTTTTGGAAGTTTAAAATATTTTTAATTACAAAACGTTTTTTTCATTTTTGAAACTCATTTAACATGTGGTTAGGAGGCTGAATTCAGATGGTAGTGTGCGTAGAGATATTTAGAAAAAATATAATATTAATTTATTAAATTTTTTGTTTTGGTGTTCTAAGCATTTTTCTATAAATAGGATGCTTAGGTTAGAATTGAAAATCACACCAGAAACTGAAGTTTGCTCTCTCTATATTATCGAGCGTATTCTTGTGAGTATTTTGAGTATACTTTGAGTATTGCTATCGGTGAAAGTTCAAGTTATAGCTTTATATCCGATTATTCCAAATTAGAAATCTTGATCTTTCGAGGTAAGGGATATTATTTTTTTTCAGTAATGATATTATTTCTTCAATATCATTATCTTTGAAATATTGGTCGAAGTTTTTATCAAATTTGGAACTTTTGGTGTCGAGATTCTTATTCACGTATACGGCCACTATTCACGATATCTGGTCTTATTCATGAATACGACACTATTCATCGAAAAATGAAATTTTTTTTTTCGTCCAAAATATCTATTGTGGATACTAGCTTTGATTGTATCCATGTTTTGATCATTCTTGAATTTTACACCACTATGATTATTTTTGAGGTATTTTTGGGCGTGGATAAAAGCGAAATACGAATCCTTAATCCTTAATCCTTGTCATTTTGTTTCCTTTGGATTCGTTTCTTTTAAAAATATATATATATTTTTCATCATCCTCGATCTTAAATGATGATATTATTGAATATCTTTGGCTGTAGTGCAAAGATGAATGATTTCGATGAATATCTTTGGCTGTAGTGCAAAGATGAATGATTCGATGAATATCTTTGGCCAGTAGTGCAAAGATGAGCAGTGTTTAGATGAACATGACCAATTGGTGAATGTCCTTGGCACAGTAGTGCAAGGATGAATATATGATTCGGATATATATTAATTGATGTTACGAGGATAAAATATTGATGATGAATTTATTAAATTCATAGATATTAGTAGATTTCATCCTCACGTAACTCTTCTATGAATTAATATTTTCATCATGCAGTATTGATTTAAAACTTGTTGTCTATTGTATTCTATTAAATTTTTCCTGTTGAAGACTAACGATAATTTGTTACGTATTATCTTAGTCATAATATTCTTTATTGGGCTAGTTGAGCTCACCCTTTTCCTTTTTGTTCCATTTTTTTTTTCTCGGGAGGCGAGAATGTAGCGATGCATTTAATCGGGGTATGGAATGATGGTTTTAGAGAGTTGTTTAGTAGTCCTCACCATTTTTATAAAATAATGTATCAATAATTATGATGAAGATTTATTTGTATGTGGATATTGTTTAGATGGAAATATCGTATTTAAACTCACAGTTTCTTGTTGTAATAATAAAGTTGTAGTTGTTTACATGCAGGTGTATTGACAACTCGGAATGGGTGATGTATACCTATTTTGGGGTGTCACGGTTGGTATCGAGCTTAGGGATATGATCTCTGGCGGAGATCGGGGAATAGAACTAGAGGAGGAGGCGAGTAAATCCTTAGCTAGTGTGTCCTACCTAAGCTTATTTGATAGTTGTTCAGTATATAGGTATATTATGTGATATATTGATTTCCTTAATTAACCCTTGTTTTATGAAAGTATTTGAGAATGTCGTGAGAATATTAACAATGGAAATGAGACCAGTGGAGATGCCTGTACTCACCAACGAGGAAGCGTGCAACAGTGACAATGTTCCTCTGTGAACAACACCACTTGATCGAGACGATGAGCAGCCTTAATGTTTAGAAGCTTTTTGCAGTTCATGCAAAATCGAGACGAGGAGACTCGTGTTCAAAACATAGGAGGAAATGATAGCAATTCACGGGTTGTCACGGCCCAAGCGAGTTCAAAGAGTTGGGACCACCGAGAATTTAAAGGAAAGCGGATCCGATCATGGCGAAACATGTCGTCAAGCAAATTACCAAGATATTCGATGTCTTGGGATGCACGAGAGAACAGAAGGTTCCATTCGCCACCTTTATGTTCCGTGGCGAGGCGAGACTACTAGTGGAGAGTCGTGAAGCGTATCCAAACCGGCACTTTTCGGCATGTCTTGGGAGGCGTTTGAAACTATTTAATGACAAATACTTTCCTAAAAGTGTTCGTCATATGAAGGAAGTGGAGTTTATTAGATTTAGGCGAGAACAACATGGCGGTGTCTCGAAGACGAGGCGAAGTTTGCGAGAGTTATCGAGTTTGCACCTCATTTGGTGGAGAATGAGGAAGCGTATGACGCGGATGTTTACGAGAGGTTTGAAACCCGGCATCGTCGATATCTCATCTCTCATAAATTTTCTCTCTATTAGGATGTTGTTAATGAGGCTCAATTGTTAGAAGCGAGATAACGAAAGTACGGTCAACCGAGGTACCACAATCGAGGATCATCTTGGAGATAGCGATCAACAAAACAACAATAACCCGGTTGAGAAAGAAAAAGGCGGACAAAAATGGTAACCACTCTGGTGGTAATCATGGCCATGAAAATAGAAGAAAGCGAGTGGGAGGAGATTTTAAAAGAGGAGATTCAACAACGACCATGTGAAGGCAGCGAGTGCAAAGAAAGAATCTGGTTCCAAGGGGAGAACGACCACCCCGGTCATATGCTATAAATGCGGGAAAGAGGGACATATCGGTCAAGCGCCACAACAGTTCGGTATGCTATAATTGTGGAAAGGAAGGACATATATTTCGAGATTGCCGCAGTAGCAAAACCTAGTTCAATGGGGATGGTGACTCAAAAGATCATCCCGGAAAAGTCAAAGTCAAGCGGTTCTGGAAGAGTGTTTGTTGTATTTGGTCAAAATGCGAGGAACCCAAACGAGGTGATCACGGGTAAGCTATTTATAAATTCTTGTGAAGTTTATACTTTACTAGATAACGGTGCTACCCATTCATTTATCTCTCTCTGCTTGTGCTCAGCGTTTAAATCGACTCGGAAAAATTAGACTTTGACCTATCTGTGGAAACTCCGTTAGGAGAAACTTTCATCACATCCTTTGTTTATAAATCTTGTCTAATCAAGTTGGCACCCTTATCTTACGTTGACCTTATCTCTTTAAAGATACTTGCTTTTGATGTGATTTTAGGGATTGATTGGTTAACTACTCATCATACCAAAATTGATTGTTTTCGTAAGGTTGTTAGTTTTATATTCCTAATCAACTTTGTTGTTGAATTCGCAACTAAACCATTAAAATCAATCCTTTGTCATATCTAATCATAAAGCGATTCGTTTATTGAAAAACGGATGTCAAGCTTTCTTAGCCCATGTTATGGATTTGAATAAAGACACGTCAAAATTGAATAATATTCTGTTGTTATTAACTTTCGACGTATTTCTGAAGAACTTCCCGGTCTACCCCGAGCGTGAAGTTGAATTCTTTATTGACCTTGAACACCGTACAAAGCCCATTTCTAAAACCCCATATCGAATGGCTCTATTGAACTTGAGAGTTAAAGGTCCAACTACTGGGAATTGTTGGACATCGGTTTTATTCGCCCTAGTACATCTCCTTGGGGTGCTCTGTTTTATTAAGTAAAGAAGAAAGGCGGGGTATGCGACTTTGTATTGACTATCGAGAATTGAACCATGTCACCATCAAGAATAGGTATCCTCTACCTCGTATTGATGACTTGTTTGACCGATTGCAAGGAGCACAATTCTTTTCAAAAATCGATCTTCATTCGGATATCATCGGTGAAGATTAGGCGAGGATATTCAAAGGCGCCTTTAGAACTCGATGCGGGCATTATGAATTCTAGTCATGTCTTTTGGATTTACTAATGCTCCTGCTGGCTTTCATGGATATGATGAACCAGAGTATTCAAGGAATATTTGGATCAGTTCGTTGTTGTCTTTATTGATGACATCCTCATATATTCCAAAAGTCGTGAAGATCATGAGCACCATTTGAAGCTGGTACTACAAAGGCTTCGTGAAAACAAGCTATATGTTAAGTTAAAGAAATGCGAGTTACGGTTTGAGGAAGTAGCATTTCTTGGGCACGTCAGTGTCAAAACATGGAGTATCTGTTGACCGAAGAAGATTGAAGCAATACAAAAGTTGGGAACAACAAAGATGGTGGTGAAGACGTAGCTTTTTGGGTTTAATTTGGTTATTATCGGAGATTTCGTGGAAGGTTTTCTCGAATCGCTACTCAGATTAACTCATCGACTCGAAAGGATACAAAATTCATATGGAGGCGAGGAATGCGAGAAGAGTTTCCAAGAGCTTAAGAGGAGACTCATTTGACACTGTTCTAACAATACCATCCGGTACGGATGGATTTGTTATCTCTGACGATGCTTGAGGCAAAAGGTTAGGATGTGTTCTCATGCAACATGGGAAAGTCATAGCCTATGCCTCGCAACAACTTAAAGAATATGAGAGGAATTATCCTACTCATGATCTAGAGTTAGCGCGATCGTTTTCGCACTAAAGATGCGGAGGCACTATCTTTATGGGGAGAAAGTGGAGATATATTCGGACCATAAAACCCTTAAATATTTCTTCACTCAAAAAAGAACTTAACATGCGGCAAATGACGTTGGCTCGAGCTATTGAAAAGACTACGACCACACTATTCAATACCATCACGGAAAAGCGAGCGTGGTGGTGGCGCATTGAGTAGAAGATCATATGCGAGGAGCGAGTGCAATGATGTCAAGTATCGATAGAGCCAACTTTAATAGAAAAAGTTAAGGTTGCTCAAGCCACGCAGGCCGGGTGATGCATATGAAGAAGAAAGTACAAGAAGGTGCTATTCCTAAGGCGAGAATTGATGAAGAAGGAATACTTGAGTCCACTCCGGACTTTGTGTTCCTAACGATTCTAATTTGAAGTACAAGATCATGATGGAGGCAACACAATACACCATTTACAATCCATCACGGAAGTACTAAAATGTATCGTGATCTTGACATACATTTTGGTGGAAAAATATGAAGAGAGAGATTGCAAAGTTTATCTCAACATGTTTAACTTGTCGGCGTGTAAAAGCGAAGCATCAAGTGCCTAAGGGACCATTGCAACCACTTGAGATTCCGAAATGGAAGTGGGAACACATTACCATGGATTTCGTTACGGGTCTTCCCACGGTTTCTCAAGGCATAAATGCTATTTGGGTTATTGTTGATAGATTAACCAAGTCTGCACATTTCTTGCCGATATGGGAGACTTATTCTCTTGAACGTCTTGCTAGTATGTATGTAAATGAGATTGTGAGGTTGCATGGCATGCCAGTATCTATAGTTTTGGATCGTAACCCAAGATTCACTTCAAGATTTTGGGTTAGCTTGCAAAAAGCTATGGGTACAGATTTACGATTCAGTTCGGCATACCATCCTCAAACGGACGGACAATCAGAGAGGACTATTCAAACTCTTGAAGATTTATTAAGACTCTGTGTCCTAGACTTCAAGGGCAGTTGGGATAAGTATTTACCATTGGTGGAATTCTCCTACAACAACAGTTATTAGGCAAGTATAGGTGTGGCCCCATTCGAAGCATTATATGGACGAAAATGTCGCTCTCCAGTATGTTGGGACGAGGTGGGTGAAGCAACATTGTTGGGACCCGAGTTAGTACATATGACTACCGAAAAGATCCAAATAATTCGACAATATATACAAACGGCACAAGATCGACAAAAGAGTTATGCGGATCTTCATCGAAAGGACGTGGAATTTAGTATAGGGGATCATGTATTGTTCTTGAGTTGCTCCATGGAAGGAGTTACAAGATTTGGGAAGAGAGAAAAGCTCAATCCACGATTTATTGGTCCATTTCAAATTCTTTGAGTAGTAGGAAATGTAGCCTATAGACTCGCATTACCTCAAGTATGTCTCGTGTTCATAATGTGTTTCACAGATCATCGTACTTAAGTAAATATGTGAAAGACCCGAACCACGTTATTGAGTTAGAACCAGAGACGAGATAATAGAAGACTTAACGTATGAGGAGGTACTGTCAAGATCTTGGATAGGAAGGAGCATGTCCTACATACGAAGGTCATACCACAAGTTAAAGTCTTGTAGAGGAACCATGCTATAGAGGAAATGACACAGGAGTTGGAAGCGGAAATGAAAGCGAGGTATCCTCACCTTTTGAAACACAGTGCACGTATGTCAATTTTGAGGACGAAATTTCATAAGGAGAGAAGGTTGTAAGACCCCAAATAATTAATAAATGAAATTTAATTTCCTCTAATTATTATTTTGAAATAGTAAGGGTTGATGTGATTAATGTGGATAGTTATGGGTAAAATACATAAATATTTCAAAATAAGCAAGTGGTTATAAAATATTCATTGTTGTTGTCGGGGAATATTCGTTTGGTCGTGGAATATTAAATCTTGTTTGGGAATATTTAAATGCGATGGTATGACCATATGTGGGCCCCATAACGGAAAGCGATTGGAGGAAGAAAATGACAAATATAAGTTGTTTAAAAATAACGCAGTAGTTATTACCGATTTACCTTTGTTGGAATACCGTTGGTTAAAACACGATGTCTGGCGTTGTTGCACAAGATAGCACAGTATTGCACCAATTATTGACTCTTACGTGAAGGCACTACTCAATAATGGTTACTGATAATTCTTTGTTCGATTATTTTATTTTATTAGTTCAATAATTGTTGCGTTGATATTTTATATCTTCTTTGTTGTCTCAATAATGACACGGTATTTTTTCATTATCGAAGCAATAATTCATATTATCTGAATAATATTATTAGATAACATTATTGGCAATGTCTAGAAAGTTACATCTAAGGAGAGGTTTGGTCACCTAATCATGGCGCCAAGAAGGAGAAATTCTTATTGGAAAGCCCCTCTTTCACAGGGCTGCTGGTTGTCGATATTGTGATTATGTAATATTATTTGTGAATAATTAATTATTGATTCATATGATGAGGAAAATATTGATTTTATGTGGATATAGATGGAGAAAAATTTTAATGTGACAATTGTTGAAAATTGAAATTTTATCTTTTACGATAAAATAATTTTAAATATATATATTATTATATTTTAATAATATAATAATGGTGATATTTTTTACAATGAATGTGGGATATATGAGTATCTGAGGAGGAAGAGTATTTTTGTTGCAATAAATGTTTAAAACATATTAAACATGTAAATTGGACCCCATTTATTGGTGAAATTTGATTATAGCCTCTAAAATCGCTTGGTTTGTAGATTTTGGTCAATTTATGTTTGGAATTTGGAAAAACTTTCTTCTGTAAAGTTGTAGAGAATTGAATTTCCTATAAAAACGTGCGACATTCGAATTTTCTGGTAAAAGGCCTATTTATTATAAATTATTGAAGTTCCGAAGTTCCGAAATAATTGATTTTAGGAAGTTTAAAATATTTTTAATTACAAAAACGTTTTTTTTCATTTTTGAAACTCATTTAACATGTGGTTAGGAGGCTGAATTCAGATGGTAGTATGCCTAGAGATATTTAGAAAAAATATAATATTAATTTATTAAATTTTTTGTTTTGGTGTTCTAAGCATTTTCCTATAAATAGGGTGCTTAGGTTAGAATTGAAAATCACACCAGAAACTGAAGTTTTCTCTCTCTATATTATCGAGCGTATTCTTGTGAGTATTTTGAGTATACTTTGAGTATTGCTATACGGTGAAAGTTCAAGTTATAGCTTTATATCCGATTAAATTTAGAAATCTTGATCTTTCGAGGTAAGGGATATTATTTTTTTCGTAATGATATTATTTCTTCAATATCATTATGCTAAAATATTGATCTGAAGTTTTATCAAATTTGGAACTTTTGGTGTCAGATTCTTATTCACGTATCGGACTTTATTCACGATATCTGATCTTATTCACGAATCTGGCCTTTATTCATCGAAAAATGAAAATTTTTCTTTTTCGTCTAAAATATCTATTGTGGATACTAGCTTTGATTGTATCCATGTTTTGATCATTCTTGAATTTTACACCACTATGATTATTTTTGAGGTATTTTTGGGCGTGGATAAAGCGAAATCACGAATCCTTAATCCTTAATCCTTGTCATTTTATTTCTTTGGATTCGTTTCTTTTAAAAATATATATATTTTTCATCATCCTCGATCTTAAATGATGATATTATTGAATATCTTTGCTTTGTAGTGCAAAGATGAATGATTTCGATGAATATCTTTGGGCTGTAGTGCAAAGATGAATGATTTCGATGAATATCTTTGGCCCGTAGTGTAAAAGATGAAGCAGTGTTTAGATGAACATGACCAATTGGTGAATGTCCTTGCTTTGTAGTGCAAGGATGAATATATGATTCAGATATATATTGATTGATGTTCTGAGGATAAAAATATTGATGATGAATTTATTAAATTCATAGATATTAGTAGATTTCATCCTTTACGTAACTCTTACATGAATTAATATTTTCAGCTGCAGTATTGATTTAAAACTTGTTGTCTATTGTATTCTATTAAATTTTTTTCCTGTTGAAGACTAACGATAATTTGTTACGTATTATCTTAGTCATAATATTCTTTCTTGGGCTAGTTGAGCTCACCCTTTTCCTTTTTGTTCCATTTTCTTCTCGGGAGGCGAGAATGTAGCGAGTATGAGTCGGGGTATGGAATGATGGTTTTAGAGAGTTGTTTAGTAGTCCTCACCATTTTTGTAAAATAATGTATCAATAATTATGATGAGGATTTATTTGTATGTGGATATTGTTTAGATGGCAATATCTCGTATTTAAACTCACAGATTTCTTGTTGTAATAATAAAGTTGTAGTTGTTTACATGCAGGTGTATTGACAACTCAGAATGGGTGATGTATACCTATTTTGGGGGTGTCACAAAGAGGACTACGCCAAGCTGCTAAGTACAGAAGATGTTCAAGCCTAAAGACATCTTAGCAGCAAGGCACCAACAACAACAGCAACAACAACAAGTAGCCAGGGCCTGAGGGGTCCTTGTCCGTAGAGACTAAATGAAGTTCCAAGCCTGCTGGGCTTAAATAATTCCTAGGGAACTAGAGAAGTTCCAAGGCTGCTGGCCTTGAAGAGTTCTTAGTGAACTGAAGTTCAAAGGCTGCTGGCCTTAAAGGAATCTTAGTGATTCAGAGTGATGCCCTTCCTTAGTTGAAATCCTGCTAGTTGAAAGTAGAAGAGTGGATTAGGAGCTTGAGTCTCTGAACCACTTAAAATCCATTATGTCATTTACTTTATGTCATTTACATTATATACCTAACTGCTATAACTGCTATTTATGTATTAACTACTTACCACTTAACTAACTCTAAGAACAATGTATGTATGATTATGAATATATCAATAAAGGGGATCTTTTACTTATTCCACTGTGCTTAAAAAGATTCTTATATTTGTCATATGCTAATTTAATTAGCAATACAAAATAAACGAGAAAAGTATTTGAAAAACAAGAGGATCTATTCAACCCCCCCCCCCCCCTTTCTAGATCTATTGTGTGCCTACTGGGAACCAACAATTGGTATCAGAGCAGGTTCTCATGCTATATTCAAAAGCTAATCGCTTTGAGTCTGATCCTAGGCACAAACATTGTTCTAAACTTAGTTTAGTTGTAAGTCACTTGAAATGCAGATGAGCTCACACGTTGGAAATATTGTGTACAGGTACATATGTATATACACCTGAAGCTGCTCAAATTGGTCCATGTTCTTAAATGCCATAACAACAAGACCAATCCTTGCCCACAGTCAATCTTGTAGTCTGAAGACAAGACAAGGAAGCTCAAGAGACATCAACAGCAAAGAGTCAAGCATCCACCAGCTTGAAAGATGAAAAGGCTATATATGCTAAGAAGTGCCTATCCGGAGAAGAAAGAAGAACTTCTCAAACAAGTATTTGGCCAACCAGCAGCTGGATGTGAACCTTGTGGACTCAAGGATGTCAAAGAACTAAAAGATGCCAAGAGTCTCTTAGCTTACATCTTCAAGAGTATGACTGATTGATCGAAGGACAACTAGAGCAACAAGCTGTCAGGAGCAAATGAAAAACTATGCACATCAATGCCTAACCTCAGTATACCTAAGATAAATGACTGTTAAGAAACTAACAGTAGAAAGGTACGGTTCCTCACTAATATAAATGTGTACATCATGTTGCACCTCCTTATGCACTATAATAATATTCTATCAAGAAATCATACTCTGCCTAAAAAGGAGAAGGGAGAAAGTACACTGAGGTTGGAAAGTCAAATGCTTACAAATTTTCTCTCTATCCAAGTTTTAGGTTGAAGATGACATCTTGAAAGAAATCTGAAATAGGTCATAAGCATATCAAGGTTTAATTTATCCTAAGTAGGAGTAATCTTTGCTGATGGGTTAGTATGTATGTACAAACCTATGTTCTAAGTTTTTGATAACACATAGAGTATGATCAGTTCTACAAGAGTATCTTGTAGATTCGTAGAAACTGATCACCTCCTTGAATCAACCAGATACAAATAAGTAATAGAGTTTATTCTCACTCTGTGTACATTCAAACACTGTGAACATAATCAAGCAAATGATGAAACCATAAAAGAAAAGGAGTGTTTTATTAAAATGGTTAACCTTACACACACTCATCATCCTATATCTTAAGATGTCACATCTAACTTGGATACATGCATGAATATGATTTTTGGTGATAAACATGATGAAAACTTAAACACATGAGGAACAGGGATTTTGAAAGCTAACCCGGCAGGACCCATTTAACCGTGGGTACCACAAATAGAAATCTATCTAACCTGCAGGTGCTTGGTCTATCTGACCACACTAAGGAATACTGAAGCAGAAGACTTCAGTTAAGAAGATTCAACCAGCAGAAGGCTTAAGACATTTCAAAAACGATTCTGACAAAATCCTCATTTGTCTAAGCCTGTCCTTGAAGACTTGATGAGCTAACATGAATGAAGCTCACATGGCTGCTGATCTCCACATGGAAGCAGATCATTCACTCTAAGATAAAAAAGGTCTTATATGCTCAATCACTCAAAGCATATCATATGAGAAGAATCCTCAAGGAAGTTCACATAAGAGGATCATCGAACATTGATCATGAGGAACTTATTACGGAAGCAGAACTCCACAAGTACAAACTGACAGGGAAGACTACGTTCGTAGTGCTGTCGAATGATCGTAGAGTGATCAGTCCTAAAAATATCCATGTCTATGATATAAGGAGATTTAATTAATAGTGATGATCTAGTCAAAAGGAGATATGCAAGGCTGCCTACTGATACACATGAAGAAGAAGAACTCACATCTCTTTGAGAAGACAGTATCAACCATGGGGGAGCATTGATTTGCTAACAAAATAGCAGCACTAAAAAAATAATATCAGAAATATACTATGAAGCAATGTATCAGTTACAGAGTCCCAAAACTTTGTGGCTGACGAATCAAATGAAGATCCATAGTCAGTAGGAACGTCTCAAAACGTACTACTGATAACCTTGTCAACCACTCAACTCAAAAGCATGGTGCGCCTACGATCAAACATCTGATCGTAGTGTAAGAGCTGAAGGACACCACGATTACAGCCAACACAAATGTCTAATGCCGATAGAGGAACTCCCCATCAGAAAACGTCAAACGAGATATCAATGCAAATCACTTCTACTTCTAAAAAAAATTTCATCTGGAAAGCGCCTCTAGGACAAACCTGACCCTTAGTTCACTCTAAGAGGTTGGCCCTTCCTGAGCTACCTTAACCCAAAAGGAATGCTTAGTCAAGTTCATCTCAAGGACCAAGATAGACAACGATCGTAGAGTAGAGTCTGGAGTAAAACTCAACGATCGTAGTGCAATCTCAACGATCGTAGAAGTAGACTCGACGATCGCAGTCTTCCCAGAGGATACACTAGCTCATAAGGAGCTCGGAAGAACTAGACAAATGCCCAACTATTCAGATCATGAGGAGATAAGTTCGAATACCGATTGGAAAGACATCTTGCAAACTCACCTCAGAACTTTAGTGCCCAAACTATCTCGGGGTGCATCAGTGGTAAAGCTATGCAATTTCAAAATGAGGATTAGTGTCAAACCATCCACCACAGCATCTCTCAGAAGAAGCTAGTTGAGTCGACAAAGAAAAATGTAGAGTCAACAGCTACCTCACCAAGTTACTCTACGTACTGAAAAGGTCAACGGTCAATCCACGTCAGTAATGCCTATTTTCTTAAAAGGAACATCAAAATAAAAAGTTTATGGGGAGTTACAGTTTCTTACTGGGCATCGTGCAACCAATGCCTGGCTGACACATCACATCTTATGCGGAGCCAGAAGGAACTGTCATAAAGACAAATTCAAATCTCTAAACAGCTATCAGAAGCTATCAAACCTCTCTCCCTCTCCTTTTTCAAACCCTAGAATTCTCCTCAAAGCCTAAATTCATCAAACCTCAAGCTTTGCCCAAATCACATTCAAATATCTCTCACAAGACTTCTGAGATTAAAAACCCATATACTTCAAACTATTCAAATGGCAGATTGGCAAGTAATCACTGGCATCCAGCTTGGAACCAAGACGTTTGAGAAATTTGAAAAGAAGTTCAGAGATATTCTTGAACTTGTGAAGAAGGCTGAATTCTCAGAATGTCTCGGGGCAAACACTCGAGTATATGCTGAACTGGTTAAAGAGTTTCACTCAAACGCAACCATAAATTCTGGAACCCTTTCCACCAAGGTCAAAGGTCAGATTCTGAAGCTGAAATCGTCTTACATCAATCAATGCTTAGGTTTTCCTGACCTAGGACTAAAAAACCTTGATGAGATCGACACTGAACAAGCAAAAAAGATTATGTTGTACAAAAGAAACCCTAGTATGAAGGACATAAAGAAAAAAGAGTTTCCTGAAGAATTTAAGTTTCTTGCTGAGATAGTGGGCAAATGTATACTATGTAAGGATACTGCACATGACACTGTGATTGATCAATAGCTAAAGATTATGTGTGCAATAGTTCTAAAGAAGCGCATCAACTTTGGTGTTATCCTACTCGATCAAATATCCAAATGATTGGAAAAGGCTGAGATGAAGAAGTCTACTGATAAACCTCTTACAAAAGTTTTTCATGGAAGACTCTTGAGTATTGTGCTGAAGAAGAGACTGGGAAATAAGATAAAGGATGATGAGGGAGAACTACTAAATGTTCATAAAGTGATGTCCCCACAGCTGTTTATAAACTAGAAGAAAAATCCCAAGGAAAACAAGAGGCTAATAACATCTGGCAGCAGCAGTAAAGTCTCTACAAAGAAGAAGAAGGCGAGGGAGGTGGAAAGCTCTCAATCTGATGACTCTGTACCGGTAGCAGCCACACCAGCAAAGAAAAAGTCTAAGGGTGTGAAGAATACAGAGGTTCCACCAAGTCATCTCTCCACTGACAAGAAGAGGCAGGTAGCAGAAGAACAAAGAGTATCAACTGCAGAAACTTCAAAAAGAAGAAGGAGTAACAGATTACTCCTAGGGCCATCCAAAGAGAAAGCAAAGGTGATGAAGGAATCAACCCCAGTTCCCCAAGAAAGTCTTACTTCCAAGGAAGAGAATGTAGAGTCTGAAGAAGAGAAGGGAACTGAAAGCCTTAAGATTAAACTCTCGAAGAACAAATCCAACAATGAAGGTGAGGCTGGATCCATGAAAGAAAGTGCAAACTCTGATGATAAAGAAGAATATGCAAGCCCTATGGCTAACTCTCAGAGCATCCACTCTGATGATGAAGAAAGGTTACAAGTTGACACAACTGCATCCCCTACTGCAAATGCTCCAACAAGTTCACATGATGGTTCCAAAGATATTGAGTCCGAAGAAGAAGGACCTGCCCCTACTAATGCTAAACATCAAGGAAGCTTATCTGGTGAGTCAGAGGCTTCAAATTCTAAAGAAGAAGAAAAGTGTTGCCTCTTTTATAGTTCTTATAAAAGAGCTCTAACTCATGCAAGTATACACGGGTCAACAAGTAATACAGAGTAAGTAAATTATCGATCCCACAGAGAAAGTTGTTAACCTTAGACTACTATGCATTAATTACCTCACTATATTTATATGCTAAGACTAATGACATCAATTGTTGATTTGAACTAATTATGATTACCAACTAAAAATACAAATATAAATGGACTAAATATAATGTGGAAACAATGGGATCCTAACTTCATTCAATATTTCGCTTAATCGCCATATGTCAT
Organism: Panax ginseng; assembly: GCA_020205605.1. NCBI lineage: Eukaryota > Viridiplantae > Streptophyta > Magnoliopsida > Apiales > Araliaceae > Panax > Panax ginseng. The sequence goes on from CM035150.1 coordinate 10,939,214, forward strand.
GCAAGAAGTGTTAACATATCACAGGATAATAGCCAAGAGCACAAAGAGAGTTATAATCATTTTCCAATGCACTATAACCAACTCATATATCATCTACAGATGTTAGAATCTATGTAATCACCAATACCATCACAATTACCATATTCCTATGCGCAATTGTAATCCTATTGATTTTAAGCACAACCCTTATTCTAGCTCATACGGTGAAACAGTATATTCCTATCTGATTCACAAAATATGCAAGACTTACTCTAGCCCCATATTCGCATGCTATCATGATTACAATCCATAAATATGTTCATTTTCAATTCCATACAAATACTAAAACGAATGATTATCTATACATGTAAAACAACCATGATAGATAACCCATATGATATGCAAAAACAAATCTAACATTTAGATGTACAACCACACTACATATTGAAATCCGTTAGAATCCCATAATGGGGTTTAGTTCACAACTGAACCAAAAGCTATTATGGGATCAATGTTAAGCATGATCAATAAACAAGCAATCAAAGTAAGAAGGATATAACGATAAATCCACAAAGAAATCCAATAAACAATAATCAATATCCACGATGATAGAGATCTCCAAGAAGAAGTAGAGAAGAATAGAAGTTATGGCTTTCTCCTACGTTGGAATCTCTCCCAAGGTGTAAACCCTAGTTTCTACTATAAAAAGAGAGAAGATGGAAGTAGCTATCTATCCCCCAAGGGGTGGAATATTGTTTACATGATGAGAATATGTCTAATATATATGCCCTAATTGAATCCCCCTCTCAATCACGCTTCAATTGTTCTGTTTGGTGAAAAGTCATCTTTAGTCATCGTTCGAAGTCGCGCGACCGCGCAAGAATTGGCCTAAAGTTGGGTGCGGCCGCGCACAAGTGAAAATCGCATCTTTTTCCTACCGCAAGTCTCGCGGCCGTGCAGGAATTCGCGCGCCCGCGCACGGGTGATTTTCTGTTGCAGTGTGCTCTGGTAAAATTGCCATAACTTTTGATTCGGAAAAGAGTTACGAGGCCTGCCACCTATAAAATCAAAGATATAAACAAGCTCTACAACTTTTGTTCTTTGATGATTGAGAAATTCTGGCGGGATGAAGGTTGAAATCGAGTTGGAAGGGACTGCTATGAAAATGACGAATCAAAACAGCGTAGTTTGACGTCCGTCGGTACAACGATCATAACTCTTGCATCCGAACTCCGATTAGAGCGATTCAAGATGTTCTGGAAAGCTATGAAGATGCTCTACAATGTAAGCTAATTTCCAAACCCAGAACATGAAGTAACATAAAAGTTCAAATGATATCCGGATTGCCTTTTCTTTGCATTTTCTTTGCGTTTCCGTACAATAATCGCTCACACCACTTCCAAACATAAAATCTACAAAATAAACACAAAATGCATGAAAAGTAACTAAGACACATGAATATAAGCAACTAATTCAAGTAAAAGATACCGGATAAATGAATAAAAAATCCACTTATCAAAAAGTCTGACTCTCCTTTAGCTGAACCTCCAAGAAGAAGAAAGAGCAACCGACTGCTTGCTAAATCTGTCCCAAAGAAGTAAGATGAACACTCTACTGGAATCATTGAAGTGAGTGATGATGAGTCTGAATCCAAGGAAGAAAATGCTGAAGAAGGTACTAGTGATAAAAATCAGCAAGAAGGATTCACTGATGAATCTGATGAAAGAAGTCAGCATGATTCAAGCTCAAAAGGTGAAGAAATGAAGAAAGATTCTAGTTCTGCAAATAAGAAATCAGAGGAAAATCTACAAAGGTCTAACTCCAGTTCAGAACAGAGAGAAAGTGGAAGAGACTCCAGTTCTGCAGAAGAAGAACCAGAAGATTTTCACATTCTCCACCTTGTTCATCACAAGAGAAGAATTGTAGTGGAAGTCGATGAAGAACCACTAGATGTGCTTCCCGGCAGATGGATTAATCATGAAAATGAAAGGCTAAATGTGGTAATGATGACCTCAGAAAACTTTCTCAACAATCGTAGAGCTGTGAAGCTGGACACTTCAACTGTGATTTATGAGCCTGAAGCTAAGAATCATGTAATAAGATGGTTTTACTCTCATATGCCATGGGTAAAGGCATCCCTCACCAAAGACAACAGCTATCTCATATGGGTCTTCTCTCACCTTCCAAACGTAGAGCTGGTGGCACAGAACTTCCCAAGAGTAAAGAAGTTTGCAACTCAAATGATAAAGGACCAGCCTCAGTACAAAGTCTACCGACATGCTGACAACCACTACATTCCCTATGATAGTAGAGTGGGTTCTGATGGCAAAAGAATGATGGCCAAGCATATGATCGTAGAGTTCCTTCACTCTACCACTGATGATGATCAAACTCAGGTTGAAAAGCCTCCCTCTACCCAAGCACAAATGTCTGATATTCCTTCATCCTCTGACAGTGATTAGCACTCAATGATTTATCAGATTCTCACTGCTTTCGAAAATTTGTCCAAAAATGAAAATCGTGGAGCCCAGTCTAGTGTTCAACAAAAGCCTTCCCAACCACATGACCAAACTACTACGAAGTAGGAGTTATTGAAGAATTCTGATGAGCTAGCTAAGAAGATATCTCTCATCACTGAAGAGTCAAAGATGTTGACAGAAGCAGGAGACACTGCAGTTCAAAACAGACTTCAAGCCACTATGTTTGATATATCTCTCAAAATCAAAGAGAGAGATCAAATCTATCTGAAGGCTATAAATGATCATAAGGCAGAAGATCTACGAGCATAGAAGGCTAATGAAGAGCAAATTTTATCCCTCTCTGACAAAATTGACAATCTAAACCAGTCTCTCTCCCTAAAAATTGAGCTGAGCCAACAAGAACTTAAGATTGAGGTTGGTAACTCATCTTACCTGATGGAGCAACTCGTGTCCAATATGGAGCTGCTTTCACAAGTGATTAATGACAAAAAGGGGGAGAAAAAGAGGCATAGGAAGAAGCACTCAAGAAGGAGCAAGGAGAAAAGAAGAAAAGAAGACAAGAAGGCTAAGAAGAAGGTAAAAAAGAAGATAGCAGCAGCAGAAGCAGAATCATCATCTGAGAGGGAGCCAAAGGATGATGATCCTATGAATGCAGAGTTTGAGGGGGAGCTAGAAAAAGAAGAAGAGCATGAATCTGAGGGGAGCAAAGGAAAAGAAATGAAGTCACCATCCCAGGGGGGAGAAGGAGCAAAAAGACTAAGCAAATAAGTAGCTGATCAACAGACATCCTGGAAACATACAAGGAGCCAAAAAGGTACATCTCTATCTAGTTAGGTATGTTCTGGATCTAGGATGTAAAGTGTCATAACTTATGTAATTCCATATTATTATCAATGACATTCATGATTATTTGTTCTAGAAATACAACTGCTCATTGTATATAAGATTCATTCATAACATGCATATGCACTAATTGTTTTTGTCATAATCAAATAGGGGAAGATTGTCAGGAATATGCATGTGAATGATATTTCTATTTATATATGATTTGATTATGATTTATATATGAATGAATATGCAAGTATGCTTTCATTAAGAAAAGTTGTAAAGTCCTTTGATAGATAATAGGAATATATGTACAAGGACTTAGAATGAATTGATCAAATATATTAGGTTGACCTACATAAGCAAAACAGCTGTGTAAAGTCAATGATGTACAAGGACTATAAATATAGAAAGATCAAGCTTGTTAGGTTGATCTTATAATGTAACAGATAAGCATCTCGATCGTCGAAAGCTTCGCTTTTGAAAATTGTAGTCACTTAGGAGAGTTAAGGAAAACTCGAGAGAAATCGAGACAAAATCGTAGTCTACAAGATAGTAGATCTCGGAGCTCATAGACTGTCAGGAGAAACAAGGAAGGATCGTAGTGTGTCGAGAAGAGCTTCCTTGGAGTCGTAGTCTGCTGAAGAAGTCATGTTCAGAATCGTAGAGATAGCCTGTCTAAGAGCCGACCAAGCATCTGCCGAAGCCAAGTCAAGAATCGTAGACCACACTCGGAGTCGTAGAGTCTACTGATCATATAAGAGGCAGAGATCATAGTCGAGCAAGATCAGATGAAGACAACAAGCATAAAGACAAAAATCGTAGAGTGTCAAGATCTGATCTCAGAATCGTAGTGTCTGCATAACCAAAGCTAAATCGTAGAGTATAGAACTAAGGCTTCAGCAGAAGTGCTCACAACGCCAAGGCAGAATCGTAGAGTAAACACGATTCTCAACAAATGAGCACTCCCAGAATATCCAAAGTATGAAGCCTCTGGTCTGAGCTGCAAAGATACATTCCACCTAAAGGAAACCAGAGAGCACTCAACGAATGGTATACGAGCTAACGAAAGATCTAAGCACCGACCCAATCAACATCCAGATTGAGTTATAAAGTCATTCAAGTCAAAGTCTTCCACAAGTTGATCAGAAGAAGACTTCAGTAACTGACTAAGGAAAGTCAGCAAGTGCAGTAGATGTCAAGTAAAGAGAAGACAACGATCTTGGAAGTAACTAGGATCGTAGTGTTTGCCAAACATAGAAGGAACTGATGAAGTATACACAGAGATACTGGTCAGCTTATGAAGAACAAGGCTAAAGTGATTAAGCATTGGGTCAGTCCATTGATGATAAGTGAATAGGAGATCACAAGGAGAAAATGAGCAAGGCATGCCACAAATTTGAAGTATCTTCCTATTCAGAAGAGGCCAGAACAAGGAGTCAAGCTATCAGTTCCTAAGATCAGTCGAGGCAAATAGAAATGTTGAAGCACTGCACAAGAGAAGGAAGAGGTGTTCTACATTGGGGATCCATGAACACTCTTCAGGATCGTAGTGTTATCTCAACCTGTCGATGAGCAGCATTCATCAACACACTATGATCAGGTCCAATAAGATATGCATCAGAATCGTAGAGTTCGGTCATCTGAAGAGTGAAGCATTGGCAACTGTTCAATCGGAAGATTGATATTCGAATATAGCTTATTGAGAGCATCAATGCAAAAGGACAACCTCTAATCGAGAAATCAGAAGGAGGAAATAAAGTTGACTACCTGCCCCAAGACATCGAAGTGACATCTCTGACGGGGTAGGGAAGAAAGAGATCGCTAGATGTCGAGAAAAGTCATAAAGGAGCTCTCATGTCACATCTGCAGTCTACTTCAAATAACTCGAGATCAGCGAAGCAATTCAAATAGCACCCAATGGCTACATTACAACGGGAAGGTTGTGAAGGAGTATAAATCAACAAGAGCTTCAAAGATCAAGAGTTGTTGAGTTGCAGAATTGTTGAGTTATTGGAATGCTATTGTTGACTCTACGAGTTCCACCAGAGCTTAACAGAATAAGTCTCAGTGACAGTGAGACTACGAAGGTGGAAATGAAGCAGCTTTAAAGAAGAACTTGAACAGACTAAAGCTTCACTAAACAAAGATGAGAATGCCACTGAAGATGGCAGCTAAGCTAAGAAATGAGAAAGAAAAGAAGATAGCATTCAGAAAAGTGGCAGAGCATAAAGAACCTAAAGTTGAACCAGAGCAAGTGCAGAACCATGTCTGCCAATCAGTCAAGAAGGGTTCAGGGAATGCTAAGTGCCAGACGAAGTCTACCAAAAGCTTAAACACTTAGCAGATCCAAATGGTGATGGTGCATAGCTGACAACAGATGAAGATGAGCAGAACAGAATGAAGATCAGCTGCACCAAAGAAGATGTAGTACAGACTCAAAGTAGAATGCCAAGAGGACTACACTAAGATGCTAAGTACAGAAGATGTTCAAGCCTAAAGAAATCTTAGCAACAAGGCACCAACAACAATAACAACAAGTAGCCAGGGCCTGAGGGGTCCTTATCTGGATGGACTAAATGAAGTTCCAAGTCTGCTGGGCTTAGGGAACTAGAGAAGTTCTAAGGCTGCTGGTCTTAAAGAGTTCTTAGTGAACTAAAGTTCCAAGGCTGCTGGCCTTGAAGGAATCTTAGTGATTTAGAGTGTTGCCCTTCCTTAGTTGAAATCCTGCTAATTGAGAGCAGAAGAGTGGATTAGGAGCTTGAGTCTCTGAACCACTTAAAATCCCTTGTGTCATTTACTTTATGTCATTTACATTATGTACCTAACTGCTATAACTGCTATGTATGTATTAACTGCTTACCACTTAACTAACTCTAAGAACAATGTATGTATGATTATGAATATATCAATGAAGTGGATCTTTTACTTATTCCGTTGTGATTGAAAAGATTCTTATGTTTGTCATATGCTAATTCAATTAGCAATATAAAATAAACGAGAAAAGTATTTGAAAAACAAGAGGATCTATTCAACCCCCCCCCCTTCTAGATCTATTGTGTGCCTACTGGGAACGAACAGAGTTACTCACTGATATAGAGTACATATGTTCAAGTTTCATAATTTTTGAAAGATTTTTCAAATTATAATGAATATTATAATTTCGGACAGAAGCAACCCCTAAATAAATACCAAAAAGGAAAGGAAAAACCTGGAAAAATTTCAATGAGTCCATAATATAATTAACTAAGTTGGGCCAGAAGGATAAAAAATAAAAAATTAGTTAAGGAAATTTAATGGTGAAATTAGGGTTAAGAAAAATTAATTAAAGTAAAATTGGAAAATATGTATTATAATTTTATCGGTTAAAACGTGTTAATATGGAATGTATAAGCTTAAGTGTTAATTAGACATTAACATAGTGAGGTAATAAAAAAATGGTATGGGAGGATGCTCGGGAATGAGTTTTCGTTAAACAGAAATACTGAAATGGTTGTACGAATAATTACCGACAGTAACTATAAATAATAATACTCAAGTTATTTAAATAAATCCTTATGGATATTGTATATTGTAAAACCCCAACTTTTTGAATAAAGATGAATTTTCTATAAATATTATTTTTAAATATTATGGAATGAATTTAATATAATGTTATAGTTGTGGGTAATATTTATAAATTTTGCAAAGTACAAAAGTTGTTATATAATATTCGATTGGTTTGGGAATATTCGTTTTAACAGGGAATATTCGTACAACGGCACAATCATTGGTGGACCCCACAACGAAATTATTGTCGGATTGAGAAAACGACAAAAATACTTTATGAAAATAAAGGCGAAAGTTTTACCGTTAACTATTGAAACACCCGGTGTTAAAAGTACAGTAATACGCATGGTTGCATAGTAGCACACGGTATTGATTATTGATGCTTACGTGAGAAGTCACTCAGTTTTGTTCAATTATTGCTATAGTAATTGTTGTCAATTTTGATTATTATTTGGACCCCCCCACTTTCCCATTTTAAAAGAAATTTGTCGGTAGAAGTTATCTCAGTTTTCGTTTTATATATATATGAATACATATATATATATATATATATATATATAATATTGTTAATGGAAGGTGGGTGGGGGGGAATTAGGGTGGACGTAAGGAGTATTATTATTGTATATTATATTATATATATATATATAGGTTTGAAAAAATGGCCAGAGGGAGTAAGTTGAATTCACGGGTCTTCCACCCGTGATTCTTTTTTTCTTGCACATGTTATATATATATAATATATATATATATATAATATAATATATTTTATTTAAAAGATTTTGTTTTAATTATGGGCGTCCAGATTAAAAGTAAATCAACTGGACCCAGATTCATGAGTTAGTTACTATGCAATCCATTTTTCTATAAATAGAAGCTCATTCCTTCATTATTTTCTTATTTAATTCTTTGAAACTCTAGAGAGATAAACTATAGAGAGAAAGAAGAAAGTATTATGCTACTTCATTACTTATATATCCAAAAGATTCTTCTTCTTAAGGTAAGGAATATTATTTGTTGTACTCGTAAGGGGTGTTATTCTTTTGTATTCATGAAGAGAACTTATGTTATTCCATTCTTTATTATTACATTGGAATAACTCGTATATCATGGCTAGCCCTATACTTGGTGACATTCTTCTATTATTCCGTCTTTACTATTCATTTGGAATATCCATGCATGCGCTTTTCTGGGGACCGATTCAAATCTTTATTATTACATTGGAATATATCACATGCATGCGTTTCTGGCGGGACTGGTTAAAATCTTTATTATTATTACATTTGGAATATATCGTATGCGTGCGTCTTACGTCGGACTGATTACATCTTATTAGTATTATGTTGGAATAACTTTGTCATGCTGAAGTATCGCATGCATGGTGATTTGTTGTTATTCCATTCTTTATTATTACATTGGAACATCTTGTCGGTCTTGAATTTACTTTGACACGGTTCCGTTATTTAGTATTCTATTGAAATAACTGCATCTGTCACGAAGTACTGCGTGCATGGTGATTTCTTTTGTTATTCCATTCTTTATTATACTCAGTTGGTTAAAGTTTTGACTTCTATACTCCATGAAATTAGTGGAATATCCTTGATAATTGCGCTTCATCCTTTTCATGGAAATATTCTTCTGAGCATTCTTGAATTTTACTCTACAAAACGGTATCATGTTGACAATTTGGACGTTATTGTTTCTTGGACAAATTAATTCTTGAACTTGTTTTATTGAATTCTTATATCATTGTCATCATCCTCATATTTATATTTTTTGAAAGTCATATGTGGCCTATAAGTGCATAGATGGACTTGGTATGATTATGACCGAGGATTATTCAAGTAATCATGGCCGTAATGTTACAAATGATGTGGTAAAAGTCCTCATTGGCCCGTAGTGCATTGATGGATGATTGTAGGCATGATCATAACCATTAATGAATACACAAATATTCTTGGCCCGTAGTGCATGGATAATTGTGGTCGTGATACTAAAGAATATCATTGGTAGTAGAAAAAGTGAGGGGTGATTCGATGATGTGGATTATTTATTAAAATTTGAGAGTCCGCAATAAAAGTGATGAAAACTTTTAAATCATAAAAGATAGCAGATTTTATTCTCTACTTGACTCTTTTAATGGATTGTTTATTCATTGCGCATTAAACTTGATGTTTGTTATATTGTATCGGTTTAACATCATTTTAAGGCTAATGATAATTTATTACGCATTATCTTAGTCATAATATTTCTTTCTTTTGGGCTAGTTGAGCTCACCCCTTTCTTTCACTTTTTCTTCGTGAAATGAGAATATAATTTGGGACAAGTTGGGGAACGGAGTGATGGTCCTAGATGGTGCATTAGTAGTCTTCACTATTCTGCGAAATAGTGTGATAATAATTGTAATGAGGACTCCTTTTGAGTTTGTATACTCTCTAGTAGACAATATTTGTATTCAAACTCATAGTTTATGTTTTGTCGTATTGTACACGACAGTTGTATTATTAAGTTGTATTTGAATTATGTACCATGTATCTGGAGACTCAAGATGGGTGATGTATACCTAATTTTGGGGGCGTCACAGTTGGTATCAAAGCTTAGAGATATGATCCCTGGCTAAGATGTGAGACTAGAACTATGAGGGGAGAGACGTGGAATTCCTTCACTAGTATGACCTACCTAAATTTATTTTGTATTTAATTGGTTGGTCAGAGTTTAGAGATAATATGTTACATGTCAACTAACCCTTATTTTGTGGCAGTATCTGAAAATGACATCCGAGAATGTTGAGAATAGCAATGGAGCACAGGAGACCGTTGAGTCTCCACATATCAATAATCAGGAGAATGTGCATCAGGAAGGCGACAATCCTCATACAAACAACAACACTGACCAAATGATGAATGATGAATTTTTTAGAGGCATTATGCAATTCATGCAACATCAGGCGAGAGCGGCTCCTGTCCAAAATATAGGTGGAAACACTGGAAACTCTCGGACGGTCACTGCTAAACAGTTCAAGGAGCTGGGACCACCGGCGTTTATTAGAGAGCCAAAACCACTTAAGGTGGAAGCATGGATAAAGCAGATCATCAAGATATTTGATGTCTTGGGATGCTCTGAGGAGAAAAAGGTTCCCTTCTCCACCTTCATGTTGCGTGAAGAGGCAGATTATTGGTGGGAATATGTAAAACGTACCCAGCCTGACGCACTCAAGATGTCTTGGGACAAGTTCCAAGAGCTATTCAACGACAAGTACTTTCCCGAGAGTATTCGTCACATGAAAGAAGTGGAGTTTATCAAATTGGAACAAAACAATATGACCGTGTCGCAATACGAGGTCAAATTTGCGGAGTTATCCCGGTTTGCATCCCATTTGGTCGATAATGAGGAGCGAATGGCGCGAATGTTTTTTAGAGGTTTGAAACCGGAGATACGTCAATATCTTATTTCTCATAAATTGTGTTTGTACTCAGATGTTGTGAATAGGGCTCAGTTATTGGAGCGCGGTAACGAGTCAATGCAACCAAGAGAAAGCAGCCGGCAGCATGAAAATACCAGTGGTATCAGTCATCGAAGCGGTGACAACAAACGTGGAGGGAATCAACATGCCAGAAATGGTAACCACTTCGGTGGTAATCATGGTCAAGACAGTAAAAATGAACATTTTAAGAAAAGGAGATTCAACAATGATGAAAATACGTCGACCAAAGAACCGTGGTTAAGGAAGGAGAACGACCACTATCATATGCTTCAAATGCGGAGGGAGGACATATCGGTCAAAGCTGCTAGCGATGCCATCCAAAGCGTGTTATAATTATGGAAGAGAAGGTCACCTAGCCCGATTTTGTCATTCACCGAAGACAAGTTCAGCTAGGATGGAGGCATCAAAGGCCGTCCCAGAAAAGTCAAAGTCGGTGGTGTAAGGGAGAGTATTTGTCGTGACCTCCCAGAAAGCAAGGAACCCGAATGAGGTCATCACGGGTAAGCTTATCATAAACTCTAGCGAAGTCTATACCTTATTTGATACCGGTTCTACCCATTATTTTATTTCTCCTACTTGCGCTCAACGATTAAATTTGACTCCGGAGAAATTAGATTTTGACTTATCTGTTGAAACTCCGTTGGGAGAAACCTTCATTACATCCACTGTTTATAAGTCTTGTTTAGTTCAAATTGGCACCTACACGTTATCTGTCGATCTTATTTCTTTGAAAATACTTGCATTTGATGTGATTCTAGGGATTGATTGGTTAACTACACATCATGCAAAAATTGATTATTTTCGTAAGGTTGTTAGCTTTCATATTCCTAACCAACCAATTATGCGAATTCAAGCAACCAAACCATTTAAATCAATCACTGTCATCTCAAGCCATAAAGTTATTCGTTTATTGAAAAACGGATGTCAAGCTTTCTTAGCCCACGTCACAGATCTAAACAAAAATACGTCAATTTTGAATGATATTTCTATTGTTAATGAATTTCTTGGCGTATTCACTCAAGAACTTCTGGCCTACCCCGAGCATGAAATTGAATTTTGTATCGACCTTGAACCCGTTACAAAACCCATTTCCAAAGCCCCATATCGAATGGCTCTATTGAATTTCGGAGTTAAAGACCCAACTACGAGGAATTGTTAGACATCGGTTTCATTCGATCTAGTACTTCTCCTTGGGGTGCTCTGCTCATTATTTGTGAAAAAGAAAGATGGGAGTATGCGACTTTGTATTGATTATCGGGAGTTGAATCATGTCACCATCAAAAATAGGTACCCATTTGCCACGTATTGATGACTTGTTTGACCCGATTGCAAGGAGCCAAATTCTTTTCAAAGATTGATCTTCGTTCGGATATCACCAATTGAAGATTAGAACCGATGACATTCAAAGGCGACTTTTCGAACTCGAGACGGGCATTATGAATTCCTAGTCATGTCCTTTGGATTGACTAATGCTCTTTGCCTTCATGGATATAATGAACCAAGTATTCAAGGAATATTTGGATCACTTTGTGGTCGTCTTTATTGATGACATCCTCATATATTCCAAAACCCGTGAAGACCATGAGCAACACTTGAGGCTAATACTCCAAAAGCTTCGTGAATATAAGCTTTATACCAAGTTGAAGAAATGCGAGTTCTGGCTTGAGGAAGTAGCATTCCTTGGGCACGTGGTATCAAGTCATGGAATATCTGTTGACTCAGTAAATATTGAAGCTATTCAAAGCTGGGAGCAACCTAAATCAGTGACCGAAATACGTTGCTTTCTCGGCTTAGCTGGTTATTATCGGAGATTCGTAGAAGGGTTTTCTCGAATCGCTACTTCATTAACTCAGCTGACTCGGAAAGATACAAAGTTCGGTTGGAGGCGAGGAATGTGAGAAGAGTTTTCAAGAACTCAAGAGAAGACTCATTTCACAGACTGTTACGACAATACCATCTAGTTGGGAGGATTTGTCATCTACAAAGTGATGCTTGAGCAAAGGGTTAGGATGTGTTCTCATGCAACATGGGAAAGTCATAGCCTATGCCTCACGATAACTCAAAGAATATGAGAGGAATTATCCTACTCATGATCTAGAGTTAGCATTTGTTGTCTTCGTGACTAAAGATTTAGAAGCATTACTTGTATGGGGAGAAAGTGGAGATCTTTACGGATCATAAAAGCCTCAAATATTTCTTCACTCAAAAGGAACTCAACATGCGACAACGACGTTGGCTTGAACTGTTGAAAGATTATGATCATACCATCCAATACCATCTGGAAAAGTGAGCGTGGTGGTAGCGCATTGAGTAGAAGATCATATGCAAGTGTGAATGCGATATTGTCAACGCAAAGGCCCATTTTGTGTGACTTGCAAAGGATGAAGATAGAGTTAAAGACTTCAGGGACCCATGTGATGATGGTGAATATACGAGTAAAACCGACTTTAATTGATAAAGTTAAAATTTGCTTTCAAGCTACGGACCTAGAAAGGCGATCGTATGAGGAAGAAAGTGCAAGAAGGTGTTATGCCGAAAGCAAGAATCGATGAAGAAGGAATACTTCGAGTCAACTCCAGACTTTGTGTTCCTAACGACCCTGATTTAAAGTATAAAATCATGATGGAGGCGCATAACACACTGTTTGCAATCCATCCTGGGAGTACCAAAATGTATCATGATATTCATCATACATTTTGGTGGAGCAATATGAAGAGAGAGATATCGCTGTTTATCTCAAGGTGTCTAACGTGTCAACGAGTCAAGGCGGAGCATCAAGTACCAAAAGGTCCATTGCAACCACTTGAAATTCCAGAATGGAAGTGGGAGCACATTACCATGGATTTCATTACCGGTCTTCCCAAAGTTTCTCAAGGCATAGATACGATTTGGGTCATTGTTGATAGATTGACCAAGTCTGCTCATTTCCTACTGATACGAGAAACTTATACACTTGAATGTCTTGCTCGTATGTACATAAACGATGTTGTAAGATTGCATGGTATGTCAGTATCCATAGTTTCTGATCGAGACCCAAGATTCACTTCACGATTTTGGGTTAGTTTGCAAAAAGTTATGGGCACGGATTTACGATTTAGTTCGGCATATCATCCTCAGACGGACGGACAATCAGAGAGGACTATTCAAACTCTAGAAGATTTCTTAAGACTCTGTGTCCTTGACTTCAAGGGAAGTTGGGACAAGTTCTTACAGTTGGTGGAGTTTTCCTACAACAACAGTTATCAAGCAAGCATTGGCATGGCTCCATTCGAGGCGTTGTATGGAAGAAAGTGTCATTCTCCAGTATGCTGGGATGAGGTGGGAGAAGCAACGTTGTTGGGACCGGAGTTGGTACGTATGACTATGAAAAAGATTCAAACGATCCAAATAACGTATAAAAACCTCACAAGATCGACAAAAGAGTTATCTTGATCTTCATCGAAAGGACGTGGAATTTGATATAGGAGATCATGTGTTATTACGAGTTGCTTTCCGTGGAAAGGATTCTGAGATTTGGAAAGAGAGGAAAGCTCAATCCTCGATTCATCGCCCATTTTAATCCTCGATCGAGTAGGGCGTGGGCTATAGACTCGCTTTACCGCCAAGTATGTCTCGTGTTCATAACGCTTTTTCACATATTCATGTTACGTAAATATGTGGAAGACCCGAACCACATTATTGAGTTAGAGCCGGACGAAATAGCGGAAGATTTGACGTATGAAGAGGTTCTGTTCAAATCTTGGATAAGAAGGAACATATTCTACGCTCCAAGGTTATACCTCAAGTCAAAGTTTTGTGGAGAAACCACGATGTTGAGGAAATGACTTGGGAGTTAGAATCGAAATGAAATCAAGGTATCCTTACCTCTTGATATACTGAGTGCACGTACCTTAATTTCGAGGCGAAATTTCATAAGAATGGGAGATTATAAAACCCCAACTTTTTGAATAAAGATGAATTTTCTATAAATATTATTTTTGAATATTATGGAATGAATTTGATAGAATGTTATAGTTGTGGGTAATATTTATAAATTTTGCAAAGTACAAAAGTTGTTATATAATATTCGATTGGTCGGGGAATATTCGTTTTAACAGGGAATATTAGTACAACGGCACAATCATTGGTAGACCCCACAACGGAATTATTGTCGGATTGAGAAAACGATAAAAATATTTTATGAAAATAACGGCGGAAGTTTTACCGTTAACTGTTGAAACACCCAGTGTTAAAAGTACAGTAATATGTGTGGTTGCATAGTAGCACACGGTATTGATTATTGATGCTTACGTGAGAAGTCACTCAGTTTTGTTCAATTATTGCTATAGTAATTGTTGTCAATTTTGATTATTATTTGGACCCCCCCCCACTTTCCCATTTTAATAAAAATTGACGGTAGAAATTATCTCAGTTTTCGTTTTATATATATATGAATACATATATATATAAGTATTATATATATATATATATATATATATATATTATTGTTAATGGAAGGTGGGTGGGGGTGAAATTTGGGGTGGGGGGAATTAGGTGGACGTAAGGAGTATTATTATTGTATATTATATATATATATATATGTAGGTTTGAAAAAAAAATGGGCGAGAGGGAGTAAGATGAATTCACGGGTCTTCCACCCGTGATTCTTTTCTTGCACATGTTATATATATATATATATATATATATATATATATATATATATATATATATATATATAATATATATATATATATAATTTATTATATTTTATTTAAAAGATTTTGCTTTAATTATGGACCGTCCAGATTAAAAGTAAATCAATCTGGACCGATTCATGAGTTAATTCTTATGCAGATCCATTTTTCTATAAATAGAAGCTCATTCCTTCATTATTTTCTTCTTAATTCTTTGAAACTCTAGAGAGATAAACTATAGAGAGAAAGAAGAAAGTATTATGCTACTTCACTACTTATATATTCAAGACTTTCTTCTTAAGGTAGGGAATATTATTTGTTGTACTCGTAAGGGGTGTTATTCTTTTGTATTCATGAAGAGAACTTATGTTATTCCATTCTTTATTATTACATTGGAATAACTTTGTATCATGAGCTACCCTATACTTGGTGACATTCTTCTATTATTCCGTCTTTACTATTACATTTGGAATATCACATCTCATGCGTTTTTACGCCGGACCGATTCCGTCTTTATTATTATTATTGGAATATCATGTTCGTATGCGTTTTTACGGACTGAATTTAAAATCTTTATTATTATTACGTTGGAATATCGTATACGTGTGTCTTACGTGGGACTGATTACATCTTATTAGTATTATGTTGGAATAACTCATCTATGCAAGTACCGCATGCATGGTGATTTACATTGTTATTCCATTCTTTATTATTCATTGGAACATCTTGTCGGTCATGAATTTACTTTGACCGGTTCCGATTATTTAGTATTACATTGGAATAACTTCGTCTATCACAATCACCGCATGCATGGTGATTTCTTTTGTTATTCCATTCTTTATTATACTCAGTTGGTTAAAGTTTTGACTTCTATCCTCCATGAAATTAGTGGAATATCCTTGTTAATTGCGCTTCATCCAGTATCTTTTCATAGAAAAATTCTTCTGAGCATTCTTGAATTTTACTCTACAAAGCTGTATCATGTTGACAATTTGGACGTTATTGGTTCTTGAACAAATTAATTCTTGAACTTGTTTTATTGAATTCTTATATCATTGTCATCATCCTCATATTTATATTTTTTGAAAGTCATCTGTGGCCTGTAGTGCATAGATGGACTTGGTATGATTATGACTAGGATTATTCGATTGTAATCATGACCGTAATGTTACAAATGATGTGGTAAAAGTCCTCATTGGCCCGTAGTGCATTGATGGACGATTATAGGCATGATCATGACCATTAATGAATACACAAATATTCTTGGCCCGTAGTGCATGGATAATTGTGGTCGTGATACTAAAGAATATCATCGGCCAGTAGTAGTGCGAGGGTGATTCGATGATGTGGATTATTTATTATTGTCGAGTCCCAATGATAAAAGTGATGAAAAACCTTTTAAATCATAAAAGATAGTAGATTTTATTCTCTACTTGACTCTTTTAATGGATTGCTTGTTCATTGTGATTAAACTTGATGTTTGTTATATTGTATCGGTTTAACACTTCATTTAAGGCTAATGATAATTTATTCGCATTATCTTAGTCATAATATTTCTTCTTGGGCTAGTTGAGCTCACCCTTTCTTTCACCGTTCTCTTCGAGGAAATGAGAATATATTTGGGACAAGTTGGGGAGCGAAGTGATGGTCTAGATGGTGCATTAGTAGTCCTCACTATTACGTGAAATAGTGTGATAATAATTGTAATGAGGACTCCTTTTGAGTTTGTATACTCTCTAGTAGACAATATTTGTATTCAAACTCATAGTTTATGTTTTGTCGTATTGTACACGACAGTTGTATTATTAAGTTGTATTTGAATTTTGTACCATGTATCTGGCGACTCATGATGGGTGATGTATACCTAATTTTGGGGGCGTCACATATGTTATCATTCGAATGACATTAGTAATGTACACGAGGGAAATACACGCAAATCAGGAGAGTTTCCACATTTATGTACTTTTATGATTCGTTCAAATATTTAACTGTGTGTTATTTAAATTCTAAAAAGTTCTTGTTATTCATGAACTGTTTTATGTAATGAGTTATGTCATTTATTTCGGATAAACTCAGTTGATAAGATTGTTATAAGTAGTGAGTTACGCCAATTGTTTCGGTTAGACTCAATTGATAAGATGATTTAAATTAATGAGTTTAAGCTATTTGTTTCAGCAATACTCAATTGATGTGATTACTGATGTGATTCTTTGAATTATTGAATTGTTTAAAATTCTTTGGAGATAGTTAATGTAATCCAAACCAAATTGCTTTGGTGTGAACTTTATTGTTATAACTGAATAGAACCACCCTAGAAATAGGGGGATGTGTTCTGTTGTCGGGTAGCCGACATACACTGTAAAAATATAATGTGGAGATTATGTTACGCGTAACAAGGAATGACGTTGGGTTTGCTACCTATATGATACTCTGTGAGGAGTTCACAGCCTTTGAATTTTCACTCCACAACTGATTGTCGACGTTGGGATTTTTATTTGTCCCTTTTCTGTTCTTGTCTTTTGGTGTTCTCATGTTATGTGAGATTTGTTTGAAAAAATAAGTTGTGAAAAGGTCCAACATGTATATGTCGACGATTTGACTGTAAGAGTCGTCAGTTGGTATTTTTAAATGGTTGCACCAACTCAACCGAGAAAAGGTTTGCACATAGACCAAGTGATGTGACACTGCTTAACTGGTCTGTGAAACCAAGATTCGTTAGGGTCTGGGGGCTTGGTTACGCGAGGGGAAGGTGTTAGGCACCCCCCGACATTCGTGGTAACACGGTGATCGCTACTTTTCATTTTTAACATTTATCTGAATGTATGTGTATGTGTAGGTCTATGTGCAGTTGTCTGGAAGTAGTGTTATGCCTCGTTTGCACTTATATACAAAGGGTTTGAATTTTGTATAAAAGTTCAGTTTTAACGAGATATGGCAGTGATATTTTGTAAAAGATGTTTTTCAAACCCTTGTGCTCAATAGTAATTAAGGCCTTTGATACTTCCATTTTATTATGTGTTCGGCTTGATTGCTTTTATTTTTGAGATGCGAAGCATCTTCGAGAAAATAAGATATAAAGTAGTGCCGAACTCCTTGAGGGCATGAAAGCCGTCTAAGGAAATTCAAACACCGTGAATAATTTACAAGCTGGTTACAGTTGAAAATGTCCATCACGGGAACCGAATCTAGATTCAGGAGACTGAATCTGTGATCACATGATTCCTAGGCTCAAATAATGATGTAGTATGTATGAAAGTTGTAAACAGTTTTATATATATATATATATATGAACGATCAACCGCCACGAAGTAAACTCCAGGCAGGACTTAATGTAAATATATATATAAAGACGATCAACTGCCACGAAGTAAACTCTAGGCAGGACTAAATGTAAATATATATATATATATGGACGATCAACAGCTACTCCAGGCGAGACGGAAATGTAAATATATATATATATATGACGATCAACTGCCACGAAGTAAACTCCAGGCAGACTACATGAAAATATATATATATATATATATATAAAGACGATCAACTGCCATGAAGTAGACTCCAGGCATGACTAAATGTAAATATATATATATATATATATATATATATGTATAAAAACAGTAAATGGCCACGAAATGATCTCCAGGTCTGACAGAAATGTAAATATATATATATATATAAGCTGTAAACGCACCGGATCCGGGCATACGCACACAACATGACTCTCAACGTTAATAATTGTGTGTGAACAAAAGTGGAGAAAGGCTTTAAGAAATATGAGAAGGCTTACAATGGGCTGCCAAGAAGACTTCAAATAGCTTTAAATGAATGAACACTCGGTTTCCACCGGTAAAATGTAGCAAAGTACAAGCTCACAAGTGTATGAAATGAGAAAGCACTCAGTTTATAGTGTGTACAGAGCAAAATAGACAGGACTTCCTCACCTTTTCTCTTATTAAAATGGCCACCCCATGCCCTTTATTTATAGAGGGGGGAGCCGCAGGTGTACCTACGGCAATCGCAGATGTACCTGCGGCTACCCGGGGTGTCCCGGGCTCTGTGGGCCCCACCGTCTCGAAGTACGTGCACTCTGGGCATCCGATTGAGGCGTATAATACCTTTTTGGAATGCTGTTGTCGAGAGCTACACAATGACATGAGATAAGAGATTGTACGAAGCCGAGAAGATGGGTCCATGCCCAAATCTTCAAGTCTTCAAATTCTATCTGGTGTGTTGTCTTGTGTAGTAGTCACTCGGGATTGGAGCTATGGTTCTTGTAGGACACTTCTGTGTAGCATGTGGGTTGAAATGTTGTTGAGATGATGTGAATGTGGGATCGAGGTGGCAAAATGATGATTTTGCCCTCATGAGGGGTTATCTCCAGGATTCGGGCCGATTTAGCGATTATTGTTGAGGTTATCTACGAGATTGAAATTGCTGCTGTGAGTATTGAAAGTCCTCAGGGTTGTCTCTGAGGTGTGTCTGTCCTCCCGGGGTTGGGACTGAGTGCCTGTGGGTTATCTCCGATGTTGAAGTTGGCTTCTGGGGTTTGAAACGAGCTTTTCCGGGGTTATCTTCGGAATTGCAACGGCATCCCTCGGGGTTGTCTCCGAGGTTGGAACGGTATCTCCTGGGGTTGTCTCCGGGATTGGAACTGAGTATCTCGGGGTTATCTTCGAGATGGCAAACTGAGTATCTCGGGGTTCTCCGGGACTGGAACTGAATATCTCGGGGTTGTCTCTGGGATTGGAACTGAATATCTCGGGGTTGTCTCCGAGATGGCAAACTGAGTATCTCGAGGTTGTCTCCGGGACTGGAACTGAATTGACTTCCAGGGTTATCTCTAGAAGACGATTTTGCCCTCCTGCAAGGTTAGTAACAGGAATACAAAAATTTCGAGTGTCTACACTGATGAATAAATGTTAATTAGTCCATGGTCACTTTGACCACTCAGTTGTCATTCAAATAAATTTGAAATCATGTTAAGCTTTTGAAATTACAAGTTTATATTTTATTCATTTTGAGATTGAAGATGTTATTTTTCTTGAACTCTTAATTGTTCATCTATCAATAAAATTATTTCGAGATTATAAGATATAAATATCTTATTATTGTATTTTTTTTTTTTATAGTTGTTGAGTAAATTAGTTGTCCACTCTTGCAAATTATTAAAATTTGCAGTTAGAGCAGAATGACCCTTCGACGAATTAAAGTGTATTAAAGTATGATGTGTTGTAATATTAGATATTATGATTGATGTAATATTTTTTTTGTAGTAGTTTGAGATAGTTAGGTTGAGAGAACCTGGGAAGTTTATAAAGGACATTTGTAATTATTGTAATTATTTTATGTCTTTTAGGTTTATTAGATAGATGTTGTGGATGGTAATGGATAGTGAGTGATGTAGGATAATTTATAAGTTGAATTCTGCTATTGGCTTAAATATATTGACAGGGAATAACTACTTCACTACATAAAAACAAATATCATTACTTCGATAGATTTTATCAGTTGATCTAGACGATAGTTTAACATTATTGTTGAATTAGTTTAGACTTAAAAATGAGTGACCTCATGTAATACAAGTACATTCTTCAGAAATTACCAGATTGCATGATCCGCTGCGCAAATGCTAATTTACACACACAAACACAAGATATATATGGATCATGCACAAATGTTAATTTACACACGCGCGCGCACACACACACACACAAAACAAATATATATGTGTGTGTGTGTGTGTATACATAGTTACGTACATTAGCATGTAATTTTTGCCCCGAGTACAAACAATATGTCAAAATAAATATTGCTCAAGTCAACTTTAGAACCTCATCATTCGTATTGACAGAATTCCATGCTGGGCATTGTTGCCCTAGCCTAAAACATCCTACCTGTATATCATAATTCACACATAATGTCAAGACAGTCGAGTAAAAATAAGGATTACAAAACCACCATGCATATAAATCAATTTCTATAATAAAGCAATTTAATATCCTTTAACAGTAAGAGAAAACTACATCGTATGTGACCTTGGCTGAACTCAAAAGTCATGACAAAAAGTACCTAATTAAGAGTTATCTACATATACTCTTAACTTCATCAATAAAACCACCTTGTATAAAATTCTGATATTACTTGCAAGAAACTATTCATAGTCATGAGAAAACTATCACAAGAAAAACCCTAGGAGTGATAAGAATTCATTGCAAACCAAAAGGTACTTGAGATAAAACAAATTGATCACCATTAACATTGAAATGACACAACTCACCACTACTTCACCTCAAGAAAATACCCACCACGGGCCTATAGCTTACAAACATAGACATCAAAACTTGAGAAGTGATCAAAACTAACACCACTTCTTCACCTCAACAAACCCCCCTTACAGGATTTATAACTTGCAAAATTAGACATCAACCGCAGCTTGTCGCGGACATGGCATAATATTAGTATCATAATGCATTTCAAAATTCATCTCAAGCAACATTCTTTAGAAGATCAAAACTTACACCAAAACAAGAGACTAAAGATCATTTTTTGATACTCCAAAACATACACCGATACAAGAGACTAAAGGTCATATTTTTGATACTCCAAAACAATACAAAACATTACATTTGTTACCCAGTTATCATAGTTCCAGCTCCTTCATCAGTCAGGATCTCGAGTAACAACGAATGCTCCAGCCTTCCATCAATAATACTCGCGGTTCGAACCCCTTGAGCAAGGGCCCTAACACAACAATTAACCTTCGGAATCATCCCACCAGCAATTTTCCCATCCTCCATCATCCTCTTCACACCACTAATATCAATCTCCTTCACCAAACTCCCTAAATCCTCACGGTCCTCAAGAATTCCGGCCACATCGGTCAACAAAATCAACTTCTCCGCCCCCAAGGCTGCTGCCAGTTCACCCGCCACCGTGTCTGCATTAACGTTATACATTTGCCCCACCCCATCAGCCGCCACCGAGGCAATCACCGGAATGTGATAGTTATCAATCAGTGGCCGGATCACAGCCGGGTCAACGGTGGAAATATCTCCCACAAAACCCAACTGGGCAGAGTTTAGAGCCGGGCAGGCGGTTAAAAGACGGCCATCGATTCCAGACAATCCGACAGCGGTGGCGCCCGCCTTGTTAATGAGAGAAACAAGGAGTTTATTGACTTTACCGATTAAAACCATGGAGACAATTTCCATGGTGGAGGCGTCGGTGACTCGGAGGCCGTTTAGAAAATTGGGTTCAATACCGAGACGGCCGAGCCAGTGGTTGATTTCGGGGCCGCCACCGTGAACGAAGACAATCCGGAGGCCGACGCAGGAGAGGAGGACGAGGTCAGCAATGACGGAGGCCTGGAGGGACTCTGATTTCATGGCGGCACCGCCGTACTTGACCACGATGGTTTTGTTGCGGAATTTTTGGATGAAAGGGAGGGCTTCTGATAGGATTTTGACCTGGGTTTTAGCTGGGGTTGGGGTAATTGTAGGAAGGGTTTCTGTTTGAATGGATTGTAGGGATGATTTGAGGGGTGGGATTTGAAATGGGGTTTTGGGTTTGGTGGAGAACAATTGTATTGGGAATCTGAAATTAGGATTACGGTTAGAATTTATATGCGGTTTTGACAGAGGTGAAAAGACAAGAAGGGCTTTAGCTGCCACCATTTTTCATTCCTTCACTCCCTCTGTCCTCTACAGTGTCTCCGACTGTCCCAAATACCGAATAACTTATTCGGTTATAACCGAAAAATTCTTAATTTTACTAACCGAATTTAGAAACAACCAAATTACTGAATAACCGAATTTACAATTTGATTATTTGATTATTTATGCTAATAACCGAAATTAAGTTCCATTTTATCAAATTCTAATTAATCTAGCAACAGAGTCAGACAGCAACATGCAGCAGCACCGGCTCACTTCAGCAGTTTTACTACTTGTGTCGAGTCTTTTGCTACTTCAGTTGCCAAGGAACCTGTTATGTATTGATAAAAGACCAACATTAACATCAGAATCATGTTAAGACTTTTGAATAATTGCAGGAGATAAGGGGAGAGAAAGATGCCTTAAACAAATCATAAGTGTGACTTTTGTTATTTAAGTACAAGTCAGACACATAATAAGAACATAAATCGAAGATAATAAAAAGAACAAATTTTCACATAAATTAATCTATTTCTTTGTGACATTTCTCCAAACAGATATTGTGCATCTTATATACATAAGGGAAACTGAATAGATGGTAACCAAAATTCACGGAACTCAAAATTTACTACTTTCAGAAAAGAACACATCAAACAATTTGTAAATTACCTGCTTGGGAGATTGGAAGTTGGAACTAGGAAGTCGAGGACTCGAGGTGTTCACTGAAATCTGAATCACTGTTCAGACTTGAGAGTTGAGCGTTGAGACTTCAGAGACCGGAGTGGGGGAGAGACCGGAATTGTAGAGACTACAGAGGTCGGAGATGAGGCCAGAGTCGGGGAAAGTCGCGATTTGCCGAAGCTAGGGATTTGGGTTAGGGGCGCTGGGCGCAGTCGACAGATCTGAGAGCACAGAGTGAGCTGGTGTTTGATAAAATTAATTATTAAGATCCGAACAGTTTACATCTAAATAATTTATAGTTTATGTCCAGAATTATGTGTGAATGAAAAAATGTTGTTTGATAATTATTTTTTTTAAAATGTCTTAATAACAATATTTTATCATTTTAATCCTCTGAACAGTTTAAACAAACAAAACATGTTTGATAATCAAAAAGGTCATATTTATAATATTTTGACCACAATATAATAAAATAAAAATAAAAATGTACAAATTAAATTAACTTCAAATATAGTATCATGTCCCCCATAACCATTGTCCAATGTCCCATACATGATAATGCACAAGCTAGGAAAATCAATGAAGCAAATAGAATAACAAAAAGAATAGCACGATTGATCTTCATTCGAAGTATTTCGTAACTGTAAAGCTCCACTCTGATTGTAAAGGCCTTACCAGCTTCCATAAGAGTAACCCCAAGTGTTCAGGGTAATACTTCTAGAACCAATGGTTAAATGGCAATCTGTTATGTGCAAACCTTCTCTCAGCAGGAACATCATGTAAGGTGCTCTGAAGCAATATTGTTCTATAAAGGACTGCGGTGTAACACTATTCTTTGCAATGTCCCAAGTTTTTTCACAGAATTCCTGACCCTTCTCTAACACATCATCAAGTGCTGCATCAGAAGTTAGGTTAAAAAACCGATAAACCACATAGAAGCCAGACATCCCATAAAACTGGCCATAAGGACGTGGTAGGTTATAAAAGGTGTAAACAATAAAAAATAAACATTTAAATAGTTTGAACAATAAAGAATAAATTATACTTTATAGACTACAACATTCAACTGTATAACAAATATCATATAGTATGAGTTTGCAACCAAATATGCAAATCATCAAAAGAAAAAGGAAAAAAAAAAAGCATTCTTGTAGATCAAATGAATCTAACATTACACTAGGTCGGTAGCTTAATTGTTTAACCATAAATCTAACATTACACCAAATTAATATGTGCAGATTCTTTATATAACTTTACTAACAATAAGGATTGCTTCAGGAAAATGAACCACTAATAAGTCAATATCGCAGTCCTCTAACTTCAAAGCCATCTAATTCCATAATTGTAACATATAACATGAAAACTACAAAAAAACAGTACAAATTTTGGTATGCATTTGGTTTAATGATTTTCTCTTACTGTATTTTTATGCTGATGAAATAAAAGTTTTAAAGTTATTGAAATTATTTCTATATATAAATCATGAAAGTAAAGTATAATATCTTAAAGGTATCTACAGTCAGCTTTTATTATTGACCGTAAGTTTTAGAAACAAAAACTTACCAAACAGCAGAATCTACTGATCATGTATTCCTTCAATTTCTTTTGCAACAAAAGTTTGGAGAAAAGTTCTAAATAGTTGTTCGGTCAGTAGAACTGCTATAAACAGTGGCGAAGCCAGGAAGTTTTGTCAATGGGGTCGAAATTATTACTAAGTTATAAATAATTTGACAAGGGTTCGAGGTCAGTGTCCCCAAATGGTATATATACACTATATTGGCTCATAATAGACTTTTTTAATCACAAATGTTCATAAGTAAGTAATTCATTATTTATTTTTAAAAATAATATAAATTAGATTATTATTTAGTTTAAAATATTATAGAGAGATACATATATTTAGAGGATATGAGTCACATGTGGTTAAAATTTGATTGACAAAATTATAAATTTTCAAATTGACCCAGTATAATAGAAAATTTATAAAATTTTAGTAGGGTCAATTTATATATAATACTTAAAATTTTTAAAATTTACTTTACATTATAAAATAATTTTTTTTTCCAGTTGGGTCGATTGACCCCACAGGGTTATATGTGGCTTCACCACTGGCTATAAAAAGGGAGTATGAACTTCATTATAGAATCTAACTTTATAAAAGAATATCCTTGCTACTAACATTAGGAGGATTGAATTTTCTGATGCATAATGTAGTCTATATCTTATGGCAAGAGAACATTTGTAGAATATAAAAATACTAACAGATAACTTTTCTTTATAAAAGTAAATTCTAACAGAGACCTTGGAATTTGGTTTGAAAAGATTTGATAGTTTACTCAAATCCTAGATTTGATAGTTCACTGTTTTGTTCTATACCTAAAGTACATAGATTATAAAAGGTGTAAACAAAAAAAACAAATTATACTTTATAAACTACAACATTCAACTCAACCAAATGCAAGCAAAATGCTCTGGCTACATTGATCAGAAAATATGACCTTCTCTTCTTGAACCAGCCTCATTCATCCAATTAACAGATTAAATCTTTCATCTATATAGTTCATTCGCTGGTTGTAAAACTAAATCATAATGAGTTTTAGAATTTGCATAATTAGGATATAAAAGAAAAAAAATTAAAAGGGGATCAAAATACAGAGAGGGCAGAAAAAACCCAACTGGGGTGATGAAAATGAGTTAGTATTTGATTAATTCCATTGCCAAACATAAAGAACCCATTGCTACAATTGGTATTATTACTACTGGCTTTGAAGAAATCTGTGGAGAGAAATTTGTGGAAGATAGGAGAGAGAATAACAAAAACAAATGTATATATAATTATGAATATAGAGAAAGGGTCACCGCTCGCCCCAAATAGGAATACTCATGGATAGTCGCTTAAACTTGTTCGAAGGAAATCGTGATGGGAATTGATAATAACGAACAATAGATGAAGAAGGGAGAGAAGATTACCGATGAAGAAGGGAGAGAAGATTACCGACGAAAGAAGACGAAGGAGCAACAGCGATTCAGCGAAGGAGAAGAGCATCAGCGAATTAGCGAAGGAGAAGAGGCGATCTAGGTTGGATTGGGGATAAAAGACGGAAGAGGTTATTATTGTCCCCAAAAAAAAATTCTCGCTCAGACAGCCTCTGGATGCTATAGATTTATTTTTTATTTTTGTGTCTAACCGAATAAGAGCCATTAAGAGACAAAACATATATTGCCAAACAAGATTTGCCTCTGACCGAATCAGAGGCAAATCCATTAAGAGCCATTAAGAGGTAATCAAACAAAACCTGAGTATTGAGTTGTTCGAAAATCGAATTATTAATCGGTTATAACCCAATTAAAAAATAATTGAATAACAAAA
This sequence comes from Panax ginseng, assembly GCA_020205605.1. NCBI lineage: Eukaryota > Viridiplantae > Streptophyta > Magnoliopsida > Apiales > Araliaceae > Panax > Panax ginseng. The sequence goes on from CM035150.1 coordinate 10,965,907, forward strand.
ATAATTCGGTTAAAAAAAGTTCGATTATATTCGGTTATTCGATTTTTATTTGTTTTTTGCTCAGTATAATCCCAAAACTGTTGTTTTCTCTTACTTCATACTTCCCAAAAATAAAAAAAACTCAGAGATTTTTCTATTTTGCACATCTATATACTAAACTAAATTTTCAAAATTTTACTAGGTTTTTCCCTTTTTCTTTAGGATAGGAGTGAAAATGTGTAAAATCCCAACTTTTATGAATAAAGATTAATTTTTCTAAATATCATTTTGAGTATTAAGGTGTGCATTTGATATAATGTTATAGTTGTGGGTAATATTTATAAATTTTACAAAAGTAAGCAAGTTGTCATAAAATATTCGATTGGTCGGGCAATATTCGTTTTACCAAGGAATATTCGTATGACGGCACAATCATTGGTGGACCCCACAACAGAATTACTTTCGGAGTTAGAAAACGATAGAAATATCTTTTTATAAAAATAACGGCGAAAGTTTTACGATTAACTGTCGAAATACCCGGTGATAAAAGTACAGTAATACGTGTGGTTGCATAGTAGCACACGGTATTGATTATTGATGCTTACGTGAGAAGTCACTCAGTTTATTTTAATTATTGCCACAGTAATTGATGCGTAGTATCTCACGTTGTTGATTCAATTATTGTCACAATATTTTATATTATTAAATCAATAATTGAGATGACAAAATTATTCATATTATTATTTGCATTATTAACAATGTTTAGAAAGTTCTGTCGAGGAAAAGAGTTTTGTCACCTAATTGCGCGTCAATAGGGAGAAATCCTTAACGGAAAGCCCCCTCTTTCTTGGAAATGATCTGGTTGTTAATATTGCAAGTTATAATATTAATGATGAATGTTATTTAAAATGTTTTTTTGTGGAGCCAAGTAAATTGAGATAATTAGAGAGGATTTTTATGAAGTATTTGTTGTAAGTTTGGCGTATTATTTGGACCCCCACTTACTCATTTTTTCAAAAAATAATCGGTAGGAAGTTATAAAGTATATATATATATATATATATATATATATATATATATATATATATTATAAGTTTTATTTTATTAGATTATAAATAGAATATATTATATTTTATTTAAAGTTTTTCGTTTTATTAGAATATTTTATTACACAATAATGAATAGTAAAATCAAAATTTTCCGCCGGTACGCGCCCGTGAATTTGTTTACTATGCGTTCGTGATTTTATTTTCTAAATAGTATCATTTCATTCTCCTATAAATAGGATGCTTAGTTTAGAAATGAAAATCACACCGGAATCAGAAAATTTTTCTTCTATAATATTAAGCGTATTTCTTTAGAATTTAAGTAAACTTTGAGCGTAGAAAATAGTATAAGTTTTCTTCAAGAATATCCCCATTATACCAGTCAGAAATACTCTTCTTTTAAGGTAAAGATTATTATTTTTGTTCAATATTCGTATGAAAAAATATTTTCTTCCATACTCTGTAGTATGTAAGTTGTGACTCCCCCAAAATAGGTATACATCACCCATTCTGAGTCGCCAAATACATGGTACAGAAACAAATACAACCTCAGTAATACAATTGTCGTGCAAAATACTTAACACATATCTTGTGAGTTTGAATACAAATATTGTCTAATAGACAGTATACAAACTCAAAAGGAGTCCTCATTACAATTATTGATACACTATTTTACAAAATAATGAGGATTACTAAAACAACTATCCTGGACCATCACTCTAAACCCCGGCTAGTTCCTGCTATATTCTCACTTCCTGAGAAGAAAAATGGAACAAAAAGGAAAAGGGTGAGCTCAACTAGCCCAGTAAAGAATATTATGACTAAGATAATATACAACAACTTATCATTAGTCTTTAACAGGAAAAAATCTAATATAACATAATAGACAACAAGTTTTAGATCAACAACTGCAGCGGAAACAGCAATCCATTAGAAGAGTCAAGTAGAGAAAGAATTCTAATATCTTCTAATATTTAAAAGTCCATCATCAATATTTTATCTTTGTAACATCAATCAATATACATCTTGAATCAAATATTCATCTTTGCACTAAAGGCCAAAGATATTTATTTGTATCACCAGTTGGTCAATGTTCATCTCAACACCTGTTCATCTTTGCATTACGGGCCAAAGATATTCATTAAGTAATCATTCATCTTTGCACTACAGGCCAAAGATATTCAGTAATATCATCATTTAGGACTGAGGATGATGAAAAATATCTTAAAGAAAACGAATCCAGTGAGATAAAAGATCAAAGATTAGGGATTCATATTTTAGTTTATCCAAGTTCAAAAATACCTTATAATAATCAATTGTGGAGCAAAATTCAAGAATAAAGATCAAAACATGGATACAATCAAAGATAGTAACCATAATAGACAACTTGGACAAAAAAAAGGAAATTTCATTTTTTCTGTGAATAGTGCCGTATTCGTGAATAGTGTCGTATACGTAGGGGTACAAACGAGTCGAATCTGAGCGAATACCTTCATGCTCAAATTCGGCTCGACTCAAAAAAATTGCTCGAATTCGACTCGGATTCGATAAAGGATTTATATTTTCGCGCCAGATTCGACTCGGATCATTACTCGGACCTACTTGACTCGTAAGTACTCGACTCGTTTACAAAGCGAGTTACTCATGAGCCTTCAAATTGAGTTTTGAATATGAACCATTTCACTTAAAAATGAACCACTACATACTAAATTGGTTACTTAACTAATATTTATATATAAAACTTTTTCACTTTTATTTATGTAATGAAATTATAAAGAATGTAATATAAATTGACATTTAATTCATTGATTTATTCAAGTACAAATTTATACAATTTCATACTACACTTTATAAATTATAAAGATTGATATAAATATCACATATTTAGCTTACTAGCATGGATCAAACCAATATTTGAATATGATCCATCGAGCAGGTATCGAGTATGGTTTGAGAAAAAAATGAAATACTCGAACCTTAATACGAAACGCACATTAATTTGGTTCACTCGAGTTTAAACTCGTGTATCTTTAAACGAAAAACGCAGTATGGATCGATTCGACTAAGATCAACTTGAATTCGAGCTTTGGATCATATTTTTGAGTAGATCTCGAGTCGATAATCGAACTACTTGGTTCGGTTTATCACCCCACGACACGTGAATAGTCTTAGTATCGTGAATAGTAACCCCGATAAAAAAAGGTAAAAATTCCACAATAAAATCCATACCAATATTTCGGTATAATGATATTGAAAGAATAACATCATTATGAAGAAAATAACATCCCTTACCACAAAATAATAGTACTTCTGATCGGAATATTGGATGTAAAGCCGAAGGAAACTTGCACTGATGAATAACAACTCACAAAGTATCTAACTACTCACAAAATACGCTCAATAATATAGAGAGAGAAAAAACTTATGTTTCTGGTGTGATTTTCAATTCTAACCTAAGCACCTATTTATATGAAAATGCTAGAACGCCAAAGGAGACTAATTAATAAAATATTAATAAAAACAATTCTACGCACACTTCTTTGAAAAAATTTTAGCCACCACAAGTGTGGCCCACCAAAGATCATCCATCTTCCCCAACAACCAAAAGTGGGTCCCACCTTCTAGAAATCTCCACCCAAAATCATTTATAAAACTAATTCCCGAATCAGTCACCTCTTAAAATTCATAACAAATCATACGTTAATTTTTAACGGTTCAAAATTTGTGGACATATACTCAACTTATATATATATAACATATCCAAAAATAACAACGATCCAACGGTCGGATTAAAATTATAACGCACGCAATAGAGCTTTAAGAACACTGATTTGATTTTTAATACCTCCATTCCGACAAAAATAATGATAAAACACCTCAGCATTAATTCCTTCATTTATATCCACACAAAATAAATATTTCCCTATCCATCATTTATAAAAATAAATATTTCCTTATCATATAAATCAACAATTAATTATTCACAAATAATATTACAGAATCACAATTATGACAACCAGGTCGTTCTCAGGAAAGATGGGGCTTTCCGATAAGAATTTTTCCTTACTGGCGCGTAATTAGGTGACCAAACCTCTCCTTGACAGAACTTTCTAGACATTGCCAATAATGCTATCTAATAATATTATTCAAATAATATGAATTTTTGATCTGATAATGGGAAATACTGTGCAGTGATAATTATTGAACCAACAATAATATAAAATATCAACGCGCAAAGAATTATTGAATCAATAAAATAAAATATTGAACAGTAATTACTGTAACAATTATTGAGTAGTGCCTTCTTACGTATGAATCAATAATTTAAAAATACTGTGCAATACTTTGTGCTACTGTGCAACCACGCGTATTACTAAATTTTAACCACCGGGTATTCCAACAAGTGTTAAGCAGTAATAACTACAATTATTTATAAAACTCATATTTGTCATTTTCTTCATCAAAGCAGGTTATTACGTTATGGAGCCCACAAATGGCTGCGCCGTCGTACGAATATTCCCCGACAATAAGAATATTCCACGACCAAACGAATATTCTCCGACAACAATGAATATTTTATAACCACTTGCTTATTTTGCAAAATGTGCACATTTCACCCATAACTTTAAACTTTTATCAATTTAACTATTTACTAAATAAAAAAATTGAATACTTTTATTTCATAAAATTCGGGGTCTTACATAAGTAATATTATTTCGTTTCAGATTCTGAATTCTACACTTATTTTGTTAAGTAATATCATCTAATATCGTTTCACGAAAAATTATTCTGAACATTCTTGTTAAGTTTTAACCTTTTCATGTCAAAGTACTATTCACAGGGTACTATTCACGATTTATTATTCACGGGGTACTATTCACTCGGGTACTATTCACCTGGGGTACTATTCATGACAAAAATTGATTTCTTTTCTACCCAAATTATTTTTGATACAATATTATTCTTAAATTTTACTCCACAAAGCAGTATCATGTTGACAATTTTGACATTATCATCATACAAATTTTTTCTGGGCATGTCATCACTGAGTACTAGTTAGTGATCTACGACGACTCATCATCATACAAATTTTTTCTGGACATCATGTTAGATACGTTGAAAGATGAAGGATAGTGTGGTTGTGGTGCAAAGATAGAGTCGATCAATTGTAGACAACAAAGCTCAATTGGGTGTTCTAACAAATAGTGCAAAATGGACATAAATAAATGATTTTTAATTAAGATGTGGGGTCCACTAAAAAATATCAATTTATGCTACATTTGGATTACAAGAATTAAAGTGGGAATAGAATGATTCATTCATAATAAATAAATAAAAATGTGTTTGGTTGTTCCATTATAATGAAATGAACCATTATTATTTCTGCCAAATTTGTAAATTTTATTCTTTGGGGATAGAATAACTTCATATTTGTTAATTTTGCTTCAGTGTTTATTCAAACATTGATATGGGTAATTCTTAGTAAGAAGAACACTGCCATGTTGATTGATGAGCTACAACAGTTTTGAAGTTAATCTAGTCAACAAATTGATGATTTCAGTTGGGAGGCAAACGAGTTGGGATAGTTGGACTGGGAAGTATAGGCCTCAAAGTTGCACAGAGGGTTGAAGATGGAATACCAGTGATATATAACACGCCACATTTAAGAATAAAAAGTGAGCCACATAATTCATCCCCTCATGAAAAAGTAGCTCAACAAATTAAAGAGTCATTATCAGAATAAATGCATAAGCATAAATTTTGTCAATCCCAATTATCTCCTCCTACCCTACCCAACAAGATTTGGACCACAAAGATATCTCAGTCATCAAATGAAACACGTTAGTTAAGCACCCCCTTGCAATGGAATGCCCACGCGTGTAAGCCAAGTGCCAAACACAAATACCAACTCATGAAAAATTGGAAATACCCCAACCGAGATTTCACCTCAACAGGTTGTAAACATCCCAGGTACTCTTAGCTAGCGATTGTCGCTAAGAAAGCAGTTGTGTGGATCAAACATACATCACTTTATATTCTACTGAGGTTGAGTTTCCAACAAAAATATAAGCCAACGATACACAACTAGGATATCAAATCAAGATATGCAAAGGAAAACAAACTATAAAAATCAAAATTACTAATTAAAACAAACTCAAGGCAAAGAAGCCTAACCTCTAATGAAGGAAAAAAGGTTGGCTCCGCCTTGTGTTCAAAGCTTATATATGTATCCCTCTGTAAAAGCCTGCAAATTCATATATATATTCTAAACAAGATAACAAAATGTCTTACTCAATGACAATGAATTGGCCCATATTCATCAAAAATAGAGGAAAAATAATCAAGAGAAGCAGTAGCATAGGAATATTCAATAAACAATAATATTAACATTGGAGACTAACCCATTATACTAACATTGGAGACTAATCCATTCAATCAAACATTTGAACCACATAAATTAACAAAAAATCGCATTCAATCAAAACCCACAAGCTACAGTAGCCGAAAAGAAGAAGAAAAACCCAAATATTCAAACATAACATAATACACACACACACACACATATATATATATATATCAAATATTTGTTATAGAATTTAGTACTTAACACCAATTGAAGGAGTAGCACCAACCCAATCGTGCGACAACAACCACCAGTCCCTTCTCCCTCTTTTCCCCCTTCTTCCTCTTCTCCCTTTTCGGTCTCCCTCTTTTTTTTCCTTTCGGATTCTGCTACTCCCGAGCGAAAGACTGATAGATTAAAAAGATCAGCGACCGACATCAGCGACCGCATGCGGTCGCTAATTTTTAATGATGTGGACGTATCAGCGACCGCATTTGGTCGCTGATGGTGTGTGGTCGCAAACAAGTAACGCACCAACATTTTCTGCCAATTTTTTTGGAGGTAAAATTGAATCAACGACCACTTAGTGACCGGGTTCGGTCGCTACTATAATCTAGCAACCATATTCACTTGCGGTTGCTATTATCAGTCGCTAAAAATCATATATGCGACCAGAAATGCGGTCGCTAAATTTTTTGGTCATTGTTAGAGCATTTTCTTGTAGTGTAATCCATTCCTCCAATCCAAACAAATGTAACATCCAATGTTGAGTCTTTAACACGAATATACAACAATTAGAAAGTATTTACAAAAAATACATCCACAAAATAATTACAAAAATAACGTAACACAATAATACGTTGCTAAAATTATGGAGCATTATCTCCCTACACGTCAGTTACCGACTTTCATATTTACAACTAACCGATCCTAAATTCAAGCTAATGAAGAAAACAGGCAACTTTGAGATCGGAAAAATAGAACAACGACATATAGTAGAAGACGAATTATCTGACGGCGATACAACTCTGGGATTGGAGAATATCGGAGAAGATCAACAACAACTTCAAGATTAGTAACCAGAAACTTACGTACTGTACTGATTATTGATTGATTCGTTACAGATTTATATACTGAGGTATTTGAGTTTAAAGTTTATATGCATATAGTTACCTCGTGGTTACTACGTATTCGTATATTGGTTACATTTCTTAAGTTTTTCACTCTTTAATTGGTCACAAAGTCAGAATACTGACTGTTTTGATTGCAAAATACATGTACTAAAATATGTTTTATATTCTGGTTACTAAGTACATATAAATTGGTTACTGTTTATTATTGATTTTGTTGATGTATAATGTTTATTTGGTTGTTGTATACTTTTAATGTATATTCTACTGATGTTTTTTATATTACTGGTTACTTATTAGATACATTGGTTACCTTCTTGCAACTGTTGGATCTTTAAGAACATATTGATATTTTTTATATTGATTGTTTTTGTTGTAAAAAGCATGGAAAAATATGTTTTATATTATGGTTACTAAGTAAATATATGTTGGTTACTGTCTAATCTGGATTTGGTTAGTATATAATGTTGACTTGATTACTGTGTAATATTACCATGGTTACTGCATAATATTACTGTGTTTTATACTGATTTTTTTATATTGATGGTTACTGATTAATTACATTGGTTACCTTCATAAATCTGCTAGTCTTTAATTTGTAACAAAGTCATTACTAATTGTTTTGGTTGTAAAATGAATGTAATTTTTTTTTATATCCTGGCTACTAAGTACATATATCTTAGTTACTGTCTAATCTGTATTTAGATACTATAAGGGGTTTATTTGGTTACTGTATATTGTTATTGTATTTTATAATTGTTTCTTTTATATTGGTGGTTACTTATTGACTACATTGGTTACATTCATGCAACTGTTAATCTAATTATATATATTGGTTGTTGTATACTATTTAATTGGTTACTGTATAATTTTTATTTGGTTGCTAAATAATATTAATGTACATTTGTACTGATGTTTTTTATATTCATGGTTACTTGTTAGCTACATTGGTTACCTTTATACAACTGTTAGTCTTTAGTTAGTAACAAACACATTATACTGGTTGTTTTTTACTGTAAAATGCAATGAAAAATGTGTTTATGTTCTGGTTACTAAATAGATATATGTTGGTTACTATCTAATCTGAATTTGGTTACTGTATATTGTTGTTATGATTACTGTATAATATTAGTGTGTTTTATACTAGCTTATTTTATATTGATGGTTACTTATTGACTACATTGGTTACCTTCATACAACTGTTAGTCTTTAGTTGGTAACAAACACATTATACTGGTTGTTTTTGACTGTAAAATGCAATGAAAAATATGTTTTATGTTCTAGTTACTAAGTAGATATATGTTGGTTACTGCCTAATATGGATTCAATTAATGAATACTGATGATTTTGTTATTGTATACTATTAGTTTATTTTATACTGATTTGTTTTATATAGATGGTTACTTATTAACTACATTAGTTACCTTCATACTGTTAGAGTTTATGCCCTAGAGGCCAATTATTTGATATAATTGTTTAACATTTTGATATTATATTTGATTGAATAAATGAATGATTTTATTATGGTTTTATTTACTGCGTTATATAAATGTTAACATAATAAAAGTCCTTAGAATAGTGATACAAATTATATAACTTCAAGTAAGTGACTTGAACATGAGATTATATAATTATAATTAGTATCATTGCTCTTAAATGTCCCTAGTAGAGTATCATTGTTAATGAGACAACAATGATACATTGAGACTAATATGTGGATTGACTGATGACCAAATCTCACTGGTCATAAATATATGAGATATTGAGTCAATGCATAGGTACATATTAGAGAACGATGTACCAGACAGACCCACCATGAGAATTCTATGTGGAGCATTATGCGAAGTGTCATTAGCAATTCTCATAGTGACAATGATGTAATGATCCTCCGACCTGAAATCACTATATTACTACACGAGAATTTATGTACTTTGATATCATCAAAGGTCACCTTTAATAGGGTGGACTATAAAGGTGATTATTGGGTACATCATGAATCGTGTGAGGAATATGAGTGACCTAGATGTAATTTAACCCTCCTATATAATAGGGGTGATATCCATAGGCCTCTTGATTGAGTAGGACTATGAAATGCATGACCATGCTCAAATAGTGATTTGTTTCATATAGTCTACTCATTGATCAAGAAAACTTTAGATTAAATTATGAAGAGTATGACACATTCCATGACTCGAGTTTAATCTATGATGTCAAGGTTAAAAGGATTAAATTATAGTGAAACATTGATCACGAAAAGGTTACATCGAATCATCGATCTTATTATTACTTGGGTAGTAGTGATGCATTACTAGATGCCGCTCACTGTTTATAATTTTGTAATATGATTTTAAAATTATTGCCAACGTAATAATAACCTATAGGGTCACACACATAGAACGTTATTAAAAAGGGAATTAATTTAAATTCTAAGGATTTAAATATATCAATATGATTGATAGTATTTAAATCACGAATTTAAATTAAAAGGATGATTTGTGTGTATATATATATATATGTGTGTGTGTGTGTGTGTGTGTGTGTGTGTATTAATTAAGTAAGACTTAATTAAGATATATAATATATATATATATATATATTCGGATTTTATTTTAATTAGATTAGGGTTTTGATTAATTCTGATTTACTGTTATATATATGATATATCAGCGTTTTAGGGAAGTTAATTATAACCTAAAAACCCTAGCCGCTCTTAGAGAAAGACTAGAGAGAAATTTTGAAAATCCTAATCCTTGGTGGCTAGTACCGCAGTTCTCTACACTGCAGATCGTGCGACGATTTGCGGGGCGTTCGTGTGGATACCGTAGATGCGCGGTTTTGTTATATTGCGTAAGGGATTCTAAGCCGTTGCACAACTCTTTTATAATCGGTATAATATCTAAACCACTGAATTTTTTTCTGTTTCACATGGATCCTGTTTTTGGGTTTCAGAAATTGCTTTGATTATTTTATATTTTCGCTGTGTTTTTGTGCCGAAAACCCAACACATACAACTGTTATAATTTAATTGTTAACAATATCATTATACTGATTGTTTTCATTGTAAGATGCATGTAAAAATGTGGTTTATGTTCTGGTTACTAAGATTATGTAGTTTGGTTACTATCTAATATTGATTTGGTTACATTACAATGTTTATTCAGTTGTCAGATAATGGAAATAATTCCAGTTGTACTTTATTTCAACGGAACGTGGACTGACAGTAACCAATACAATAAATTTGAAGTTACCGGCCTACTAGTTTCTTCAACTAGTTCGTTCAGAGAAATGCAAAACTTGATATGCTGCATTACGGCTAGACATAAACACAACAATATTGTCAATCAAATTTCATATTAGAAGCGACATTCCACCGATCAGTATATCAGATGAAGCAACCTTTAGATTCTTTATGGAAGTCAGTAGAAAATCTGATGAGCAAGGCAAGTTCCCACTGATTATAGATAATGAACACAGAAGGGGACGCACAACAATCTTGCAGAACTTGATAAATGTGGAAGAAACTATAATTCACGATGTAACGCCAATCAGATCAACACAATAGAATTCAGCACTAGTTCCACTAGCAACACAAGATTGCCAAATTGGAACGCAATATGTTGATCAGCTTGCCATGGAAGTTATTGAACAACAACAAGATAGACAACATGACAAATCATACACAGAAGAACGATTTGATGATGTAATAACAGATCCGAATGATCGTGAAGTAAAATTACATCAAACTTACAAAGACAAAAAAATCTTATCACAAGCAATGAGGCTGCATTCAATCAGGAAAAACAGACAACACAAAGTTGAGCGAATAGGTTGTAGAGACTTTGTGCTAGTGTGCATAGATAAAGAAAATTGTAGATGGAAGATGAGAGCATCAAGGTTTCGAAAAGCTAATATGTTCAAGGTGAGAGAATTTAATGACATCTACACGTGTTCAATCAACGTATTGCTAGGAGACCACAGACAGGCAAATAGTGAGTTGGTTAGTGAATGCATAATGCATAAATTAACAAATCTGAAGAAAATATACACACCAACAGATATTGTGGAGGACATGATGACAGAATATAATGTGTCTATTTCTTACCAAAAAGCATGGAGATCAAAGGAGAAAGCGTTGGAAAAGGTGAGAGAAAATCCACACGAATACTCACTGATCCCATCATGGTTGCACGTGTTGAAGAAAACAAATCCAGGTAACACTTTAAAACAGTTTATTAGTTTTTCATATTTAGTTGGTTACCCAAATCAACTGACTTGGTTATCTTATTATGCATGTTTAGTTACTAACTGTACCGTACAATGAAATTATGTTAAATTAATTTTTTGTGTATGATAAATATCTACACAAAAGAATACAGATTAATGACATTCTAGACACCATATGCACCGTATTGGAAACATTAATATGGTAATTAGTTGGATACCATTAACCATATAAATGGTTACCATCTACTACAAGTTTGGATACTGTATGCTACTTGTAATTATAATGATATTCTTTGAAATTTCATATCGGGTTAAAATCACGCGTACATTGTTGGAAACAGATGGTCATTTCAAGTATTTATTCTTTGCCATTGGAGCATCCATTCAAGCATGACACCATTGCTTTCTAATCATTGTAATCGATGGCATGTTCATACAATCAACTTACGGGGGGACACTCTTGATAGCAAGCACACATGATTCAAACAGAAACATTGTTCCGATTGCTTTTGCAATGGTTGACAACGAAAATGAATTATCTTGGAGATGGTTTTTCGTAAATTTGAGAATTGTTTGTGGAGTTATGGAAAGCCAATGCATTGTTTCAGATAGACATGAATCTATTATACAGGGACTGAATTTTGTATTTTCGGATGTCATGCATGGTTCGTGTATATACCATGTATTGAAAAATATAAAAAAACATATTCAGAAAAAGAGGAAAAGAACTCAAACAGGCATACAACGGGGATTGTAGAGCTTACACTATTGAACAATTCAACAAACACATGGCTGAACTTGATGCGATTGATCCTCAAATAAGGACATATTTGGAGGAAGATGTTAAGTTGGAGAAGTGCACAAGGCTCCATGGGACTGTAAGCAGGTAATCGACAATAACTTCAAACACCGTCGAATCTATTAACAATGCAATCAAGTTGATCATGGATCTTCCAGTTGCATCAATGATTGAATGCCTACGTTATATGGTTCAAAGATGGTATTTCACAAACAAACAAGCAGCCATATCAACATTTACTACACTTTCCACAACAGCTGAGGGGAGGTTGCAATCTAATATCATTAAATCAAAGAAACTTAAGGTAACTAATACAAATTTGAAATTATTACATCATAAGATGCATTTGCATTTTATGGAAACCTATTTGTTCACTATTTGTTACCTGTATATGCTGACAATGTTACCAACATTACATATAACTGCCATTATTTCGATGTAAAAAAACTAAATATTTATGGATACTAACGACACACTTAATTTGTGTTGTAGGTTGAGACATCAAACTTAGTGATTTTCACTATTTACGATGTCGCTAAAAAATATATTGTGGACATCGAACAAAGGATATACACATGAGGTAAATTTTAGTACCATGAGATGCCTTGTCTGCACGTTGCTGCTGTTATCAGCAAGCGAAATTTGAGCTGTTATGACTTTTGCTCAAAAAATTACTCTAAAACAACTTTGGTAGACACATATTCAGCTTCCATACTGCCGTTAGATGACAAAGAGAACTGGGATGTACCAAAAGAAGTAAGAAACATATGTATAAAATCACCGAACACAAGAAGACTAGCGGGACGACCAAAGATAGGGAGGTACAAGTACAGATCTGAAAACAAAATTCAAAACAAATGCAGCAGGTGCCAAGAAAAAGGACACAACAGGAAAACATGCAATAATCCACCGATTTTAAGACCAAAAAAGGTCTGATATAGTACATAAACAAAAAGAGTGTAAATACAGGAATATATAGTTGTTTACTGTGAGTAACCATTAACCACATGGTTGGTAACATTTTTGATGGTGTACAGTAACCAAAATTGTTATTGATTAATATTTTGATTTCTGATTCTATCATGAGTCGTCAATATAAAGCAAACATATACATTGAACAATTGGTAACTATTCTGAAACATTTTTATGTAAATTTTATTACCCATCTAAAATAAAATGGTTACCTCTATATTCATATTTAGTTACCAAATGGACCATTTCCAAATAACTTTTATAACTATGTAATTTAAAAGTATCCATCAACTAGATAAATGGGAACCCTCACATGTATATTTAGCACTTGATAATTGTTCTAATATAAGTTTTAAATTATTTGGTTACTAACAAAAACTAAAATGGTTACCCTTATATTCAGGTTTAGATACCAACTTCACCTCTCAAACTATTTTTATTTTAATATGAGATTATAAGTGACCATCATATATATAAATGGGAACTCTTAATTGGAGTACCTTATTCCATCATGATGACAGGGTATAAATAAAACATATACATTTAATACTTTATAACATTCCTGATACAAACTTATAATTATTTGGTTACTAACAAAAACAAAAATGGTTACCATATATGTAGGTTTGGATACCAACCTAACATTTCAACTGAAATAGCTGATGGATACTGTTCTAAACCAATTTTATGTAAGTTTGGTTACTCACAAAAAATAAAACGGTTACCTCTATATTCAGAACATGTTTTAATGGTAACCAAAATAGAAACATCATGTAATGAAACTCAGTTTAGGCAATCTATGTATACTAAACAATTATATATTAACCAGGATAAAAAAACAAAATTAACCAAAATCCCACATTGATGGCACAATAATAGTAGCCAAAACCATAAGATAACTGTGACGCCCCCAAAACAGGTATACATCACCCATCTTGGGTCGCCAAATACATGGTACAAAATTCAAATATAACTTAATTATACAACAGTCGTGTAAAATACGACAAAACATAATTTAAGAGTTTTAATAAGAATATTGTCATCTAGACAATATCCTTACTCAATGGAGTCCTCATTACATTTAATGTCACACTATTTAACAGAATAGTGAGGACTACTAATGCTATCATCTGGACCATCACTCCGTTCCCCGACTAGTCCCGGCTACATTCTCATTTCCTGAAGAGAACAGTGAAAGAAAGGGTGAGCTCAACTAGCCCAGTAAGAAATATTATGACTAAGATAATGCAGAATAATTTATCGTTAGCCTTCAACATTGTTCAACTGATAAAATATAACAAACATCAAGTTTAACTGCAGCGGAACAAATAATCCATTAGAAGAGTCAAGTAGAGAATAAAATCTACTATCTTCTATGATTTAAAAGGTTTTTCATCACTTTTATCGTTGAGACTCAGCTTAATAAATAAACCACATCATCCCTGCACTACGGCCAAGGATATTCATTAGTATCACGACCACAAATTATCCATGCACCGGGCCAAGGATATTCGTATATTCATCAATGGTCATGATCATGCCAACAACTGTCCATCAATGCACTATGGCCAATGAGGATTTTTACCATATCATTTGTAACATTATGGTCATGATTATACCGAATAATCCATGGTCATAATCATACCAAGTCCATCTATGCACTACAGGCCACATATGACTTTCAACATAATATAAGCATGAGGATGATGACAATTTAATAAAACAAGTTCAAGAATAAATTTTAAATATTTATAAGTTAATTTATCTTGAACTCAATAACATCCAAATTGTCAACATGATACTGCTTTATAGAGTAAAATTCAAGAATGCTCAGAAGAATATTTCCATGAAAAGATACTGGATGAAGCGCAAATATCAAGGATATTCCACTAATTTCATGGAGTATAAAAGCCAAAACTTTAACCAACTTAGTATAATAGAATATATGAAACTACAAATGGATTTTTACTGCCATGCGGTAATGCACGTAGACAGATTATTCCAACAGAATAATAAAGAATGGAACTAGGTCATGCGTAATCCGCACAGATAGGATGTTCCAACAAAATAATAAAGAATAGAACCAGGTCATGCGTAATCCGCATGCATGGAGAATGCATATTATGATTTGATGTTTTAATGCATGTGTTCATGATTATTTGTAAGGTCCTTTAAAGAATATATGTACAAGGACTTAGTGATAGATCAAAATTGTTAGGTTGATCTAAGCTTTCAACGGTATCATTCTCGTTCTAGAATGTATAGATAGAAAGATCAAAACCGTTAGGTTGATCTTGAGATGTAATAGATTAGTCTTCAAGAAATCAGAAGTGCATCAATCTGATCAACATTGCGTAAGTCAAGGCGTAAAACGAGAGCCCCAAGATCGTAGTGTGCCTCGCTTTGAAAGGGGACTCTTCAAAATCGTAGAGTGGTCCCAACGCTCACCAAGCTAACTCCACGATCGTAGTGTGTCAAGGAAACGTGAAGTTTATAAGTCAACGATCGTAGTGTGCTCTCGGAACGTAGAGTCAACAACACGAGCAAGAGAAGATCGTAGTGCATGAAAGTTTAAGAGAAATCGTAGTGTTCTCGATCGATAGCATCGTAGTATGCAAGTCAAAGCCACTACGATCTTAACTGTGAGAACATCACGATCCAATCGTAGAGCATCATCTCGCCCCATGTCGTAAAAACGTCAAGCCTCATGAGTTGTTAATTCAACATACGAGGAATGGATCCCAGATGTCGCAAGGTTTCATCGGCCCCGTAATATATGAAATATCCTTAGTATGCAACAAAGAAGCGATTGAAGAAGCTAAGGATAGTACTATGGATAAGAGGGACAAAACACCTTTTCGTGTGGTAGGTGAGAAAGCAACCGCAAGTTGTCAAGTGAGCCGTAATGCGTAATTCAGAGATGTGCGTAAATGTTCCATCGCAAAGACGTAAAGTTCAAGCATTTAATGCCACAATGGATGGATCCAACGGATAGTTTTCAACATCATATATACAGATCGCATGATGAGAGAGAGAAAAAACAAGCAAGCAATCAAACATTCAACGTGAAGAATTTCTAAGGCTCAACTCTACGATCCGAGATATTGAAAAGCTTGCTCACCTACTCGCTTTAACGAACCAAAGGCTTACACAAAAAACCGAGTAAAGAACCTTCGTAACGCAACAACAACAACCATCAATCAATCAAGAAGAGTACCAAGTCTCTGGCTGGACTTGAAGAGTTCAGAGTGAATCAGAAGAAAGCCAAGTCTCCGCCGGACTTCAAGAGTTCAAGAGTGAACTAGAGAAGTTCCTAGATCGCCGGGTCTAGAAGGAATCTGTGTGATTCGTAAGATTGTAAAAGACATCCTTAGTGGATATCCTACTGCTGAGTAGAAGAGTGGACTAGAGCTTTGAGTGCTCAACCACTTAAAAACAATCGTGTCATCTATATCTCGCTATAAATCGCTATATCTCGCTCGCTATATCTCGCTATAATCGCTTTACTCGCCATAACTCCATTGTTTGGTTAAGAAGATTAAAACAAATACTAATTCCGCTAAGTTTTAATCACTATCTAAGAACAAGTTTAAAATAGAAAAGATTTTCAAATATCTATTCAACCCCCTTCTAGATAACTTCAGCCTACTAAGAACTAACAATTGGTATCAAAATGGGTTCTATTTTATACTTACACGCTTTAGTAGATCCAAATGGCACTGCATCAAGCTTAATCCAGACCTGGGAGGCAAAGAAGCCACCAATGTGCAACAAGGATAAATTTGCTAATCGGAAAGTTAGAATGCAAGCTTATATGGACTCAATAGATGAAGATCTATTTGAGACCGTTTTAATGGGCCCTATATACCAACAAAGCTTGCACCAACCATCGACGAGCCAAACAAAGTACAAATCAAAGTGAAAGAAGAATGGATGACATACGTAGAAGAAAGTCGTCAACTTGACAAAAAGGCTAAGAACATCCTGCTCCAACTTCGAGGACGATCTGTTTGACAATGTTGTAAATCGCAAAACAAACCAAGGAAGTCTGGGAAGCATCGCCGATCATGCACGAAGGAATCAAGAAGAAGTTAGAGAAGAAAAAAGTCTCTTCTAACACAAAGAAGACGAGATGTTTGCTCATGTGCAAGACGAAAATGTAACTGCCACTTATGAAAGATTCAACATTCTGCTCAACTCTCTACGAGCATATGGAAAGATCTATCCTAACAAAGATCTGACCATAAAGTTCATGAGAGCCCTACCGAGCAAGTGGGATGCCAAGACCACTGCAATAAGAGAGTCAAAGAATCTTAACGAGATGACAGTTCAACAACTATATGGCAATCTCCTGACATACGAGCCGGAGTCGACCTAACGGTCAAACCCTTTCGTAAGGAAAAGAAGGAAGGAAAAGGGTGTTGCTCTCAAAGCAACTGAAAGTGTATCAAAAGTCATCATTGAGATTGAATCTGACGATGATGAAGACGATGATGACGATCTTGCCATGATGGTAAGAAAACTAAGAAGGTTCATGCGCACAAGGCAAAGCCTAAGCAAAGCAAAAAGAAGGTCAACAACTACAATAGCCAGGAGCAAATAAATGATCTATGCTACAACTGCAAGAAGCCTGGGCATTTCATTGCCAACTGCAACAAACCCCTAAGAGAAGAACTAAACAAGAACAAACATGGAAAGAAGGAATACAAAGGAAACAAGAGGCCTCATAAAAGAGACAAAGGCCTGGTAGCTGGAGGATCATGGAGTGATTCAGATAATGATTCAAATGCTGACTCTGGAGATGAAGAAGAACCACAAATGGCCAATCTGGCTTAATGGCCAAACATGCAAAGGACAAACAAAGCCTCAACATTCACAATGTAAATCTCGATGAGGTATTTGATTTCAACTCACCGATGTAGATATGAATGACTTAAGAACCAGATCAGGTGGCATAACCAATGATCTACATCAATACATGAAGTGGTTCAGAGTGTTGTTCAAGGATCATTCACTTCTTCAAGAGAGAAGAAGAAAGTTCAAGAAGAGCTTGAAACAAACCCTTCTAAGTAATCGATCTTCTCTCCAAGCTTGAAGTCGAGAATGAAACTTTAAAGCATAAACACACATCATGCACAAAGAGAGTCTAAGCTAACCTCTAAAATTGAGGATCTAGAGAAGACTATCTCTCGCATGGAATAAATCCTCATCATCCATGGACCCGCCTCGCTTCTAGTCGAGAAGCACATTCGATGTAATGTGCTTAGCTTTGGGGAATCCATCTCAGAGCTAAGTGTGGAAAAGATAATGGAAACTAGCTCGTAATGTCTCAGCTTTAGTAGAGGCATTGCTTTTGTTAAATCCTCACAGCTTGGAAGAACCAACCAACCTTGTTCTATCGATTCTAGTTATACTCAGAGAAGTAAAGGATCACATCGCCGGTCCTGGTTTCATAAAGGAGAAGAGAACTCCCAACCTCTACCTACTAACCTCAAGAATCGTAGAGTCAAGCAAAACTAACTCTCATTTAATCCACCGGGAAGGTACAAGAGAGGTAAGGCTCACTCATCACTATTTATGAAACCTAAGGACACGTGGAAGAAAGAGAATCAGTTCAATGTAAGGCTAACTAAGGAACCACACAAGTCCAAGTGGAGGATGAATCACACACACATGTGCATGCATCATAATAGATGTGTCATATGTGATAAGTATGGTCATAAAGCTACAAAGTGTTATTATAACTCCATGCATGTGAGACCCAAGACTAGACAAGTTTTGGGTTCCCAAAGGCACTAATACGTATGACCCATGCAAATATGGGTACCAAAATGAAGGTTAAAATGTTTTGACAGAAAAGAGCTCCACGACCTCAACATGGTATCTAGACAAAGGATGCTCAAGGCATATGACAGGAACAAAGCTCGCTATCTAACTATGTAGAAAAGGAGGGTCCCTCACCATCTTTGGAGATAATGGCTCGGCAAGACAAAAGGATATGGCTCACGGGCAATGGTGCAATATCTTTCAAAGAAAGTAGCCTATGTGGAAGGACTTCAACACAACCTTCTAAGCATCACCAACTCTCGCGACAAGGGTCATCAAGTAACATTTTCAACAATCAATGTCAAGTCGTAGATCCAAGACATCCGCCATAAAGCTAACCTAACAAGAGAAGGAAATGTTTATACTATAGACCTTGGTCAACTAAGCTCGATGAAACAATATGTTTTCTCGCAAAAGCATCCGAGGAAATGAGTGGCTATGGCATAGTAAGAAGATCCCACTTAAACTTCAAAAGCATGTCCAACCGGCATCAAAGGATCTCAGAATGGTCTACCCAAGTTCAACTTTGTGAAGGAAAGACCATGCAATGCCCGCCACTGAAAGCAAACCGTAAGCTCATTCAAGAGCAAGACCGCTAACTCCATCGACAAACCCCCCGCAGCTTGCTCCACATGGATCTCTTTGGGCCAATCCCAACAACCGCCTTGAGGAAAAGATACTTCTAGTCAGTAGTCGATCATCACACCGCATTCACATGGGTATTCTTCCTAACTTCAAAGGATGAGACAAGTCTCAATTAATCAAGATGTTCAGATCGGTGATGAACTAAAAAAGAGAGAGAAAATCAAGGCCATAAGGAGTGATCATGGCAGAGAATTTGATTTTCGTAAATGGATCGCTTCGCATGCATAATGGCATCACCATAACTTCTCACCACATTTAACTCCTCAACAAAATGGAGTTGCTAAAAGAAAGAATGTAACCTCGATAGAGGTCGGAAGGACTCTACTAGCAGCAATTTCATCTCGCCTCAATACTTCAAGCGTAAGTCGCCAACACCGCATGCTACACACGTAACAGATCATTAATTCACTCTACGATCAAGAAGACACCCTACTTAATCGTGGAAAGGAAGAAAGCCAAGTGTCGCCTATTTCCATGTCTTTGGTCGTGCATGCTATATTCTCAACAACGAAAAAGCAAGATTCGACAAAATTCCCCCAAGTCGATGAAGGGATCTTTTTCGATATGCCATGACAAGCAAAGCTTACAGAGTGTTCAACAAGAAGACACCGAGTGTCAAGTCTCAATACATATCATCTTTGATGAAACCGACTTAGACAAAATAAAGGCCTCAAGACACTACGACCGAGCAAGGCAAGTATACACTACAAATGAAGTCGTCGAGCTAAACACTACGATCGAAAAGCCGAGATAAAGGAAATCAGAGAGCGTGATAATGAGATCGTAGAGAGGTCCATTCAAGACAATGAGCCTCCACCCAAGAAGAAGAGATAGACTTGAAGACTTAAGACAGAAGGCATCGTAATGTATGTCCCAACCGGAACAGAGATGGGCAAGAGATCACACTCGTGGATCTAATCATTGGAGATCCGAGTGCAAGAGTCAAAACAAGAGTCGCTACTCGTAATGAATGCTTCTACCTAAGCTTCCTATCACAGACAGAGCCAAAGAAGATAGAAGATGCTATGGAAGACTCAGTTGGATAGGGTTTATGCAGAAGAACTCAACCAATTTGAACGAAGCAAAGTGTGGAGATTGGTACCAAGACCAAAGAGTCATCCCGCACATAGGAACCAAGTGGGTCTTCAAGAACAAAATGGATGAAGATGGGGTCATTACAAGAAACAAGGCAAGATTAGTGGCAAAGGGCTATTCTCAAGAAGAAGGCATTGACTATGATGAGACATTTGCACCTGTTGCCAGACTAGAAGCTATCAGAATCTTTCTTGCCTTTGCTGCTCACATGAAATTCAAAGTCTTTCAGATGGATGTCAAGAGTGCATTCCTAAATGGAGAGCTTCAAGAAGAAGTCTACGTAGAACAACCTCCAGGTTTCATCAATCCATCTCTTTCCAATTATGTCTATAGATTAGATAAAGCTTTATATGGTCTTAAACAAGCACCTAGAGCATGGTATGAAACACTGACTTACTTCTTAATAGAAAATGGGTTCACTAGAGGTAGAGTAGATACCACATTGTTTCTTAGAAAGCATAAGGACAAAGTCTTATTAGTTCAAATATATGTTGATGATATCATTTTTGGTTCTCATCGATTTAAAAGTTATGTAAGAGATTCTCTAAGCTAATGCAGAGAGCAAGTTTGAAATGAGCATGATGGGTGAGTCAATTTCTTCCTCGATCGCAAGTGAAGCAGATCGATGAAGGAATATTCATCAACCAAGCCAAATACATCAAAGACTTATTAAAGAAGTATGGCATGGAATCACCTCTCCCATGAAAAAAAACTCCAATTGCTCTCCCGCAACCAAGCTTCGACAAGGATGAGAATGGTAAACGTGTTGATATAACTCAATACGAGAGGTATGATAGTTCTCTTTATACCTAATCGCCAAGAGACTGAGATATAATGTTTGCAACATGCATATGTGCTAGATTTCGTGCTAACCCTAAAGAGTCACATTTGTCTCGTCAGAAAGAGGATCTTAGTGTATCTTAAGGGTACACCCTACTTGGGGTTGTGGTATCCCAAGGAACTCTTTTGAACTAATAGATACACAGATGTCGACTTTGCAGGATGCAAAATAGATAGAAAGAGTACCAAAGTGGCACTTGTCAATTACTAGGAACAAACTTGTGTCTTGGTTCAAAGAAAAGCAAAACTCGTTGTCCACTTCAACCGCAGGTTTAAACACATTCACGGAAGTCGCCAGTTTCAGATCCTTTGATGAGAAATCAACTAGTCGACTATGGGTTTGATTTCAAGTCTATACCTATACACCGTGATAATACAAGTGCCATATAGCAATAACTCATAATCCTCAAGTATGCATTCTAGAACCAAGCATATAGAGATAAGGTATCACTTCATTAGGGATCATGCAAAATGGAACTATTTCTTTACAATATATCCCTACCGAAAATCAACTTGTCGATGTTTTTACTAAACCATTAGATGAATCCAGATTTAACAAGTTAATAAGTGAGCTAGGCATGCTAAATCTTCAACCTTGAATCTATGCTCTAGATTGTGCTAACCATGATATATATAAAGGTCGACTCAAAATCGTGAGACATGATAAAGGAAAGATCACGATCGTAGAGTCGAACAACCAACTACCTCAACGATCGCAAAGAAAGACTCAACTTTCATAAGTGCGCACTCGACGATGACCAAAAGCCCTTTCAACAAGCAAAGTGAACTCGTGGATGACAAGCTTTATAACAAAGCAATCTCTCCAAGAGGTGCCTCGTGGACAAACCTAACCCTTGAAACACACCAAGAGACTCGACGATCGAGACAGACTGATAGAGGATAGATGATCGATCGACGATCGCGAATGACGATCGACGATCGACGATCGCAGATGACTGACTCTATACTTAATGCCGATCGACTCAACAACCACGGACAGACTCGACGATCGAGAGATGACTCTACGAATGGAGAACCGACTCAACAATCGAAGACTATCTCTACGATCGTAGTCATCCCGAGGACATCTCAAAGATCAAGACTCAAAGGGCAAATCAAGACATTCCTAAATAGTCAAAATCGAGAGCCAAGCAAAATGCAACACCGTCCCACTAAGTCAAAAAGAGAGAGGAAGCTACAAGTACAAAATTGAACCGTGATTTTGAAATCAAGTTCAAAAGATTATCTCTCATTCTCTCTCTCTCTCAAAGCAAAACCCTAACTCGCATAAAAGCTCAAGAAGAGATCTCTTCTCAACTAAAGAATCAATGGTCGCTTCTAATGTGATTTTTGCCATGACACTGCTTTTGATTTAATTCAAAACCGCTTCCACCAAAGTTTCACAAGATCTTAGCCTTACTAAAGAAGGCAGGTGTCTCAAGAGGCGCCAAGACCGATACACTCATCTATCCTAAATTGGTGAAGGAGTTCTACAAAAATGGAGTGTAAAAACAACACCATCACCACACGAAGTTAGAGGAGTTGAAATAAAGCTAGGGAAGAAGACGCTAATCTGGCCCTAGGTTTCAAGAATGTGGGGCATCCATTTCTAAATAGCATAAGATTTCAAGAGGGATCAAGAAGATGCATCACAAGAAGAACCCTCTCGTGAAAGGCTACAAAAAAGAAGGAGTTCCCTCAGAGGTATGAATTTTTGGTCGACATTATTGGGAAATGCATCTCGCCGCAAGAGCTCAAAGTCATGACTCAAAGAATGAGGCTCACTTAAGCTCATGACAACTATAGTATATGGAACTCAACTCAACTATGGGGTCAGATTGCTCGAATGGATCGGCAAGTGGATCGAAGCTCAAGAAATCAAAGAGCACCCCAAAGATGTCAGATGGGAGGTTCATTAGCATCATTCTCGCAACTGCATTGGGTGACAAAATTGGGGATAATGAAGGAGAAGCCATCAACCCAAACAAGAAGAATGACACAAAGCAGCTTGTTCAAAAATCGGGAAAGGAACCTCGCCGAAGTTCGCTCGAATGATGATGACAGAGTCAAGTGGGAGATCCGAGGAACAAAAGAAAGAAAGCTTTCAAGGAGGAATGTCTGCTGTCGAGAAGTTGAAGAAGAAGGAGAAGCATAAAGGAGAACCCTCTACCCTTGCCAAAAAAAAAGCAAGGGCAAAAGGAAGTCGAGAGCAAGACAAGTGAAGAGCCTCAAGGATCAACAACTAACATTCCCGCAGAGTCCTCTCACACATGTAGACTCTAAGGAGGCTAAGGAAGATGCAACAACAAGAAGAAGAAGTCAAGAAGATCAAGCCACCATTTCACAAATCATAAAGAAGAACAAGATCGGTCATAAGTCCAAAAGACCAACAAGTGTCTTCGATCGTAGAGACTCGCTGTTCTCTCAAAATAAAGCCAAGTGTGGTAGAAATGGAGGAAGCCGCTTCAAGGAAAGTATCGATCAACGAGGCAAAACAAAGACTCAAGAGAGTCCGTAAGTGGTGACTAAAACCAAAGAAAGCAAAGAGAAGGTATTGGTCAAGAAGTATATTCTTGAGAATGAGAAAGTACTGAAGAAGGAAGCCAAGAGCATGGTTGCAAAAGTAGAACTGCCCCAAGCAACCAAAGAGGAAAATGCTCCAGCTGAGGGGGAGAACTCTAAAATTCTCATGATTGAGTATACACCACCGAGGGGAGAAGCCTACTGATGAAGAAGAGGTTCTAGCTGAAAGGGACTTTCTGAACATAGAAGAAGATGTACCAAATTTGAGGGGAGTTTCTAAACCTCCAAGAAGATGATCATATTGAGGGGAGCCTCACAATATCCCAATAGTCAAGAAGAGGTCCTTGTTCAAGATGAAGATGAACCAATGCCAAACATTCCAGAGGCCATTGAGATAATGGAATCCTCAAATGGAGATATAGAAGAAGAGGAAGAAGATGATGATGACCTACAAATCATTTATGAGGGCAAGGATGGATATATAAGCTATCTTTACAATCGATATTCTCTTATTTCTACCCATGATGGCATACCATCGAGCTCAAATTTCAAATCATGGGACCACATGTTCGAGCTTCAAAGAATATCCAAGAATCACAGTTCGCTCACGAATTTGTGGGAAGTCATCTTCGCCAAAAAAGTCGACATGCAGACCATTCTCATCAAATGCCAAACCCGAGGTATTGACTATCCCTACAAGCTTTAGAGTTAATCACCCGCCATCATCTTCGCTTAGCCAATTCTATGAATTTCCTAAATGGTCGGAAGTGATTCTTAACCCATTAAATCGATTTCATTGCAGTAATCCCAAAATTTCAGAATCAAGAACCGTAAGAAATCAACCTTACCTCGCCCTCAAATAACCAACTCTACGATTCCGCACTCAAGCCAAATCGTAGAGTCAAACATTGAAATCGTAGAGTCACCAATCCCAAATGTCCAAACCCAAGCTCCTCCAACTGATATACCATCCTCCTCATCGCACGACTATTTTAGTCTTGATCTTGCTTTGTACAACTTGCAAGCTCAATCTCCACCAAGAACCCCTCAAATGGACAATCCTCAATCAACTGATACTTTCCCCAGCCTGCCCACCAAGGATGATCTGAAAGAAACTTCTGAGAAAATGATCAAGTCCATCGAAGCAAGCCTGGAATCTCACTCTGACCTTCTGAACATCCGACTGAATCAAATGATACAAGCTGCAAACAAATTCCCTAGTACAATGAATACTGAGCTCACTACGAAGCTAAGGGAAATTATCAAAGAAATTCTGAAGAGTATATCAGACAGAGATGAGATCCATTTCCAGGTTGCTGCCAAACAAAGAGAGGCTATGCTTGAGATACAGAAAAACCAAGATCGTCAACATCAAATTATGCTGGACAATATTCTCAACCTGAAAGCTTCTGTTTATGACTTCCAGAAATCTTATGCCAATCAGGAGAAGCATAATGATATACGATTCTTACAGCCCTCCAAAAAAAAAAGAAGCTAGAGCTAAAAAAAATGATCAAGGAGAATAGGAGGACATTGCTTCAAACTCAAAGCCAACTCAACGAGCTTGTCCAAGGAGTAAATAGGTTGTCTGCCGATATTCGAACCCTTGATGCTGACATAAAGGGGGAGAATAAGAAAGGGAAAGGAGTTCAAGGAAGCCAAGGCAGAGGCAGAGGAGGTCATGCAATTCAAGAAAGGGAAGCCCTCCCGCAAGACCATCACATCATCGACTCAACGATCCGTCACAGCAGTAATTGATCGCCTATTCCTCCGAAGTCATCAGAGCCAACTCCTAGCTCGCAAGACGCGACTATCAGACGATCCGAATGCCAATCTGAGATCCCGTGATTCATGCTAAAACATGAAGAGAATCCAGTTCTAAGTCTAAGTGAGCTGGAAGAGTTAGCAAGAAATGAGGAAGCTCAAAGGAAGAGAAGGGCTGAGGAGTATGCAAATCCACCTCCACACAAGAGACCAAGAAAACAGAGATAAGTTAAGAGTTTAATGTTTTATTGATGTAATGCTATATTGTAATATCTTCTGATCATCAATAAATTCATACTTATTCTCTAGAAATTTCAAACGCGCCACCAAATACTAAGTCGTGTTTAAATTCCTGCAAATGCATCTAGTCACTAATAATCATGACAACAAATCTCCTTGGTTATGTCAACATCAAATAGGGGGAGATTGTTGAGAGAATGCATATTATGATTTGATGTTTTAATGCATGTGTTCATGATTATTTGTAAGGTCCTTTAAAGAATATATGTACAAGGACTTAGTGATAGATCAAAATTGTTAGGTTGATCTAAGCTTTCAAACGTATCATTCGTTTCTAGAATGTATAGAGATAGAAAGATCAAAACCGTTAGGTTGATCTTGAGATGTAATAGATTAGTCTTCAAGAAATCGAGTGCATCAACTGATCAACATTGCGTAAGTCAAGGCGTAAAACGAGAGCCTCAAGATCGAGTGTGCCCGCTTTGAAAGGGGACTCTTCAAAATCGTAGAGTGGTCCCAACGCTCACCAAGCTAACTCCACGATCGTAGTGTGTCAAGGAAACGTGAAGTTTATAAGTCAACGATCGAAGTGTGCTCTCGGAACGTAGAGTCAACAACACGCAGCAAGAGAAGATCGAGTGCATGAAAGTTTAAGAGAAATCGTAGTGTTCTCGATCGATAGCATCGTAGTATGCAAGTCAAAGCCACTACGATCTTAACCGTAGAACATCACGATCCAATCGTAGAGCATCATCTGCCCTATGTCGAAAAACGCTCAAGCCTCATGAGTTGTTAATTCAACATACGAGGAATGGATCCCGAGATGTCGCAAAGGCTCATCATCGGCCCTGAATATATGAAATATCCTTAGTATGCAACAAAGAAGCGTATTGAAGAAGCTAAGGATAGTACTATGGATAAGAGGGACAAAACACCTTTTCGTGGTAGGTGAGAAAGAAAAACGCAGTGTCAAGGAGCCGTAATGCGTAATTCAGAGATGTGCGTAAATGTCTCCATCGCAAAGACGTAAAGTTCGTAAGCATTTAATGCCACAAATGGATGGATCCAACAGATAGTTTTCAACATCACATATATATGCATCGTACAGATGAGAGAGAAAAACTAAGCAAGCAATCAAACATTCAACGTGAAGAATTTCTAAGGCTCAACTCTACGATCCGAGATATTGAAAAGCTTGCTTTTCACTACTCGCTTAACGAACCAAAGGCTTACACAAGAAAATCGAGTAAAGAACCTTCGTAACGCAACAACAACAACCATCAATCAATCAAGAAGAGTACCAAGTCTGCTGGACTTGAAGAGTTCAGAGTGAATCAGAAGAAAGCCAAGTCTCATTGGACTTCAAGAGTTCAAGAGTGAACTAGAGAAGTTCCTAGATCGCCGGGTCTAGAAGGAATGTGTGATTCGTAAGATTGTAAAAGACATCCTTAGTGGATATCCTACTCGTTGAGTAGTAAGAGTGGACTAGAGCTTTGAGTGCTCAACCACTTAAAAACAACATGTCATCTATATCTCGCTATATAACTCGCTATATCTCGCATATAACCGCTTGGTTAACTCGATTAAAACAAATACTAATTCATAATTAATCCATTAAGAACAAGTTTGGTTAAGAAGATTAAAACAAATACTAATTCCGCTAAGTTTTAATCACTATCTAAGAACAAGTTTAAAATAGAAAAGATTTTCAAATATCTATTCAACCCCCTTCTAGATAAAACTTGTGCCTACTAAGAACTAACAACAATGTTGTAAAGCGCAAAAGCGACCAAGGAAGTCTGGGAAGCACTGTTGATCATGCACAAAGGAACTGAAGAAGTTAGAGAGAACAAACAGTCTCTTCTAACCAGAACAGTTTTTAATGGTAACCAAAACATAAAAAACCTATATATTCATCCCAGTTTAGGCAACCCATGTATACTCTTACATGTGTATTTAACACTTGATATATGTCATGATACAAGCTTGTAACTATCTAGTTACTACTAAAAAATAAAATGGTTACCTTTCTATGCATGTTTGGTTACCAACTGCACCTTTCAAACAATGTATCAGACACAACTTAGAAGTAACAAATACAAACCAACAAATAATGTCATATCGTTACTAGTAATATAATCAAATATGTAATCCCATTTACATAAGCTCTAATAAATATCATAGACTCACCAACCATAAAAAATAGTTATGGATATCCAATAAAAACCAAAATACGAAACACAATTCAGAAGGACAGGACAATGACAACCGAACTAATCAAAATCTGGCACAAATCTTCTTGGAAATTCTCTATCAGTCTCATATCCCTCTAACTGTTTGTTCCTAGCATGCATGTAGAGGTTTGTGCATCATTTCTTCTGATACTGCAGAATGGGGAATGGACTAGGAATTTCAGCAAACTTCTGGTGAATAATATGCTCAGCAAAACAAATCATGAACATCCCATAATTATTGTACATAGATAAAAGAAAACTAAAATCAAAACTAAAATTAACCTAGATATAATAATTAAAGAAATTTAAACAATGTAAACCTTACCCCTCAACTTATTCAGGAACCCCCTCTGCAAATTACAATTCAATCATATCATCTTCATCCTTGTTACGATACAGTTCACTACTAAAGTCAATATCAGACCTATCCCTCCAAAAACCACTCTTACGCAGTATTGTCGGTAGAATGAACATATACGGCTCACAAACATCCATAATTTTTGTCTGCATTGTTTTCCTATTTGGCTGCAGAGAATTGTAAAATGTTAAATGTCTCCGATGCACATCAAATGCCAGTAAAAACCAGTGATCTAGTGATGACATGTGAATGGGGTACAACACGTAGTCAACGTTAACCCATGGTGTGTTCACATCCATGAACAACCCATGGATGTATTCACCAACATCACCCTCCCCAGACATGATACTCTTATCTGCATTTTTACTTGTGTATTCCTCAAAATGACCAGTCATCTTTCCATGAAACCAACAGTCTGTGGTCGTTGCCCTTATCTGAACATTGTCGAAGTGTCTGGCCAATTTACGGAAATAATATAATGCAATATTGATGTGTTGAACCAAAATAAATCCATAAGATATTAACAGTTGCTGAAAAATGTAATTCTGTAATGAAGGTAACCATCACTGTTAACACTACTTACTAAACCAACTAAATAATGTAGCCATAACTAGAACAACATAATTTGGAAGAAAAAAACTCACATCGTCGTTTAACCACTGTCCAGGAGTCTTCAATTTGCAGAACCACATTTTTGAGGATATTGGGACTGCCCCAAATATAAATGCAAGTTCAATTTTGTTATTATTTCCCAGGAATTTGTCAGTCTTTCAATATAAAAGCATATTAGTATACACGCTAATATTAACAATTACCATATTAGTATACACACTACCCAAATCAGACTTGAACAAACAATAATTAACAATCTAATCAACAACTGAATTGTAAACAGTTACCTGGTAACCAACAAATAATAATATAATAACCATAATCAAATAGTAGCCAACACATAACAAAATAATAACCAAAACATAAAATAATAGTAACCAGACCATAATTTCATAGTAACCAAAACAGAAACATCATGTAATAAACCATAATTTAATCAACCTGAATGTACTAAACAAATACCTAGTAATCAAATATAATATAATAGTAACAAACACTTTACTTCGATGGAACATTAACAGAAACCAAATATAGCATAATAGTAACCATAATATACTATAGTAGTAACCAAAACCTAATATGACAGTAACCATAATATAATATGATTGTAAATCAAACAGAAACATCATGTAATCAAAACCAATTTAAGCAACCTGTGTATACCAAATAATTACATAGTAACCAAAAATATAATATGATAGTAACCAAAATCCCATTTTGAGTGCACAATAATGGTATCCAAATCATAATATAACAGTAACCAGAACACAACATAATAGTAACCAGAACATTTATTTAATATTAACAATATGTTTCTTCAGGAAAACAAATTTATTTGTTTTATAAAAAACTATACCATTGTTAACAACAAAAAACAAACATGTTCCTGTTGTTTAGTCCAACTTTAAACCATTGATCAAACAACGCCTCTTCATATTTTGATGGCATGGCCATGAATACTTTTGGGAATGCAGAAAGACCTGCAAGTATTTGACTAGCACCCACGACAGTAGACGATTAAACAATTGATCCAAATTTTGTTGTATATGGAGACCGCAAAACGACACTCTTTGCAGGTTAACAGACCGGTCTACCACCGGGTTTATGGATACTTTTCTCCAACCCATCACACTGAATTATGTCCTGAGTGGTCAAAAACATATGATCAAATGCAGACTTGCTTTCTGCCTCGCATTTATCCCCCTTTATCAATTGACAGAAAAGGTAACAGATACAATTAGATTTACAACCCAAACACATACAGTTAACTAATATATGCAATAACAAACTGACTGAACAATAGCCGACTGACTATAATGAACATATTATAATAATAACCAACACAAAATATAATAGTAACCAAATCATAATATAATAGTAACCACCACACAATATAATAGTAACCAACCCACAGTATAATAGTAACCATAACATAAATAATAGTAACCAAATCACAATATAACTGTAACCAAAACCTAAATAGCATGTAATAAAAAGACGGCATGTCATTGTAGCACTAACCTCATCAGCAACATACACAACAAGCTTTTTCCCAGTATATTGGCTTAATATATCAAAAAGATGGCATGTCATTGTTCTTGCCAATCTGTGCAAAATAAAAAACAACCAATTAATCATTAAAACAAAACACATATTACACATAACAAAACAAATAAATATGTCTAACCTTGACATTTTCTTCGTCATTGTTATTTTTTATTTCATGGGTTTCTTCTACCGTAACATCACGTTCGACCTCATTAACAGTTTCAATCTCATCCTTTTTCTCAACGACGTTCAACCCATCGTCACCATCATCATTCAAGTTCAGTTTTGAATCATCATCATCATCCTCATCAGCGTGGGGCTCTTCCATCAACTTTTGACCAACTTCAGTTTCATACTCATCCTTCTTCTCATCAACTTTCGACCCATCGACACCATCCTCATCATCATCATTATCCTTTCCTTTAAAACCATCACCATCCTCATCAGCATCATCATCTTCATCATCATCATCACCACCAGCATCATCAGAATCAAAATCATCATCAGAATCACCATCATCTTGTTTGTCATCGTTGTCCCCAACGCCTTTGATCCCGCGTAACTCCTCTCTAATAATGAACCTAAAGTCCATGCATATCTGAACGTGTAAAATCTGCATTTCATCCCTAATATCAGCCCGCAATTTTCCAATGTCTTTCTTAATTTCAGACACTTTCTTCTCCAACGGCCTAAACCGTGCATCAATTGCATCTCTAACGTCAGATATAGAAAATCCAACGTTGTCAACCTTCACATTTTTTCCACCTTCTTATCAACATCTTTCCAATTGAAAAAGTGAACGCCGCCCAAATCCAGTCGATCCTTCTCCTCAGCCGTGGGAATCAAGCTTTTTATCCTCAGCTGAAAAACAATAAGTACACTTTAATATAACATCTAACAAACATTGTACAATTAAAATAAAAAAATCAGTACATAAAGAATCATAAAATATATTCAGTAACCAAATACATATGTAAAGGTAACCAACTGTATAGATATTAGTAACCTGCATAATATATTATCAGTAACCAACTATATATATAAAGGTAACCAACTACATTGTTATTAGTAAGCTGCATAAAATATAATCAGTCCCAACTGTGTATATTAAGGTAACCAACTACATTGTTATTAGTAACATGCATATAATATAATCAGTAACTAAATGTGTATATAAAGGTAACCAACTACATTGTTAATAGTAACCTGCATAAAATATAATCAGTAACCAATTGTATAACTAAAGGTAACCAACTACATTCTTATTAGTAAACTGCATACCTGTCCAAAACCAAATACTAGATCGTTCAGCTTGTCATTTGTGGGTGGCTTCACTAGTTCCTTCCATCTAAATAATCAAACATCCAACGGATGCATGTCATTACATATACCTCGGGCTTTGAATGTCGGAATGATTTCAAACAAGAAAAATTGGAATACTTAAGCCCATTCAACTTGTATAATTTGGTATAATGCTCCTTATAGAAATTATATATCCAACCACCATTCGTTCCCTTCTTCAAACGCCCCTTCAAAGCATTGGACAAAGATCTGCTCAAATGTGACTTTCCCCCAAGGATAACTACTAACATCGCCAAAACATAAAAAATTAATCATTCCCCCATCCACATAATTATCAGAAATGGTGGATAGTATGAAATTAAACACCAACAAAATCATCGACATCTTAACAGCCTCATCAACATCAAAAACTGCCTCCCGATATACCCTCCCTCCCTATACTACTACGCGTCAC
Source organism: Panax ginseng (assembly GCA_020205605.1). Classification (NCBI taxonomy): domain Eukaryota; kingdom Viridiplantae; phylum Streptophyta; class Magnoliopsida; order Apiales; family Araliaceae; genus Panax; species Panax ginseng. The sequence goes on from CM035150.1 coordinate 10,998,842, forward strand.
AGCCTCGTCCCCAAAAAACTTTTCCACCAGCAGATTCTTCATACCTTTGTATGCAGATATGTCATCCTCACCTTGCCATCTTAAACCAGAAATCAGACAGAACTCTGGAAAACCAAACCTTATCCTTTTCTCCCTGAACAGAAACCACATTTCACCGTCGTCCATTTGGTGAACCTCCCTCACAAGAGCATGGTGAAGAATCTGGGAATACATTTGGTGTTCACCAAAATCAAGAAAATTCCCAAAATATGACGTCTTAAACTTGTCCAACTGACTTTGGTTTAGTTTCTTCATAATAATATCGGGGACTTCCATGTCACACCAATATATTATTTTTCCAGTGAAATTTCTATTGCGTTCCTGGTAATAAAGATCTCATATCTGTAAATAAACAAAATCAGATTTGAACAGTCATTGGTAACTAATAAAAACAATATTTATACCCTAAACAGTTACAGAGTAACCACCAAATAATATCATAGTAACCAAAACATAATATAATAATTACACAGTAATCAAAACAGAATATAAAAAGTAACCAACATCCCACATTGAGGGCACAATAATAGTTACCAAATCATAATATAACAGTAACCATAACATAATAAAGTAGTAACCAAATAGTTATATTATATAATCTAATGGTAACCAAAACAGAAAAAACATGTAGTCAAGCTCAGTTTAAGCAAGCCATGTGGTAACAATTACATATTAACCATAAATAACAAAATATAAAATAACCATGATCCCACATTGATGGCTCACTAATAGTAGCCAAATCATAATATAACAGTAACCATAACATAATAAAACAGTAACCAAACATTTATATAATAATACCCAAAACAGAATTTAATGGTAACCAAAACAAAAACATGTAGTCAACCCCATTTTAGGCAAGCCATGTATACTACACAATTACATAGAAACCATAACAAAATATAAAAGTAACTAAAATCCCACATTAAGAGCACAATGATAGTAGCCAAATCATACGCTAACATTAACCAATACATACTAAAGAAGTAACTGAACAGTTATATGATAGTAACCAAAACATATTTTAATGGTAATCAATACATAAACAACATGTAGACCAAACCCAGTTTAGGCAACCCATGTATACTAAACAAATACATAGTAACCAGAACAACATAAAAAAGTAACCAAAATCCCAAATTGAGGGAACAAAAATGGTAGCCAAATCATAAGCTAACAGTAACCAACACATAATAAATAAGTAACCAAACAATAATATGATACTAACAGTAACATAATTTAAATTAGCACACCTTTAGAATTTTTTGTGTGGTGATTATTTTCTGGCTATGAACTTCACCTTCAGTTTTAATTACAGGGACATCAAAATCAGACTCTAACTGCACTTCAGTAGGCTTTCTATCACCATATATCACCAACCTATTATCCTTCTTACTAGATTTGTCACCTACATTCTTCCCCTTCCTCTCCATAGCAAACTTCTTCAAATCCTTAACAGAATCACCCTCCGTGATTCTTTTCCTCTTTCCATCCTTCTTCCTTGTATCAATCATTCTATACAAAACATAAATACAACACAAACCCAAACAATCAATACTCCATTCTATCAGTAAACTACTTTAATAAATAATAAATTAAACTATTGAGCCATTACTCACCTGTAACGATCAATCGATAACAACTATGTTAGATTTCGAAAACTTCTTCATTGCAACCAGAAACGAGAATAAACAGAAGAAAATAAACCAATGTGCAGCAGCGATACCGAGTAAGTACAAGAATGACGAACAACTGAACCAACAACGATCACGAAAATGAAGAACAAATCACCAGTAACGATCAATGGAGAAGAAGAAATCACGAACAGGAGAAAGAAATAAGGGTTTCCAGTATGCAAAACAAAGGTTTCTAACTGAAGAGTCCCATACAAATGATAAATGGCGGTTATCACGCGTTTAAAAAAAACGACCCCAACCGACCGAAAATACGGGAATAATATTTTAAGTAGGACACTGATTTGTCATGTCAACTGATGCGATAAAAATATGTACTGCAAGTGCACAGTGTCTAATTGAAGAACTGGCAAGTACAGGTCGAACCCACAGAGACTAGATTAATATTAATGTATCCTTAATATCTATTTTAGGCGAATTAGAAATAAATATGGTGGAGAGAATTTATTAACTAAATTATGCAAACTATTAATTAATAACGGAAACTATTAATGAGAAAAGATACCTAGGAATCAGAATCCACCAAATATTAACATAATAAATAATTTCTTATTTCCTAAATCAATTCCCAAATTATTCTCCCTTCCCTTTAAAAATAATGATTCATATAATTAATATGGGCAAGCATAAGTTATAAAAAATTCACAGATTAACTATAACTTCTCAAAACCTCGCAATCAATATAAAAATCATATGCAATTTATGCGGAGGAAAATATGAAGGCGAAAATAATTAGGCATTAATTATGGAACGGAAAGAAAATATAATTATGAAATACTTAGTTTCATCATAATCCTAGGTATTAGAAATTTAGCTAGCCATGGAATTAAAAAGAAAAACAAATAATATTAGTACTACAATTCGCATGAACTAAGAACAATAATTAAAAAGAGAATTTCTATTATATAAATAAAAGAAAGTTACAAATACTCCCTGACAGTATGTTCCACACGTGATTGGAATAAGAGAGACAAACTCTAAATATCTTCTCCCTCCTACACTAGTGAAAAACTAAGAAAAATAAATTAACAAGTGATGTTTCTCTCTCTAAAACAAGAGGCCTATTTATAGGGAAAAACAACTTTGAACCCTAATTGAATTTGGACACTTTTGTTCCCTTTCCATGTAGGATTCAACTTCCTAGTGGAAATCAACTTCTCAAAAAGATCTTCTAGATAGACTTTCCTTTCTCTTGTTGAATTTAAATTGCACACCAAAATTACTCCACCTCTTTCCTTCTCATTGTAGGATTCTTCTTGGATATTCCTTAAATGAATAAGAGCATTAAATATCGCTTGATCACCAAGATTTTGACTTTATTGCAACAAATATTAAATCCTACAAAATAAAGTAAAACATATTAATTTAATAAACTAATATAATTAACAGGACAAAATTAGGGATAATAAAATGTATGAATTACGTGTTTATCAAATACCCCCATACCTAGCTTTTGCTCGTCCTCGAGTAAAATATATAAAAATAAATTAAACAAAAATTACACTACCCCATTTTCGTAGGAAACACGATTGCACTTAGCATGTGCAACAAGCCTTTAAACCCCAAAGTTACCATAAGTGGACGAGTTGTGTCTCGTGAGGGTTTGCAGTAAATATACCCACAAAATTCAAAAAATAATTTTGGATTCAACAAATTATGAAATTGAAAGAAAGCTTCTAAATATCTATGGGCATTATACATAAGCAAGATTAAATTCAAAATCACACTTTCACCTTATCAAAAATACTCGATCCTCATTTTAGACACCATCCTTCATTAAATCAATTTCATGTGATGCATGCATGTGTATGTGATGTAACTCTTAGTAAGGATTTTTACCATGAAAATCAAGCAAGCTCATTTTTTTCCTTTTTCTTTCTTTTTTCCATTTTTTTCATCATTTTTTTGCAAATTTTGATTCTTGACTTGTGTAATGTCTCATTTTCTTAGGCTTTTCAGAGTTACCCATGTAGAGCGAGCGTTGGACCAATGACTCCCAAACCAGATGGCTTTAGGGCACTAGGTGTAGAGACACCCCTAAGGGCTTACTTACTCGAGTAACAAAGGCCACAAAATAAGACTAGTCAAGCTGCTTTTATCCATCACACTTTTCAGCGTGAATATCGATGCTTCCCAAGGCTTAGATACCCAGTTATTTCGTTTAATGGACATTGAAGCAGTTATTTATTTTTTCTCTTTTTCTTTTTTTTTTCTTTTTTTTCAACTTTTCTCAACTTCATTTTTTTTTCATTCTTTTTTTTTCTTTTTTTTTTTGAAATTACTCGAATCATGGTTTATACCCCACAACTAAGAATTAGTGCAAACGTGAAGTGCAAAAATGCTTGTGAAATCAATTTTAAATCCAGATGGTGTTTTGAACTAAGATTTCATATTTTATCAAAAATTCAAGAGTTCTAAATCTTTCAATCTCACTCATGCGCTTTGCTCCACAAACACTTATTAGAATTAACTCAATTCATAAAAAGTTAAACAAAATTTTTAATTTTTAATTTTATTTTTTTTGTGTGTTTTTTTTTTCGTAAAAAAAAATCTAATACAAACAAACTCCCCCCATACCTAAATCATGCATTGTCCTCAATGTATGCAAATGAAGAAAAGAGAACAAAGATATGAAAGAATTGTACCTTGTATGCAGGGCATTTGTTCTGCAAGAAGATGTGGTGAGAAAGAAAACAAATGTACATATCTACAAATTTTATAAATCCTAAAAATTATGTGACTAAAAATGAATGTTACAAATGGATAAGTGACTGTGAACTTTTCATTATTTTCAGGAGGTCTAGGAAATTGAAAATAGTCAGAATTTTCATCACAGTTATGCTTCAAGGTTACCTCAAGAAAACTTTCATTAACATGTTCAAATGATGGAAGAGTTGGTTCAAATACATGTTCTAGTTTAGTTGACTTATTTGTAGTGGATCTCAACAGCTCATTGACCTTATCTAAATATTCAGATTCATTCCAATTTTGGTCAAGGTGATTTAAGAAAAAATCAATTGGATCTTTTTCAATCAAGAGTCTATTTTCATTTATTTCTTGGGTCATTGACAACTCTTGTATCATGTTTACTTTAATGGGTTGGTCCAAAAAATCACTAGGTGGCTCTCCCACATTAAACACATTTAAGTCAATTGTCATGTTTCCAAATATCAATTTCATTAGCCCATTTCTATAATTAATTAACGCATTAGAGGTTGCTAGAAATGGTCTACCTAAAATGACTGGAATTTGACCATTGGGATTGACAACAGGTTGAGTTTCAAGAACAATAAAATCAACAGGGAAGACAAAATCACCAACCTTAATGAGTACATCTTCAACTATTCCTTTTGGCACTTTAACGGAACGGTCAGCTAGTTGGAGTGTGACACTTGTCTTTTTCAACTCCCCTAAGCCTAAGGTTTGGTACACAGAAAATGGTAATAGGTTCACACTAGCTCCTAAATCAAGTAAAGCCTTTTCAATTAAGGTGTAACCTATGATACATGAAATAGTAGGACAACCGGGGTCCTTATACTTTACTGGGACTTGACATGACAAGATAGAACTAATATGGGTTGTTAGAAAAGCTTTCTTAGGAACATGAGTGGTTCTTTTGTGTGTGCACAAATCTTTTAGACATTTAGCATATGAGGGAACTTGTTGAATGGCATTTAAAAGATGAATGTTAATTTTTACTTGTTTGAACACTTCTAGAATTTTGTCCAACTGAGCTGACTGCTTGTTTGAAATAAGTCTCTGAGGGAATGGGGCTTTTGGTTTGAAGACTTTTTCAATTGACTCATAAGGTGTGGTTTGATCATGTTTTGAAACAGGCTTAGTGGATGGGCCTACTGACTCAGAGTTCGTGGGATTTTCAGGATGGGTTGACTTTGAAGATGGATCATTAGATTCAACATTTAATTTTTTTCTCTTCTTCATTATCAGTGCCAACATGATTGTTAAAATAATTTTTAGACCTTAAAGAGATTACAGAATTCACATGATTGACTTGGTTGTTTTCAAGGGGATTAACATGATAAGGTTTTTGAGGAGGGACTGAAAATTTTGGATTGGTCTCGGGTTGACTAGGAAGTTTACCCTTCTCTCTTTCACTAACTGTAGTGGCCAATTGACTCATTTGGATCTCTAGGCGAGAAATGGATTTTATTAAAGTTTCCACACTCTTCTCTAAGGTGCTAAATCTCCTCTCACTTTCATTAGAAAAACCTGGTGGATATTGAGGTGTTAAATTTGAATTTTGGTACGGACTAGGATTTGACTTTTGGTATGGTTGAAAAGATTGATTTAGAGACTGATTGACCTGATTTGAAGAATTATTTGGGTAGGGTCCTTGGTTCCATGCAAAACTGAGATGATTCCTCCAACCAGGATTATAAGTGGGTGCAAATGGGTCATTCCTAGGTCGTTGAAACATTGCATTGACTTGTTCATATTCTTCAGGTTGGGGCATGACTCTAGAACATTCATCAATCACATGGCTTGGTGAATTACTTAGACACAAAGGTGTTGGTGTTGAGACTTGGTTCACGTGTGATTGTCCCCTAGTTTCTAAAGCTTCAAGTCTTTTAAGAACACCGTACCAACTTAGCTTCGAGAGTAATTGAATCATCAATTATATGAACACCCCTAGATGAACTAGATTTATCGGTCTCTCGGGTGGTTTCCCATTGCATGGTTTTTTCTGCTAAGTCTTCTAAAAACTCCCAAGCTTATTCCTCATCATTATTCAAAAAATCCCCTTGACACATTGACTCTAACATTATTTTAGTGGGATAGTCTAAACCTTCGTAAGCTATTTGACACAATCTCCATTTTTCAATTCCGTGGTGTGGGCACTAGGATAACAAATTTTTAAATCTATCAAAATATTTCCAAAAGGACTCTTTTTCAAGTTCGCAAAATTGATGAATTGCAGTCCTAATTTTAGAAGTTTTATGATTTGGAAAATATTTCTTTAGAAATGTAACAACAAATCCCTCCCAGGTTGATATGGAATTATTTGGTAGGCTATATAACCATTTTTTAGCATTATCTTTTAAAGCAAATGTTATAAATCTTAGCCTAATTGAGTCATCAGACAATTGTTGAATTTTCATTAGGGCACAAACTTCCTCAAATTCCTGAATAAAAAAATATGCATCTTCTATCCTTGTGAACCTAGGTAACATATTTATAAATTGTGGCTTAAGTTCAAAATTGTTACCAGTTACCGGTGGTAGACTGATACACGAAGGTTGGGCAGAGCGGGAAGGATAGCATTGATCCCTTAAAGAAACAGTTTGTGCGCCCTCCATTTTTCTTAAAGTGAGATCTTTTAAAGTGAAATCCAGAAAAATCAAGTTTTTTCACTAATCGGGATGTTTCGTCCCTAATCCACACTTTTTGCATACACTACTTAACAAATAAGCAGATAAGCACAAAAAAAATGAAAAACAAAACAAAACAAAATAAAATAAAAAATAAAAATAAATTTACTTCTAAGGTCAACCTAAATAAAATCTAGACAGCTCCTAACTGTTCCAAGTTACACCGCAAGGTCCACCAAATTCGAAATTAATCACACCACTAGCGGGTGTGTAAGTAAGTGTAAGAAGAAAGGGAGTCTCTCAGTAGAAAGCGGTGACTAATTGAATAACCACACAATCTTTAGGCGTATACCTTTTGAACCACTTGCCTAGTCACCAGTAGTTTGATTAATTTAAAATTCAGACTCCTCTTGGAGTTTCTTGTCCTAATTGAGCTCGAGAGTCCTAGGGGCCAACGTCTACTTGATTTTATTAGATCATGGTCATGCAAAATGCAAATTGGGTTGTTTGTGGGCCAAGAAAAGGTGATAAAATCCCCACCTTATCTTGTTACAGGTTGTGCCCTTTGTGACGCCCCCAAAATAGGTATACAACACCCATTCTGAGTCGCCAACATACATGGTATAGAAAAAAAACTACAACTTTGACAATACAGATGTCGTGTAGAATACGACAATACAACTGTGAGTTTGAATACAAATATTGTCTTCTAGACAATATACACACCCAAATAAGTCCTCATTAATTATTCATACACTATTTTACGTAAATAGTGTGAGGATGACTAAAACATCTTCCTAGAACCATCACTCCATACCCCGACTCGATCCTGCTATGTTCTCACCTCCTGAGAAGAAAAATGGAACAAAAAGGAAAAGGGTGAGCTCAACTAGCCCAGTAAAGAATATTATGACTAAGATAATATACAACAAATTATCGTTAGTCTTCAACAGGGAAAAATCTAATAGAATACAATAGACAACAAGTTTTAGATCAACAAATGCAGCGAAAACAACAATCCATTAGAAGAGTCACGTAGAGAAAGAATTTTACTGTCTTCTAAGGTTTAAAAGTCCATCATCAATAGTTTATCCCTGTAATAACAATCAATATACATCTTTAATCATCTTTGCACCATCTGCCAAAGATATTCATTTGTATCACCAGGTTGGTCATGTTCATCTCAACACTGCTCATCTTGCACTACAGCCAAAGATATTCATTTATATCACCATTTAGGACCGAGGATGATGAAAAACATTTTTAAAGAAACAAATCCGGTGAAACAAAATGACAAGGATTAAGGATTAAGGATTAAGTACTTTGTTTTACCCATGTCCAAAAAATACTTCAAAAATAATCATATTGGTGTAAAATTCAAAAATGATCAAAACATGGATACAATCAAAGCTAGTATCCGAATAGATATTTTGGACAAAAGAAAAATTTTTATTTTTAATTGAATAAAGTCAAGTATTCGTGAATAGTGTCGTATACGTGAATAGTGCCGTATACGTGAATAGTAAACCCGACACAACAAGTTCCAAATTTGATAAAAAAGTTCACCAATACTTCGGCATAATGATATTGAAGAAAAAATATCATTTAAGAAGAAAATAATACCCCCTTACCTCAAAATAACCGTACTTTTGGTGAATTTAGATATAGTCTTGTAAAACCCGCCCAGTATAGCAACACTCAAAGTATACTCACAAGAATACATTTCGATAATTTAGAGAGAGAAAGAGAGAAAACTTTGTTTTCGGTGTGATTTTCAATTCTAACTTAGCCCAATATTTATAGGAAAATGTTAAGCATAAAGGAGACTAAATTAATAAATTATTATTATTTAAAATTATATTTCACGCATGCCATTTGAACACTTCAGCCACCACCAACCTTGACCCAATTTCCAAAGAGTCCACATGTTCAAACAAGAGTGGGTCCCACCCATTATTTAATAAAATTATTTTATCTTCTGAAACTTCAATAATTCGTAGAAAATAGCTCATTTATCAGAAAAATTTGAAACTCGCGATTTTCCATGGGAAATTCCATTATCTACAACTTTGCAGAAGAAAATTTTTCCAAATTCCAAATAGAAATTGACCGAAATCCACAAACGGGCGATTTTACAGTCTATAATCAATTTTCGGTCAAGAATTGTGTCCACCGACACACAAAACATATGTTAAACATTTAATGCCACAAAATACTCTACCTCCTCATATACTCATATATCCCACATTCATTATAAAAAATATCACCGTTAATATATTATTAAAATAATATATTTAAATGAATTATTTTATCAGAAAAAGATAAAATATTAATTTTCAACAATTGTCACATTAAAATTTTCTCCATCTATATCCACATAAAATAAATATTTTCTTTATCATAATAATCAATAATTACTTATTTGAAAATAATATTACGTAATCACAAGATCGATAAACAGTGCCGCTCCGAGTGAAAAAGAGGGGCTTTCAATAAGGATTTCTCTCATCTTGGCGTAATTAGGTGACCAAACCTCTCCTTAGATGAACTTTCTAGACATTGCCAATAATGTTATCTCGATAATATTATTCAAATAATATGAATTATTGATTTGATAATGGAAAATCTTGTGTAATGACAATTATTGAAACAACAAAGAATACAAAATATCAACGCAAAGAATTATTGAATCAATAAAATATAATATTGAAGCAGTAATCATCGTGAATAATTATTGAGTAGTGCCTTCTTACGTAAGGATCAATAATTCAATAATATGCTGTAATACCGTGCTCATTGTGCAACCACGCCAGACATCAGATTTTAACCACCGTGTAACCCAACAAAGTGTTAGCGGTAACAATTTACGTCATTATTTATAAAACTCAATCTTTGTCGCTTTCCTTCATCCAACCGCTTTTTTCCGTTATGGGACCCACTAATGATCTGCTACGGCGCCGTCAGACGGAGATTTTCGACAAAAAAGAATATTCCACGACCAAACGAATATTCCCAAAACAATAATGAATATTTTATAACCACTTGCTTATTTTGTAAACTTTGCACATTTCACCCATAACCAAAGAATTATATCAAATTAACCCTTATTAATTTAGAATAATGAATAAAGGAAAATTCAATTTTATTTATAATAAGTTGGGGTCTTACAACCTCCCTCCTTATGAAATTTCGTCCCTCGAAATTGACGACGTACACTGGTATATCGAAAAGGTGAGGGTACCTCGCTTTCATCTCCGATTCCAACTCCCATGTCATTTCCTCAATTGCATGGTTTCTCCACAAAACCTTAACTTGTGGTATAACCTTCGTATGCGTAAGACATGCTCTTTCCTATCCAAAATCTCAACAGTATCTCCTCAGAGGTTAAATCTTGACTATCTCGTCGGTTCTAATGCAATAATGTGGTTCGGGTCTTTCACATATTTACGAAGCATAGATATGTGGAATACATTGTGAACACGAGACATACTTGGAGGTAACGCGAGTCTATAGGCTACGTTCCTATTAGGTCAAGAATCTCAAATGGACCAACAAACCTTGGATTGAGCTTTCCTCTTTTCCCAAATCTTGTAACTCCTTTCCATGGAGCAATACGTAACAATACATGATCTCCAATATTAAACTCCACGTCCTTTCTATGAAGATCAAAGATTAACTCTTTTTGTCGATCTTGTGAAGTTTGAATACGTTGTCGAATCATTTGGATCTTTTTCGTAGTCATGCGTATTTAATTACGGTCCCAACAATGTTGCTTCTCCCACCTCGCCCCAAAGATATCGGAGAACGACATTTTTAAATCCATACAACGCCTAAAATGGAGCCATGCCTATACTTGCTTGATAATCTTGTTGTTGTTGTAGGAGAATTCCACCAAAGTGGTAGGTACTTATCCCAACTTCCTTTGAAATCTAGGACACGAGTCTTAATAGATCTCAAGGGTTTGAATAGTCCTCTCGATTGTCCGTCCATTTGAGGATGGTATCTTTGAATCAATCGTAAAACTGCGCCCATAGCTTTTCGCTAAGCTAACCCAAAATCTTGAAGTGAATCTCGGGTCACGATCCGAAACTATGGATATCTTGGCATGCCATGCAATCGCATAATCTCATTCACGTACATATACGAAGCAAGACGTTCAAGGGATAAGTCTCGCGATCGGTAAGAAAAAATGGACTTGGTTAATCTATCAACAATAACCCAAATTGCATCTACGCTTTGAGAAACTTTGGGAAGACACTGTAACAAAATTCATAGTAATGTGTTCCCATTTCCATTCCGGAATCTCAAGTGGTTGCAATGAACCTTTTGGCACTTGATGCTCCGCCTTTACACGTTGACAGGTTAAACATCTTCAGATAAACTCCGCAATCTCTCTCTTCATATTATTCCACCAAAATGTATGTCGAATATCATGATACATTTTGGTACTCCCGTGATGGATTGCAAGCGGGTGTTGTGTGCCTCCATCATGATTTTATGCTTGTGTCGAGAATCGTTAGGAACGCAAAGTCTAGAATTGACTCAAGTATTCCTTCCTCATCAATTCTTGCTTCGGAATAGCTCCTTCTTGCACTTTCTTCTTCATACGATCGCCCCATTGTGTCCGTAGCTTGGAGCAAACTTTAACTTTATCGATTAAAGTCGGTTCTACTTGTATATTCGCCATCATTATGTGGGTCCCTGGAGTCTTTAATTCTACCTCTATCCTTTACAAGTCATACAAAATGGGCCTTTGCGTTGACAATATAGCACTCGTACTTGTATATGATCTTCTACTTAATGCGTCAGCTACTACGTTCGCTTTTCCAGGATGATATTGAATAGTGTGATCGTAATCTTTTAACAGCTCCAGCCAACGTCGTTGCCGCATGTTAAGTTCTTCTTGGGTGAAGAAATATTTGAGGCTTTTATGATCCGTATAAATCTCTACTTTCTCCCCGTACAAGTAGTGTCTCCATATCTTCAACGCGAACACACATCACGCTAACTCCGGATCATGAGTAGGATAATTCCTCTCATATTATTTGAGTTGTCGTGAGGCATAGGCTATGACTTTCCCATGTTGCATGAGAACACATCCAAACCCCTTGCCGGAAGCATCATCAGTAGATAACAAATCCATCCGAACCAGATGGTATTGTCGTAACAGTGCGAAATGAGTCTCCTCTTGAGCTCTTGGAAGCTCTTCTCGCATTCCTCGCTCCATAAGAATTTTTCATCCTTCCGAGTCATTTGAGTTAAGCTGAGATAGCGATTCGAGAAAATCCTTCCACAAATCTCCGATAATAACCAATTTAAGCCCGAGAAAGTGCAGATTTGGCCACCGACTTTCGGCTGTTCCCAACTTTGTATTGCTTCAATCTTGGCACGGGTCAACAGATACTCCTTGTTTTGACACCACGTGCCCAAGGAATGCTACTTCCTCAAGCCGAACTCGCATTTCTTCACTTGGCATAAAGCTTGTGTTCACGAAGTCTTTGTAGTACCAACTTCAAATGGTGCTCATGATCTTCATGGCTTTTGGAATAGATGAGGATGTCATCAATAAAGACAACAACGAACTGATCCAAATATTCCTTAAATACACGGTTCATCATATCCATGAAAGCAGCAGGAGCATTAGTCAATCCAAAAGACATGACCAAGAATTCATAATGCCCGTATCGAGTCCTGAATGCCATCTTTGGAATATCCTCAGTTTTAATCTTCAGCTGATGATATCCAGAATGAAGATCGATCTTTGAAAAGAATTGCGCTCCTTGTAACTGGTCGAACATGTCATCAATGCGAGGTAGCGGATACCTATTCTTGATGGTGACATGGTTCAATTCTCAATAGTCAATACAAAAGTCGCATACTCCGTCTTTTCTTCTTTACGAATAAAAAAACAGAGCACCCCAAGGAGACGTCTTGGGGACGAATGAAACCGATGTCTAGTAACTCCCGTAGTTGGACTTTTATCCTCAAGTTCAATAGAGTCATTCGATATGGGGTTTTAGAAATGGGCTTTTGTATTCTTGTTCAAGGTCAATAAAGAATTCAACATCACGTTCTGGGGGTAGACCGGGAAGCTCTTCAGGAAATACATCAGGGAATTCTCTAACCACAGAAATATTATTCAAATCTGACTTGTCTTTATTCAAATCCATAACATGGGCTAAGAAAGCTTGACATCCGTTTTTCAATAAACGAATAACTTTGTGGCTTGATATGACAAAGGATCGATTTTAGTGGTTTAGTGGTTTGAATTGTATGACAAAGTCAAGTTAGGAATATGAAAACTAACAACCTTATGAAACAATCAATTTTGGCATGATGAGTGGTTAACCAATCAATTCTTAAAATCACATCAAAAGCAAGTATCTTTAAAGAGATAAGATCAACAGGTAATGTGATAGTGCCAACTTGGATCATGCAAGATTTATAAACTGTAGATGTAACGAAGGTTTCACCCAACGGAGTTTCAACAGATAAATCAAAATCTAATTTCTCCGGAGTCAAGTTTAAACATTGAGCACAAGCAGGAGAGATAAAAGAATGGGTAGAACCGGTATCTAGTAAGGTATAAACTTCACAAGAATTCAAGATTAGCTTACCCGTGATCACCTCGTTTGGGTTCCTCACGTTTTGTCGATCACGACAAACGCTCTTCTAGGAACCGGCCGATTTCGACTTATCCAGGGATGACCCTTGGAATCACCACTCCTCTTTGAACTTGGTTTTGCGATAGTACAATCTCGAAAGCGATGTGGCCTTCCTTTCCACGGTTGTAACATACCTTGGATTGTTGTGGGACGAGTTTAATGATATGTCCCTCCTTCCCGCATTTGTAACATCTAAGCGGCGGTCGTTCTCCTCCCCTAGCATTTGTTGTTGGTCTTTGGTCTTCGCCATTGATATCTTCCGTCATTGTTGAATCTTCTCTTTCGAAATTTCCACTTGAGTCACCTCTCCTATTATCATGTCCACGATTACCACACGAGTGGTTACCGCCTTTGTCCGTATTCTTTCCTCCTCATTTGGTTATCATCGTTCGATGACTACTACCCCGATCAGGGTCCCTCGGTTGAGTATACTCACTATCTCGCTCTAATAACTGAGCCCTATTGACAACATCTGAATACAGAGAAAATTTATGAGAGATAAGGTATTGACGAATCTCTGGTTTTAGACCTCTCAGAAACATACGCGTCATTCGTTCCTCATTCTCCACCAAATGAGGTGCAAACCTGGATAATTCTGCGAACCTTTCCTCGTACTGAGACACCGTCATGTTGTTCTGTTCGAGTCTAATAAACTCTACCTCCTTCATATGACGAATACTTTCTGGAAAGTACTTGTCATTGAACAGTTTCTGAAATCTTTCCCAAGACATGTTAATGCATCTCGGTTGAGTACGTTTCATGATTCCCACCAAGAATGTCTGCTTCACCACGAAACATAAAGGTGGCGAATGGAACCTTCTGTTCCTCTGTGCACCCCAAGACATCGAATATCTTGGTAATTTGCTTGACCCACGTTTACGCTTTGATCGGATCCGGCTTTCCATGGAAATCGGTGGTCCCAACTCTTTAAATTGTTTGGCCGTGACAAACCGTGACGTTACTATCATTTCCTCCCGTATTTTGTACACGAGTCTCCTAAATGTCGATTTTGCATGAAGCGCAAAAAGCTTCTAAACATCCCGTCGTTCATCATTTGCTCATTGGCGTTGTTCACAAGAGGAACATTGCCACTGTTGTTGCGTTCTCCTCGTTGGTGAGAAGGCGTCTCCCACGGTCTCATAAACTCCATTGTTAACGTTCAAAGAAACCATTCTTAAATATCGCCATAAAACAAGGGTTAATTAAACAAATTAACATATCACATAATATCCTATATTATGACCGACCAACAAATAAGCTTAGGTAGGACACACTAGCGAAGGATTTACTCGTCTCTCCTCCTAGTTCTATTCCCCGATCTCCGCTGGAGATCATATCCCTAAGCTCGATACCAACCGTGACGCCCCCAAAATAGGTATACAACACCCATTACGAGTTGCCAAAATACATGGTATAGAAAGAAAACTACAACTTTGACAATACTGAGATATCGTGTAGAATACGACAATACAACCTGTGAGTTTGAATACAAATATTGTCTTCTGATAATATACACACCCAAATAAGTCCTCATTAATTATTCATACACTATTTTATAGAAATAGTGAGGGACAGCTAAAACATCTTCCTAGAACCATCACTCCATACCCCGACTCGATCCTGCTATGTTCTCACCTCCTGAGAAGAAAAATGGAACAAAAAGGAAAAGGGTGAGCTCAACTAGCCCAGTAAAGAATATTATGACTAAGATAATATACAACAAATTATCGTTAGTCTTCAACAGGGAAAAACTAATAGAATACAATAGACAACAAGTTTTAGATCAACAAATGCAATGAATAAAGAATCCATTAGAAGAGTCACGTAGAGAAAGAATTTCTCTTTGTCTTCTAAGGTTTAAAAGTCCATCATCAATAGTTTATCCCCGTAATAACAATCAATATACATCTTTAATCATCTTTGCACTATGTGCCAAAGATATTCATTTATATCACCAGTTGGTCATGTTCATCTCAACACTGTTCATCTTTGCACTACAAAGCCAAAGATATTCATCGATTAATCGTTCATCTTTGCACTACTGTGCCAAAGATATTCATTTATATCACCATTTAGGATCGAGGATGATGAAAAACATTTTTAAAGAAACGAATCCAAAGTGAAACAAAATGACAAGGATTAAGGATTAAGGATTCGTACTTTGTTTTACCCATGTCCAAAAATACTTGAAAATAATCATATTGGTGTAAAATTCAAGAATGATCAAAACATGGATACAATCAAAGCTAGTATCCGAATAGATATTTTGGACAAAAGAAAAATTTTTATTTTTCTATTGAATAAGGCAGTATTCGTGAATAAGTGTCGATACGTGAATAGTGCCGTATCACGTGAATAGTAACCCCCCGTTACACAACAAGTTCCAAATTTGATAAAAAAAGTTCACTAAATACTTAAGATAATGATATTGAAGAAAAATATCATTTAAGAAGAAAATAATACCCTTTACCTCAAAATAACCGTATTTCGATGAATTTGGTATAGTCTTGTGTAAAACCAAGACCAGTATAGCAACACTCAAAGTATACTCACAAGAATACGCTCGATAATTTAGAGAGAGAAAGAGAGAAAACTTTATTTTACGGTGTGATTTTCAATTCTAACTTAGCCCTCTATTTATAGGAAAATGTTAACGCCTGAAAGGAGACTAAATTAATAAATTATTATTATTTAAAATTACATTTCTACGCATTCCATTTGAACACTTCAGCCACCACCAACCTTGACCCAATTTCCAAAGAAAGCCCACATGTTCAAACAAGAGTGGGTCCCACCCATTATTTAATAAAAATTATTTTATCTTCCGAAACTTCAATAATTAAATAGAAAATAGCTCGTTTATCGAAAAATTCAAAACTCACGAGTTTCCATGGTAAATTCCATTATCTACAACTTTGCGTAAGAAAATTTTTCCAAATTCCAAATGTAAATTGACCAAACCACAAAGCAGGCGATTTTACGATCTATAATCAATTTTAAGGTCAAGAATTGTGTCCACCGACACACAAAACATATGTTAAACATTTAATGCCACAAAATACTCTACTTCCTCATATACTCATATATCCCACATTCATTATAAAATATCCCGTTAATATATTATTAAAATAATATATTTAAATGAATTATTTTATCGAAAAAGATAAAATATTAATTTTCAACAATTGTCACATTAAAATTTTCTCCATCTATATCCACATAAAATAAATATTTTCTTTATCATAATAATCAATAATTACTTATTTGAAAATAATATTACGTAATCACAAGATCGACAACCGTGTAGTTCCTGTGAAAAGAGGGGCTTTCAATAAGGATTTCTCTCACTACCATAGCGTAATTAGGTGACCAAACCTCTCCTTAGACATGTAACTTTCTAGACATTGCCAATAATGTTATCTCGATAATATTATTCAAATAATATGAATTATTGATTTGATAATGGAAAAAATTGTGTAATGACAATTATTGAAACAACAAAGAATACAAAATATCAACGCAAGCAATTATTGAATCAATAAAATATAATATTGAACAAGAATTCATCGTAACAATTATTGAGCAAAGTGCCTTTCACGTAAGGATCAATAATTCAATAATCTTGTGCAATACTGGTGCCATCGTGCAACCACGCCAGACATCGTATTTTAACCACCGGTGTAACCCAACAAAGTTGTTAATTGGTAACAATTTACGTCGTTATTTATAAAACTCAATCTTTGTCGCTTTTCCTTCATCCAACCGTTTTTTCCGTTATGGGGCCCACTAATGATCGCTATTTGTCGATTTTGAGATTCCGGAAACAAAAAGAATATTCCACGACCAAACGAATATTCCCCGACAATAATGAATATTTTATAACCACTTGCTTATTTTGTAAACTTTGCACATTTCACCCATAACCAAAGAATTATATCAAATTAACCCTTATTAATTTAGAATAATAAATAAAGGAAAATTCAATTTTATTTATAATAAGTTGGGGTCTTACACCCTTAATGTTAGATTAAAGATGAAAATGCACAAATAAAAAAAACTATAAACAAATAAAATGTCCTAAAATTATGTGAATTACGAAAGAAGGAAAAATTTTGACGTACCTCAATCCTCCAGCAATCACCACAGTTTATATTTGACAAAAAATAAAATAAAAAAAACCTAACAGGATGTGCTCTACGTGAGTGAATGCATGAATGCGACAAATAAAAATATATATATATATATATATATATATATATATAAAAAACTAAACTACTATTTTTTTTATTATTTCAAAGAAAAAAGAAATATGGAGATATCTGAAGTACCCAAGAAAGCGCAAAGAACAAAATCTTTATCTTTTAGCTTCTTGATCCGCTTCAATAATCACGAAAAAAATGAGTTAAAATTAATTGAATAAATAAAATTAATTCTAGTCCCCTAAACGGCACAAAAACTTGATGTGATAAAAAATATATACGCAAGTGCAGTAAGATATCTAATCAAGAACCGACAAGCACAAAGTCGAACCCACAAAGACTAGATTAATTTTAATGTATCCTTAATATCTATTTTAGGCTAATTAGAAATAAATATGGTGGAGAGAATTTATTAACTAAATTATGCAAACTATTAATTAATAATGTAAACTATTAATGAGAAAAGATACTAGAATCAGAATCCACCAAATATTAACATAATAAATAATTTCTTATTTCCTAAATCAATTCCCAAATTATTCTCCCTTCCCTTTAAAAATAATGATTCATATAATTAATATGAGCAAGCATAAGTTATGAAAAATTCACAGATTAACTATAACTTATCAAAACCTTGCAATCAATATAAAAATCATATGCAATTTATGCGGAGGAAAATATGAAGGCGAAAATAATTAGGCATTAATTATGGAACGGAAAGAAAATATAATTATGAAATACTTAGTTTCATCATAATCCTAGGTATTAGAAATTTAGCTAGCCATGGAATTAAAAAGAAAAACAAATAATATTAATACTACAATTCGCATGAACTAAGAACAATAATTAAAAAGAGAATTTCTATTATATAAATAAAAGAAAGTTACAAATACTCCCTGACAGTATGTTCCACACGTGATTGGAATAAGAGAGACAAACTCTAAATATCTTCTCCCTCCTACACTAGTGAAAAACTAAGAAAAATAAATTAACAAGTGATGTTTCTCTCTCTAAAATAAGAGGCCTATTTATAGGAAAAAACAACTTTGAACCCTAATTGAATTTGGACACTTTTGTTCCCTTTCCATGTAGGATTCAACTTCCTAGTGAAAATCAACTTCTCAAAAAGATCTTCTAGATAGACTTTCCTTTCTCTTGTTGAATTTGACTTGCACACCAAATTTGTTCCACCTCTTTCCTTCTCATTATAGGATTCTTCTTGGATATTCCTTAAATGAATAAGAGCATTAAATATCGCTTGATCACCAAGATTTTGACTTTATTGCAACAAATATTAAATCCTACAAAATAAAGTAAAACATATTAATTTAATAAACTAATATAATTAACAGGACAAAATTAGGGATAATAAAATGTATGAATTACGTATTTATCAAAATTAGGGATAATATTTTGAAATAATATATTTAAAATATAGAATTTTAAAAATTATATATATATATATATGTGTGTGTGTGTGTGTGTGTGTGTGTTAGAGAGGATTCTAACCCATTTTTTAAAGGAAGAATTACATATATTAGTATTTTTTTAGAAATAATTACAAAAATCATACACCTATAAAATAATTACAAAAATATTACACTTTTTCATATTTATTTACAATAATAGTGCAATTAGGATTCCTTAATTTAAGGGATTAGTATTAATGGGCTGATATGGCAAATCTGGTGATTTCTTTTAAACGCGTGAAATCTTCTTCTTCTTCTTCTTCTTCTTCCTTCTTTTTCTCCCAACTCCCATATCCTTTGTTCTGATATTTCTCTCTCTAAAATCTTCTTCTTCTTATTCTTCTTCTTCTTCTCTCCGCCCTTACTATTTCTCCCACTCCTCTTGAAGCTACTCGTCGTCAACGGACTGAATCTACTTCTTCAGACGATGGAACCGCCTCCTTTTGGAACCTACCATGCGATATGTACATGGTTGAAGTGTTATTGTCATACTATGAGTCTTTAAATCTCTGGCGACATTCGATTCGATACCAAATTGGCGGCTTTTAAACTTGCATATTGTCAAAGAGATGGCGAAGACATCCGGGCAACTCTTCCCATCCGAATTTGTACAAATATAATTTTGGGAGTTCATGCTAAATTTTCCCTATTTCGTACTTTGATTTTGTTGGATATTCATAACAATTTGTTATGATTTGTGAGTCTGTAATGTTTGTGAGTCTGTAATGTTTATTGGAGTTTATGTAAACTGGGTTGGATATACAGGTTGTTTCTGTTTTGGTTATCATTATTAAAACTTGTTCTGGTTACTTTCATATAACTATTTGGTTACTTCTTTATTATGTTTTGGTTACTGTTATCTTATGGTTTGGCTACTATTATTGTGCCCTCGATGTGGGATTTTGGTTACTTTTATTTTTTTATTCTGGTTAATATATAATTGTTTAGTATACATGGATTGCCTGAACTGAGTTTTATTACATGATATTTCTTTTTTGGTTACCATTAAAACTTGTTCTGGTTACTATCATATAATTATGTGGTTACTGTTTTATTATGTTACATTATGGTTACTGTTATTTAATGGTTTTTGACTACTATTATTGTACAATCAATGAGGTATTTTAGTTATTATTTATTGTTTCTTTTAAGTTGTGTTTGCTACATTGTTTGAGATGTACAATTAGTAACCAAATATGTATATAAAGGTAACCAACTATTATTTTGATAGTAACCACAGAGTTACAAGCTTGTTTCAGGACATATATCAAATGTGAAGTGTACATGTCATAGTATAATTGGGTTGCCTAAACAAACAATATCACCTTCATTACATGATGCTGGATACACAGGTTGTTTTATGTTTTGGTTACCATTAAAACATATTATGGTTACTGTTATGAAACTATTTGGTTACTTATTTATTATATTTGTTTTACTGTTATTTAATGGTTTTTGACTACTATTATTGTACAATCAATGAGGTATTTTAGTTATTATTTATTGTATCTTTTAAGTTGTGTTGGATACATTGTTTGAGATGTACAGTTGGTAACCAAATATGTATATAAAGGTAACCAACTATTGTTTTGATAGTAACCAGAGAGTTACAATCTTGTTTCAGGACATATATCAATTGTGAAATGTATATGTCATAGTATAATTGGGTTTCCTAAACAAACAATATCACATTCATTACAGGATGCTGGATACACATGTTATTTTATGTTTTGGTTACCATTAAAACATATTATGGTTACTATTATGTAACTATTTGGTTACTTATTTATTATATTTGTTTTACTGTTATTTAATTGTGTTTGACTACTATTATTGTACAATCAGTGAGGGAGTTATTATAAGGGTAACCATTTTAGTTTTTGTTAGTAACCAAATAATTAAAAACTTATATCAGAACAGTTATCAAGTGCTTAATGTACATGTGAGGGTTCCCATTTATCTAGCTGATGGATACTTTTAAATTACATAGTTATAAAAGTTATTTGGAAATGGTCTATGCCAGTTGGTAACTAAATATGAATATAGAGGTAACCATTTTATTTTAGATGGATAACCAAATTTACATAAAAATATTTCAGAACAGTTACCAATTGTTCAATGTATATGTTTACTTTATATTGATAACTCATGATGGAATCAAAAATTAAAATATTAATCAACATCAATTTTGGTTACTGTTCACCATCAAAAATGTTACCAACCATGTGGTTAATAGTTACTAGCAGTAAACAATTATATATTCCTGTAAACAATTAAATTTGTTGTATTGGTTACTGTCAATAGCCATTGTCTAACAACTGAATAAACATTGTAAAGTAACCAAATCAATATTAGACAGTAACCAAATTACATAATCTTAGTAACCAGAAAATAAACCAAATTTTTACATGCAATTTTGAAGGCCTAAATGATGGAATTCGACCAAAAAATCCTGCGGTTCACCAGCAAAGCTAGTGACTTTTGATCGTTCAATTGCGTTTCTAATGAAATTAGGCTCAAAACGCCAAAATCCGACACTCCAAACTTGATGAAATTGTCAAATTGTCACTGCAACCAAATAAACATTATACTGTAACCAATTAAATAGTATACAACAACCAATATATATAATCAGATTAGCAGTTGTATGAAGGTAACCAATGTAGTCAATGAGTAACCACCAATATAAAAGAAACAATTATAAAACCTGAATAACAAAGATAGAGTAACCAAATAAACACCTTACAAAGATCTAAATACATATTATACAAGAATCAAGATATATGTAATTAGTAGCCAAGATTATAAAAATATTTTTACATTCATTTTACAACCAAAATAATCAAGAATGACTTTGTTACAAATTAAAGACTAACATGAGATGTATGAAGGTACCTACCAATGTAGTTAATCAAGAACCATCAATATAAAATAATCACTATAAAAACACGGTAATATAATGCAAGAACCATGATAATATTACACAAATAACCAAGTCAACATTATATACTAACCAAATCCAAATTAGACAGTAACCAACATATATTTACTTAGTATACACAAGATAAATACATTCTGCATTGCATTTTTATAGTAAAAAACAACCAGTATAATTTGTTTGTTACCAACTAAAGGCAAACTTTTGTAAGAATGTAACCAATGTAGCTAACAAGTAACCATTAATATAAAAAACATAAGTAGAAGCGTACATTAATATGCTTCAGCAACCAATATTACAGTAACCAATTAATCATTACAGTAATTAAGTTTGCATTAGTCAGTAACCAAGTTAACATTAGTTAGTAACCAAGTCAGCACTATAATTTTACAAAGTAACCAAGTCAGCATTAACAGTTGTATATAGGTAACCAATATATATAATCGATTAACGATTGTGTATAAAGGTAACCAATGTAGTCAATAAATAACCACCAATATAAAAGAAACAATTATAAACTACAATAACATTATACAGTAACCAAATAAACACCTTACAGTATCTAAATACATATTAGTCAGTAACCAATATATATGGTAATATTACTGTTAGCTTATGGTCTGTAAAGTAACCAACTCAATGTCAGACAGTAACCAAACTACATAATGTTAGTAACCAGAACATGAACTGGGGGTAATATTATGCAAAGAACCATTGCAAATTTACACAAGAAACCAAGTCAAGATTATATACTAACCAAATTCAGATTAGACAAGCGGTAACCAGCGATTCACAGAACCAATATATATGGTAATATTATTTGTTAGCTTATGGTCTGTAAAGTAACCACCAATATAAAAGAAACAATTATAAACCACAATAACATTATACAGTAACCAAATAAACACCTTACAACATCTAAATACATATTAGACAGTAACCAATATATATGGTAATATTACTGTTAGCTTATGGTCTGTAAAGTAACCATCATAATGTCAGACAGTAACCAAACTACATAATGTTAGTAACCAGAACATGAACTGGGGGTAACATTATGCAGTAACCATTGCAATTTTACACAGTGAACCAAGTTAGCATTATATTCTAACCAAATCCAGATTAGACAGTAACCAACAGTTGCAGGAAGGTAACCAATGTATTTAATAAGTAATCATTAATATAAAAATATCAGTAGAATAAACTTTAAAATTATAAAGCAAGCATATAAACATTATACAACAACCAAATCAATAGTAAACAATAACCAATTTATATGTATTTAGTAACCAGAGTATAAAACATATTTTAAAATGCATTTTATATTCAACATTATACATTAATCATGACAACATTATACAGTAACCAAATCCATTTTAGATTGTAACCAACACATATTTATTTAGTAACCACAAGATAAATACATTCTGTATTGCATTTTTATAGTAAAAAAAACCCAAGATAATTTGTTTGTTACCAACTAAAGACAAGCTTTTGTAAGAATGTAACTAATGTTGATAATAAGTAACCATTAATATAAAAAACATAAATAGAAGTGTACATTAATATGCTTCAAAGAACCAATATTATAAAGAACCAATTAATCTTTGCAAGAATTAAGTTTGCATTAGTCAAGAATCAAGTCGTAATTAGTCAAGAATCAAGTCAAAGATTAGTCACTAAATAATTTTACTGAGTAACCAAGTCAAGACTATAATTTTATAACTAAATTCAAGTCAAAGATTAGTCAAGAACCATTATAGTTTTATACAAGAAGTAAGCAAGTCAACATTAGTCAAGAATCAAAATAATGTTACATAGTAACCAAGTCAAGATTAGTCAAGAATCAATTCAACATTAATTAGTAATATTGTGCAGTAACCAAGACAACATTAGATAGTAACTAAGACAGCAATAGACAGTTTAATGTTATACAGTAACCAAGACAAAATAGTCAGTAACCAAGACAGCATTAGACAGTAACCAATTTTTATAACCTTAGTAACCATAATATACAACATTTTTTCAAATACATTTTGCAATCAAAACATTCATTATTCTTACTGTGTGACCATTTTAAGTGCAAAAAACTTAAGAAAGGTAACCAATATAGTAATTCGTAGTAACTATAGGTAACTATATGATTCTAAATTTTAAACTCACATACCTCAGTATTTTGTATCGAAGGTGATGTTGATCTTGTATTCAACAATCACTGTAGTATTTGGTTACTGAACTTGAAGGCGTTGATTTTGTATGCTATTTTCGATCTTAGAGATGCGTCGCGACAGGAGGCTTCGTCTTCTCCGATTACGAGTTTAGTCGCGACAGGAGGCTTCGTCTTCTTCGATATCAGAGTTGTGTCGCGACAGAAGATCTTGTCTTCTCCGATTGATTTGGCGTTGATCTGTCTTCTCCGATTGATTTTGTCTTCTCCGATTGATTTTCTCAATTGCTTGAATTTAGGTGAGGTTGGTTACAAATATGAAAGGAAAATAACTGACGTGTGGGAGTTAATGATACGTGATTTTAGGAATTGTAATATATTGGGTTGTTTTATTTTTGTAATTATGTTGTGTGTGTTTTATTTTTGTAAATACTTTCTAATTGTTGTATATTAGTGTTAAGGACCTTTTTTTAAACTAAGCTGATATCCGTGCTTTTGGGATACAATTTCTAAACAATATAATTAATATGAGATGCATTTTAAAGATATTTTTGTTATCATCAAAACTAAGGATTAAGTTGAAAATTCCCCAACATAATCTAAATATAAATTTTAAAATTTTTTTTCTTACATTTTATATTATAAACTCTATAACAATATGAAAGAAAAGTTAGAAATTTTCTGTTCTTTTGTTTTCTATCATGTGTAATGTTTTCTATAATGTTCTTTTCTGTCCAAACTTCATAAACATGCGCAAAGTTAGATTTTAGTTGAGGAACAATATAGGGCCGGCGGTGGAGAGCAGAAGAGGAGAGGACTGAGTGCAAATTATTTGCATATTAAAATATCAGTCTCTAAAAAAAAAATGAACAAAATACAATAGGCATACATATTAAAAAAAATAAAAATAAAAGAAATAGAGTAAAGAATATTTAAATTTATCCTTGGCGACTCAACAAAATTATATAAAGTGACGAGTACTTTAATTTTTTATACTAATGGACCCTTCTAAATGACATATTTACCGTTCACTTTATGTATTTTATCTCATCCTTTTAGGAATAAAAAAGTGTATCTTTAATTATCACTAGATACAAACCCCCGCATTGCGGCGGGATTATTCAAATTTTCAATAATAAATATGTGCGTACAATTAATAAATTAAAATATAATAAGGAAATAGTATATTATTGTGCGATGATCAAATAGTATAATCGAATTAGAGATAAGTCAAAAAAAAAAACCATAACACATTTAAAACGAATAAGTCTAAAAGAGTAAATTTGTACTAAATAAAGGCAACAATTAAAAAGTAAATTTGTACACGAGACTGGAGTGTGGATTAGAACCAAAACTCTACAAAGCCATACCAATAAAATACCTCATGTCCTCATCATTTACATGCATACTTACATGTTTGTGTTTATTTATAATATTAACAAAACCAAAATACAGACTTAAAATGAAAATACTAAATAATCAAATTAAGAAATAAACTCAGTTCTTTACTGTTAATATAAGAAACGTGAATAGCTCTAATCTAAACACAAACTTTCCCATCGAAAACCCACCAAAATTTTCAATTAAACACGATTGACAACACAAATATCAGATCAATTAAATCAATTGCAAACATTATTCCGCATATCAACAACTAAATGCAAATGCAATAATCTCAAATTTTAACACATAATATCTAAAAATTTAGAAAATAGGCAAACCAATGAAATAATTTCACCCGCTTCTGGGTTATGTTTCACACTCCTGCATATAGCTGTAACCTGTAAGTAATAATGTGTGTATATAATGGCTCTTCCATCGTGTGAAACGTGAATGGCATAAGTAGAAGAAAGACAGAAAGAAAACGAAAAAGAAGAGAAAAATTGACCGTGAAAGAAGAAGAAGAAACCATGAAAAATTATTTCATATATATATATATATTTATGCATGGAGGATTAGGTCAGGTGATCATTAATATTATTTCAAACTCTAATTCAGTTAGAAAGTTTTATCGATATAAAATTGTGCTCATTAGTTGTTGAAGAGATTAAATTCTACTTGGTTTGTTATTATTTATCCATAATTTAAAAAAGGATAGGATATAATTAAGATAATTGGTTTGTTATTATTTATTCATAATATAAAAAAGGATAGGATATAATTAAGATAATTGGTTTGTTATCATTTTTCCATAATTTAAAAAAGGATAGAATATAATTAAGATAATTGGGACATAATTAAAAATATTTAAGATGGACAAGTGTTGAATTTGTAGGAGGACATTTATCAATATATGATGCAATGTACTGTGATTTACTATATATAATAGATTTTGGGCATGTAGGGAGTGATTCTCATGAATTATTAGGAATGATACATGCATGTGTTATACAATCGTATTAAGTTGATCAAAATGGAAAGAAATATTTCTTTGTAAATGTAATTTAATGAGCTAATATCTTATAATAACTAATTTTAGTATCTAAAAGTTTTACTCCTTGTGCAGTAAATTAGGCTTAAATTATTGACATATTGGACAAAAGAGAAGAAATAAACTTACAGTTAAACAATTCTATTACTAAAGAATCTTACAAGATTTAAGTTGAGCAAGGGTGAATTGTATGTTTTGACATTTCCTCCTTATGACAGAGAGATCATTCTCTACCTTCTCCTTGCTTAGAGAAAAAAAGATATACAAGGGTGTAAAATATAACTTGTTTTCCAAGTATATACATTTCAGATAACATTTGTTATACAAGTATAATATAATTGCCATATAAAATATAACTTGTTTTCCAAAGAGACCGTCTGAAATCAAGATTCCTGATTCTACAACCATCAACATGGCGTTAAACAAGTATGCATCACCTTGACTATGTGCTAACTTTTTCTGAAGCAAAAATACTATTCTCAACCATGCTAATAGTTTCTGGACCACAAATGGGACTCAAAAATTGGTGTAAACCGCAAGTGAAATAATCAATGTCATATAAAAACAATTCCCTGTTACATTTGTTTTCAAGTACAAATTAACCAATGAAATTGATGTATTACAACAAGATGTAGACAAATGTCTGTGTATATTCCCTCCCCTCCCCTCCCCTCCCCTCCCCTGTCCAGTCAAACATAAATTAGTTTTGCAACGGCCCCAAGCCAAAAACTAGAATTAGCCTTTTCACAAACTAGCGGTTTTATAGTGATTCTATAGGCCTGATTCTAGACAGTTCAAAAATAGATAGTTTATTTAGACGCTCTATAAAAATAAGTTGCATTTATATAACAGAGAGTTACATTTCAGATAACCTTTGTTATATTTTAAGTACTATACAAGTCCAACTCTGTTTTATATAAAATGCAACTTGTTTTTTATAAACGGACTAAATGGACTGTCCATTTGGTGAGCTGCCTGAATCAAGATCCATGATTCTACAACCATCAGCATGGCATTATACAAGTATGCATTACCTTGGCTATGTGCTCACTTTTTCTGAAGCAGAAATACTATCGCTCAATTCACGGCCGCTAGTTTCAAATGGGAAAAGCAGCACACATATCCCAGAGAGGAAAATAACAACTTCAAATAGAAGGATGGATAGAGTTTGATGACATCCATGTATTAATCCTACTGCCACAAGAGGACATATCATCCCACCAATTCTTCCCACCGAGCTAGCCACTCCAACACCCGTTGTTCTCACTGACGTTGGGTATATCTACAGCATATACAAGACTTAAAGTCAGCATGATCAATTAAGTTGCTGTATTTAAATCAAAACAACATGCATACCATCTACAAACTACTCCGCCCATCCAAAATTAAAGATACAATTGTAAAACGACGAATGTTAAGGAAAGTTTTATATTTCCAAATTTATACCCAACATTAACTATAAATATAGTAGTGGTTACATGATATTACTCAATCAGCTACAAATAAAAGTAAGGACAGTTATGAACTTCATGTCTGATGTGCTACGGAAGAAGAAACTCAAAAGGTTTATTATTAATTTTGTATTGTTATTTAGAGATAAATGTTGAGTTTAGTGAAATTATTTAGTAGGATATCCTAGAAGTTTTAATTATAGTAGTAGCTTTTCATTATGAGAGTTTTAATTGTATTAGTAGATTTCAATTAAGAGAGTTTATTATAATAGTCGATTTTAATTAGGAGCCAAGTATTGAGTTTTCTATTTAAACATTGTAATACTTCATTATTTTTAGATTATTAAATGAATTGATTTGAAATTAAAGCAGTGTGCTTTTACGTGTGTTTCTTTACCGATTCTGTGCGAAGATAGGCACACACATTATAATGGTATCAAGAACCAAATTTCCTGATATCTTTTGATTTAACTCAATTCTTTCCTGCCCTAGTTTATTGGCCTCCATCAAATTATCGAAATTCGCTAGAGAATCGACAATAATTTTCCGATTAAAGCACGATCTACAACAGGAATCGTCGTTACCGCAGTCTCCACCTATCCTGAGAAAAAAAACTGATACAACGCTACAGCTACAGTTGTGCCGCTAGAGTAATTCGGCCACTCTAATTCTGCTACCAAATTACAGTTTATTACCCCCAGGTTTCTGAAATTCTCAACTCAGTCCCCAAAGTTTTTATAAAACTTTCAATTCAACCCCTAAAGTTTTTGAAATATTCAATTTAGCCCCCAAAATTTTTGATTTTTTCAATTTAACCCCCAAAGTTTCTAAAATTTTCAATTAAACCTCTCTACATATAGACAATGTCTTCCAGGTTTAACAATCCAGACTTTCTTTGGGCTAAGATAAAGCAACTTGAGTATTGAACTTTTGTCATATACGAGCAACTTACAAGGTCTTGTGTCCCGTATAGTGCCGAGTATTGAAAATTCTGAGATGAGCTTGCTCTTTCTGAAATAAGTCTTGCAAATTTAAAAGCATATTACGAGTACATAACCACATGCTATGTTTGCCCATATTTTGTTTAAGCACAAAAAAATGTTCATCCTAATCGTGTCTGTTCAACTAAAGCGACGCATCACAAGAGGAGACCTGCAAAATAAATTCTTACAAGACAATTGATGAATGTCTCACAATACTTGAGCGTATCAATAATCAATATCAAATTGGTGAGGATAAAAAAGAGCAAGTACTTTCACATATTGATGCTTGTAAGAAACATGAAGCGAAAGTTAAGTGTGTTGAAAAACTTTCAGAGATGGTTTGCCATGGGAAAATTGAAGTTAAGTTTGACCTCAAATGTGAAAACATCAAGATAAAGTTGAGGTTAGTTATGTTGATTTTCTCTTTCCGGTTGATACATTTGAGTCCCAAGCTACTTCAAATTTTTATATTATGTCATTGGTATTCCCAAAAATTGTGCTCATGACATTAAAACATCGGATACGAATGTTTTGTTGGAAGACATCTCTCGGATTGTGGTTTATTATTCTACAATATTTCAAAATTCGACAAGTTTTTTTAAAAGGCGAGGAGAATGATGCGATACGAAAGAAGAAATTTAAAAAGTTTATTATTAATTTTATATTGTTATTTAGAGATAAATGTTAAGTTATTAATGAAATTATTTAGTAGAATATCCTAGAAGTTTTAATTGTAGTAGTAGTAGCTTTTCATTTGGAGAGTTTTAATTATAGTACTAGATTTTAGTTAGGAGATTGTTTACTTTCTAAATTAGGGTTTTTACTTAGTTCCCAATTATTGGGTTGTCTATTTAAGTAATGTAATAATTATTTTTAAGTTATTGAATGAATTGATTTGAGATTAAAGTTGTGCGCTTTTACGAGTGTTTCTTTACTGATTCTCTGCGGAAATAAGTACTTTTATTCCTTTTTCCCACCTTGTCTTCCATCCTGTAGTCTATAAATAAAAATATATCTCTAATTTTGGAACGAAAGGAGTATAAATTTTGAGTATGACTTACTTCTGGAGCGTATATGTAGACCACTGTGAAAGTTGTTGTAATGCATAAGCGAGCCCCAAACAGAAGACCTGTTGTGACACCATCGGGCTGATGGAATACCAACGGGAGCAGAAAAACGCAACAGAGGAAGAACATAGCCGACATTGAGAGCTTACGGCCCAGTTTATCAACTGTAACTGCGGATATAAGAAGCCCCGGGAACTCTTGAAGCAAATCAATCAAAGGTAAAAAAGAACTCAGCCTTCTTCCACAGGATGAAGCATATCAAATCCATTAAAATTAAGATTAAAATGTGAACAGAGTCTTCATGTTGCAAATGGTATTATAAAACAAAAAAGGAAATCGTATTTTTAAATGGTAACAGCATACCAGCAAAACTTGTGATGAAAATATCTCTGTAGCTAACCTCCTGAGCGTCATTTGATTGCAATGCAGTCTTTATACAGCTATTATGTCCGCTGTGTAATTCCGTTGTCAGCAGAACAAGGCCATAATACGAGAACGCGTTCCCAAAGAACACTACCCATAAAAGTAGGGTTGACTTGATTAATTCTGGTGAAAGGAGCATAGACAGTGACGAGACATTTCCTTGTTGCATTCTCTTGCTCCCATCTGGAGTTGAATCTTCATTACTTCTAGGTGAAAGTAGGTGTTTATCTTCGGCTTCAGAAAACTTTTCCTGTAGTTCGATTTGGTGATCCAAAACAAGAATGCCAGGGGGAAGTTTCTTCTGATTAATTCTCGCTACTTTCTCCAAGACAAGAACTGCTTCATTTCTCCTTCCTTTCATGCATAAATATCTTGGGGATTCTGGAGTCATACCATAGAACACAAGAAGCAGTGATGAAGGAAGAGAAGACAGCGCAAGTAGCCATCGCCAACCCAACGATGGCATCACAAACTGTGAATGAACAGAGCAAAGTAATGGAGATTTAGCAATAGACGTCTCTCAATATAATGGATCATGTTTTTCCAAGCAATTTCAAAACACTTGACACGACAAATTGCAAAAAGGTCGAATAAAGTTATGAACATGTAACCATCAATATCAAACATGAATTATGGTTGGATTTAAATTTCAAAAATATATTTCATCTCACATTGAACTCAATCCTGGCTTTTGTATTACTATAGAATGGAACAGAAGTAGAAATACGACTGATACCTAAAGATAAAACATGTAACTATCACCATACGAGTATACTCAACTAAAGACTTAAAGTATAGGGATAGGCTGAAAAATATCCCAAAAGGAAAATGTAACTAAAAAGGAAAGAAAAAGAAAATGTTAAAGTACATATCTTGTCCCACATCGAATACCTTGATAAAGTATGTCTGGTATATAATGAGTTATATAATGAGTTGGGTCAACTCTTCTAATTGCCAATTGGTTTTGAGTTAGAGAATTTGATATCTTTGTAGACTAGACTTTGGGTCATTTTATATCTTTGTATCAGAGCGAGCTATCCTTGGGACTAATTAAACACTCTTATTAGCCTTCATTCTTACCCACTTGTAGTCTATTTTTTAAGGGTCAAAGTTATCCATTTCTTAACTAGTACTCCCTCCGTCCCAGGATAAAAGTCCTGGTGGACTTTTCACGCATATTAAGAAGAGGAATAAAATGACAAAATTGCCCATAATAATGTCATTAAATATGGAGAGAGAATTAGAATAAGAAAAGTATGAGATATTTAATGCTACGGGCATAATAGGAAAAAATGTGTAAAAGTTTGGTTATTAAAAGAAAGAGGACATTTAACATGGGACAACCCAAAATAGTAATAATGACTTTTATCCAGGGACGGAGGGAGTACCACTTATCAATTGGGCCAAAATTTGCTCAAGGTTTACTAGATTTCTTCTAGACTTGTCTTGTGACTAGCTTCTTCTAGGCTAGCTTATCTTGTGTAGATCTTCATATTCAGCAGGTACACGTGCAACCCTCAATACATCGGGTTACACGTGAGGGGGAGTGTTAGTGTTAAGAGCATATATCTTGTCCCACATCAAATACCTTGACAAAGAATGTCTAGTATATAATAAGTTGGGCCAACTCTTCTCATTGCCAATTGGTTTTGAGTTGGACAACTTGATATATTTGTATACTAGACTTGAGGCCATTTTATAAATCTAAGTATCTAACAGAAAATAAGAAAAAGGAAAAAAGAGAAGAGTGGCCAAGAAGACAGATAATAAAACAACGGAACCAAACCTACTCAGACTTGGCAACGTGAATTGCAATCCTCCACTCTCTTCCTATCTAAAGTAATGTCCTCAGTTATATTCCACTCCTTCGTGTCTTTTTGTACTACCTCTACTCAAGCCATTTACGGCCTACTCCTTCCTCGGCATAAACCTTCTTCTTGATTGGCGTAGCTGAAACATATCCTCAATAGAAAGAAAGAGCAGAAAGAGAAGAGAATGGGTGTTTCAATATCAAAGTGAGCATGAGAATAAAATGAACTCAGCTCCTATTAATAAGAGATTCTACTGCTAGACTATTGCAAACATAAGTATAAGTTATGCTTATCCTACACCTATTAAATTTTCATAACAGCCATTACATATCACATGTATATTTCTTATTCTAGAGACCTCTAAACTAACTTTCCAATAATACCCTTATCTTGACATTAACATTCTTTGTAGGCATTTTTCTTCTCAAGAATTCACCACTTAACTCTTCTCAGTATCCTGTCATCTGCCTACAAATACCATAAGCATGTCCTTCCCCTTCCTCTATATCTCTCTATTAATCATCTAATCAAGAAAATAGCATCCGCAGTAGATCTCCCTGTATGACCCATATTGATTTTCTTGACACGCTAGTATCTCTCTACTTGACCTATGTTAAATACCCTCTCCAAATGTTTAAGGTATGACTCAACCGTAATCCCCTTAGCATGTTCTTGTCAGGATAAATAAGGAGGGTGAGGGCATAGAAAGCTGGCAATAAAGCTAGCTGTCTACCTATGGGAATGAACCCCAAGTGTCTAGAGGTTTTAAGAATTTTAGCACAAAACAGCATTGTCTCCTATTTAGTTGCACGTTTCAAACATCACATAAAATTATACCCCATCCGTCGCACAAATATTGGAACATACATTTTTGCACAAAGTTTAAGAAATTTTCAGATCCTTATTCATTTCCTAATTAACCCCTATGAAATGTGTGGTTGAGAGTGCCCCAATAATATAAACCACAACAGATTTAGTTAGTGAAGGGACCCACTATGTATTCAAATGATAAAAGTGACATAACAACAGGTAAAATTTAGTACTTTAACTTCACAAACATCACCAAAACAAGAACTGTTGCCATTTTTATGGGACTTCCTAAAAGGAATATGTTGCTAAAAAGGAGTATCAATTAAGAAACTAAAGCTTGCAAACTAGAAAGCATTGTATAATGGCAATACCCACGCAAGTGAAGCCTCAAGAATCGTTCCAAGCGTCCAGAAAGCTGAAAAAACAACCATCCAAGTGCCTCTTTTTGGAGCAGGGATAAACTCTAAAAACCAAGATGAGAGTACAGGCCCACCACCCAAACCAATACCAACAAGAAAACGGAGACTAATCAGGGATTTATAATTAGGAGCAAAAGAACTTAGAAAACCAGCTCCAGAAGTAACCATTGCCGTAATGACGAATCCTTTCCTGTAGAATAAAAGAAATAATAAAATGAAGAGTAAAAAAACTATTTAAGTCGTAAGTTATAATTCTTAATGAAAGAAAAAATATTAGTAATAATCAGGATTCCAAAGTACTCATCAGTCAGCTTTCATACAGAATTAAAATTAATTTTAGGATCTGGAATGAAATGGAATTCAGGGAAAACTGTCCACAAATGGTTTCTCTCTTACATCCGTGTTTGACCATAGGATCCACCCACTTATACAATGCCCTTAAAGGCTTAAAATGATTTGCTAGAACAGATGAAATTAGGGCTAGAGAACAGTGAGATATATTGTTCTGTCTCTAGAAGCCACCCCCTTGAGATCAATTTCTTAATTTTGGAGAGATCTTGGGTTTTAAAATTTTAAAATAAAAAAAAAGTTACTGTTCATCGGAGACGATATTCATCGTCGGAGTTACTGTTCATCGCGGCTCACTATTAAAAAAAATCTACAGCTATTGCCTTGTTTTAGAGATAGGGAGGTAACCCTAACTTTCTTAATTTAAATTAAAAAGCCTTGCAAATTAACTTTTAGTATCCCTAAACTTCCGTTCTCCATTTAAATATTGCCCAACAGTTTATTAATTTAAATTTTTTTACCATTGTTTCTTGCATAAAGAGCCCTAAACTTTTATCTTAGCACTTTTCGCCCCAGTTTCATACTTTCTAATCAGTTCGGTCTATTAAAAAAAAAACGGTAAAAGTAAATATTTCATTTTGAATATTTGAATTTTCAATATTTAATCACTTGAATTTCCTTCGTTCATTAGTTCTAAAAATTTTGAAAGCTTGTTTTGAACTTGTTCTTTTAAAATTGCATATTATTCCGTCTAGTTGCATATTATTCAATTATTATTATTAGCTTTTGGGATTGTGATTGCATAGGCTTAGACGTACCCAAGCTGCTTTAGAAGAAATTCAAGATCGATTGGTGGTCATAGTTGCACAATTGGGTCAAATGAATGATAGGATCACACACATTGAACAAAGACAGCCTGTAGTGAAACTTCAAGGGAATAATGGGAATGGGCATGTCGAAAATCCACATGTTAGACACCATGAACATCCTAGGCATGATCCTTATGATGACTATAAGAAAATCAAGGTAGATGCACCAGAGTTTGACGGTAGATTTGATCCCAATGCATTCCTTGATTGGTTGTCTAGTATGGAGAAGTATTTTATGAGATGTCTGAGGATAGGAAGGTGCAATTCACCAATATAAAATTAGTGAAATTGGCGAGTTTATTCTAGTCAGGGTTGAGAGAGAGACTTAGAGCGTCTAGGTGAGCCACCTATCTGGCATTGGGGGAGATGAAAACTCGCCTAAAGCAATATTATTTACCCATAGAACATATCGATAGGTTAATAGGGCAGTATGACAACTTTCGTCAGGGGAAAATGTCTGTTGCTTATTACATATTAACATCTGCAGAGTTAGGGAGTTCACTCAAAGATATAGGATAAGTGAGCGACAGATTGACCATTATGAAGTTCAAGAATGGGTTACAACCTGAACTTCAATCGCACATCCTGACCAATGGCATCACTACCCTAGATGACAATTTCCAGTCAACTCTAGATAATGAGTATAGGTTGCAGGGTATCGCTAGGAGAGTCCCTTCTTACTCGGGTCAACCCAGTGGACGAAATTTCTTGCAGAGTAGCCATTTCCCCACTTCTCAGGCGTTCTCTAGGGCTAGTAGCACTGTAGTTGGGCCATCTCGTGACAAAGAGAAGGGTGTAGTTGCACCCAACTCCAGTCTACTACCCATGAGAGGTGCTCCAAGTCTTTTGAGTACCCCAATCGCAATTGCCAGCAGATAACAATAGTAAGGGAAACTTCAGAAGAGAAGGTTGATGAGCACCTAGAGGAGATAAGAAATAAAGTATGTGTCATGAGGTGCGATTTCACGAGTCATAGGAGAGAGAATTGGAGAAAAACCACCATATTTCAGACCAACAACAAAGTAGGTGGTGTCTCTTCTAAGTTGATCATCGATAAGGGTAGTTACTTAAATGTGGTTGCTGAGTCTGCCTTACCACGGATTAAGCTAAAGGCAGAACCACATCCCCAGCCTTTTAGCGTCGCCTGGGATAACAAGACATCCATTCCTGTGTCAAAGAGATGTCTAGTGTCGATCCACCTTCAGGTCTGTGAGGAGCGTATTTGGTGGGATGTCCTTCCTATGGATGTTGCACATATTCTATTATTGCGACCTTGGCTATATGACCGTAATGCGACTCATTATGGGGGGACGAACACATATGTGTTGACACACAAGGGGCATAAAATATCATTAGCACCTGTGTGACCCCAAGTGTTGTTCAAGAGTCAACCAAAGGATACTAGCTTACCTACCCAACAAACCAAATCACTCCATATTCTTAATAGAAATGAGTTTGAGCGGAGTATGTTGGAGGAGAATAGAGTTTTTGATGCATTGAATAGGGTGTCTATCCTAAACTCTTTGAGAGTGAAGGTTATGGGATTTGAGCGCATTATCCAAGAGTACCCTACTTGTCGAGACTTTAGTGATATTTATGTTGCCCTACAGGATCCTAGTTTCCCACCCTCTAGTGATTTTTGTATCCATGATAGGAATATTTTTAAGGGCATCCGCTTGTGTATTCCTAGTACATCGATGTGTGAGTATTTACTGTGGGAGTTACACACGGGAGGTTTAGCTGGACATTTTGGTCAAGATAAGACCATTACCATTGTTGAGGATAGGTTTTTTTTGGCCTAGCCTCAAGAGGGATGTAGCTCGTATTGTTTCTGAGTACCGCACATGTCAAATTGCTAAAGAGTAGGAAGCAGAACACGGATTTGTACACTCCACTTTCAGTTCCACGTGCACCTTGGGGGATCTTAGCATAGATTTTGTCT
This sequence comes from Panax ginseng, assembly GCA_020205605.1. Classification (NCBI taxonomy): domain Eukaryota; kingdom Viridiplantae; phylum Streptophyta; class Magnoliopsida; order Apiales; family Araliaceae; genus Panax; species Panax ginseng. Next base: position 11,035,837 of record CM035150.1, read on the forward strand.
TGGGGTTACCAAGGACCCAGAGGGGTCACGATTCAGTTTTTGTTGTAGTGGACCGTTTCATTAAGATGGCACATTTTATTCCTTGCATCAAAACTGATAATGCCTCACATATTGCCATGATTTTCTTTAGTGAGGTAGTGAGATTGTGTGGGTTACCATTGACTATAGTTTCTGATAGAGATGCGAAATTTATAAGTTATTTTTGAAAAATTCTCTACAAGAAACTTAATACCAAGCTTAAGTTTTCTACTGCGAATCATACCCAGTCCGATGGTCAAATTGAGATTGTTAATAGAAGTCTAGGTGATTTGATACGTTGTCTTATGGGTGATCATAGTAAGTCCTTTTCAGGCTTACACTGGTTATCAACCTAAGAAACCTATTAATTTAGCTTCTCTCCTGTTGCATATAGGGCTAGTGAGTCTGTAGAGTCTTTTGCGCATCACATTCATGATTTGCATGCTGAGATAAGAAAGAAAATAAATTTGAGTAATGAAAATTATAAGTCTGTTACAGATGTTCATTGCAGGTATCAAGAGTTTAATGAGAATGATCGAGTGATGCTGCAACACCGTGCTGAAAGATTACCTCCTGGCACATGGAAGAAAGTGCATGCTAAGAGGATGGGTCCATTTCGAGTTCGAAAGAAGGTTAGCACTAATGCATACGAGTTGAATCTTCCGAGTGATATGGGTATTGGTCTTGCATTCAATGTGAAAAATCTTACTCCTTATCATGGGCCTTCTAATGATTCTGTCCTCTCTTCCCCTTCTTCTCCTACTACTTCAACCATTTCGCCTATACTTGTTCCTCATTTACCTATTCCACTTGCACCTCTTATTGTTACTATTATTGAGGATGTTTTTGATGAGCGGGTTGTGTCGACCATGCAAGGTGGTTACTGACAGCTTTTGGTGAAGTGGCACAAAAAGCCTCCGGATGATTGTACATAGATTAGTGCGGAGGAGTTCTGTCAGCTTGATCCAAACCTTTTGGAGAGATATGAGGCTTTCATTCAGCCAGAGACTTCGTTTTCGCAATCGGGGAGAGTTGATAAGGATCGATCCGTGAGATTTCGTTGTTGTGGATGATTTGCTATTTAGTTATTTATTTATCAGTTGTCTATTTATTTAATTTGTTGGACTTCGTATTTATTGATTTATTTCAGTATTGGGTTATTTATTTAGAGACTCAATTGTTATTGGGCTTAGGGTTATTAGAGTTTATTTTCTTATAAATATGCTTGTAAGTATGTCAGACTCTTAACACTTTGATATTGATATGGAAAACCATAAGGTTATGTTTGTTTGCAAAAAACATGCTTAGGATTGGACTATTTATCTTAATTTAACACTATTTCAGACTTTTTTATCCCATGATGGGAGATTAATAGTTCTTTAAATAGTCATATGGACTATTTTTTGTCATTCCTAAGGCTATTTAAGAGGGATTATATAATCCCATGATGATGAATGTGTGATTAATAGTCCCCCATATTTTAAGCTATCAATTGTCTTTAAGGGACTAATAGTCTCGCACATTAAGGGACTATTAGTCCATCGTCAAAGGATTAAATAGTCCGAAGTAGTGTTAAATTAAGACAAATAGTCTGATCTCAAGCATGTTTTTTGCAAACAAACATAGCCTAGGGGTAGTAGTTCTCCTGCGGTTGGATCACCCTAATTCTTTTAATTTTCCTTATTGATTTACCACTTCAATTAATTATTTGTTCATCAATTTACGTCCTACATCATATCCCCCCAAATTAAGAGATAGGGCGATCGTCCTACGAAATCTATGGTGATGCTTTTCCCATGGCCAAGAAGGCTAAAAAATCTTCATCGATATTACTTGAGGATACACATCCCTAAAACAAATAGTTGAATGATGTAATGAAAGTTACAAATGGTAATCAATGGCCTTCCACATAGACCTCAAGAAGAAATTGAAGGTTTATAGAATGAAAACTGATAGTAAATGCAGAAAATATGACTACATAGTCGCCTTATGGTACAATATAACCCCTGCTAGAACATTGATGGTCCTATTCAACTTGTCAGAAGATAAAACAATTCATGATCTCTTTCAAAGTAGAGAAAATATTTAGAAAACACATGAATATAAAAGGTAAAAGAGTGCACTGAATGAGGAAAAGAGAGTCGTTACCTCCTTCCATGCTTATCTGAAACAATGCCCCATGAATATGCTCCAATCAGCATGCCAGCAAAAACCACACTGGTTATCAAGCTCTCCTCATGAGAAGAAAGATTCCATGCAGACTGAACCGCTGGTCCCACAAACGAGAGAAGCATCATCTCCATGGCTTCTGAAATCCAACCCATCCCAGCATACGCGAGCACAAGAATTTGGAATTTCCCAAAGCCAACAGACTCAAGTGCTTCATCCACAGTGTAGGTCTGGCTCTCTTCTCCCATCTAACAAATCATGATAAATTAAAATTTAACCCATTGGTTAAGCTAAAAATAAATAAGGAAAGCTTCATAGAAAAATTCTTTCACAACTGAAATCAGAAATAACATCAAACCTAAATTCAGGATTCTAAAACCTTCTTTTTTCTTTAACAAAACTCGGATTTCAAATAGAATTAGAGACGTTAGTAAAGGTTTCATAGCGGCATTTCTTTCTTAGTCTCCAAATGACTTGTGAGTACAAGCAATCTTAGGAAGAATATATCTAAACAAAGTTCCTACAATGTATCTCATTTTTTGAACCTTTTGATTTGTGTTAACAAACTTATTATAGAATAACTTTTCTTGTTTATAATAAAAGAAGCCCATAGAAATTTCTAGAGCTCCAAAATTGTCTTCTATCAAGTGTGTCCTATATATCTGTAAATTCAAAAATATACTGTTTTCCAGTTATCTCTGTTGTGCTCTACATGTTGAAGTAGTTCCCTTCTTGTGGCATTAAAATACCTAATCCACCTACGTTTCCAAGTTTCTAAAACATGAACACATAGAAGATTAACGTGTCAACTGTGACATTCAAAATGTGTTTACACAAGCATACTACTTGCTTACCAAGATATTCTTGATGGAATTTTAAAAATAAAAAAAAAATGGAGTAGCCACGTAAGAAATTGTTAAAGCATATACACAAAGTAATGTATAAGGGGTACTTTGTTGATGTAATCTTTCAAATACATAAGTGAAACAACCTATAGAAAAACAGAAGTGTCCCATTGCAAGAATACAGGGCATCCCTCTCCAAACTGCTATGCACAAAATTGTAGCTCAATGCTTAAAGCCAGTATGAGCAACAAAGTTACATGTATAACCATTATAACCCCTCAACATTTTGTAAACATAACTGCTTTAGAATTACACGAATCGCGTCCACAGTAAATTTTAGGATTTCACAAATTGGCTATAAAAGTCGAAACTATAAGCACTTGCGTTTATAAAACACATGTAAGTTTAATGAAATGTTCAGACTTCAGTGCATCCCTATAGGGAGAAAGGACTCTAAATATGAAATGTACAAATGATCTTGACATCCAAATATGGCACTGAAGATAGATCATAGAAAGGCTAAGTGTGTGTTTGCTATCCGCTTATGAAGCATTTAGTGCGTTTGGAGTTCCCAATGCACTTGAGAATAATGTACCTTTATTAACTCAGAAATGGTGGTCAAACTCACACACTAAACGCTATTGTTGCAAACACTGTGGACGATGGTAACTGAACATTCCCTAAACATATGGAAATTAATTACTAGTACTCTAAGAAGTTGAGAACCGTCTATGTTCCAAAATTAGAGATACATTTTCTTTTTTAGTCCGTTCCAAAAATAATGATGTATTTCTATTTAAGAACTATAAAGTGACGTATAAAGTGACTTGATGTTCTTAATTTGCCATTTTTTTACTATCATTGTCAATATTAAACCACCACAACTGAATTCATAACTAATACTAAGGTTATATTTGAGAACATAAAAATATCCTAATTTTACAAATGTATCTCTAGTGAGTAGTATAAAGAACGGGTTGCTCAATCAAAGAAACTGAATTTCTAATCCAAAACAAAATCAAAGGAGACTGAATTTCTAATTCCAAACAAAATGACGTGAGGAAAAAGTCCAATTACAGCAGATCCAACAAAACAACCATGTATTAGTCAAAAACAGACAACAGCGTAGGTAATATTTTTAATAAAACAAAACAAGCTTGTAAGAAAGAAAGAACATACAAAATTGAAGCAATAAGATTCGCACGATTCATTACCTAGAAATTTGATTTAGATTCCTAAGGCTAAATTTCTTTATTCCAACAGAATTCTTACATGAGATACGAAATAGCAGAATCCAAACCTATGTGAAATGTCGCCGGAGAGATAGCCTTCGTAGTGATATTGTATTGGTATCTTCGACTTTGTATCGCCCCAGTAATTTGCATAGGCGCGATGGAAGTCAACTTGGGAAATGATTTATAAGTTGGATTGCGATTTCCTTCTTAGTTTTTATCTATGTCCGTACAACATAAATTTATAACCAAATATATAGCGAGTCGCGTTAAGAAAATATAAGGAACATTATTATATGCATAAATCATAAATTAAAAAAATTAAGCATCGAGTATGATTCATAAGTCTAGGGGACATTTTTTTATTGACATTTCTAGTGATATTTTTTTATTTTTGGTTTTTGGTTTTTTTTTTTGTAATATCTTTCAAAAAATGTATAGTATTTATTTTAACTTAAATTTTTGTAAAAAACAGTGTTTTAGGTGTAATTTGGATACATACAAGAAACAGAGTTGTACAGATTGTACATGCCCTATTTCTTGTATGTATCCAAATTATACCTAAAACACTGTTTTTTATAAAAATTCCAGTTGGAATAAATACTATATATTTTTTGGGAGGTAGTACAAAAAAAAACCAATTTTTTTTTTTTTAAAAAAATGTCACTAAAAAAATGTCCCCCTATTCATAATCATTGTACCAATAAAAATATATAAAATTATTAATGGTAGGTTTCATTTTATTTTTTTATTTTTTATACTGTTTGTATATAATTTTAATATATAATTGATATCCATAATATTTTACTTTTGTAAAATATATATAATTAGTCTTCATATAAATTAACTCGTCATATAAATCATTACTACTCAATTTTAAAATTGCTTTCAACTCCAAATTAGCCACAATCTATATTTAAAATAAATAAGTCATTGTATAGATTATTTTATAAATCATACAAAAATATAGTACAAAACAAACAAACAAAGATTTTTCTAGATGAGTTCAATTCCTATTACTTTTTAGGGGTGTACTTTTACTTTATAAATATTTATTTAAAAAAAATTAGTTGAACGACAAGGGTATTCTCAGGTTAGTTTACACGTCAACTCAGACTAAATTCTTCTGTGGGCGATCTTAAGGGTGCAGTCCCCACATTAACATGGGGAAAATTACTCTTAAATGCTAGCTTCAAGGTTTGAATCCAGGAAGTCGAGGTAGGGAGCAAACCTTCTTGACCAACATGGCAACTCTTAGGGTTAAAAATTAAGATGAATTACATATTCTATTATATTTTTAAAAATAATTACAACAATAGTGTCCTTATAAAATCTTTACACAATTAATACACTTCCATATTTATTTACAATACTAGTGCAATTAGGATTCCTTAATTTAGTGAATTAGTATTCAATTAGAATTCCTTAATTTAGGGATTAGTTATACACATGACTTCTTCTCTCTCTCCTCATCTATAACAACTGCAGTTAGTCATCACCCTTCTTCTTCATTCAACGAATTCTTTCTATATATATATATATATATATATATATATATATTTAGGCAACAAAGGTTTGTATTCCTCTAAAGGAATTTTTTCTAACAAGGCAATGGAGGCTAAAACGAAGAAGAGACAACAAGATTATGGATATGAAGAACTAGGGTTCCGACGAGTAAGAAGGCGGTGGCTAGAGGCAATAGCGGGATGGCGGATAGATTTGGCATAATCTAATTGCGACGGGTTGTGATGAATTAGATGATGATATGGTATTAATCTGTAAACTGATCGCTGTCAAATTTTTTGGAGTATATGGGATTGTGAATCAGATATATATATATATATATATATATATATATATATATATATATATATATATATATATATATATTTATCAAGTCAACCTGTATATATCTCAATGACTTCTCAAAATGAAGGGTCAAAATGGAGGTGTGTATGAAGATTCAGGCGGTGGTGGCGGTGGATATGATTGTAACCAAATTTTCACACCAAGGTAACCAAACTGTTATATCAAAGTAACCAATCATCCTCCCCACTTTCAATTTTTTTTTAGTGCAGTTGGTAACTAAACCTTCAGATCAAGGTAAGCAAACATTCATACTAAGGTAACCAACTGTACTAAGACACCTGCAGTTTTTTCATAGTGCAATTGGTAGTCGAACCTTCAGACCAAGGTAACTAATTCAGTTTTATTAAGTTACCAATTTCGTTTGAATGTGATGCAGTTGGTAGCCAACCATTCATACAAAGATAACCATTTTATTATTTATGAGTAACAAAATAGTTAAAAAAAAAAATTCAGAACAGTAAAAGTTACATCTATTTATTTTTAAAATTTTTGTAGGGCGAATCTTCTTCTTATTCTCATTGGCGTTTTGGACAACGAGAGATTAGATTGACGATTGTAGTGGGCCGGAGTATGTGAGGCGTAGCGGCGGTGTAGCGGCGGACTATTATTTTAAAGTGTATGTGAGGGAGATAAAGATTTGAATTTGAATATTTAAATTTGAATTATTATTTTGAATTTGAAATTGTTTTTGTTGTTAGATCCAAATATTTGAATTATTAATTATGGCAGTTATTTGTCCTTGATGAACTGAATGAAGCTAGCTTATTAAATGTTCCTTTCATTTTTTTTCAAACCTATTCACCCACCCTCCTAGCTAATATTCCCTAGTAAGCTAGCTTAATTAAGATGAGATCTATGAATTAGGGAATTGCAAGGAAAATTGGAAGTTTGTAGTGATTTTGTGTATATATATATATATATATATATATATATATATATATATACACACATTTGTGGAGCTATAAATAGAGCCTTTCTCATTACCTAGCTAGTAAGCTAGCTTAATTAAGTTGAGATCTCAATGATTCTCATGTTAAAAATGTAGCATGTGTACTTTTGGTTGAGATACATCTATTTGAAACGAATATAATGCTTTCTCAATATAAATTACCATGTCTTTGTTTCCATTTTGTTGCTTAATTAAAATGGTAGCATTGTGTTATTCTAAATATGTTCTAGATGATTATTTAATATGTAGTCTTTTATTTTGTATACTCATGAGAATCGATGAATTAATTTCTTTTATTGTGGTTCATAATTCATTCTCAAGATAGTATTCCTTTTGTTCTAGGAAAGAGTTCAATTTCATATATGTGACGCCCCCAAAATAGGAATACATCACCCATTCTGAGTCGTCAAATACATGGTACAGAAACAAATACAACTTCAGTAATATAATTGTCGTGCAAAATACGATAACACATATACTGTGAGTTTGAATACAAATATTGTCTACTAGAGAGTATACAAACTCAAAAGGAGTCCTTATTACAATTATTGATACACTATTTTACAAAAATAGTGAGGACTTCTAAACAGCTATCTCGAATCGTCACTCCATACCCCGACTAGTTCCTGCTAAATTTTCTCCTCCTGAGAAGAACAATGGAACAAAAAGGAAAATGGTGAGCTCAACTAGCCCAGTAAAGAATATTATGACTAAGATAGTATACAACAAATTATCATTAGTCTTCAATAGGGAATAATCTGATAAAATATAATAGACAACAAGTTTTTAGATCAACAACTGCACCGGAAACAGCAATCCATTAAAAGAGTCAAGTAGAGAAAGAATTCTACTATCTTCTAAGATTTAAAATTCCATCATCAATATTTTATCCCTGTAACATCAATCAATATACATCTTGAATCAAATATTCATCTTTGCACTACTACAGCCAAAGATATTTATTTGTATCATCGGTTGGTCGTGTTCATCTCTCAACACTGTTCATCTTTTGCACAACGGCCAAAGATATCCATTAAGTAATCATTCATCTTTGCACTAAAGCCAAAGATATTCAGTTATATCATCATTTAGGAGTGAGGATGATGAAAAATGTTTTAAAGAAAACGAATCCAGTGAAACAAAAGGACAAATATTAGGGATTCGTATCACGGTTTATCCAAGATCAATAATACTCCATAATAACCAATTTTGAAGCGAATTCAAAAAATAAAGATCAAAACATGGATACAATTAAAGATAGTAACCATAATAGACATTTTGGACAAAAAGAAGAAAATTTCATTTTTAAATTGAATAAGGCCGTATTCGTGAATAAGGTCAGTATACATGAATAAGGCAGATACGTGAATAGTAACCTCGACACAAAAAGTTCCAAATTTGATAAAAAGTTCAAACCAATATTTCGGCATAATGATATTGAAGAAAATAATATCATTTAAGAAGAAAATAACATCCCTTACCTCAAAATAACAGTATTTCTAATCGGAATATCGGATGTAAAGCCGAAGAAAGCTTGTACCGAACAACAACTCTCAAAGTATCTAAATACTTACTAAAATACGCTCGACAATATAGAGAGAGAAAGAGAGAAAACTTATGAATTTTGGTGTGATTTTCAATTCTAACTTAACACCCTATTTATAGGAAAATGCTTAGAACGCCAAAGTAGACTAAATAATAAAATAGTATTATTCTTGTTACAATTCAAGCACGCCACCAATGACCAGCACTCCACAATTGAAAAGAAGAAAAACTCAGCACATTTCAACAAAGGACAAGAGTGGGGCCCACCCATTTTTAATAAAAATCATTTTATTTTTCGAAACTTCAACAATTTATAATAAGTAGCCCTTTTATCAGAAAAATTCGAAACTCATGTGTTTTCCATAGGAAATTTAATTCTCTACGACTTGTAGAAGAAAGTTTTTTCAAATTCCAATCAGAAAATACCCAAAATCCACAAACGGATGATTTTTAATACCTCCATTCCGACAAAATACTGATAAAACACCTCAGTATTAATTTCTTCATTTATAACCACATAAAATAAATAAATCCATCATTTATATCCACATCAAAAATAAATATTTCCTTATCATATAAATTAATAATTAATTATTCACAAATAATATTACAGAATCACAATAATGACAACTGTGCGTTTCCATGAAAGAGGGGCTTTCAGATAAGGATTTCTCCTTCTTCATGCTAATGATTAGGTGACCAAACCTCTCTTCGATGAGAACTTTCTAGACATTGCCAATAATGCTATCTAATAATATTATTCCAAATAATATGAATTATTGATCTGATAATGGAGATGTTGTGCAGTGACAATTATTGAGCAACAATAATATAAAATATCAACGCAGCAATTATTGAATCAATAAAATAAAATATTGAACAATAATTACTGTAACAATTATTGAGTAGTGTCTTCTTACATAAGAATCAATAATTCAATAATACTGTGCAATACCGTGTGCTACTGTGCAACCACGTGTATTACTGTATTTTAACCACCAGGTATTCCAACAGTGTTAATGGTAACAACTACGCCATTATTTGTAAAAACTCAAATTTGTCATTTTTTTTCATCCGACCGTTATCCGTTATGGGACCCACAAATGGTTGCGCCGTCGTACGAATATTCCCCGACAAAACGAATATTCCACGACCAAACGAATATTCCCCGACAAATGAATATTTTATAACCACTTGCTTATTTTGAAAATTTTGCACATTTCACCCATAACCAAAGTATTATATCAAATTAATACCTTATTATTCACAATAATAAATAGAGAAAATTTGATTTTATTTATAATAAGTTGGGGTCTTACAACTTCCCCTCCTTATAAAATTTTGTCCTCGAAATTGACGTACGTACCTGGTGTTTCGAAAAGGTGAGGATACCTCACTTTCATTTCTGATTCCAACTCCCATGTTATTTCTTTAATAGCATGGTTTCTCCACAAAACCTTAACTTGTGGTTTAACCTTCGTGCGTAGGACATGCTCTTTTCTATCCAAGATCTTTACAGGTACCTCCTCATACGTTAAATCTTCGGCTATCTCGTCTGGTTCTAACTCAATAATGTGGTTCAGGTCTTTAACATATTTACGAAGCATAGATATGTGAAAAACATTATGAACACGAGACATACTTGGAGGTAATGCGAGTCTATATGTCACATTTCCTATTCGGTCAAGAATTTCAAATGGACCAACAAATCGTGGATTGAGCTTTCCTCTCTTCCCAAATCTTGTAACTCCCTTCCATGGTGCAACACGTAACAATACATGATCCCCAATATTAAATTCCACGTCCTTCTGATGAAGATCCGCATAACTCTTTTGTCGATCCTGTGCAGTTTGTATACGTTGTCGGATCATTTGGATCTTCTCTGTAGTCATTTGTACCAATTCGGGTCCCAACACTACTACAAAACAGTAAATAAACAACGCAAAAAAAACATTGTGGTTTTAGTCAGAAAAACGTCGTGGTTAAGGGTGTCATCTATTTGATACCCTTATGCGACTCCCCCAAAATTAGGTATACATCACCCATCTTGGGTCGTCAGATACATGGTACAAAATTCAAATACAAATTAATTATACAACAGTCGTGTAAAATACGACAAAATATATGCTGTGAGTTTGAATACAAATACTGTCATCTAAAGAGTATACAAACTCAATGGAGTCCTCATTACAATCATTATCACACTATTTCACAAAAAAGTGAGGACTACTAATACTATCATCTGGTCCATCACTCCGTTCCCCGACTTGTCCCAACTATATTCTCATTTCCTGAAGAGAACAGTGAAAGAAAGGGTGAGCTCAACTAGCCCAGTAAGAAATATTATGACTAAGATAATGCAGAATAATTTATCGTTAGTCTTGACGCAAAGTGTTAAAGCAGATAAAATATAATAAATATCAAGTTTAAGCTGCGCAATGAACAAGCAATCCATTAAAAGAGTCAAATAGAGAATAAAATCTACTATCTTTTATGATTTAAAATGTTTTTTTTCACTTTTATCATTGGGACTCGATTTTAATAAATAATCCACATCATCGAATCACCCCGCACTACTTCTGGCCGAGGATATTCTTTAGTATCACGACCACAATTATCCATATACTACGGGCCAAGAATATTTGTGTATTCATTAATAGTCATGATCATGCCAACAACTGTCCATCAATGCACTACAGGCCCATGAGGACTTTTTCCACATCATTCGTAACCTTAAGGTCATGATTACACCGAATAATCCCTGGTCATAATCATACCAAGTCTATCTATGCACTACAGGCCACAGATGACTTTCAACATAATATAAACATGAGGATGATGACAATGATATAGAAATTCAATAAAACAAGTTCAAGAATTAATTTATCCAGGAACTATTAATGTCCAAATTGTCAATATGATACTGCTTTGTAGAGTAAAATTCAAGAATGCTCAGAAGAATATTTCCATGAAAAGATACTGGATGAAGCGCAAATATCAAGGATATTCCACTAATTTCATGGAGTATAGAAGTCAAAACTTTAACCAACCTGAATATAATAACGAATGGAATAACAAAAGAAATCACCATGCATGCGGTACTTGCAGAGCAGACAAAGTTATTCAACAGAATAATAAGTAGCGGAACCGTGTCGGCGAAATTTGCAATCAAGCGGGATGTTCCAACAGAATAATAATAAAAGAGGCGGAACCAGTCCCGGCGTAAAACACATGTACTAGATATTCCAACGAGAATAATAATAAAGATGGAACGAGTCAAGCGTAAAACGTGCATGTACGAGAATATTCCAATGTAATAATAATAAAGATGGAATAATAGAAGAATGTCACCAAGTATAGAATAGTCCGCGTATACTGGTTATTCCAGCAGAATAACAAAGAATGGAATAACAGAAGTTCTATCCATGAATACAAAAGAAATAACACTCCTTACCGTAAAATAAACTGAATATAAGAGTAGGGAATGAGCAGGATACTTTTCTATAGCTTCTCTATAATTTCTCTCTCTAGAGTTTCAGTGAATTCGTAATAAATAATGAAGGAATAAGCTTCTATTTATAGGAGAATGGAAGGATACTATTTGGACTGTACAGTAGGAATTTAGACGAAATAATTTTCAGGTTCACGGGTGAAAGAACAATTTTAGACGCAACCTAATTAATCATATATGTGCACCCCTTATTTCAACGACAACTTATATATATATATATATATATATATATATATATATATATATATATATATATATACATATAACAATCATATATATATACTTATATATATATATATATATATATATATATATATATTATACATAAAACAACATGTTGGCCATACACCCGTCTATCATCAATTCCCCACCAATTTCAATTCATGCCATATATATATAATACTAATACTCATCCCACCATTTCCACTTTTCCACCAAAATTCTACTTTTCCACCATTTTCCACTCACACACCCATAATATTATATATATTCCACTCACCACACACATAATATTATATATATAAACTCCCTCAATATTTTAACAACATTTATCAACAATATTATAAATCACAATATTAGTAACTTTGTCATCTCAATTATTGATTTAATAATATATAAAATATTGACAATAATTGAATCAACTAACGTGAAATACTATGCAAGATAATTATCGTAACAATAATTGAACAAAAGCGAGTGACTTCTCACGTAAGCATCAATAATCAATACCATGTATTACTCTTTGTGCAACTACGCAGCATTATTCTTGTACTTTTAACACCGGGTGTTTCAACAGTTAACGATAAAACTTCATAGATTATTTTCATAAAGTATTTTTGTCATTTTCTCAATCCAATAATAACTTCCATTCTTGGGTCCACCAATGATTGTACCATCGTACGAATATTCCCCGACAAAAAGAATATTCCCCGACCAATCGAATATTATATAACAACTTGCGTACTTTGCAAAATTTATAAATATTACCCACAACTATAACATTATATCAAATTTACTCCATAAAATTCAAAAATGATATTTATAGAAAATTCATCTTTATTTATAAAAGTTGGGGTCTTACAACCTCTCCTTCTTATAAAATTTCGCCCTCAAAATTAGGGTACGTACCTGGTATGTCAAAGAGGTAATGATACCTTGATTTCATTTCAGATTCTAACTCCCAAGTCATTTCCTCAACATCGTGGTTTCTCCACAAAACTTTGACTTGAGGTATAACCTTGGAGCGTAGAATATATTCCTTCTTATCCAAGATTTGAACAGGAACCTCTTCATACGTCAAATCTTCCGCTATTTCGTCCGGTTCTAACTCAATAATGTGGTTCGGGTCTTTCACATATTTACGTAACATGGATATGTGAAAAACGTTATGAACACGAGACATACTTGGCGGTAAAAAGCGAGTCTATAGGCCCGCAGTTCCTACTCGATCGAGGATTAAAAATGGGCCGATAAATCGAGGATTGAGCTTTCCTCTCTTTCCAAATCTCGTAACTCCTTTCCATGGAGCAACACGTAACAACACATGATTTCCTATATCGAATTCCACGTCTTTTCGATGAAGATCAGCATAACTCTTTTGTCGATCTTGTGAGGTTTTTATACGTTGTCGGATCGTTTGAATCATTTTTATAGTCATACGTACCAACACCGGTCCCAACAACGTTGCTTCTACCTCATCCCAAAGATCTTTGGAAGCGACACTTCCTTCCATACAACGCTTGAATGGAGCCATGCCAATACTTGCTTGATAAGCTGTTGTTGTTGTAGGAAAACTCCACCAATGGTAAGAACTTGTCCCAACGTCCCTTGAAATCAAGGACACGAGTCTTAATAGATCTTCAAGAATTTGAATAGTCCTCTCCGATCGTCGTCGTCCAAATCGAGGATGATATGCCGAGCTAAATCGTAAATCTGTGCCCATAGCTTTCTGCAAACTAACCCAAAATCGTGAAGTGAATCTTGGGTCTCGATCAGAAACTATGGATACTGGCATACCATGCAGTCTTACAATTTCATTTATGTACATACGAGCAAGACGTTCAAGTGTATAAGTTTCTCGTATCGGTAAGAAATGAGCAGACTTGGTCAATCTATCAACAATGACCCAAATCGCATCTATACCTTGAGAAACCTTAGGAAGACAGGTAACGAAATCCATGGTAATGTGCTCCCACTTCCATTCTGGAATTTCAAGTGGTTGCAATGGACCTTTTGGTACTTGATGCTCCGCTTTAACTCATTGACAAGTTAGACACCTTGAGATAAACAACGCTATCTCTCTCTTTATATTGCTCCACCAAATGTATGACGAAGATTCTGATACATTTTGGTACTCCCAGGATGGATTGAAAACGGTGTGTTGTGCGCCTCCATCATGATTTCATACTTTAAATCAGGGTCGTTAGGAACACAAAGTCCGGAATTGACTTGAAGTATTCCTTCTTCATCGATTCTTTCTTCCGGCATAGCACCTTCTTGCACTTTCTTCCTCATACGCATCAGCTCCAGGTCTGTAGCTTGAGCAGCTTTAACTTTATCAATTAAAGTCAGTTCTACTCATATATTTGTCATCATCACATGGGTCCCTGGAGTCTTTAACTCTATCTCCATCCTTTGCAAGTCACACAAAATGGGCCTTTGCGTTGACAATATCGCATTCAAGACTTGCATATGATCTTCTACTCAATGCGTCGGCTACCACATTCGCTTTTCGGATGGATGGTATGATCATAATCTTTCAGCAGTTCAAGCCAACGTCGTTTGTCGCATGTTGAGTTCCTTTTGAGTGAAGAAATATTTGAGGCTTTTATGATCCGTAAAGATCTCCACTTTCTCCCCATACAAGTAATGCCTCCAAATTTTAAGTGCAAAGACATCAGCTGCCAATTCTAGATCATGAGTAGGATAATTCCTCTCATATTCTTTGAGTTGTCGCGAGGCATAGGCTATGACTTTCCCATGTTGCATGAGAACACATCCCAACCTTTTGCGAAGCATCATTATAGATGACAAATCCCTCCGAGGCGGATGGTATTGTCGAGCAGTCTTTGAAATGAGTCTTCTCTTGAGTTCTTGAAAACTCTTCTCACATTCTTCACTCCAATCGAACTTTATATCTTTCCGAGTCAGCTGAGTTAATGGAGTAGCGATTAGAGAAAATCCTTCCACAAATCTCTGATAATAACCGATTAAACCGAGAAAGCTACGACTTGATCATCGATTTAGGTTGCTCCCAGCTTTGAATAGCTTCAATCTTTGCTGGGTCAACAGATATTCCATGACTTGATACCACATGCCCAAGGAATGCTACTTCCTCAAGCCAGAACTCGCATTTCTTCAACTTGGCATAAAGCTTATATTCACGAAGCTTTTGGAGTGTCAGCCTCAAGTGTTGCTCATGATCTTCACGGCTTTTGGAATAAATAAGGATGTCATCAATAAAGATGACCACAAAGTGATCCAAATATTCCTTGAATACTCGGTTCATCATATCCATGAAGGCAGTAGGAGCATTAGTCAATCCAAAGGACATGACTAGGAATTCATAATGCCCGTCTTGGAGTTAAAAGCCGTCTTTGGAATGTCATCGGTTCTAATCTTCAATTGGTGATATCCGGAACGAAGATCAATCTTTAAAAAGAATTTGGCTCCTTGCAACTGATCAAACAGGTCATCAATATGTGGCAATGGGTACCTATTTTTGATGGTGACGTGATTCAACTCCCGACAATCAATACAAAGTCGCATACTGCCATCTTTCTTCTTCACGAACAGAACAGGAGCACCCCAAGGAGAAGTACTAGGACGAATAAAGCCAATGTCTAACAATTCCTGCAGTTGGGTCTTTAATTCCTAAAGTTCAATATGAGCCATTCGATACGGGGCTTTGGAAATGGGTTTTGTACCGGGTTCAAGGTCGATACAAAATTCAATTTCACGCTCTGGGGGTAGGCCAGGAAGTTCTTCGGGGAATACGTCAGGAAATTTATTAACAACATAAATATCATTCAAAGCTGACGTATTTTTTTTAGATCTGTGACATGAGCTAAGAAAGCTTGACATCCGTTTTTCAATAAACGAATAGCTTTATGGCTTGAAATGACTGTGATTGATTTTAATGGTTTGGTTGCTTGAATTCGTATAATAGGTTGATTTGGAATATGAAAACTAACATCCTTATAAAAATAATCAATTTTTGCATGATAAGTAGTTAACCAATCAATCCCTAGAATCATGTCAAATGCAAGTATTTTCAATGAAATAAGATTGACAGGTAATATGAGGGTACCGATTTGAACCAAACAAGACTTATAAACAGTGGATGTAATGAAGGTTTCTTCCAATGGAGTTTCCACAGATAAGTAAAAGTCTAATTTCTCCGGAGTCAAATTTAATCGTTGAGCGCAAGTAGGAGAAATAAAAGAATGGGTAGAACCGGTATCAAATAATGTATAGACTTCGCTAGATTTTATGATAAGCTTACCCATGATGACCTCATTCGGGTTTTTTTCTTTCTGAGAGGTCACAACAAACGCTCTCCCTTGCACTACTGGCTTTGACTTTTCTGGGACGGCCTTTGGTGCCTCCATCCTAGCTGAACTTGTCTTTGGTGAACGACAAAATCGGGCTAAGTGACCTTCTCTTCCACAATTATAACATGCTTTGGACGACATCACGTAGTTTGGACTGATGTGTCCCTCCCCTCTGTATTTGAAGCATATGATAGGTGGTCGATTCTCCTTCCTTAACAATGGGTCTTTGGTCTTTGACGTCTTTCCATCATTGTTGAATTCCTCTTCTTGAAATGTCCATTCTTATTGTTTTTGTACGAGTACCACCGAAATGGTTACCACTTCGGCCTGTTGATTCCTCCACGCTTGTTGTCACCGCTTCGATGATCGCTCTCATTGGTATTATCATTTTGCCATTGCTCTCTTTTGGTTGCGTTGACTTGTTATCGCATTTCTACTAATCGAGCCCTATTTACAACATCCGAATACAAACACGGTTTATGAGAAATAAGATGTTGGCGTATATCCGACTTTAAACCTCTTAAAACATCCGTGTCATTCTCTCTTCATTATCCACCAAGTGGGACGCAAACCGGGATAACTCCACAAATTTAGCCTCGTATTGCGACACGGTCATATTATTTTGTTCCAACTTGATAAACTCCACCTCCTTCATGTGAAGAATACTTTCGGAAAAGTATTTATTGTTGAACAGCTCTTGGAACTTCTCCCAAGACATTTTTTGGTGCGGCGAGGTTGAGTACGCTTTCTCGATTCCCCACGATGAATCGCCTCTCCTCGCAACATAAAGGCGTAAAAGGAACCTTTTGCTCCTCGGAGCATCCCAAGACATCAAATATCTTGGTGATCCGCTTTATCCATGCTTCGCCTTAAGTGGTTTTAGCTCTTCAATAAACTCAAAGTGGTCCCGGACTCCTTGAAGCTTTTAGCGATGACCGTCAGAGAGTTTCCAAGTGTTTCCACCTACATTTTGGATAGGAGCCGCTCTCACCTGCTGTTGCATGAATTGCATAAAGCCTCTGAACATTCCATCATTCATCATTTAGTCAGTGTTGTTGTTTGCATGAGGATTGTCGCCTTCCTAATGCACATTATCCTGATTATTGATATGTGGTGTATCAACGGTCGTCTGTGCTCTATTGCTATTCTCAACATTCTCGGATGTCATTTTCAGATACTGCCACAAAACAAAATGTTAATTGACATGTAACATATTATCCCTATATTCTGACCGACCAATTAAATACCAAAAAACTTAGGTAGGTCATACTAGCGAAGGAATTCCCCGTCTCTCCCCTCCTAGTTCTAGTCTCACATCTTAGCCAGGGATCATATCCCTAAGCTTTGATACCAACTGTGACATCCCCAAAATTAGGTATACATCACCCATCTTGGGTCGTCAGATACATGGTACAAAATTCAAATACAACTTAATTATACAACAGTCGTGTAAAATACGACAAAATATATGCTGTGAGTTTGAATACAAATACTGTCATCTAGAGAGTATACAAACTCAATGGAGTCCTCATTACAATCATTATCACACTATTTCATAGAATAGTGAGGACTACTAATACTATTATCTGGTCCATCACTCCGTTCCTCGACTTGTCCCAGCTATATTCTCATTTCCTGAAGAGAACAGTGAAAGAAAGGGTGAGCTCAACTAGCCCAGTAAGAAATATTATGACTAAGATAATGCAGAATAATTTATCGTTAGTCTTCAACAGTGTTAAACAGATAAAATATAATAAATATCAAGTTTAACTGCAGCGGAACAAGCAATCCATTAAAAGAGTCAAATAGAGAATAAAATCTACTATCTTTTATGATTTAAAATGTTTTTTTTCACTTTTATCTTTGGGACTCGACAATAAATAATCCACATCATCGAATCACCCTACAGACTACTGGCCAAGGATATTCTTTAGTATCACGACCACAATTATCCATACACTACGGGCCAAGAATATTTGTGTATTCATTAATGGTCATGATCATGCCAACAACTGTCCATCAATGCACTACAGGCCCATGAGGACTTTTTCCACATCATTCGTAACCTTAAGGTCATGATTACACCGAATAATCCCTGGTCATAATCATACCAAGTCTATCTATGCACTACAGGCCACAGATGACTTTCAACATAATATAAACATGAGGATGATGACAATGATATAGAAATTCAATAAAACAAGTTCAAGAATTAATTTATCCAGGAACTATTAATGTCCAAATTGTCAATATGATACTGCTTTGTAGAGTAAAATTCAAGAATGCTCAGAAGAATATTTCCATGAAAAGATACTGGATGAAGCGCAAATATCAAGGATATTCCACTAATTTCATGGAGTATAGAAGTCAAAACTTTAACCAACTGAATATAATAACGAATGGAATAACAAAAGAAATCACCATGCATGCGGTACTTGCGATAGGCGAGTTATTCAACGAGTAATAATAAGTAACGGAACCAAAGTCAAAGCAAAATTTTGCAAGCTGGGATGTTCCAACAGAATAATAATAATAAAAAAGCGGAACCGGTCCTGCCAGTAAACACATACAGACTAGATATTCCAATGTAATAATAATAAAGATGGAACGGTCGAAAAGTAAAAGCATATGACATAGAATATTCCAACAGAATAATAATAAAGATGGAATAATAGAAGAATGTCACCAAGTATAGAATAGTCCGCGTATACTGGTTATTCCAGCAGAATAACAAAGAATGGAATAACAGAAGTTCTATCCATGAATACAAAAGAAATAACACTCCTTACCGTAAAATAAACTGAATATAAGAGTAGGGAATGAGCATGATACTTTTCTATAGCTTCTCTATAATTTCTCTCTTTAGAGTTTCAGTGAATTCATAAGAAATAATGAAGGAATGAGCTTCTATTTATAGGAGAATGGAAGGATATTATTTGGACTGTACAGTAGGAATTCAGACGAAATAATTTTCAGCTTCGCGGGTGAAAGAACAATTTTAGACGCAACCTAATTAATCATATATGTGCACCCCTTATTTCAACGACAACTTATATATATATATATATATATATATATATTATACATAAAACAACATGTTGGCCATACACCAAATCATCATCAATTCCCCACCAATTTCAATTCATATATATATATATATAATACTAATACTCATCCCACCATTTCCACTTTTCCACCAAAATTCTACTTTTCCACCATTTTCCACTCACACACCCATAATATTATATATATTCCACTCACCACACACATAATATTATATATATAAACTCCCTCAATATTTTAACAACATTTATCAACAATATTATAAATCACAATATTAGTAACTTTGTCATCTCAATTATTGATTTAATAATATATAAAATATTGACAATAATTAAATCAACTAACATGAGATACTATATAGTAATTACTGTAACAATAATAATAAAACTGAGTGACTTCTCACGTAAGCATCAATAATCAATACAGGTAATGCATCTCTTGTGTGCCACTACAGACATATTCTTTACTTTTAACACCGGGTGTTTCAACAGTTAACGGTAAAACTTCCGCCGTTATTTTCATAAAGTATTTTTGTCGTTTTTTCAATTCGATAATAACTCCGTTGCGGGATCCACCAATGATTGTACCATCGTACAAATATTCCCCGACAAAAAGAATATTCCCCGACCAATCGAATATTATATAACAACTTGCGTACTTTGCAAAATTTATAAATATTACCCACAACTATAACATTATATCAAATTTACTCCATAAAATTCAAAAATGATATTTATAGAAAATTCATCTTTATTTATAAAAGTCGGGGTCTTACACTTACACAACGTTTTTAAAACGTTGTAGTTAAGCACATTCCACAACGTTTTTTAAGAAAAAAACGTTGTAGATTTGTTTTCCATAAATTAGCAGATGCTTATAAATGTTGTAGAATGTATGATTTCACAACGTTTTCTGAATAAAAAAACGTTGTAGTTTAATATATCAGACAACGTTTAAACACTTTCACACAACGTTTTTAAAATGCTGTAGATTAAAAAAAAGAAAAAAAAAATTGTATTTCACCTATATTACCAATGCACCTGCAATATGCTAATGCCATGATATATAGCTAAAAGCACAATTACAATTACACAATTACAATAATATTCTACTTTTTGCACTTCTGCTACACAATTACAGCTGGTTGAAGCTCTTATTCCTACTAGATTAGATCACACCCAACAGAACAAGGAGAAATCCTTTACAACATTATAGTAAAAGATGAGAGAATCAGTAAGACCACTCTTGAGGCAAAGTCATCTCAGGAGGAAGCTGGTAATGGCACTCCACTTCCTTCCTTGCATCAAACCTTTTCATGGAATCCCTAATCGAATACGTTGAATTTTCTTGTTTATTTCTCACACCGCCAAAAGATACATAATGACTTTTGTAAAAAAAAAAAAAGAAAAAAAAAGTAATTGGTTAAAATGTCAAAAAACAATTGTTACATTTCCAAAATTTTCTAATTCTTTCTTCCTTACGATCAATAACAAACACTTCCAAAGAGCTAAACAGAAGCGATCTATGTTATGCAGTCTAATTAACACCGAGAAAAGGAGGGAAAAATGAAGTAAAACTATATAGTTCTTATGACAAAGTCGGATACTTTATGGTTTTTCCTTCATGATAGTCTCAAACTAATTTCCTACAGCGTGAGTCTAAAGAGTTACTGCATAATTTTCACGGTAAATGTTAAAGATTTTCCGATTTAATTAGGAAATCGACATTGCCCCAACAATGTAACTTTGAAATTGCCATTGTTCCCCATGGATTGCACTAAACCATCTTTGCTTGCTTCAAGTTCACATTGAACACCTATTTGAACAAATGTGAACAAAAATTAATTAAATAAGATCAACATTCGGAATATTCAATATAGGTAGGAATCACATTGAAATGATGTGGATGAGCGAGATGCGATAATAGTTAATTTGGTTGTGATCATATAGTTAACCCATCATAAATGCATCGCACCCGCCCATATCAAACTTTCCACATAAATCAAAGGAACAAATAGTTCATATATAAGAATGAGGAATTGCAAGAATGCTACCTATAATTGTACCCACCAATTGCTTGCTAGGATATAGAAGCAACAAACAATAAAAGCTTAAGTATCACTTAAATGAATCTTAGGTGCTAATAGTAAGTAATATTAAGAGATGAAGAAAGCTTAAGGTATCATTTAACGCAGTCCGAAGTCCCGTATTCTCAATATTTTATTTGACCTTACTCCTCCCGGGTTGGGATCTCTGAAACTTTCTTATCTTTGATCAATCACTCTTACCCTCTTGTGCTTCGATTTCTTGCGAGATAATGTTCGCCCAATCTTTGTCAAGCATCCCGCATTACATGAATGGAAATAAACTTTATATTGAATGAATATAAAGATAATGATGAGTTATCACACACATGACTATAAACTTTGCACCAAGAATAAACTATATGATAAAGCATAAAGCGGTAGATTGTGGAATTCAAAATCCTATTACAAATCAAGAAAGGAGGAGCTCAATAAGATCCGGAAGGCGTTAGATCAAACAAGGTACTACTTTTAATACTTCATTCAAAAGTTGGAACTTAGAAGTCCCGATCAAATAATCCCTGAAGTATGGCCACGAGAAGATTTGAGATGGTAAAATCACTACCAACTTCATACTTGAACAAGTAAATGGCATACACTACATATGTTCCTGCAATAACCAGAGATAAAATATGTACCAACAATTCAGTTGAGTTTTAGCTTTCTTTCATTAAGTTTAGGCTGTGCTTCAAGTCAGTACTTTTGATAACCTCAAACTTTTGCTCTAGTAACAGAGGAAAGAAAACTAGAGTTCTACCTCTAGTTACATGGAGTCTTTGACAAACCAAATGGTTAATAAATAAGGGCGAAAAAAATAGAGTTAAGACAAAATACCTGCATGTTTAGGGAGAGATCGCCAGGTACCATGGCCATGTGTGGTTATGTAATCAACAAGAATCTTGTCCTCTTCAGGAGTCCAAGCACCTTTCTTTACACCACCTTTGTCACAGAAAGGTCTTCTTCCCATCTTCTAATCCCTCATATAAATAAGGGATTACTTTATCCCATGATTGCATTTAATCCTCATAAACATATCGGTTTTAATCCTCGGATAATGGCTTGCATTTCTTCCGCTAAAGACTTCAACCTGAATCATAAGGAAGACCTTAAGCAGCGACCATTTTCTAGCAACAATGTTTGATATTGGTAGTGAGAAATGAATAGAATGCCAACCTTTGATGCGAGTTCGAGACTAACAAGATCCTCGTGGAAGTCTAATAGATTTGGCGACTTAGATGCAAGAACACAGCAACAAAAAAAAGTAATGAGATGAAATATTAACTCATAATTATAACAAGATGCCAACACCACCAATATTAGGGAAAAGGACCTGACGAATAACAGGTAGTAAAGAGAAACAATCGCTTGTTATCATGTCTTTGGAAAATTCTTTGTTTACTTCATTACCAATAAATCCAAATGAAATACGTGAATAATCTCATGGCATATGACAATGAGAAGGCCATTACAATGACAATGCAATATACTTGAAAGCAAAACCCCAGTCATCTTCTAAACATAATTAGATACAGTACGCCTTAATAAAGTATAATTCTTAGAAATTAGCAAACATCTCTTGTTAAGAGGAAGTGCAAAAATTGACAAAAATAGAGCGAGGTGGTTGTTAATTGCCGGGATGATTACAGAAACGCTAAGAATAGACAAAAGGTTGAAATTTTCAAAGTGCCCTAACGAGAAAAGAGGGGGAGGGGGAGGATTGAGGGAGCCTGTGTGCTGCAAGGAAGATTTTTTGCACAATAATGAAGACAACAAAGCTAAGAAAATGGCTCTAATAAAATAAGTCTTTTGCCTTTCCTATGAATTGAGATATATTAGACACCGTAGAACACAAAATTAGATTCTTTGAGCATAAATCAATTAGATAATAAAGAACAAAAGAATCAACAAGACATTATAGAAGAGAGAAACAAAATTACATTTTGAATCAGTCGCAAACCCTAAATGAAATTTTTCAAATAATCAAAACTCTACAATAATCAAATACTACATATTATCAAGTAAAGTATTACCTTAATCCAAAATTTGGTGTAGAGCCGAGCGAAATCAGGTAAGCTTGATATCAAAATAACGGATCTGGCAAATTCATACGGTGGAACTTCGATAGAAGATCAAAAGCAATGATTGTTTCCATTTGCAAAGACTAAAATCGCAACCCCGAACCCAAAGGTTTCCACCACCCGAACCCTTAATTGTCTCCGACTTTCCGGTGGTGGTTTGCCATCTTCATCGGCGGTGTCCTTGTCGAAACTTCTCTCGATCGGTTGGTTTATACGATAGAGGCGGTTCTTGAGCGGTGGTCAAACCGAGCCAGGTGCTCGCGTCTTACGAAAAGAGGGTCGAAAGGCAGGGAGAAAGGCAATTACGAGGGAGAAGTTTTAGATCTTGCCTGGAGACTGGGAGCCCTAGCATAAGAGTGATACTTATTATTTAAGTTTTCACTTCAGCGTCATTTTTTAAACCTCCGTGTTTTACTCGAATGACAACGTTTTAAAAAAAACGTTATCTAATTAACACCAAAAAAATGAACTTTTAAATAGATAACATTTTTGCATATGTATCTATAACGTTTTTTTTAAAAACGTTGTAAAAAAAAATACCACAACGTTTTTATAAAAAACGTTGTGGTTTAAGTGTTGTCTATTTACTGTTTTGTAGTAGTGCAACAACGTTGCTTCACCCACCTCGTCCCAACATACTGGAGAGCGATACTTTCATCCATACAATGCTTCAAATGGAGCCATACCTATACTTGCCTGATAACTGTTGTTGTAGGAGAATTCCACCAATGGTAGGTACTTATCCCAACTCCCTTTGAAATCTAGGACACAGAGTCTTAATAGATCTTCAAGAGTTTGAATAGTCCTCTCTGATTGTCCGTCTGTTTGAGGATGGTATACCGAACTGAATTGTAAATCCGTGCCCATAGCTTTCTGCAAGCTAACCCAAAATTGTAAAGTGAATCTTGGGTCACGATCCGAAACTATGGATACTGGCATGCCATGCAATCTCACAATCTCATTTACGTACATACTAGCAAGACGTTCAGGGGAATAAGTCTCCCGTATAGGCAAGAAATGGGCAGTCTTGGTTAATCTATCAACAATAACCCAAATCGCATCTATGCCTTGAGAAACCTTGGGAAGACCTGTAACGAAATCCATAGTAATGTGTTCCCACTTCCATTTCGGAATCTCAAGTGGTTGTAATGGACCCTTTGGCATTTGATGCTCCGCCTTTACACGTTGACAAGTTAAACACCTCGAGATAAACTTCGTGATCTCTCTCTTCATATTATTCCACCAAAAGTTAAACACCTCGAGATAAACTTCGTGATCTCTCTCTTCATATTATTCCACCAAAATGTATGTCGAAGATCATGATACATTTTGGTACTCCCATGATGGATTGCAAACAGTGTGCTGTGTGCCTCCATCATGATTCTATGCTTCAAGTCAGAATCGTTAGGAACACAAAGTCTGGAGTTGACTCGAAGTATTCCTTCTTCATCGATTCTTGCTCCAGGAATAGCACCTTCTTGTACTTTCTTCTTTATACGCATCAGCTCCATGTCCGTAGCTTGAGCAGCTTTAACTTTATCGATTAAAGTCGGTTCTACACGTATGTTTGATATCATCACGTGGGTACTTGGAGCCTTTACCTCTATCTCCATCCTTTCCAAGTCATACAAAATGGACCTTTGTGTTAATAACATTGCACTCGTACCCGCATATGATCTTCTACTCAATGCGTCAGCTACCACGTTTGCTTTTCCAGGATGATATTGGATGGTGTGATCGTATCTTTCAACAAATTTCGAGCCAACGTCGTTTGTTGCATATTGAGTTCTTTTTTGGGTGAAGAAATATTTGAGGCTTTTTATGATCCAGATAGATCTCCACTTTCTCCCCATACGGTAATGTCTCCAGTTTTCAACGCGAAAATGATTGCCTGCTAACTTCGAGATCATGAATAGGATAATTCCTCTCATATTCTTTGAGTTTTTAGTGAGGCATAGGCTATGACTTTCCCATGTTGCATGAGAACACATCCTAACCCTTTGCACGAAGCATCATTTGAGATAACAAATCCATCCGAACCGGATGGTATTGTCGAAGCAGTCCGAAATGAGTCCTCTCTTGAGTTCTTAAAAACTCTTCTCACAATCCTCGCTCCAACCGAATTTTATATCTTTACTGAGTCAATTTGAGTTAAGCGAGTAGCGATTCGAGAAAATCCTTCCACGAATCTCCGATAATAACTTGCTAAGCCCGTAAATGATTTGGCCCACCGACTTCGTTTGCTCCCAACTTTGTATGGCTTCAATCTTCGATCGAATCGACAGATACTCCATGTTTTGACACCACATGCCCAAGGAATGCTACTTCCTCAAGCGAACTCGCATTTCTTGACTTGGCATATAGCTTGTTATCACGAAGCCTTTGCGATTACCAAACTTCAAATGGTGCTCATGATCTTCGTGGCTTTTGGAATAGATGAGGATGTCATCAATAAAGACAACAACATGGCCGATCCAAATATTCCTTGAATACACAGTTCATCATATCCATGAAAGCAGTAGGAGCATTAGTCAATCCAAAAGACATGACTAAGAATTCATAATGCCCGTACCGAGTTTTGAAGGCAGTCTTTGGAATATCCTCAGTTTTAATCTTCAGCTGATGATATCCAGAACGAAGATCGATCTTTGAAAAGAATTGTGCTCCTTGCAACTGGTCAAACAGGTCATCAATACGAGGTAGCGGATACCTATTCTTGATAGTGACATGATTCAATTCTCGGTAGTCGATACAAAGTCGCATACTCCTATCTTTCTTCTTTACGAATAACACAGGAGCACCCCAATGAGATGTACTAGGACGAATAAAACCGATGTCCAACAACTCCTGTAGTTGGACCTTTAACTCCTAAAGTTCAATAGGAGCCATTCGATATGGGGTTTTAGAAATGGGCTTTGTACCAGGTTCAAGGTCAATAAAGAATTCAACTTCACGTTCTGGGGGTAGACCGGGAAGTTCTTCAGGAAATATGTTAGGAAATTCACTAACAACGAAAATAGTATTCAAATCTGACGTGTTTTTGTTCAAGTCTGTGACATGGGCTAAGAAAGCTTGACATCCATTTTTCAATAAACGAATAGCTTTATGGCTTGATATGACAGTGATTGACTTTAATGGTTTGGTTGTTTGAATTCACATAATAGGTTGGTTAGGAATATGAAAACTAACAACCTTACGAAAACAATCAATTTTAGCATGATGCGTGGTTAACCAATCAATCCCTAAAATCATATCAAATACAAGAATTTTCAACGAAATAAGGTCGGTAGGTAATGTGATGGTACCGACTTGAATCAAACAAGATTTATAGATAGTAGATGTAATAAAAGTTTCTCCTAATGGAGTCTCAACAGATAAGTCAAGGTCTAATTTCTCCGGAGTCAAGTTTAAACGTTGAGCACAAGCAGGAGAAATAAAAGAATGGGTAGAACCGGTATCTAGTAAGGTATAAACTTCGCAAGAGTTTATGATAAGCTTACCCGTGATCACCTCGTTTGGGTTCCTCGCGTTTTAGGCAGTCACGACAAACGCCCTTCCTGGAACCACCGACTTTGACTAGTCCGGGACAGCCTTTGGAGTCACCATCCCCGTTGAACTTGGTTTCGCAACTAGACAATCTCTAGCTATATGACCTTCCTTTCCATAGTTATAACACACCTTGGATTATTGTGGGCAGTTTGGGCTGATGTGTCCCTCTTTCCCGCATTTGTAACAAACGACCGATGCTCGTTCTCCTCCCCTAAAAATAGGTGATGTTTGTGCTGACGTCTTCACGTTATCATTGTTGTACCTTCTCCTCTTGAAATCTCCTCCCGACTCGCTCATTCTATTATCACGGCCACGATTACCACCAAAGTGGTTACCGCTTTTGTCCGAATGCTTTCCTTCCCTCTGGTTTTCATTGCTCCGATGGCTGCCGCCACCGGTATGACCTTGGTTGTGGTCCCTCGGTTGTACATACTCATTATCTCGTTCTAATAATTGAGCCCTTTTTACAACATCTGAATATAAAGAAAATTTATGAGATATAAGATATTGTCGAATCTCGGGCTTTAACCTCTCAGAAACATCCTCGTCATTCGTTCCTCATTTTTGACCAAATGAGGTGCAAACCTGGATAACTCTGCAAACTTTCTCGTACTGGAACACCGTCATGTTGTTTTGTTCCAGTTTGATAAACTCCACCTCCTTCATAGGACGAATACTTTCAGGAAAGTACTTGTCATTAAATAATTTCTGAAATGTTTCCCAAGACATGCTGAGTGCGGCCGGCTGGGTACGCTTCACAGACTCCCACCAGTAGTCTGCCTCACCGCGGAACATAAAGGTGGCAAATGGAACCTTCTGTTCCTCCGTGCATCCCAAGACATCGAATATCTTGGTAATTTTCTTGACCCACGTTTCCGCCTTGATCGAATCCGGCTTTCCCTGAAATTCTGGTGGTCCCAACTCCTTGAACTGATTGGTTGTGACAAGCCACGCATTGCTATCATTTCCACCCGTATTCTGTGCACGAGTCTCCCTCGTCTGATTTTGCATGAACTGCAAAAAGCTCCTAAACATTCCATCATTCATCGTTTGATCGGTAGTGTTGTTTACAGGAGGAATATTATCTTCCTGTTGTACGTTCTCCTGGTTTGTCACTAAAAGTTGTTCCACAGTCTCATACACTCCATTGTTAACGTTCTCAGCAGCCATTCTTAAATACTGCCACAAAACAAGGGTTAATTAAACAAATTAACATATCACATAATATCCCTATATTATGATCGACCAACAAATAATCTTAGATAGGACACACTAGCGAAGGATTTACTCATCTCTCCCCTCCTAGTTCTATTCCTCGATCTCCGCCAGAGACCATATCCCTAAGCTTTGATACCAACTGTGACGCCCCCAAAATAGGAATACATCACCCATTTTTAGTCGTCAAATACATGGTACAGAAATAAATACAACTTCAGTAATATAATTGTCGTGCAAAATACGACAACACATATACTGTGAGTTTGAATACAAATATTGTCTACTAGAGAGTATACAAACTCAAAAGGAGTCCTCATTACAATTATTGATACACTATTTTACAAAAATAGTGAGGACTTCTAAACAACTATCTCGAATCAACACTCCATACCCCGGCTAGTTCCTGCTAAATTTTCTCCTCCTGAGAAGAACAATGGAACAAAAAAGAAAAGGGTGAGCTCAACTAGCCCAGTAAAGAATATTATGACTAAGATAGTATACAACAAATTATCATTAGTCTTCAACAGGGAATAATCTGGTAAAATATAATAGACAACAAGTTTTTAGATCAACAACTGCAGCGGAAACAACAATCCATTAGAAGAGTCAAGTAGAGAAAGAATTCTACTATCTTTTAAGATTTAAAATTCCATCATCAATATTTTATCCTTGTAACATCAATCAATAAACATCTTGAATCAAATATTCATCTTTGCACTACAGGCCAAAGATATTCATTTGTATCATCAGTTGGTCATGTTCATTTTAACACCTATTCATCTTTGCACTACGGGCCAAAGATATCCATTAGGTAATCATTCATCTTTGCACTACAGGCCAAAGATATTCAGTTATATCATCATTTAGGACTGAGGATGATGAAAAATATTTTAAAGAAAACGAATCCAGTGAAACAAAAGGAAAAATATTAGGGATTCGTATCACAGTTTATCCAAGATCAATAATACTCCATAATAACCAATTTTGAAGCAGAATTCAAAGATAAAGATCAAAACATAGATACAATCAAAGATAGTAACCATAATAGACATCTTGGACAAAAAGAAGAAAATTTCATTTTTCTATGAATAAGGTCAGATTATTGAATGAAAGGCCAGTATACGTGAATAGTAACCGACACAAAAAAGTTCCAAATTTGATAAAAAAGTTCAAACCAATATTTTGGCATAACGATATTGAAGAAAATAATATCATTTAAGAAGAAAATAACATCCCTTACCTCAAAATAACAGTATTTCTGATCGGAATATCGGATGTAAAGCCGAAGGAAGCTTGTACCGAACAGCAACTCTCAAAGTATCTAAATACTTACTAAAATATGCTCGACAATATAGAGAGAGAAAGAGAGAAAACTTATGAATTCTGGTGTGATTTTCAATTCTAACTTAGCACCCTATTTATAGGAAAATGCTTAGAACGCCAAAGCAGACTAAATAATAAAATAGTATTATTCTTGTTACAATTCAAGCACGCCACCAATGACCAGCACTCCACAATTGAAAAGAAGAAAAACTCAGCACATTTCAACAAAGGACAAGAGTGGGGCCCACCCATTTTTAATAAAAATCATTTTATTTTCCGAAACTTCAACAATTCATAATAAATAGCCTTTTTATCAGAAAAATTCGAAACTCATGTGTTTTCCATATGAAATTTAATTCTCTACAACTTTGTAGAAGAAAGTTTTTTCAAATTCCAATCAGAAAATACCCGAAATCCACAAACGGATGATTTTTAATACCTCTATTCCGACAAATATTGATAAAACACCTCAGTATGAATTCCTTCATTTATAACCACATAAAATAAATAAATCCATCATTTATATCCACATCAAAAATAAATATTTCCTTATCATATAAATCAATAATTAATTATTCATAAATAATATTACAGAATCACAATAATGATAACCAGGCAGTTCCCAGGAAAGAGGGGGCTTTCCGATAAGGATTTCTCCTTACTGGCGCACAATTAGGTGACCAAACCTCTCCTTGACAGAACTTTCTAGACATTGCCAATAATGCTATCTAATAATATTATTCCAAATAATATGAATTATTGATCTGATAATGGAGATCTTTGTGCGGTGTTGACAATTATTGAGCAACAATAATATAAAATATCAACGACAATTATTGAATCAATAAAATAAAATATTGAACAAGTAATTACCGTAATAATTATTGAGTAGTGTCTTCTTACGTAAGAATCAATAATTCAACAATACTGTGCAATACCGTGTGCTACTGTGCAACCACGTGTATTACTGTATTTTAACCACCGGGTATTCCAACAGTGTTAATGGTAACAACTACGTTCGTTATTTGTAAAAACTCAAATTTGTCGTTTTTTCATCCCGAATAGTTATCCGTTATGGGACCCACAAATAAATGGTCGCTACTTGCCGCATTTAATATTCCCTAAAACAAAAACAATATTCCACGACCAAAAGAATATTCCCCGACAAATGAATATTTTATAACCAGTTGCTTATTTTGAAAATTTTGCACATTTCACCCATAACCAAAGTATTATATCAAATTAATACCTTATTATTCACAATAATAAATAGAGAAAATTTGATTTTATTTATAATAAGTTGGGGTCTTACAATATATGCATATTTTCATATAGTTTAGGAAGCTTAGAAGCCCGTTTGAGATTCACTTAGTAGGAGTGAATCTCAAATAGTCCCCATTTTGGGGCTGTTCTTGTATGTTTTGATCTCACTTAGGTCTGTGTTAACGACTTGAGCACGTCTTTATATTTTTTGAAATTTTGGTCAGTATATATCTCTTGATGTTCTTCGGGTGCATATTTAGACTACGATGTGTTAGTTTATTTCGTGTACTTGAAGACCATGGGGAGATGCTGCCAAAATTTCTGAAAAATTTAAAGATGTGTTCAAGTTGTTAGCATCAGTGAGGCGACACATCCGGGAATGGGATAGAAGCCTGACCCGTTAGAGTGGGAGATGAAGTTAGGAAACTCATAAGCTTGCATATACATTAACTTTGAGACTTGATTGTGTTTGTCTAACTTTCCATATATATAGCAGACAGTTGTCCGAGATGTCTGTTGATCGAAGTTGGATGGAACGTAGGGTAGCCAGTGATAGGAATGGGCTTATGTGACGCCCCCAAAATAGGTATACAACACCCATTTTAAGTCGCCAAATACATGGTAAAGAAAGCAAACTACAACTTCAATAATACAATTGTCGTGCAAAATACGACAACACATACTGTGAGTTTAAATACAAATATTGTCTTCTAGATAATATCCACACTCAAATAAGTCCTCATTACAATTATTCAAACACTATTTTACAGAAATAGCGAGGACTGCTAAAACATCTTTCTAGAACCATCACTCCATACCCCGACTAGATCCTGTTATGTTCTCACCTTCTGAGAAGAAAAATGGAACAAAAAGGAAAAGGGTGAGCTCAACTAGCCCAGTAAAGAATATTATGACTAAGATAATATACAACAATTTATCATTAGTCTTCAACAGGGAAAAATTCGATAAAATATAATAGACAACAAGTTTTAGATCAATAACTGCAGCGGAAACAACAATTCATTAGAAGAGTTAAGTAGAGAAAGAATTCCACTATCTTCTAAGATTTAAAAGTCCATCATCAATAATTTATCCCTGTAACAACAATCAATATACATCTTTAATCAAATATTCATCTTTGCACTACAGACCAAAGATATTCATTTGTATCACCAGTTGGTCATGTTCATCTCAACACCTGTTCATCTTTGCACTACGGGTCAAAGATATTCATTAGGTAATCATTCATCTTTTGCACCACTGTGCTAAAGATATTCAAAGAATATCATCATTTAGGAGTGAGGATGATGAAAAATATTTTAAAGAAAACGAATCCGGTGAAACAAAATAAAAATATTAGAGATTAAGTACACAGTTTATCCAAGATCAATAATACTCCATAATAACCAATTTTGAAGCAAAATTCAAGAATAAAGATCAAAAACATGGATACAATCAAAGATAGTAACCATAATAGACATCTTGGACAAAAAGGAGAAAATTTCATTTTTAGAATGAATAAGGTCAGATTCGTGAATAGTCCGCAGTACACGTGAATAGTAACCCGACACAAAAAGTTCCAAATTTGATAAAAGTTCAAACCAATATTTCTAAGATAATGATATTGAAGAAAATAATATCATTTAAGAAGAAATGACATCCCTTACCTCAAAAAAAGACAAGATTTCCGATCGAATCTGGATATAGTCTTGAAGGAACTTAGTATAGCAACACTCAAAGTATCAAAATACTCACAAGAATACGCTCGATAATATAGAGAGATAAAGAGAGAGAACTTGTTTCTGGTGTGATTTTCAATTCTAACTTAGCCCTCTATTTATAGGAAAATGTTAGCATGCCGAAGCAGACTTGACCGACAACCTGATGGCTTTACCTGCTACTATTGCCACCCACCACATTTGAAATAAAATTCAGCACATTTCTTCACCAACCACAAGTGGGACCCACTCAATTCTAGAATTTTCCACCAAAATCATTTATAAACCTAATTTCCGAATCACTCATCTCTTAAAATTCATAACAAATTATACGCTCATTTTAACGGTTCAAAATTTGTGGACATATACTCAACTTATATATGTATAACATATCCAAAAATCACAACGATCAATGGTCTACGATTAAAAATTATAACTCACGCAATATATCTCAAAGATGGTGATTTAATTTTTAATACCTCTATTCTGACAAAAACACCTCAACATTAATTCCTTCAATTATATCCACATAAAATAAATATATCCATCAATTATATCCACATAAAATAAATATTTCCTTATCATATAAATCAATAATTAATTATTCACAAATAATATTATAGAATCACAATTATGACAACCAGGCCGTTCCCAGGAAAGAGGAGGCTTTCCGATAAGGATTTCTCCTTACTGGCGCGCAACTAGGTGACCAAACCTCTCCTTGACAGAACTTTCTAGACATTGCCAATAATGCTATCTAATAATATTATTCCAAATAATATGAATTATTGATCTGATAATGGAGATACTGTGCAGTGATAATTATTGAAACAACAATAATATAAAATATCAACGCAATAATTATTGAACCAATAAAATAAAATATTGAACAGTAATTACTGTAATAATTATTGAGTAGTGTCTTCTTACGTAAAAATCAATAATTGGTGCAATACCGTGTGCTATTGTGCAACCACCTGTATTACTGTATTTTAACCACCAGGTATCCAACAATGTTAATGGTAACAACTACGCCGTTATTTATAAAAACTCAAACTTGTCATTTTTTTCATCCGACAGTTATTCTGTTATGGGGCCCACAAATGGCTGCGCCGTCGTACGAATATTTCCCGATAGAAAGAATATTCCACGACCAAACGAATATTCTTCGACACAATGAATATTTTATAACCAGTTGCTTATTTTGCAAAATTTGCACATTTCACCCATAACCAAAGCATTATAACAAATTAACACCTTATTATTCACAATAATAATTAGAGGAAATTCAATTTTATTTATAATAAGTTGGGGTCTTACAGCTTAGCTCTGAGTATCGTAGTGGGGTTGAATAGTTTCTTAACTTTGCGTTTGAGCAAGTCAGCGGTGATGAGATCAGATGTCCTTGTAAAAGGTGTGTGAATGAAGTGTGGAAGGAAAGGAGTGATGTCATGTGCGACTTATTTACGTATGGGTTCAAGCAGGGTTATACGAAATGGATCTATCATGGGGAAACCTGGTTGGATGACCATGAATCAGAACCGGAATTCGGAGGTGACGAAACCTTTGACTTTACTAACATGATAGTCGAAGCTGCTGGTTCATACTTCCAGTGGAATACAGACATGGATGGCAGTAGCGTCGAGCAAGAGCCGAATGATGGGGCTAAGGGTTTCTATGAGTTATTGCATGAAGCAGCGACGCCACTGTATGACGGGCACGAAAAGCACACCATCTTATCTGCCGTGACTAAGTTTTTACACTTCAAGAACGAGCATGACTGTAGCGAGAGAGGTTTTAATGAACTGTTAAACATTGTGAAGGAGTGCTTACCTGCAAGCAATAAGTTATCCGAGTCGTACTATGATGTGAAGAAAATGGTCAAAAGGCTCAATCTAGGGTATGCGAAGATTGATGCTTGTGAGAATGATTGTATGTTGTATTACGGTGATGTTAATAAAGATAAGAGGTCATGTGATATTTGTGGTACAAGTAGATCGTGAATGAGCGGTTGTAAGAAAAAGGGAAAAGACGCGATGAGAAAGATCTTACGTTACTTTCCCATTGCCCCGAGGCTTCAAATGGTTGTTCATGTCAACACATACCGCCGAGGATATGAGGTGGCACTCTACACGGGACATAGTCGAAGGTCAACTGACGCACCCGGCAGATGGGCTTGAGTGGAAAAATTTTGATAACAAGCACCCCTCGTGTAAGACCCCAACTTTTTGAATAAAGATTAAATTTTCTCGAAATATATTTTTAAATATTATGGTGTAGATTTGATATAATGTTATAGTTGTGGGTAATATTTACAAATTTTGCAAAGTACGCAAGTTGTTATATAATATTTGATTGGTCGGGGAATATTCATTTTAACAGGGAATATTCGTACAACGGCACAATCATTGGTGGACCCCCCACAACGGAATTATTGTCGGATTGAGAAAATGACAAAAATACTTTATGAAAATAACGACGGAAGTTTTACTGTTAACTGTTGAACTACCCGGTAGTAAAAGAAATCTGATGTCTGTCGTTGTTGCATAGTAACATGTGATTGTAGAATTGGGAAAAGGGAATTTTGGCCTAGAATAGAGTTTGATTTCGTGCTCTGCAAAACTATTTCTGGTGCCGAGCACGGGAGCACTGCCTCTGGGCGCGCCGGACTCTAAGGTAACCATGGAGCGGTCGCGCCAGTAGTTAGTCAGACCCAGTATTGAGCTGCTAATAGCATAGCTTGGAGATGTTAACTTAATATATTTTGATGATTATAAAAGGACCTAAAACATGTTATAAGATATAATAACATATTATAATCACAACGTTGAAACCAAAAGTTACGAGTTAATAAGTTGTGAGGGTTTGGAATGTGATGTCATTAGAATTGGTGTTGTTCTATAACCACCATGTTGGATACTATAATATAATTGAAAATTCTGTTTTGTGTTAAGTGAATGAATACGATAATGAAGTTAATATTAATATAACTAATTGGTATTGTGGTCCTAATGGTATATGTAGGATAATTGGCGAACGTTTATTGTACTTGTGTAGCTTGAACACGAGGAAAGTTCCTTAACTTCATTCTCTTTATAATGAATTCAAGTTTCATAACTCCGTTATCTTTTGATTGTCAAGCAAGCTTTCTAGTTCTAAATTATCATTATGCAAATCCTATATTATAGTTGAACGAACTTATTGATTCTATCTTGTTATGTTGATGAAAGCTCTTGTAATCAAATTATGTAAATCGAGCGAGTTCCACATTCCGGACTCTTGTTCTTTTTATTCAAGGCATAAATTGTTTAACTTCATTGTTCCAAATGAGATTTCCTAACTCTTTTGGATGTAACACTTTGCATATATATACCATATCTATTCACTTGTATATTGTCATTATTCGATCTTTGACTTAAGTATCATTGTTCAATTCTATATTATTATGTTGAACCTTTAATTAGCAAGCAAACTCTTATTGATTGAACTAATCTATAATTGAATAGTTTTCTAAAGTTCTAGAACCACTGATAAGCTAGTTCCAAATTAAACCTTCTTTAGTGCAAAAATTCTAAAGTCAAACTGAGATGAACAACCCTAATATAGGGGATTTTGTATGTGTTAGCATTTAGATGTTTGTGCACAATACATGGTACAAAGGGCTGATCCCCCTAAGTATGCAAGGAAGGGTCTTGATAGTCTAATTGACTGTTAAGGTTGAAGTAATATACACATAATTATCGGGGACATAGTTTGTGGTCTTAAGACCCTCGGATATAAATCTTGAATTATTCTCTATTCTTGATTAGCGAGTAACGCGATCCCTATTATCCAAAGAACCATTGTTTTATCTCATGTTGTTACTATTATTATTCTTTATATTAGTGAGCAATTGTTTGCTCACTCTTACAATTACAATTAACACTATGACTAAAGTTGAGAAAGTTGAGGAGCCATCTTCTAGCAAAAAGAAATGGGCAAGATGTTTAAGTGATGAAGACTTATTTACTTAACTAAAATTATGTTATAAGACTTATGTTATTTTTGATGTATTCCGCAGACTTATGTAATAATTTAAGGTTTAGATTACTTGCGAATGTTTTTAAGTTGATGTAACCCTTTAATGGGAAGATATTTATTTAAGTTATGTCTTTATCCTTGTTTATGGGTAGATAGATGTAAATATTTTGGAAGAACACCAAATCATGTGGGAATGAAGTACCCGAATTTGGGGGTGTCACAAGAATAAATGGCCTAATGGGTAATGAAAGCGGTCTTTGGGATATCCTCTATATGCATCTAAATTTGATGATACCCTTAGAACGCGTCCTTGAAGGTAAGTACGGAATATCCCAAAGTGGCGTCAATGAGTTGGTTGATGTGTGGGAATGGATAAAAGTCATTCAGCCATGCTTTATTCAAGTCCCTATAATCTATACAAACATGCCACTTCTCGTTTTACTTTTGTACCAATACTACGTTTGTCAGCCACTCCGGGTAGTCGATTTCAAAAATGAAGTTTGATGCCAAAAGTTTTGTTATTTCCTCGTCAATAATCTTCTGCATTTCAGGTGTGAAGATCCTTGTTTTTTGTTTGACAATTTTTTTAGTTGGGTCCACGTGTAGCATGTGCACAACCACCTTCTCCTCAACACTGACATGTCACTGGGAACCCATGCAAATATGTCTGCATACCCCTGAAGTAGCTCTATCAAACTTGTCCAAAAAGGCTCCTGCAAACCCGAACCGATCTTAACTGTCTTCTCCTTCTTTCCTGGTACCAACTCAATATCCTCTGTCTCTTCAGCAGGCATGACGAGAGGCTCTATACTACCTTCTTAAATGGTTCAATTTCTATAGCCATAGTCTACTTCTACTTGTCGTTAGGCTTCTTTGATGTGCTCTGCTTCAAGCTGCTCATCGCCTCTTCTACCACTATGAAGCCTTCAGCCCTGTCTGAAAGTAGTATGCACACAAGCCAATCATGTTTGATGATATAGCATATACTTTGTAACAATATTATTCATTTATTAATAAAAAGAATTAATTTATTAAAGACTTTTAATTATCTACATTATGCTGCTTTATAATATGTGATAAACCCATAGTTTTAAGCAATGCTTTTAGAATAATGATGATGATCATTCTAATGAGATCAAAATTCTTAGAAAGCTTGAACTAAAATAGTTCTCAATCGTTGGATTACTAAATTGGGGATTAGTGAATCCGGATAGATCGTACATACATACGTTCTTGCTCATTGGATGAAGATGATTGATCTCATGATCATTTGTGTGGAGACATTAAAGCAAGTATGTAGGTGCTTATTGGAGAATAAGTATATTGAACGTTGTAAGATCCCAACTTTTTGAATAAAGATTAAATTTTCTCGAAATATATTTTTAAATATTATGGTGTGGATTTGATATAATGTTATAGTTGTGGGTAATATTTACAAATTTTGCAAAGTAAGCAAGTTGTTATATAATATTCGATTGGTCGGGGAATATTCATTTTAACAGAGAATATTCGTACAATGGCACAATCATTGGTGGACCCCCACAAGGGAATTATTGTCAGATTGAGAAAACGACAAAAATACTTTATGAAAATAACGGCAGAAGTTTTACCGTTAACTGTTGAACTACCCGGTAGTAAAAGTACAGTAATATGCGTGGTTGCATAGTAGCACACGGTATTGATTATTGATACTTACGTGAGAAGTCACTCAGTTATACTCAATTATTGCTACAAAGAATTGTTTGCATCATATCTCTCATATTATTGATTCGATTATTGTCATAGTATCATCTGCATAATATGTTATTTTATTAAATCAATAATTGAAACGACAAAGTTATTCATATTATCAAATTGCAATATTTACAATGTCTAGAAGTTCTGTCAAGGAGAGGTTTGGTCACCTAATCAATTGCGGCGTCAAAAGGAGAAATCCTTATTCGAAAGCCCTCTTTCACCGGGAATGACTGGTTGATAAATATTGTGAGTTATAATATTAATGATGAATGTTATTAAAATTGAAGTTGTGTTCGGAGTTGAATTTGGAGACGCGGACGTGATATTTGAGTCCGGAACGATGAAATTAGTAAAATAGTCTATAAACACAAAATTTTCTGAATTCACTATTTGGTCAAAAAGTCAACGGTTGACTTTTTAGGAAAAATCAAACTTCAAAATTTCAAAATTTATATTTTTGATAAAAATGGTTTCATTGTGTTGGAATTATTTGTGTTAGTGAAAATCGACAATTATTTCGATAATAATTGATGTTTGGAGGTTATATTGACCAATCGGGTATTTAACTGGATAAACGAGCAATTGATTGCTATTATTTCACATGATTATAACTATTTATTCACATGTATATACTATTGTTTCACATTCTTGTTACTATTAGGGGAGTTGGTGCAAGATTGATAATACTTGCATGACTAAGTTAAAATGGAGGTATAGATGGAGTCTTATAATCGTAATTCAGTATTTTCACATGTTTAGAACTATTGATTCACATAATTTACTATTGAATCACATTATTTACTATTAGGGGAGGTGGTGCAAGCTTGATAATACTTCCATGACTAAATTAAAATAAAGGAAAAGTTGGAGGTATTGTAATTGAAATTTTTCGAGCCCCAAAACGTATGCAATTATCTAAACTATATTTTTCTATAAATAGAAGCTCATTCTTCCTTCATTTCTCACCAATTCACAAAAGCTTTAGAGTGATTATTATAGAGAGAAATTATAGAAAGAAGAAGAGAAGTCTGCTACCTCACTATTCTAGTATCCAGTTTTTCTAAAGGTAGGTGTGACGCCCCCAAAATTAGGTATACATCACCCATCTTGGGTCGCCAGATACATGGTACAGAATTCAAATACAACTTACTAATACAACTATCGTGTACAATACGACAAAACATAAACTATGAGTTTAAATACGCATATTGTCATCTAGACAGTATACAAACTCAATGGAGTCCTCATTACATTTATTGTCACACTATTTAACAGAATAGTGAGGACTACTAGCTAATGCTATCATCTGGACCGTCACTCCGTTCCCCGACTAGTCCCAGCTACGTTCTCATTTTCCTGAAGAGAACAATGAAAGAAAGGGTGAGCTCAACTAGCCCAGTAAGAAATATTATGACTAAGATAATGAAGAATAAATTATCGTTAGCCTTCAACAGTGTTAAACTGATACAATATAACAAATATCAAGTTTAACTGCAGTGGAACAAGCAATCCATTAGAAGAGTCAAATAGAGAATAAAATATATTATCTTCTATGATTTAAAAGTCCATCGTTGATATTTTATTCCTGTAATACTCATCAACAGTTCTTTGTTATACTTAAGACAAATAGAACTTTCAACACTTGTCTTCACCTGAACCACTAAAGATGTTAGTTAAATTCACAATTCATATTTATAATAATGTGAATTAACAGTTCCTT
Organism: Panax ginseng; assembly: GCA_020205605.1. Lineage (NCBI taxonomy): Eukaryota > Viridiplantae > Streptophyta > Magnoliopsida > Apiales > Araliaceae > Panax > Panax ginseng. Next base: position 11,076,300 of record CM035150.1, read on the forward strand.
CTTGCCACAAAGGTTTAATAGAACGTTTACTCAATATCCTTACCCCAAAGGCTGAAGATATTCAAATGTAATAACAATGATCATACCAATCAATTGTCTATCTTCGCACTACGGGCCAAAGATATTTAACTATAAAACCAATGGTCATGATCATACCAATCAATTGCCTGTCAGTGCACTACAGCCAAAGACATTCAACTGTTAGCTAATGGTCATGATCCTGCCAATCACATCATTAAATTATCCATGCACTACGGCCAAAGATATTAGTTAGTATCACTAGTGGTCATGATCATGTCATACACCTGTCCATCTTCGTACTACGGGTCAAAGCTATCAAACAACAAATCATCTTTGCACTACGGGCCAAAGATATTCAATAACATATCATCTTTGCACTACAGGCCAAAGATATTCAACAACATATCATCTTTGCACTACAGGCCAAAGACATATAAATGTAAAACTAATAACCAACAGTATAATAAATAATGGAAGAACAACAGACTTCACTAGGTATACGGTAATCTGCGTATACAGGTTATTCCAACAGAATAATAAAGAATTGAATAATAGAAGAATTTCACTATGTATGTGATATCAGATAAACAAAGTTATTCCAACATAATAATAAAGAATGGAATAACAATAGCTCTCTTCATGAATACGAAAGAAATAATCCTCCTTACTATAATAATAATATCCCTTACGAATATTGAACGAAAATAATATTCCTTACGAATATTAAACGAAAGTAATATTCCTTACGAATATTAAACAAATATAATGAATATTGAACGATAATAATATTCATATGAATATGAAAAATAATTTCTCTTCAGAATAAAAAAAATAATAATCCTTACTTTTGAAAGAAGAGTACTCCGACTGGTAGGGCGAGGATATACTCGAAGAAAACTTGTACTACGCTCAAAGCTTTCTTAAACTCTAAAGAAATACGCTCAAGATTATAGAAGGAGAATTCTCTGAACTTCTGGTGTGATTTTAATTCTAACTAAGCTTCTTATTTATAGGAAATGGACTGCATAGTAACCAATCCTATGAACGGTCCAGATTGATTTACTTTAATCGGACGGTCCATATTTAAAACAAAAGCTTTTAAATAAAATATAATATATTCTAATTATTGCCTAATAAAACAAACAACTTTATAAAAGTATTTTATTTTATATAAAAAAATTTTACTATGCAAAAAACTATGCAACACTATGCACAATAGAATATAATATATTCTATTTATAGAATAACTTTATAAAAGTATTCTATTTTATATAAAAAGATTTTACTATGCAAAATACTATGCACAATAGAATATAATATATTCTATTTATAGAATAACTTTATAAAAGTATTCTGTTTTATATAAAAAGCTTTTCTGTTATAATTTCAACCAACGGTCTGAAAAATTAGTACATCTCTTCATAGAATAATATTGTACCCAAAAATGATTTGGACCGAAAATAAATACATTGTTCGGTTGAATAGTAACTCATGAATAGTAACTCATGAATAGTAACTTGTGAATAGTAACTCCGACACAAAAAGTGCCCCAAATACCCGAGTGAATAATACTATAGTGAACAGTGACCAGGTATTTTATGACAACTTGTTTACTTTGAAAAATTTTCACATATCACCCTTAACTTTAACCTTTTATCAATTTAACCATTTACTAAAATAGAAAAATTGAATAATTTTATTTCATAAAATTTGGGGTCTCACAGTAGGGAGTATTATTTCTTTCTTATCCATGAAGAGAACTTCTGTTATTCCATTCTTTATTATTCTATTGGAATAACCTGTATATGCGGGCTACCTTATACTTGGTGAAATTCTTCTGTTGTTCCATTCTTTATCATTCTATTGGAACATCACATGCATGCGTTCTGTGGGACCGGTTAAAATCTTTATTATTACATTGGAATATCCCATCTCATGCGTTTTTAATTGGGACTGGTTCCATCTTTATTATTACTGTTTGAATATCCTCCATCATGCGTTTTACGGGACACGATTCCATCTTTATTATTACATTGGAATATCCTATCATGCGTTTTTCTGTGGGACTGATTCCGTTATTTATTATTACATTGGAATAACTTCGCCTGTCTGCGATCTATCGCATGCCCGGTGATTTCTTTTGTTATTCCATTCCTTATTATACTCGGTTGGTTAAAGTTTTGACTTCTATAATCCATGAAATTAGTGGAATATCCTTGATATTTGCGCTTCATCCGAGATCTTTTCATGGAAATATTTTTACGAGCATTCTTGAATTTTACTCTACAAAGCAAATATCATGTTGACAATTTGGGCGTTATTAGTTCTGGATAAATTAATTCTTGAACTTGTTTTATTGAATTCTTATATCATTGTCATCATCCTCATGTTTATACTTTGTTGAAAGTCATACATGGCCTATAGTGTATAGATGGACTTGGTATGATTATGACCGAGGATTATTCGGTGTAATCATGGTAGTAATGTTACAAATGATGTGGAAAAAGTCCTCATTGGCCCGTAGAGCATTGATGGATGAGTTGTTGGCATGATCATGACCATTATTGAATACACAAATATTCTTGGCCCGTAGTGCATGGATAATTGTGGTCGTGATACTAAAGAATATCCTTGGCCATAGTTGCGGGGTGATTCGATGATGTGGATTATTTATTAAGCTGAGTCCCAAATGATAAAAGTGATGAAAACCTTCTAAATCATAAAAGATAGTAGATTTTATTCTCTACTTGACTCTTTTAATGGATTGCTTGTTCCACTGCAGTTAAACTTGATGGTTGTTATATTGTATCAGATTAACACTGTTGAAGGCTAACGATAATATATTCTGCATTATCTTAGTGATAATATTTCCTATTGGGCTAGTTGAGCTCACCCTTTTACTTTCATTGTTCTCTTCAGGAAATGAGAACGTAGCGAGAGGACTAGTCGGGGAGAGGGTGGCGGGCGGATGATAGCATTAGTAGTCCTCACTATTCTGTGAAATAGTGTGATAATAATTGTAATGAGGACTCCTTTTGAGTTTGTATAATCTCTAGTAGACAATATTTGTATTCAAACTCACAGCTTATGTTTTGTCGTATTGTACACGACAATTGTATTATTAAGTTGTATTTGAATTCTGTACCATGTATCTGGTGACTCAAGATGGGTGATGTATACCTATTTTGGGGGCGTCACAGTTGGTATCAAAGCGTAGGGATATGATCCCTGGCTAAGATGTGAGACTAGAACTAGGAGGGGAGAGACGGAGAATTCCTTCGCTACTATGACCTACCTAAGTTTATTTGGTATTTAATTGGTCAGTCAGAGTGTAGGGATAATATGTTTCATGTCAATTAACCCTTGTTTTGTGGCAGTATTTGAAAATGGCATCTGAGAATGTTGAGAACATCAATGGAGCACAGGAGACTGTTGAGTCTCCACAGATCAATAACCAGGATAATGTGCATCAGGAAGGCGACAATCCTCATGCAAACAACAACACTGACAAAATGATGAACGATGGAATGTTCCGAGGCTTCATGCAATTCATGCAACATCAAAGTAGAGAGGCTCCTCATCCAAAATGCAGGTGGAACATGGCAACTCTCTGACGGTCACCGCCAAACAGTTCAAGGAGCTGGGACCACCGGAGTTTATTGGAGAGCCAAAACCACTTAAGGCAGAAGCATGGATAAAGCAGATAACTAAGATATTTGATATCTTGGGATGCTCCGAGGAACAAAAGGTTCCCTTCACCACCTTTATGTTGCGTGAAGATGCAGATTACTGGTGGGAATCTGTAAAACGTACCCAGCCTGACGCACTCAAGATGTCTTAGGAGAAGTTCCAAGAGCTATTCAAAGACAAGTACTTTCCCGAGAGTATTCGTCACATGAAAGAAGTGGAGTTTATCAAATTAGAACAAAATAATATGACCGTGTCGCAGTACGAGGCTAAATTTGCAGAGTTATCCCGGTTTGCATCCCATTTGGTCGATAATGAGGAGCGAATGATGCGAATGTTTTTAAGAGGTTTGAAACCGGAGATACGACAATATCTTATTTCTCATAAACTGTGTTTGTATTCGGATGTTGTAAATAGGGCTCGGTTGTTGGGAGTAGCGATAAGCAGTCAACGCAACCAAGAGAAAGCGGTACGGCGAGAATGAAAATACCGGTGGTACAACCATCATCGAAGCGGTGACAACAAATGTGGAGGAATCAACATGCGAAATGGTAACCACGCCGGTGGTAATCATAGTTAAGACAATAAAATGGACATTTCAAGAAAAGGAGATTCAACAATGATGGAAAGACGTCAAGACCAAAGACCCCGTTGTTAAGGAAGGAGAACGACGACCACCTATCATATGCTTCAAATACGGAGGGAGGGACACATCGGTCAAAGCGTATGCGATGCAGTCAAAGCATGTTATAATTGTGGAAGAGAAGGTCACGAAGCTCGATTTTGTCGTTCACCGAAGAAAAATTTAGCTAGGATGGAGGCACCAAAGGCCGTCCCAGAAAAGTCAAAGCCGGTAGTGCAAAGGAGAGCGTTTGTTGTGACCTCCCAGAAAGTAAGGAACCTGAACTAGGTTATCATGGGTAAGCTTATCATAAACTCTAGTGAAGTCTATACCTTATTTGATACCGGTTCTACCCATTCTTTTATTTCTCCTACTTGCTCTCAACGTTTAAATTTGACTCCGAAGAAATTAGACTTTGACTTATCTGTTGAAACTCCATTAGGAGAAACCTTCATTACATCCACTGTTTATAAGTCTTGTTTGATTCAAATCCAGTATGTAGCACATTACCTGTCGATCTTATCTCCTTAAAAATACTTGCATTTGACGTGATTCTAGGGATTGATTGGTTAACTACTCATCATGCTAAAATTGATTGTTTTCGTAAGGTTGTTAGCTTTCATATTCCTAATAAACCTATTATGCGAATTCAAGTGACCAAACCATTAAAATCAATCACGGTCATCTCAAGCCATAAAGCTATTCGTTTATTGAAAAATGGATGTCAATCTTTCTTAGCTCATGTATCGGATTTAAACAAAAATACGCCGATTTGAAGGATATTTCTATTGTTAATAAATTTCCGACGTATTCCACGAAGAACTTACGGCCTACCCCAGAGCGTGAAGTTGAATTTTGTATCGACCTTGAACCCGCAGACAAACCCATTTCCAAAGCCCCATATCGAATGGCTCTATTGAACTTCGAGGAGTTAAAGACCCAATTATAGGAATTGTTAGACATTGGTTTCATTCATCCCTAAAGACGTCTCCTTGGGGTGCTCCTGTTCTATTCGTGAAGAAGAAAGATGGGAGTATGCGACTTTGTATTGATTATCTGGAGTTGAATCATGTCACCATCAAAAATAGGTACCCATTACCACGTATTGATGACCTCGCTTGATCGATTATAAGGAGCACAATTTTTTCAAAGATCGATCTTCATTCGGATATCATCGGTGAAGGTTAAAAGCGAGGATATTCCAAAAGCGCGCCAGAACTGCAGAGACGGGCATTATGAATTTTTAGTCATGTATTTTGGATTGACTAATGCTCCTGCTGCCTTCATGGATATGATTAACCGAGTATTCAAGAAATATTTGGGTCACTTTGTGGTCGTCTTTATTGATGACATCCTTATTTATTCCAAAAGCCGTGAAGATCATGAGCAACACTTGAGGCTGATACTCCAAAAGCTTCGTGAATATAAGCTTTATTCCATGTTAAAGAAATGCGAGTTCTGGCTTGAGGAAGTAGCATTCCTTGGGCATGTAGTATCAAGTCATGGAATATCCGTTGACCCGATAAAGATTGAAGCTATTCAAAGTTGGGAGCAACCCAAATCAGTGACCGAAGTACGTAGCTTTCTCGGATTAGCTGGTTATTATCGGAGATTCGTGGAAGGATTTTCTCGAATTGCTACTCCATTAACTCAGCTGACTCGAAAAGATACAAAGTTCGGTTGGAGTGAGGAATGTGAGAAGAGTTTTCAAGAACTCAAGAGGAGACTCATTTCAAAGACTGTTCGACAATACCATCGGCTCGGAGGATTTGTCATCTCTGATGATGTTTCGGGCAAAGGGTTAGGATGTGTTCTCATGCAACATGGGAAAGTCATAGCCTATGCCTCACGACAACTCAAAGAATATGAGAGGAATTACCCTACTCATGATCTAGAGTTGGCAGCTGTCATTTTTGCGCTTAAGATTTGGAGGCATTACCTGTATGGAGAGAAGGTGGAGATCTACACGGATCATAAAAGCCTCAAATATTTCTTCACTCAAAAGGAACTCAACATGCGACAACGACGTTGGCTTGAACTATTGAAAGATTATGATCATACCATCCAATACCATCCTGGAAAAGCGAACGTGGTAGCTGACGCATTGAGTAGAAGATCATATGCGGGTACGAGTGCAATATTCACAACACAAAAGCCCATTTTGTGTGACGCAAAGGATGGAGATAGAGTTAAAGGCTCGAGGGACCCATGTGATGATGACGAATATCTGAGTAGAACCAGACTTTAATTGATAAAGTTAAAGTTGCTCAAATTACGATCCGGTGATGATGCGTATGAGGAAGAAAGTGCAAGAAGGTGCTATACCGAAAGCAAGAATCGATGAAGAAGGAATACTTGAGTCAATTTAGGACTTTGTGTTCCTAACGACCACGATTTAAAGTATAAAATCATGATGGAGGCGCACAACACACCGTTTTGCAATCCATCCAGGAGTACCAAAATGTATCGTGATCTTAAATCATACATTTTGGTGGACCAATATGAAGAGAGAGATAATATTTATTTATCTCAAGGTGTCTAATTTGTCAACGAGTTAAAGCGGAGCATCAAGTACCAAAAGGTCCATTGCAACCACTTGAAATTCTATAATGGAAGTGGGATCACATTACCATGGATTTCATTACCGGTCTTCCCAAAGTTTCTCAAGGCATAAATGCGATTTGGGTCATTGTTGATAGATTGACCAAGTCTGCTCAATTCTTACCGATACGAGAAACTTATACACTTAAACGTCTTGTTCGTATGTACATAAACAAGATTATAAGACTTCATGGTATGCCAGTATACATAGTTTTTGATCAAGACCCAAGATTCACTTCAAGATTTTGGGTTAGTTTGCAAAAAGCTATGGGCACGGATTTACGATTTAGCTCGGCATATCATCCTCAGACGGACGGGCAGTCGGAGAGGACAATTCAAACTCTTGAAGATCTATTAAGACTCTGTGTCCTTGACTTCAAGGGAAGTTGGGATAAGTTCCTACCATTGGTGGAGTTTTCCTACAACAACAGTTATCAAGCAAGTATTGGCATGGCTCCATTCGAGGCATTGTATGGAAGAAAGTGTCGTTCTCCAAAGATTTGGGATGAGGTGGGTGAAGCAACGCGTTGTTGGGACCAGAGTTAGTACGTATGACTACGAAAAAGATTCAAATGATCCGACAACGTATAAAAACTTCACAAGATCGACAAAAGAGTTATGCTGATCTTCATCGAAAGGACGTAGAATTCGATATTGGAGATCATATGTTGTTACGTGTTGCTCCATGGAAAGGAGTTACAAGATTTGGAAAGAGAGGAAAGCTCAATCCTCGATTCATTGGCCCATTTTAATCCTCGATCGAGTAGGGCGTGGCCTATAGACTTGCGTTACCGCCAAGTATGTCTCGTGTTCATAACGTTTTTCACATATCCATGTTACGTAAATATGTGAAAGACCCAAACCACATTATTGAGTTAGAACTGGACGAAATAGAAGAAGATTTAACGTATGAAGAGGTCCCTATTAAAATCTTGGATAAGAAGGAACATATTCTACGCTCCAAGGTTATACCTCAAGTCAAATTTTTGTGGAGAAACCACGATGTTGAGGAAATGACCTGGGAGTTAGAATTTGAAATGAAATCAAAGTATTCTCACCTCTTCGATATACCAGGTACGTGACTTAATTTTGAGGACGAAATTTCATAAGAAGGGGAGGTTGTAAGACCCCAACTTTTTGAATAAAGATTAAATTTTCTCGAAATATATTTTTGAATATTATGGTGTGGATTTGATATAATGTTATAGTTGTGGGTAATATTTACAAATTTTGCAAAAGCATGAAGTTGTTATATAATATTCGATTGGTGGGGAATATTCGTTTTAATAGGAATATTCGCACAACCAAGACAATCATTGGTGGACCCCCACAACGGAATTATTGTCGAATCGAGAAAGCGACAAAAATACTTTATGAAAATAACGGCGGAAGTTTTACCGTTAAGCGTTGAACTACCCAAGTAGTAAAAGTACGATGTCTGGCGTGGTTGCATAGTAGTACTGCAGTATTGATTATTGATGCTTATATGAGAATTCACTCGGTTATACTCAATTATTACTATGATAATTCTTTGCATCATATCTCTCATATTATTGATTCGATTATTGTCATAATACCATCTGCATAATATATTATTTTATTAAATCAATAATTGAGGCGACAAAGTTATTCATATTATTAAATTGCAATATTTACAATGTCTAGAAGTTCATCGAGGAGATGTTTGGTCACCTAATTACGCTTTTAATAGGGAGAAATCCTTATTGGAAAGCCCCTTTTCCACAGGAAAGACACTGGTTGATAAATATTATGAGTTATAATATTAATGATGAATGTTATTAAAATTGAAGTTGTGTTAGGAGTTGAATTTGAGACGCAGCGGACGTGATATTTGAGTCCGGAACGATGAAATTAGTAAAAATAGTCTATAAACACAAAATTTTCCGGAATTCACTATTTGGTTAAAAAGTCAACAGTTGACTTTTTCAGGAAAAGTCAAACTTCAAAATTTCAAAATTTATATTTTTGATAAAAATGGTTTCATTGTGTTAGAATTATTTGTGTTAGTGAAAATCGACAATTATTTCGATAATAATTGATGTCAGAGGTTATATTGACCAATGAGTATTTAACTTGGGATAAATGAGCAATTGATTGCTATTATTTCACATGATTATAACTATTTGTTCATATGTGTATACTATTGTTTCACATTCTTGTTACTATTAGGGGAGTTGGTGCAAGATTGATAATACTTGCATGACTAAGTTAAAAATGGAGGTATAGATGGAGGTACTATACTGTAATTCGTATTTTCACATGTTTAGAACTATTGATTCACATAATTTACTATTGAATCAAATTATTTACTATTAGGGGAGGTGTTGCAAGTTTGATAATACTTCCATGACTAAATTAAAAATAAAGGAAAAGTTGGAGGTATTGTACTGAAATTTTTCGAGCCCCAAAACGTGCAATTATCGAAACTATATTTTTCTATAAATAGAAGCTCATTCTTCCTTTATTTCTCACCAATTCACAAAAGTTTAGAGCGATTATTATAGAGAGAAATTATAGAAAGAAGAAGAGAAGTCTGCTACCTCACTATTCTAGTATCTAGTTTTTCTAAAGGTAGGGAGTATTATTTCTTTCTTATCCATGAAGAGAACTTCTGTTATTCCATTCTTTATTATTCTATTGGAATAACTTTTGATCACATGGATACCCTATACTTGGTGAAATTCTTTTTTGTTCCATTCTTTATCACTCTGTTGGAACATCCAAAATTTATCGTTCTACCTTGGGACTGGTTAAAATCTTTATTATTACATTGGAATATCCTGCTCATGCGGCGCGTTTTCTGGGACACGGTTAAAATCTTTATTATTACATTTGAATATCATGTCTGCATGCGTTTTACTTGGGACCGATTCCTTCTTTATTATTCATTTGAATATCTCATCTCTCTGCGTTTTACGCGCGATTCCGATTCTGTTATTTATTATTACATTGGAATAACTCGCCATGCGATCTATCGCATGCACGGTGATTCTTTTGTTATTCCATTCCTTATTATACTCGATTGGTTAAAGTTTTGACTTCTATACTCCATGAAATTAGTGGAATATCCTTGATATTTGCGCTTCATCCAAAGATATCTTTTCATGGAAATATTTTTTACGAGCATTCTTGAATTTTACTCTACAAAGAAGTATCATGTTGACAATTTGGACGTTATTAGTTCTTGGATAAATTAATTCTTGAACTTGTTTTATTGAATTCTTATATCATTGTCATCATCCTCATGTTTATATTTTGTTGAAAGTCATATGTGGCCTATAGTGCATAGATGGACTTGGTATGATTATGACCAGGGATTATTCGGTGTAATCATGACCGTAATGTTACAAATGATGTGGAAAAAGTCCTCATTGGCCCGTAGAGCATTGATGGACAGTTGTTGGCATGATCATGACCATTATTGAATACACAAATATTCTTGGCCCGTAGTGCATGGATAATTGTGGTCGTGATACTAAAGAATATCCTTGGTAGTGTAGTGCGGGGTGATTCGATGATGTGGATTATTTATTAAGCTAAGTCCCGGTGATAAAAGTGATGAAAACCTTCTAAATCATAAAAGATAGTAGATTTTATTTCTACTTGACTCTTTTAATGGATTTCTTATTCAGCCGCAGATTAAACTTGATGGTTGTTATATTGTATCGGTTTAACATCGTTGAAGGCTAACGATAATATATTCTCGCATTATCTTAGTCATAATATTTTCTCTTGGGCTAGTTGAGCTCACCCTTTTACTTTCATTGTTCTCTTCAGAAATGAGAACGTAATGAGGACTAGTCGGGAAGCGGAGTGATCGGGCGGATGATAGCATTAGTAGTCCTCACTATTTCGTGAAATAGTGTGATAATAATTGTAATGATGACTCCTTTTCAGGTTTGTATAATCTCTAGTAGACAATATTTGTATTCAAACTCACGACTTATGTTTTGTCGTATTGTATATACGACAGTTGTATTATTAAGTTGTATTTGAATTCTGTACCATGTATCTGGCGACTCAAGATGGGTGATGTATACCTATTTTGGGGGCATCACACCTCGTTTGCTGAAGAGGTTCGTAATGTTAGGCTTGGACTTTCTACGGATGGGTTTAATCCGTTTAACGGGCCTTACACAAAGCCCTACTCAACTTGGCCGGTGATTATTGTGGTGTATAACCTCCCGCCTTCGATGTGCATGAAAGATCCCTACATGTTCATGCCTTTACTGATTCCGGGTGATAAGAGTCCGAGTAAAGACATCAATGTATACCTCAGGCCGTTAGTTGATGAGTTGAAGATGTTGTGGGAAAAAGGGGTTCAAACTTATGATGTATCTCTTAAGCAGAACTTTGACATGAGGGCAGCTTTACTGTGGACAATAAATGACTTCCCGACGTTAGGAATGATCAGTGGATGGTCGACTCACGGGGGCTTGTCATGTCCCATGTGCATGGGGTCAGTTAAAGCTATGCGACTCAAACATGGGGGTAAAATGAGTTTCTTTGCAACATCCAGATAGTTTTTGCCGATTGAACATCGTTATCGACGGATGAGTAGACAATTCAATCAAAAAACAGAGAAACGTCAAGTACCTATCCGTCTTTCTAGGTCAGCAGTGTTGAGTTGGATTAGTCGTTTGAAGTTTCCACCTCCAGGGAAGAATCACAGATTTGAGCGAGCTTATGGTTACGACAAGGTTCACAACTGGACACACAGATCCATGTTCTTTGACCTACCTTATTGGGCTGCACTTTGCATCCGTCATTGTTTAGATCCGATGCATACCGAGAAGAACGATTTGATAACATTTTTATACGATCCCTAGATGCGATTGGTAGAACAAAGGACAACAACAAGTCAAGACTTGATTTGGTAGAAATGAACATTAGGGAAGATCCGTGGTTGTATCGGGAGGGTAGTAAGAGGCAGAACGCCTAAAGTGAATATACTTTGACCGAGGACCAGTTGATATTGATATGTAATTGGATTAGTGGATTTGAAGCTCCCGGATGGATATTCTTCGAATATAGCAAGGTGTTGTAAAGTCAAAAAGAGTGAAGTTTCGGGGTCTCAAAAGTCATGATTGTCACGTATTCATGCGTAAGTTGATCCCCGTGGCATTTATCGACTTGTTATCAAACGTGTGGTTGAAAGCAATCGATGAGCTTTCTAATTTCTTCAGAGATCTATGCTTGACGGATCTCCAGCTCAAAGACATAGATAAAATGGAGATGCAGATAGTGGAAATAATGTGCAAGTTAGAAATGATCTTCCCTCCATCATTTTTTGATTCAATGGAGCATTTGCCTATTCACTTGCCATACGAAGCTAAGTTTGGCGGTCCCATGCAATATAGATGGATGTATCCATTCGAGAGATAATGACATTAATATTTTTAATACGTTAAAATGTTCATTCTTTTTTGCTAATCTATATATCACATAGGTATATGCGATGTCTAAATCAAAAGGTGAAGAATAGAGCCCGTGTAGAGGGGTCAATTACTGAAAGGTATGTTATGGAGGAACTTGTTAATTTATGCTCGTTGTACTTTAAGCCGGATGTTCAGACGAAGCACAATCGCTTACGTCGGAATCAGGCTGTTGCGCACGAGGAAAATGGGGAATTAACGACATTTAGTCATCCTGCACGCCCATTCGGCGGTAAAAAAAGGCGATTCTTGACCGATATGGAGTATGCAGCTGCCACATTGTATGCACTTGTCAATATGAATGAAGTAGCGTCATACATTAAGTAAGTAGTCATAACTATATTTGCCTGGTGTAACTGTGTCAATTTCCTTTACAAAAACATTGAGTATATAACTGTGCTGCAGTCAATATGATGCTAAAGTACGTGAAGTGAATTCGAGTATATCGGACGGGGATTTGCAAAATTTAAGAAATGGACAATTTGTGCAATGGTTTAAAGACCATGTAAGTCTAACCTTTACAAGTTCAATGAATCTACCATCAGAGATTTATTCTTATGGCGTAATTAACTTTAGAATATGTTGTGTTAATGTACATTAGGTCCTCAAAGATGAGTTAGGCGACAATCCATTAAAGCTTATAGTCGATACCCGAAAGATCTATAGATACTTATACATGCGGCATTGTCAACGGTTACAGATTTAAGTGTTGTGATATTGGGGATGTCGCTTCTGCTGATTCTGGTGTTGTTGTGAAAGGTAGCTGCTACGATAACATTTGGGATGACTGGTATGGACGATTGCTAGAAGTTGTCGTTCTCAAATATTGGGGTCATAAAGAATTAGTTTGCTTCAATTATCATTGGTTTGATGTTGAGAATGGAGTTAAAGTAGATAAAAAATTAGGACGGGTGACTGTTAACGTTAAGTCAAAACTAAGACTGATGACTGGTATGGACGAGTCGTTTATTTTAGCAAGTCAAGAAACACATGTGTACTATGCGCGGAGTGTTAAGACTCCTGCAAGCCCATGGCATGCTGTTATAACCACCAAAGCCCGTGGTTTTCAAGGCACAGCTCCTCGTCCAGACGATGAACCTTTACAAGTCGAGTCTACGGGACTTGATTCTGACATACGGAGACCGAGTTATCGCCCAGTTTGCAAAATTAGCAAACACTTAGGCAAAAAGCCGAAAAACAGGTCAAAACCCGCATCGGCTGTGAGACCCCAAATTTTATGAATAAAGATTTAATTTTCTCGAAATATTTTTTTGAATATTATGGTGTGGATTTGATATAATGTTATAGTTGTGGGTAGTATTTATAAATTTTGCAAAGTATGCAAGATGTCATATTATATTCGATTGGTCGGGGAACATTTATTTTATCAGGGAATATTCGTGCAACGACACAATCATTGGTGGACCCTGCAACGGAATTATTGTCGGAATGAGAAAACGACAAAAATATTTTATAAAAATAACGGCTGAAGTTTTACCGTTAATACTGTTGAACTACTCGGTAGTAAAAGTACAGTAATACGCGTGGTTGCATAGTAGCACATGGTATTAATTATTGATGCTTACGTGATAAGTCACTCAGTTTTGTTGGTATTATTAATGTAATAAAATAGAATACTTTTATAAAGTTATTCTATAAATAGAATATATTATATTCTATTATGTATAGTGTCTGCATAGTGTTATGCATAGTAAAATCTTTTTTATATAAAACAGAATACTTTTTTAAAGTTATTCTATAAATAGAATATATTATATTTTATTATGCATAATGTTGTATAGTGTTTGCATAGTGTTTTGCATAGTAAAATCTTTTTTATATAAAAATGAATACTTTTATAAAATTATACATTTTATTATTAGACAATAATTAGAATATATTATATTTTATTATGTATAGTGTTTGTATAGTACTGCATAGTGTTTTGCACAATGCTCGTGATAGTGTTTGCATAGTAAAATCTTTTATAAAGTTATTCGTTTTATTAGATTATAAATAGAATATATTATATTTTATTTAAAAGATTTTGCTTTAAATATGGACCGTCGATTAAAGTAAATCAATCTGGACCGTTCATGAGTTAGTTACTATGGATCCATTTTTCTATAAATAGAAGCTCATTCATTCATTATTTCTTACGAATTCAATTTGAAACTCTAGAGAGAGAAACTATAAAGAGAAAGAAAAAAGTGTTCTCTTTACTTCACTACTTCTATATCCAAAGACTCTTTCTTTCTAAGGTAGGGAATATTATTTGTTGTACTCGTAGGGGTACTCTTTCTTTCTTATTTATGAAGAGAACTTCGTTATTCCATTCTTTATTATTCATTGGAATAATCAGATATCTGAAAGCTACCCTATACTTGGTGAAATTATTACATTATTCCATTCTTTATTATTATGTTGGAATAATGCATCATGCAAAGTAATTTGCATACATGGTGAAATTCTTCTAATATTCCATTCTTTATTATTCATTGGAATAACATGTCTGCATGCGTTTTTTCTGTGGGACCGGTTCCGTTATTTATTATACGTTAGAATATCCCGTCTACGTGCATTTTCTGTGGGACTGGTTCCGTTATTTATTATTCTATTGGAATATCTTGTCTGTGCGTTTTATGCCGGATCTGGTTCTATTCTTTATTATTCTATTGGAATATCCTATCTCAATGCTTTTACTGTGGGACCGGTTCCGTTATTTATTATTACTCGTTTGAATATCATGTCTCGTATGCGTTTCTACGTTTGGGACCTAGTTCCGTTATTTATTATTCTATTGAAATATCTTGTCTGTGCGTTTTACTTCGGACCTGGTTCCATTCTTTATTATTCTGTTGGAATATCTTGTCTGTGCGTTTTACGCTGGACCTGGTTCCGTTATTTATTATTCTGTTGGAATAACCTACCTGTGCGGTCTATCGCATGCATGGTGATTTCTTTTGTTATTCCATTCTTTATTATACTTAGTTGGTTAAAACTTTGACTTCTATACTCCATGAAATTAGTGGAATATCTTTGATATTTGCGCTTCATCCAATATCTTTTCATGAAAATATTCTTCTGAGCATTCTTGAATTTTACTCTACAAAGCAGTATCATGTTGACAATTTGGACGTTATCAGTTCCTAGATAAATTAATTCTTGAACTTGTTTTATTGAATTCTTATATCATTGTCATCATCTTCATGTTTATATTTTGTTGAAAGTCATCTGTGGCCTGTAGTGCATAGATGGACTTGGTATAAATATGACCAGGGATTATTCGGTATACTCATAACCGTAATGTTACAAATGATGTGGAAAAAGTCCTCATTGGCCCGTAGTGCATTGATGGACAGTTTTTGGTATGATTATGACTATGGATTCTCTTTGGCCATAGTGCAAAGATGAATTGTTTTATGGCATGATCAGGACCGTTGATGAAAACATGATTATCTTTAGCCGTAGTGCATTGATAATTCGTGGTCGTGATACTAAAGAATATCCTTGGCCGTAGTACAGGGGTGATTCGATGATGTTGATTATTTATTAAGCTGAGTCCCAACGATAAAAGTGATGAAAAACCTTTTAAATCATAGAAGATAGTAAATTTTATTCCCTACTTGACTCTTATAATGGATTGCTTGTTCATTATTGATTAAACTTGATAGTTATTATATTTTATCGGTTTAACTTTGGTGAAGGCTAACGATAAATTATTCGCATTATCTTAGTCATAATATTTCTTCTTGGGCTAGTTGAGCTCACCCTTTCTTTTTCTTGTTCTCTTCGTGAAATGAGAGCGTAAATTTGGGACTAGTCGGGGAAGAGTGATGGTCCTAGATGGTGCATTAGTAGTCCTCACTATTCTGTGAAATAGTGTGATAATAATTGTAATACGGACTCCTTTTGAGTTTGTATACTCTCTAGTAGACAATATTTGTATTCAAACTCACAGTTTATGTTTTGTCATATTGTACACGACAGTTGTATTATTAAGTTGCATTTGAATTCTGTACCATGTATCTGGCGACTCAAGATGGGTGATGTATACCTAATTTTGGGGGCGTCATAGTTGGTATCAGAGCTTAGGGATATGATCCTTGGCTGAGATGTGAGACAAGAACTAGGAGGGGAGAGACGAAGAATTCCTTCGCTAGTATGACCTACCTAAGTTTATTTGGTATTTAATTGGTCGGTCAGAGTATATGGATAATATGTGACATGTTAATTAACCCTTGTTTTGTGACAGTGTTTGAAAATGGCATATGAAAATGCTGAGATAAGCAATGAAGCACATGAGACCGTTGAGTCAGCTCAACCAAAAGGTAACGACCAACAACACGATAATAATCATCTTAAGTGGCAAGCGGCCATGAACAATGATAACCATCGGGGAAATTATCATGCCAAGAATGGTAACCACTTCAGTGGTAATCATGGCCAAGATAATAGAAGCGGGAATTTCTAGAAGAGAAGGTCACCTAGCTCAATTTTATCGAAGTCAAGTCCTGCTGGGATAGTGATGCCAAAAGATGTCTCAGACAAGTCAAAGCCGGTAGTTTAAGTGAAAGCGTTTATCAAGGAACCCAAACGAGGTTATTACGGGTAAGTTAATCATAAGCCCTTGCGAAGTCTATACCTTATTAGATACCGGTTCTACCTATTCTTTTATCTCTCTTGCTTGCACTCAACGTTTAAATTTAACTCTGGAGAAGTTAGACTTTGACTTATTGGTTGAAACTTCGTTAGTAGAAACCTTCGTTACCTCCACTATTTATAAATCTTGTTCAAATCAACACTTTCATGTTACGTGTCGATCTTGTCTCTTTGAAAATACTTGCCTTTTATGCGATTTTAGGAATCGATTGGTTAACTACTCATCATGCTTTTCGTAAGGTTGTTAGCTTTCATATTCCTAACCAACCTGTTATGCGAATTCAAGCAACCAAACCACTAAAGTTAATCATTGTCATATCAAGCCATAAGTAAAGAGCCCTGGTCCTTTCGTTGTTGACTTCCTTGAGTGGAATGCACCGAAGCCAGACTTTCTGTAGGCGACGTCGTGAATGACGATGTCAAGTTGATAGGTATCAATGTGACGTACTATCCAAGTCTTTGATGAGGGTCACAGCTTTGACTGATATTTCTATTGTTAATAAATTTCCTGACGTATTCTTGAAGTCTTCTTAGCCTACCCCTAGAGCGTGAAATCAAATTTTGTATTGACCCCAGTAAAAAACCCATTTCTAAAATCCTCAAATATCTCTTTACTTAAAACGAACGTAATATGTGCCAAAGACGTTGGCTCTAGCTGTTGAAGATTACGATCGTACCATGCAATATCATCGTGGAAGTCTGAGCGTGGTAGGTAACGAGCGTTGAGTAGAAGATTGTATCTTGGTTACAAGTGCGAATATACGAACCCACGTGAAGATAACGAATATATGAGTAGAATCGACTTTAATCGATAAAGTTAAAGCCGCTCAAGCTACACACCCGGAGCTGATAAATGTGAAGAAGAAGGTTTAAGAGGGCGTTATTCTAGAAGAAAGAATCGACGAAGAGAGGAAATCTCAACCCTCGATTTAATTGGTCCATTTGAAATCCTCGATGAAGTAGGAACTGTGGCCTATAGACTCGTTTTACCGCCAAGTATGTTGCGTGTTCATAACGTTTTTAACGTATCGATGTTACGTAAATATGTGGACGACCCGAACCACATTATTAAATTAGAACTAAATGAGATAGCAGAAGATTTAACGTATGAAGAGATACGTGTTAAAATATTGGATAAGAAGGATCATATTCGACGCTCAAAGGTTATACCTCAAGAGTTAGAATTTGAAGTGAAGTCAGGGTATCCTCACCTGTTCGGCATACCAGGTACGTACGTAAATTTCGAGGGCGGAATTTCATAAGGAGGGGAGATTGTGAGACCCCAAATTTTATGAATAAAGATTTAATTTTCTCGAAATATTTTTTTGAATATTATGGTGTGGATTTGATATAATGTTATAGTTGTGGGTAGTATTTATAAATTTTGCAAAGTATGCAAGTTGTCATATTATATTCGATTGGTCGGGGAATATTTGTTTTATCAGGGAATATTCGTGCAACGACACAATCATTGGTGGACCCCGCAACGGAATTATTGTCGGAATGAAGCGACAAAAATATTTTATGAAAATAATAACGGAAGTTTTCACTTATTATCTTGTTGAACTACTCGGTAGTAAAAATACGATGTCTGGCGTGGTTGCATAGTAGCACATGGTATTAATTATTGATGCTTACATGATAAGTCACTTTCGGTTTTGTTGGTATTATTAATGTAATAAAATAGAATACTTTTATAAAGTTATTCTATAAATAGAATATATTATATTCTATTATGCATAGTGTCTCGCATAGTATTTTGCATAGTAAAATCTTTTTATATATAATGTAGAATACTTTTATAAAGTTATTCTATAAATTTAATATATTATATTTTATTATGCATAGTGTTGCATAGTGTTTTTGCATAGTAAAATCTTTTTGTATAAAAGCAGAATACTTTTATAAAGTTATCTGTTTTATTAGACAATAATTAGAATATATTATATTTTATTATGCATAGTGTTTGCATAGTGCATGCATAGTGTTTGCATAGTGCATGCATAGTGCCTGCATAGTGTTTGCATAGTAAAATCTTTTATAAAGTTATTCATTTTATTAGATTATAAATAGAATATATTATATTTTATTTAAAAGATTTTGCTTTAAATATGGACCGTCAGATTAAATTAAATCAATACGGACCGTTCATGAGTTAATTCTTATGCAAATCCATTTTTTCTATAAATAGAAGCTCATTCATTCATTATTTCTTACGAATTCTTTGAAACTCTAGAGAGAGAAACTATAGAGAGAAAGAAGAAAAGTGTTCGCTACTTCACTACTTCTATATATCAAAGACTCTTTCTTTCTAAGGTAGGGAATATTATTTGTTATACTCGTAAGGGGTACTCTTTCTTTCTTATTTATGAAGAGAACTTCTGTTATTCCATTCTTTATTATTCTGTTGGAATAACCTATATACGCGAGCTACCCTATACTTGGTGAAATTCTTTTATTATTCCATTCTTTATTATTATGTTGGAATAACCTGTCTATGCAAAGTATTGCATATATGGTGAAATTCTTCTAATATTCCATTCTTTATTATTCTGTTGGAATATCCTGTTTGTGCATTTTACGCCGGACCTGGTTCCGTTATTTATTATTCTGTTGGAATATCCTATCTGTGCGTTTTACGCCGGACCTGGTTCCATTCTTTATTATTCTGTTGGAATATCCTTTACGTGCGCTTTTTACTTGAGACACTGGTTACATTATTTATTATTCGTTAGAATAACCTTTTTGTCAATGTCTATCGCATGCACGGTGATTTCTTTTGTTATTCCATTCTTTATTATACTCAGTTGGTTAAAACTTTGACTTCTATACTCCATGAAATTAGTGGAATATCCTTGATATTTGCGCTTCATCCAGTATCTTTTTATGGAAATATTCTTCTGAGCATTCTTGAATTTTACTTTACAAAGTAGTATCATGTTGACAATTTGGACGTTATCAGTTCCTAGATAAATTAATTCTTGAACTTGTTTTATTGAATTCTTATATCATTGTCATCATCTTCATGTTTATATTTTGTTGAAAGTCATCTGTGGCCTGTAGTGCATAGATGGACTTGGTATAAATATGACCAGGGATTATTCGGTATAATCATAACCGTAATGTTACAAATGATGTGGAAAAAGTCCTCATTGGCCCGTAGTGCATTGATGGACAGTTTTTGGTATGATTATGGCTATGGATTCTCTTTGGCCGTAATGCAAAGATGAATTATTTTATGGCATGATCAGGACCGTTGATGAAAATATGATTATCTTTAGCCGTAGTGCATGGATAATTCATGGTCGTGATACTAAAGAATATCTTTGGCCGTAGTGCAGGGGTGATTCGATGATGTTGATTATTTATTAAGCTGAGTCCCAATGATAAAAGTGATGAAAAACCTTTTAAATCATAGAAGATAGTAGATTTTATTCCCTACTTGACTCTTCTAATGGATTGCTTGTTCCGCTGCAGTTAAACTTGATAGTTATTATATTTTATCAGTTTAATACTGTTGAAGGCTAACGATAAATTATTCTGCATTATCTTAGTCATAATATTTCTTCTTTGGGCTAGTTGAGCTCACCCTTTCTTTTCTTTGTTCTCTTGAAATGAGAACGTAAATGGGACTAGTCGGGGAGCAGTGATGGTCCTAGATGGTGCATTAGTAGTCCTCACTATTCTGTGAAATAGTGTGATAATAATTGTAACGAGGACTCCTTTTGAGTTTGTATACTCTCTAGTAGACAATATTTGTATTCAAACTCACAGTTTATTTTTTGTCGTATTGTACACGACAGTTGTATTATTAAGTTGTATTTGAATTCTGTATCATGTATCTGGCGACTTAAGATGGGTAATGTATACGTAATTTTGGTGGCATCACATCGGCCGTCCGAATGACACGTAAACACACACATAGCACCGCATAGACAATAGACACGCGTTAAAACTGACGGGACTCGATTCTGACATACGGAGACCGAGTTATCGTCCAGTTTGCAAAACTAGCCAACACTTAGGCAAAAAGCCGAAAAAGAGGTCAAAACCCACATCGGCCGTCCGAATGACACACAAACACACATATAGCACCGCGTAGGCAATAGAAACGTGTTACAATTGACGGGACTCGATTCTGACATACGGAGACCGAGTTATCACCAGTTTGTAAAACTAGCCAACACTTAACCAAAAAGACGAAAAAGAGGTCAAAACCCGCATCGTCCGTCCAAATGACACGTAAACACACACATAGCACCGCGTAGGCAATAGACACGCGTTAAAACTGAAGAGACTCGATTCCGACATACGGAGACCGAGTTATCGCCCAGTTTGCAAAACTAGCCAACACTTAGGCAAAAAGCCAAAAAAGAGATCAAACCCCGTATCGACCGTCTGAATGACACGCAAACACACACATGACACCGTGTAGGTAATAGACACGCGTTAGAACTGACGGGACTCGATTCCGACATACGGAGACCGAGTTATCGCTCAGTTTGCAAAACTAGCCAACACTTAGGCAAAAAGCTGAAAAAGAGGTCAAAACCCGCATCGGCCGTCCGAATGACATGCAAACACACATATAGCACCGCGTAGGTAATAGACACACGTTAGAATTGACGGGACTCGATTCTGACATACGGAGACCGAGTTATCGCCCAGTTTGCAAAACTAGCCAACACTTAGCCAAAAAGCCGAAAAAGAGGTCAAAACCCGCATCGACCGTCCGAATGATACACAAACACACACATAGTACTACATAGGAAATAGACACACGTTACAACTGATGGGACTTGATTCTGATATACGGAGCCCGAGTTCGAGTCCCATCCGCTTAACTTGAAGAACACAAACTAAAATAATGTAAATATGTTTTCATTTTGGTTTTGTTATTAATATTTTAATTTTGTAGGGTCTTATTGATGAGACTCGTGGAGGTGGAGGCACTGGTGATGACCGCCGAGCTGATGACGAGCAGCCTCCTCCAGTATAGGGTGATGATCGTCTAGTTGATGATGAGCAACCTCCTCCAGTACAGGGTGATGACCACCGATTCGATGACATGGAGACAGGCGAAGGGTTGTAGTTAGTTTAGTTTATTTTATATTCTGAGTTTCATGTATGTATTTGTACAGTTTTTGAGTTGTCTTTGGTGACCATTATATTTTTATCTATATATTTGATTTGGGTTACTAGTTTATAACAGGTATAGTTGTGATTTGATGGTTGTTATTAGTTTATAACAGGTGTATATTTGTAAATGAACAAGGAAATTTTGAAATTTAAAAAAAAGTTCAAAATTTATGCAGTCATGACCATTGGTGATAACACAAATATCCTTGGCCCGTAGTGCATGGATAATTTAGTGATGTAGATTATTTATTGAGTTGAGTCTCAGCGATAAAATTGATGATAAGCTTTTTAAATCATAGAAGATAGTAGATATCATGATCTAATTAACTTTTCTAATGGATTGCTTGTTCCGCTGCACATAAACTTGATGTTGGATGTATTTTATCAGTTTAGCACTGTTGAAGGCTAACGATAATTTATTTTGCATTATCTTAGTCATAATATTTCTTATTGGGCTACTTGAGCTCACCATTTTGCTTTCATTGTTCTCTTCAGGAAATGAGAATGTAGCCGGGACTAGTCGGGGAATGGAGCGACGGTCCGAGATGGTGGTTGTAGTAGTCCTCACTACTTTATAAAATAGTATGATAATAATTATAATGAGGAATCCATTTGAGTTTGGATACTGTCTATGAGACAATATTCGTGTTGAAACTCTCAACTCATGTTGTATAATTAAGTTTGTATTTGTATTCTGTATCATATATTTGGCGACTTAGAATGGGTGATATATACCTACTTTGGGGGCTTGACAGATTGTTTGTTACGCTGCAGTTAAACTTGTTGTCTATTGTATTCTATCAGTTTAACACTATTGAAGGCTAACGATAATTTATTCTGCATTATCTTAGTCATAATATTATTTACTGGGCTAGTTGAGCTCACCCTTTGCTTTAATTGTTCTCTTCAGGAAATGAGAATATAGCTGGGACTATTCGGGGAACGAAGTGATGGTCCGAGATGGTAGCTATAGTACTCCTCACTATTCTATTAAATAATATGATAATAATTATAATGAGGACTCCATTTGAGTTTGAAACTCTCAGCTACATTTTTATCGTATTGTATAAATGAAGTTTGTATATGAATTTGTACCATGTATTTGGTGACTCAGAATGGGTTGTGTATACCTATTTTGGGGGCGTCACATTATTATTATAAATAGAACAACAATTATTCTTAAATATAATACAAAAATTTTTTGTTGTCCAACAACAAAATGTAAATAATGTTTATAAAGAGAACTAGAATACATTAACAACTTATTGACTTAATAGACTTGCCCGTTGGCAACGCTAAACTATAAGTTCCTATGGCTAATGCAACAACCTTTGCTTCATTTTCCACACATATGATTACTTATCTTTGTTTAACTTTCTACTTCTGCTTGGTTCCTTCATAAATCTATATTTATAAGAACTAAAGCCGGTATCCAATACTCTAGTAGAACCTTAACTTATAAAAAGATTAATTTCAATCATGAACAAAACTATATTTGTAACCGAAGCTTCACTAAGCTTCTTCTGGTTAGCTCTGCAAGAGGCTTTGTGACGCCCCCAAAATAGGTATACATCACCCATTCTAAGTCGCTAAATACATGGTACAAAAAACAACTATAACTTTATTATTACAATTGTCGTGCAAAATACGACAACACATATACTGTGAGTTTAAATACAAATATTATTTTCTAAACAGTATTCAAACTCAAATAAGTCCTCATTACAATTATTGATACACTATTTTACATAATAGTGAGGACAGTTAAACAACTATCTTGATCCATCATTCCATACCCCGACTAGTTCCCGCTATATTCTCTCCTCCTGAGAAGAAAAATAGAACAAAAAGGAAAAGGGTAAGCTCAACTAGCCCAGTAAAGAATATTATGACTAAGATAATGAACAAAAAATTATCGTTAGCCTTCAACAAATCAGAAAAAATATAATGGACAACCATTTTTAGATCAATATTCGTAGCAAAAATAATAATTCATTAGAAGAGTTAAGTAAAGAATGAAATCTACTATCATCTATGAATTTAAAAGTCCATCATCAATATTTTATCCATGTAACATCAATCAATATACATTTTGAATCAAATATTCATCTTTGCACTACGGGCTAAAGATATTCATTTGTATCACCAGTTGGTCATGTTCATCTCAACACCTGTTCATCTTTGCACTACGGGCCAAAGATATTCATCAGGTAATCATTCATCTTTGCACTACATGCCAAAGATATTCATCAAGTATTACCATTTAAGACTGAGGATGATGAAAAATATTTTAAAGAACGAATCCAGTGAGATAAAGGACACGATTAGGGATTCATAATTTTGTTTATCCAGGTTCAAGAATACTCCATAATAATCAATTGTGGAGTAAAATTCAGGAATAAAGTTCAAAACATAGATCCAATCAAAGATAAGAACCATAACATACAACTTGGATACAGAAAAGAAAACTCAAGGAATTTCTGATCATTTCAGGAATTATAGAAGCAATACTTACCGTAGTAAGTTTAGAGTTAGGAATCTGAAATGAATAATATATGAAACTGTAAATGAATTTTCAACTGTCATGCGGTAGTCTGCGTAGACAGATCATTTCCACAATTTAATAATAATTGAATACGAAGGGTTATTCACCAGGCATGTGGTAGTCCGCGTAAATAGGTTATTCCCACAGAATAATAAAGAATGGAATAACAAAAGGATTTCACCATGCATGCGGTAGTCCGCGTAGACAGGTTATTCCAACATAATAATGAAGAATGGAATAACGAAAAGATTTCACCATACATGCGTAGTCCGCATAGACAGATTATTCTAACAGAATAATAAAAAATGGAATAATAACCCTTACGAGTATTGAAAGAAAATAACTCTCATCATGAATACGAAAGAAATATTACCCCTTACGAATACAACAACTAATATCCCTTACCTTAGTAGAAGATTGAATACTGAAATAGAGTAGTAGCAGAATACTCTTCCTCTTGCTCTTTATGGTTTCTCTCTCTAGAGTTTCAGTGATTTCGTAAGAAATAATGAAGGAATTAGCTTCTATTTATAGGAAAAAGGACTGAATAATACCTAATTCATGAACGACCCAGATTAATTTACTTTTAAACGAACGGTCCATATTGATTTACTATTAAAACTTAAAGCAACGGTCCATACTGATTTACTATTAAAACTTAAAGCAACGGTCCATACTGATTTACTATTAAAACTTTAAACCAACGATCTATATTGCTTTACTATTATAACTTTCTACTAGCGGTCCATATTGATTTACTATAATATCTTCAACCAACGGTCTAAAAAATTAGAACATCCTCTCATGGAATAATAAGCCAAACTTATAACAAACTCCTCATAACAAACCCCTCTATTTATATCAAAAGTTGAATAAATAATTATCACAAATCATTTATCTTTAATCAACACAATTTTAATCTATTAACAACTATTCATCATTAATCTTATAACTCACAATATTTAACAATCAGATCATTCCCAGGAAAGAGGGGGCTTTTCGATAAGGATTTCTTCCTATTGACGCGCAATTAGGTGACCAAACCTCTCCTCAACAGAACTGTCTAGACATCGTCAATATTGCAAATAATAATATGAATACCTTTGTTGTCTCAATTATTGATTAAATAATATAAATATTATGGAGATGATACTATGACAATAATTGAATCAAATAACGTGAGATACTATACAACAATTATTGTAGCAATAATTAAGTATAACTGAGTGACTTCTCACGTAAGCATCAATAATCAATACTGTGTGCTACTATGCAACCATGAGTATTACTGTACTTTTATCACCGGGTATTTCAACAGTTTAACGGTATCAATTACGTCGTTATTTATAAAAAGTCAAACTTGTCGTTTTCTTCATTCGACCGTTTTTCGTTTATGGGGCCCAGAAATGGCTGTGCCATCGTACGAATATTCTCCGACAGCAAGAATATTCCACGACCAAACAAATATTCCCCGATAACAATGAATATTTTATAACCACTTACTTATTTTGCAAAATTTGCACATTTCACCCATAACCAAAGCATTATATTAAATTAACACCTTATTATTCACAATAATAATTAGAGGAAATTCTATTTTATTTATAAAAAGTTGGGGTCTTACATGCTTCTCGCAGTTTCTTTTCTAGTATCCAAGCTTATTGCAGTGGAAGCAAACTCTTTTACTATCCGTATCAGTTTTATTCTTATTATCCATTATTTTTGCCTTTTCTATTTACCTTCTTAGAATCGTTTTTCTTTTTAGAAGATCCTTTGTCCCCTACTAGTAAGACTTGGTCTTTCTTGGTTGGAAAGTGACTCTCAACTTTTTCAACATGTTAAGCAAATCATCGAGGCTGATATCTAGCTTGTTCATATAAAAAATTCATAACAATTGTGAAAGGAGTCTGGGAGTGAGTGCAAGATCAAATCTTGGTACAACTCTTCATCCATGACAAAACTCGTTGTCCTAATTGTTCAATCAAATTGATAATGTTAAGGAATTTTGTCTGTACTGTAGTGTCATCGATCATTCTAGATCGGAATATCTCCTTAGATATCATATATCTTTCAGTCTTAATTTCCTCACAATCAACTACTTGATGTGCAGGAATATAGTAGGAGCATCCATACTTTCATGCTGACGCTAAATCTCATTACTCATGGATGCGGGCATGATGCATTGAGCCAACTGTGCATCATCTTGCCACTTTCTAAAAGTTATATTCACTTCTTCAGAGGCATTGTCTGCAACCATTATAGGAATAGGCGTATTAAGGACATAAGATAACTTTTCAGTTGTGAGAACTATTCTCAAATTTCTTAACCAATCCGTTTAATTCGGTCTGATTAATTAACATCTAATATGTTCCGCAGTGATAGTAACTTAGACATTGTAAAATTCTGTAAATGAATTTGTAATTAACAACATTTTATCATACAATCTTTTATTAATTACCAAAATAATTTAGGTCTTGTTTTAAATTGGTATCTCCCACTATTTTCATCAAACTATATTACACTGTCTGATATAGTTCGACAAAATCTAATTAAAGATTTGTTAGTGAGAATAAGGATCTCATTTCAAATGTATATAGTCTTGTGGTGACACAACAAATTATATATAAATAAACAGGTAGACAACTATTGTCAATTATATCAGCATGTAACTCTTTTTATTTTGCCTCTTAGATTATTTTGATCAAGTGGTGGCACATCCGAATAAAAATTATCCAAGTTAAGTCCAACCTAGCACTCCATATATTCAAAAAAGAAAAATATTATCCTTGTGGTGACACAACAAAACATCATTGTTCAATTTTCTTTATAAGCATCAAATGTGATACAATTAACATCTCAAAAAATTAAGATAAGTCTTGTGGTGACACAATAAACTTATAATAATGAATTGATACTCTATTATTTTTATCATGCTAGAAGGCGACGTTCGATATTCCAAATATCTTTGAACGCTTAGGACTTAATATAAAATATTTGAGGGGTTTGTTATTAATTTATCTCATCTTATTTAGCGCACATGCACACATATATAAAATACGTGTCATATTAATTAACATGCGAAGCATGTTTGCATAATATATAATATATATAGTATAAGCATGCACATATAGAATATTATATTCTACCCGGATTGATTATGAACTTTATTCTAGTTTGGTTCACTAGAGCCACCAAGTGAACCAAAAGGTCAAACCTAAGGTGCAAGAATTAAATTTAAATATAACTATTACATTTAAATCCTGGGCTTCATTAGAAATGGGTCTTCAAGCGCTCCTTACTCTTTGATCTCCAAGTCTTCAAAATTAATTCTAACTATTCCTATTACAAAACTATTTAATTTAAATAGAAACCCTTATCAGCAGTCAAGGCGAAGTACATAGGAGGGAGATAAAATTTACATCAAGAAAAATTAGATAAGACAAGATACGCATACCCCATTTAATAAAACTCATACATCCATGCATCCAACTAAAATAAAATCCATTCACATTGGTCAATAGTTCATAATCAATCCCATTTATTATCATACACATCATCAAATGCATCAATAAATAACATTCATCTCATAAATAATAAACATACAATATATACATTGATATCGATTTAACGGGCAATTTTAATTTGCATAAAATCTAATTTTGAAAATAAATAAACTCTTACATTTTAATCAAAATTTAAATCATAATAAGCTTTATTTTATTTTGTCAACTTTTGAATAAAAATAAACTCTTTTATTTTTAATCAAATTCCCAATCAAAATAAACTCCTTTATTTTAATTAACAAAGAATCCAATTTCAAGTACAAAATAAAACCTTTTTATTTTAACTTAAAATTGATGGAAAAATAAAATATGTTGAATCATATTCCTTATTAAAATTAAACACCTTTAATGTTAAGAAATATAGAATCCTATTCCATATGTGAATAAACTCCTTTATTCTAAGAAACATGGAATCCTATTCCATATGTGAATAAACTCTTTTATTCAAACAAACGTGGAATTCAATTCTAAATTAATATAAAACTTTTGAATAAACTTTTTTATTCAAACAAACGTGGAATCCAATTCCAAGTTATTATAAAACTTTTGAATAAACTCATTTATTTAAACAAACGTGAAATCTAATTCCAAGTTATTATAAAACTTTTGAATTAACTTTTTTATTCAAACAAACGTGGAATCTAATTTCAAGTTGATATAAAACTTTTGGATAAACTCTTTTATTCAAAAAAACGTGGAATCCAATTCCAAGTTATTATAAAATTTTTGAATAAACTCTTTTATTCAAACAAACGTGAAATATAATTCTAAGTTATTATAAAACTTTTGAATAAACTCTTTTATTCAAACAAACGTGGAATCTAATTCCAAGTTATTATAAAACTTTTGAATAAACTCTTTTATTCAAACAAATGTGGAATTCAATTCCAATTAAAATAAACAATTTATTTTAATCCAATTCCAAATCAAAATAAACTCCTTTATTTTTAATTTAGAATTACAGAAAATAGTGTATCTAATTTTAATTTAAAATAAACCTTTTATTTTAATTAGAAATTAGATAAATTAAAATTTTTATTGAATTAAGGCATCTGGTATTCAAATACTTCCAAATGTATTTGGGAGTTACGGCGTTGGATACTTGATTTACGAAAACCTGAGACACAGCGATGCTGGCGGAGTTTATCTTTATGAAGTGAAATGCATTTCAGTTCACGTAAATTATTTTTAGAAATCGATCTTCGTTCTGGATATCATCAGCTGAAGATTAGAACTGAGGATATTCCAAAGACTTCATTCAGAACTCGGTACGGGCATTATGAATTCTTAGTCATGTCTTTTGGATTGACTAATGCTCCTGCAGCTTTCATGGATATGATGAACCGAGTATTCAAGGATTATTTGGATCAGTTTGTTATCGTCTTTATTGATGACATCCTCATATATTCCAAAAGTCGTGAAGATCATGAGAACCATTTGAAATTTGTAATCGCAAAGGCTTCGTGATAACAAGCTATATGCTAAAATTTGAAGAAATGCGAGTTCGGCTTGAGGAAGTAGCATTCCTTGGGTACGTGGTGTCAAAACATGGAGTATCTATTTAGCCGGCGAAGATTGAAGCAATACAAAGTTGGGAGCAACCGAAATCGGTGACCGAAGTACGTAGCCTTTTGGGCTTAACTAGTTATTATCAGAGATTTGTGGAAGGATTTTCTCGAATCGCTACTCCGTTAACTCAGCTGACTCGTAAAGATACAAAATTCGTATGGAGCGAGGAATGCGAGAAGAGTTTCCAATATCTCAAGAGAAGACTCATTTCGGCACCTGTTATGACAATACCATCTGGTTCGTATGGATTTTTTATCTACAGCGATGCTTCAGGTAAAGGGTTAGGATGTGTTCTCATGCAACATGGGAAAGTCATAGCCTATGCCTCGCGATAAATTAAAGAGTATGAGAGGAATTATCCTACTTATGATCTAGAGTTGGCAGCAGTCGTTTTAGCGCTAAAGATCTGTAGGCACAATTTATATGGGGAGAAAGTGGAAATATATTCAGATCATAAAAGTCTCAAATATTTCTTCACCCAAAAGGAACTCAACATGCGGCAACGACGTTGACTCGAGTTATTGAAAGATTACGACCATACCATTCAATACCATCCTGGAAAGGCAAACGTGGTAGCTGACGCATTGAGTAGAAGATCTTATGCAGGAACGAGTGCGATGTTGTCAACACAAAGGCCCATTTTGTGTGATTTACAAAAGTTAAAGATAGAATTCAAGACTCCGGGGACCCATGCGATGATGTCAAGTATACGTATAGAACCGACTTTAATCGAAAAAGTTAAAGTTGCTCAAGCCACAGACCCGGAGCTAATGCGTATGAAGAAGAAAGTATAAGAAGGTGCTATTCCAGAAGCAAGAATCGATGAAGAAGGAATACTTCGAGTCCACTCCAGACTTTGTGTTCCTAATGACTTTGATTTGAAATACAAGATCATGATGGAGGCACACAATACACCATTTGCAATCCATCCTGGAAGTACCAAAATGTATCGTGATCTTCGACATACATTATAGTGGAACAATATGAAGAAAGTGATCGCGAAGTTTATCTCGAGGTGTTTAACTTGTCAACGTGTAAAGGCGGAGCATCAAGTGCCAAATGGTCCATTGCAACCACTTGAGATTCTGAAATGGAAGTGGGAACACATTACCATAGATTTCGTTACGGGTCTTCCCACGGTTTCTCAAGGCATAAATGCGATTTGGGTTATTGTTGATAGATTAACCAAGTCTGCCCATTTCTTGCCTATACAAGAGACTTATTCCCTTGAACGTCTTGCTAGTATGTACGTAAATGAGATTGTGAGATTGCATGGCATGCCAGTATCCATAGTTTTGGATCGTGACCCAAGATTCACTTCACGATTTTGGGTTAGTTTGCAAAAAGCTATGGAGCGCACGGTTCTGATTTAGTTAGGCATATCATCCTCAAACGGACGGACAATCAGAGAGGACTATTCAAACTCTTGAAGATCTATTAAGACGCTGTGTCTTAGACTTCAAAGGGAGTTGGGATAAGTATTTACCATTGGTGGAATTCTCCTACAACAACAGTTATCAGGCAAGTATAGGTGTGGCTCCATTCGAAGCATTATATGGAAATGTGGCCTATAGACTCGCATTACCTCCAAGCATGTCTCGTGTTCATAACGTTTTTCACATATCTGTGCTTCGTAAATATGTGAAGGACCCGAACCATATTATTGAGTTATAACCAGACGAGATAGCCGAATATTTAACGTACGAGGAGGTACCTGTTAAGATCTTGGATAGGAAAGACCATGTCCTACGCACAAAGGTCATACCACAAGTCAAAGTTTTATGGAGGAACCATGCTATAGAGGAAATGACCTGGGAGTTGGAATCAAAAATGAAAAAGAGGTACCCTCACCTTTTCGAAACACCAGGTACGTACGTCAATTTCGAGGACGAAATTTCATAAGGAGGGGAGATTGTAAGACCCCAACTTATGATAAATGAAATTTAATTTCTCTATTTATTATTTTGAAATAGTAAGGGTTGAACTGATTAATGTGGTTAGTTATGGGTAAAATGCGCAAATATTTCAAATAAGCAAGTGGTTATAAAATATTCATTATTGTCGGGGAATATTCGCTTGGTCGTGGAATATTCTTTCCATCTTGAGAATATTAAATACGACAGTACTTGACTTTTGTGGGCCCCATGCTAAAGCGATTGGATGAAGAAAACGACAAGTATGAGTTTTTATAAATAACGACGTAGTTGTTACCGTTAACACTATTGGAATACCCGGTGGTTAAAACACAGTAATACACATTGTTGCACAGTAGCACACGGTATTGCACCAATTATTGATTCTTACGTAAGAAGGCACTACTCAATAATTGTTACAGTAATTACTGTTCAATATTTTATTTTATTGATTCAATTATTGCTACGTTGAAAATTTATATTATTGTTGTTTTAATAATTGTCACTACACAGTATTTCCCATTATTAGATCAATGACTCATATTATTTTAATAATATTACTATATAACAATATTGGCAATGTCTAGAAAGTTCTGTCTAAGGAGAGGTTTGGTCACCTAATTGCGCGCCAGTAAGGAGAAATTCTTATTGGAAAGCCCTCTTTCCAGGAACTACTGGTTGTCATTATTGTGATTCTGTAATATTATTTGTAAATAATTAATTATTGATTTATATGATAAAGAAAATATTCATTTTATGGGGATATAGATGGAGAAAATTTTTAATGTGACAATTGTTGAAAATTGATATTTTATCTTTTCTGATAAAATAATTTATTATTATATTATAATAATATAATAATGGTGATATTTTTACAATGAATGTGGGATATATGAATATATGAGGAGGAAGGGTATTTTTGTTACAAAAGTTATTTAAAACATGTTAAACATGTTTGTGGGCCCATTTCTTGACTGAAATTTGATTATAGCCTGTAAAATCGTCCGAATGTGGATTTCGGTCAATTTCTGTTTGGAATTTGAAAAAACTTTCTTCTACAAAGTTGTAGAGAATGAAATTTCCTATGAAAATGACATAAGATTTGAATTTTTCTGATAAAAGGACTATTTATTATGAATTATTGAAGTTCCGTAGTTCCGAAATAATTGATTTTTGAAAGTTTTAATTATTTTTAACAACAAAAACGTTTTTTTTATTTTTGTCATTATTGGTGGCTGAATTCAGATGGTCAAGGTGGGCGTAAGAATTTAAATAAATAATATTATTATTTTATTAAATTTTCTACTTTGGTGTTCTAAGAATTTTTCTATAAATAGGGTACTTAGGTTAGAATTGAAAATCACACCAAAATCTGATGTTTTCTCTCTCTATAATATTGAGCGTATTTTTGTGAGTATTTTGATACTTTGAGTGTTGCTATATCTGGTGCAAGTTTCTTTCGGCATTATATCCAGATATTAAATGGAAATCTTTGTCATGAGAGGTAAGGGATGTTGTTTTCTTCTTAAATGATATTATTTTTTTCAATATCATTATGCCAAAATATTGGTCTGAACTTTTTATCAGATTTGGAACTTTTTGTGTTGGGATTACTTATTCACGATACTAAGACTATTCACGATATCGACACTTTATTCACGAATCTGCACTATTCACCAAAAAATAAAATTTTCTTCTTTTTGTCTAAGATGTCTATTATGGTTACTATCTTTGATTGTATCCATATTTTGATCTTTATTTTTGAATTCTGCTTCAAAATTGGTTATTATGGAGTATTATTGAACTTGGATAAAACTGTTGTACGAATTCCAAATATTTGTTCTTTTGTTTCACTGGATTCGTTTTCTTTAAAATATTTTTCATCATCCTTAGTCCTAAATGATGATATTATTGAATATCTTTGGCCTGTAGTGCAAAGATGAATGATTTCTGATGAATATCTTTGGCCGTAGTGCAAAGATGAACAGGTGTTTAGATGAACATGACCAATTAATGAATATCTTTGGCTTATAGTGCAAAGATGAATATTTGATTCCAGATATATGTTGATTGATGTTACAGGGATAAAATATTGACGATGGACTTTTAAATTCATATATAGAAGATAGTAGATTTTATTCTCTACTTAACTCTTCTAATGAATTATTATTTCCGCTGCGAATATTGATTTAAAACTTGTTGTCTATTGTATTCTATTAGATTTTTCCCTGTTGAGGACTAACGATAATTTGTTCTATATTATCTTAGTCATAATGTTCTTTACTGGACTAGTTGAGCTCACCCTTTTCCTTTTTGTTCCATTTTTCTTCTCAGGAGGCGAGAATGTAGCGAGTACTAGCCGGGGTGTGGAATGATGGTTCTAGAAGTTGTTTTAGTAGTCCTCACTATTTTGTAAAATAGTGTATCAATAATTGTAATGAGGACTTATTTGAGTGTGGATATTGTCTAGATGACAATATTTGTATTTAAACTCACAGTTTAAGTGTTGTCGTATTTTTTGCACGATAGTTATATTAATAAAGTTGTAGTTGTTTCTGTACCATGTATTTGGCGACTCAGAATGGGTGTTGTATACCTATTTTGGGGGCGTCACAGTTGGTATCAGAGCTTAGGGATATGGTCTCTGGCGGAGATCTAGAATAGAACTAGGAGGGAGGCGAGTAATCCTTCGCTAGTGTGTCATACCTAAGCTTATTTGTTTGGTCAGTCATAATATAAGGATATTATGTGGCATGTTAATTTCTTTAATTAACCTTTCTTTTATGGAAGTATTTGAGAATGGCAGCTGAGAATATTAACAGTGGAGTGAATGAGACCGTGGAGACACCTTTAATCACCACCCAGGGGAACGTGTAACAAGAAGACAATATTCCTCCTGTAAACAACACCACTGAGCAGACGATGAACGACGTGATGTTTAGGAGCTTTTTGCAGTTCATGCAAAACCAGATGAGGGAGACTCGTGTACAAAATACGGGTGGAAATGATAGCAATGCGCGACTTGTCACGACCAAGCAGTTCAAAGAGTTGGGACCACCAGAATTTATTGGAAAGCCGGATCCGATCAAGGTAGAGACGTGGGTTAAACAAATTACCAAGATATTCGATGTCTTGGGATGCACGGAGGAACAGAAGGTTCCATTCGCCACCTTTATGTTAAGTGCGAGGCGGCGAGACTCTTGGGAGTCTGTGAAGCGTACTCAGCCTGCCGCATTCAGCATGTCTTGGGATATGTTTCAGAAACTTTTCAATGACAAGTACTTTCCTGAAAGTATTCGCCATATGAAGGAGGTAGAGTTTATTAGACTAGAATAAAACAACATGACGGTGTCCCAATACGAGGTGAAGTTCGCAGAGTTATCCAGGTTTGCACCTCATTTGGTAGAGAATGAGGAATGAATGATGAGGATGTTTCTGAGAGGTTTAAAACTCGATATTCGACAATATCTTATCTCTTATAAATTTTCTTTATATTCAGATGTTGTAAACATGGCTCAATTATTAGAGCGAGATAACGAGTACGTTCAACCGAGGGACCACAACAGAGGTCATACACCGGTGATGCGGTGATCGTGAAGAGATGAAAACCAATGGGAAGGAAAACATTCGGACAAAAGCGGTAACCACTCTGGTGGTAATCGTGGCCATGAAAATAGAAGAAGCGAGTCGGGGGGAGATTTTAAAAAGAGGAGATTCAACAATGACACTGTGAAGACGTTAGCACCAGCAGTAACTGGTTTTAAGGGAGGAGAACGACCACCGGTAGTATGCTATAAATGTGGAAAAGAGAGACACATTAGCCCAAACTGTCCACAACAGTTCAAGGTATGCTATAATTGTGGAAAGGAAGGAAATATCGCTCGAGATTGTACAGTAGCGAAACCAAGTCTAGTGGGGATGGTGACTCAAAAGGCTGGCCCAGAAAAGTCAAAGTCAACGGTTCTTGGAAGAGCATTTGTCGTGACTGGTCAAAGTGCAAGGAACCCAAACGAGGTGATCACGGGTAAGCTAATCATAAACTCTTGTGAAGTTTATACCTTATTAGATACCGGTTCTACCCATTCTTTTATCTCTCCTGCTTGTGCTCAACGTTTAAACTTGACTCCGGAGAAATTAGACCTTGACTTATCTGTTGAGACTCCGTTAGGAGAAACTTTCGTTACATCCACTATTTATAAAACTTGTTTGATCCAAGTTGGTACCATCACATTACTTGTTGATCTTATTTCTTTGAAAATACTTGCATTTGATGTGATTTTAGGGATTGATTGGTTAACCACTCATCATGCTAAAATTGATTGTTTTCGTAAGGTTGTTAGTTTTCATATTCCTAACCAACCTGTTATTCGAATTCAAGCAACCAAACCTCTAAAGTCAATCGCTGTCATATCAAGCCATAAAGCTATTCGTTTATTAAAAAACGGATGTCAAGCTTTCTTAGCCCATGTCACATACTTGAACAAAAACACGTCAGATGTGAATAATATTTCTATTGTTAGTGAATTTCCTGACGTATTTCCTGAAGAACTTCCCGGTCTACCCCCAGAACGTGAAGTTGAATTCTTTATTGACATTGAACACAGTACAAAGCCCATTTCTAAAACCCATATCGAATGACTCCTATTGAACTTTGGAGTTAAAGGTCCAACCACAGGAGTTGTTGGACATCGGTTTCATTCGATCTAGTACATCTCCTTAGGGTGCTCTGTTTTATTTGTAAAGAAGAAAGAGGCGGGAGTATGCGACTTTGTATTGAGTATCGAGAATTGAACCATGTCACCATCAAGAATAGGTATCCGCTACCTCGTATTGATGACCTATTTGACTAGTTGCAAGGAGCATAATTCTTCTCAAAGATCGATCTTCGATTACGGATATCATCAATTTGAAGATTAGGCGAGGATATTCAAAGACCGCGCCTTGAACTCGAATGACGGGCATTATGAATTCTTAGTCATGTCTTTTGGATTGACTAATGCTCCCTGCGGCTTCCATGGATATGATGATGAAAGTATTCAAGGATTATTTGGATCGGTTTGTTGTCGTCATTATTGATGACATCCTCATATATTCCAAAAGTCGTGAAGATCATGAGCACCATTTGAAGCTGGTACTTCAAAGCCTTCGTGATAACAAGCTATATGCCAAGCTGAAGAAATGCGAGTTCTGGCCTGAGGAAGTAGCATTCCTTGGGTACATGGTGTAAAAACATGGAGTATCTGTTGACCCGGCGAAGATTGAAGCAATACAAAGTTGGGAGCAACCAAAATCGGTGGACCGAGATACGTAGCTTTTTGAACAGCTAGTTATTATCGGAGATTTGTGGAAGGATTTTCTCGAATCGCTACTCCGTTAACTCAGCTGACTCGTAAAGATACAAAATTCGTATGGAGTGAGGAATGCGAGAAGAGTTTCCAAGATCTCAAGAGGAGACTCATTTCGACACCTGTTCTGACAATACCATCTGGTTCGGATGGATTTGTTATCTATAGCGATGCTTCAGGTAAAGGGTTAGGATGTGTTCTCATGCAACATGGGAAAGTCATAGCCTATGCCTCGTGACAACTTAAAGAGTATGAGAGGAATTATCCTACTCATGATCTAGAGTTGGCAGCAGTCGTTTTCGAGCTAAAGATCTGTAGGCACTATTTATATGGGGAGAAAGTGGAAATATATTTAGACCATAAAAGTCTCAAATATTTCTTCACCCAAAAGGAACTCAAAATGCGGCAACGACGTTGGCTTGAGTTATTGAAAGATTATGACCATACCATCCAATACCATCCTGGAAAGGCAAACGTGGTAGCTGACGTATTGAGTAGAAGATCTTATGCAGGAACGAGTGCGATGTTATCAACACAAAGGCCCATTTTATGTGATTTACAAAAGTTGAAGATAGAATTCAAGACTCCGGGGACCCATGCGATGATGTCAAGTATACGCATAGAACCGACTTTAATCAAAAAAGTTAAAGTTGCTCAAACCACAGACCCGGAGCTGATGCGTATGAAGAAGAAAGTACAAGAAGGTGTTATTCCAGAAGCAAGAATCAATGAAGAAGGAATACATCGAGTCCACTCCAGACTTTGTGTTCCTAATGAATCTGATTTGAAATACAAGATCGTGATGGAGGCACACAATACACCATTTGCAATCCATCCTGGAAGTACCAAAATGTATCGTGATCTTCGACATACATTTTGGTGGAACAATATGAAGAAAGAGATTGCGAAGTTTATCTCGAGGTGTTTAACTTGTCAACGTGTAAAGGCGGAGCATCAAGTGCCAAAGGGTCCATTGCAACCACTTGAGATTCCAAAATGGAAGTGGGAACACATTACCATGGATTTCGTTACGGGTCTTCCCACGGTTTCTCAAGGCATATATGCGATTTGGGTTATTGTTAATAGATTAACTAAGTCTGCCCATTTCTTGCCTATACGGGAGACTTATTCCCTTGAACGTCTTGCTAGTATCTACGTAAATGAGATTGTGAGATTGCATGGCATGCCAGTATCCATAGTTTTGGATCGTGACGAAAGATTCACTTCACGATTTTGGATTAGCTTGCAAAAAGCTATAGGCACGGATTTACGATTTAGTTCGACATACCATCTTCAAACGGACGGACAATCAGAGAGGACTATTCAAACTCTTGAAGATCTATTAAGACTCTGTGTCTTAGACTTCAAAGGGAGTTGGGATAAGTATTTACCATTGGTGGAATTCTCCTACAACAATGAGTTATCGAGCAAGTATAGGTGTGGCTCCATTGAAGCATTATATGGGCCGAAAGTGTCATTTATCCGAAGATATGTTGGGATGAGGTGGGAGAAGCAACATTGTTGGGACCAGAGTTGGTACGAATGACTACCAAGAAGATCCAAACGATTCGACAACGTATACAAATGACACAGGATTGACAAAAGAGTTATGCGGATCTTCATCGAAAGGACGTGGAATTTGACATTGGAGATCATGTATTGTTACGTATTGCTCCATGGAAGGGAGTTACAAGATTTGGGAAGATAGGAAAGCTCAATCCACGATTTATTGGTCCATTTAATATTCTTGACCGAGTAGGAAATGTGGCCTATAGACTCGCGTTACCTCCAAGCATGTCTTGTGTTCGTTTTTCACATATTTGTGCTTCGTAAATATGTGAAGGACCCGAACCATATTATTGAGTTAGAACCAGACGAGATAGCCGAATATTTAACATACGAGGAGGTACCTGTTAAGATCTTGGATAGGAAAGACCATGTCCTACGCACAAAGGTCATACCACAAGTCAAAGTTTTATGGAGGAACCATGCTATAGAGGAAATGACCTGGGAGTTGGAATCAAAAATGAAAAAGAGGTACCCTCACCTTTTCGAAACACCAGGTACGTACGTCAATTTCGAGGACGAAATTTCATAAGGAGGGGAGATTGTAAGACCCCAACTTATGATAAATGAAATTTAATTTCTCTATTTATTTTTTTGAAATAGTAAGGGTTGAGGCCTGATTAATGTGGTTAGTTATGGGTAAAATCATAAATATTTCAAATAAGCAAGTGGTTATAAAATATTCATTATTGTCGGGGAATATTCGCTGGTGGTGGAATATTCTTCCGTCGGGAATATTAAATGACGAGTGGCCTTGACCTTTTATGGCCCCATAATGTGAAAGTGATTGGATAAAGAAAACGACAAGTATGAGTTTTTATAAATAACTTGGCGTAGTTATTCTGATTAACATTGTTGGAATACCCGGTGGTTAAAACACAATAATACACATTGTTTACAAGAGTTGGCACGGTATTGCACAAATTATTGATTCTTACGTGAAGGCCTTACTCAATAATTGTTACGGTAATTCTTATTCGATATTTTATTTTATTGATTCAATAATTGCTACGTTGAAATTTTATATTATTGTTATTTTGATAATTGTCAAGATTACGATTATTTTCCATTATCGGATCAATGATTCATATTATTTTAATAATATTACTAGATAACATTATTGACAATGTCTAGAAAGTTACATCTAAGGAAAGGTTTGGTCACCTAATTTGCAGCGTCGAGAAGGAGAAATTCTTATTGAAAGCCCCTCTTTCTGAGGAGCTACCTGGTTGTCATTATTGTGATTACGTAATATTATTTATAAATAATTAATTATTGATTTATATGATAAGGAAAATATTCATTTTCTGAGGATATAGATGGAGAAAATTTTTAATGTGACAATTGTTGAAAATTGATATTTATCTTTTCTGATAAAATAATTTATTATTATATTATAATAATATAATAAGGGTGATATTTTTATAATAGATGTGGGATATATGAATATATGAGGAGGAAGGGTATTTTTGTTGCAAAAGTTATTTAAAACATGTTAAACATGTCTGTGGGCCCATTTCTTGACTGAAATTTGATTATAGCCTGTAAAATCGTCCGTATGTGGATTTCGGTCAATTTCTATTTGGAATTTGGAAAAAATTTCTTCTGCAAAGTTGTAGGGAATGAAATTTCCTATGGCAAGGACTTAAGGTTTGAATTTTTCTGATAAAAGGGCTATTTATTATGAATTATTGAAGTTCCGTAGTTTGAAATAATTGTTTTTGAAAGTTTTAATTATTTTAATAACAAAACGTTTTTTGTTTTTGTCATTATTGGTGGCTGAATTCAGGATGGTCAAGGTGGGCGTAAGAATTTAAATAAATAATATTAATATTTTATTAAATTTTCTGCTTTGGTGTTTTAAGCATTTTCCTATAAATAGGGTGCTTAGGTTAGAATTGAAAATCACACCAGAATCTGAAGTTTTCTCTCTCTATAATATCGAGCGTATTTTTGTGAGTATTTTGATACTTTGAGTGTTGCTATACGGTGCAAGTTTCTTTTAGCATTATATTCGATATTCAGTCAGAAGTACTGTCTTTGCGAGGTAAGGGATGTTGTTTTCTTCTTAAATGATATTATTTTCTTCAATATTATTATACCGAAATATTGGTCTAAAATTTTTATCAAATTTGGAACTTTTTGTGTCGGGATTACTATTCACGTATACGGCACTATTCACATATACGACACTATTCACGAATACGGCACTATTCATCGAAAAATGAATGATATTACTATTCACGAATACGGCACTATTCACGAATACGGCACTATTCATCCTCAGTCCTAAATGATGATATTACTGATGAATATCTTTGGCCGTAGTGCAAAGATGAACAGGTGTTTAGATGAACATGACCAACTAATGAATATCTTTGGCCTGTAGTGTGAAGATGAATATTTGATTTCAGATATATGTTGATTGATGTTACAGGGATAAAATATTGACGATGAACTTTTAAATTCATATATAGAAGATAGTAGATTTTATTCTCTACTTAACTCTTCTAATGAATTATTATTTTCGCTGCGAATATTGATTTAAAACTTGTTGTCTATTGTATTCTATTAGATTTTTCCCTGTTGAGGACTAACGATAATTTGTTCTATATTATCTTAGTCATAATGTTCTTTACTGGGCTAGTTGAGCTCACCCTTTTCCTTTTTGTTCTATTTTTCTTCTCAGGAGGCGAGAATGTAGCGAGTACTAGTCGGGGTGTGGAATGATGGTTCTAAAAGTTGTTTTAGTAGTCCTCACTATTTTGTAAAATAGTGTATCAATAATTGTAATGAGGACTTATTTGAGTGTGGATATTGTCTAGATGACAATATTTGTATTTAAACTCACAGTTTAAGTGTTGTCGTATTTTTTGCACGACAATTGTATTAATAAAGTTGTAGTTGTTTCTGTACCATGTATTTGGCGACTCAGAATGGGTGTTGTATACCTATTTTGGGGGCGTCACAATTCTAATCTTATTTAAATAAATAAAGTAAACTATTAATTTATTTAAATAATATTTATTCTATAATAGAGATAAGTCTCCCTAGCGATTAACGACTTTCTAGATAATATAGATTTTAACATTAATCATAAAACAACCCTTGAGTAAATATTTATCGTACAATTCAATCCTTTCACCATATAATGTCTCAATTAAATATAAGACATGGAATTACTGTCAAGTCTTATTTTATTTAATTATATGTATTTCGATCCTTAAATGCACAATTCCAGATAATACAAATTAGAAACTCATTTATAATTTCATTCTGCCTTGGCCAAGGACTACTGGGTTGTCATTTATCGAATCACATAGGAAATTTCTCTTCTTTTACTAGAAGCAGTAGATTGTTTATTGATCATACATTATCTCCATGTACAACTTATTATACTCAAGTATACCCTTTGATATACTCTAAGGGTCTTAAGGAATAAGATAAAGTATAATTCATCATACACAATATACTATGATGATCTCAAGTCCAATGATCACTTGTACTACTGTCACTACAGGAATTCCTATTGACAGGAAAGTAAAACTCCATTAGGTATTCCTTAGCGAGCCACGTTTGTGACGCCCCCAAAATAGGTATACATCACCCATCTTGAGTCGCCAGATACATGGTACAGAATTCAAATACAACTTAATAATACAACTGTCGTGTACAATACGACAAAATATAAGCTGTGAGTTTGAATACAAATATTGTCTACTAGAGATTATACAACTCAAAAGGAGTCCTCATTACAATTATTATCACACTATTTCACAGAATAGTGAGGACTAATAATGCTATCATCGGCAAAATCACTCCGAAGCTAGTCCACCTACGTTGTAACACCCAGGTCCCACATCGAAGATAAGGAAAAATTTATGCGCATATAAGGAAATAAGTTTCTACCAATAGTACCTTCAAGTCATGACCTTTTGGGAGCTTGTGGTGG
Organism: Panax ginseng; assembly: GCA_020205605.1. NCBI lineage: Eukaryota > Viridiplantae > Streptophyta > Magnoliopsida > Apiales > Araliaceae > Panax > Panax ginseng. Next base: position 11,118,941 of record CM035150.1, read on the forward strand.
GCTAAGATGACAAGAAGATATTATTGGGCGATGGTTTGAGGCCTTATTTTGATTGATTTGATTCAATTCGGACTTGGGATTATGAAACAACCCGAAGTCAAATCCAGGAGTTCGGAACAAATCTGGGTCAAATCCAAGTCCGAATCGAATCAAATCAATCAAAATAAGGCCTCAAACCATCGCCCAATAATATATCTTCGGGTCATCTTAGCCCACCACAGCTCCCAAAAGGTTATGACTGAAGGTACTATTGGTAGTAACTTATTTCTTTATATGCGTATAAATTTTTCCTTATCTTCGATGTGGACTGGGTGTTACAAACTCCCCACTTAAATTTTGGCGTCCCCGTCGATGTAATCCGATCACACACACGTACCCCAAAGATCTTTGCCTCTCTAGCAATTGTGGGATAATACCGGCTGACTTCGTGTCCCCACCTCTGGACCTCCATCTCTCCGTTGTGGGATAATACCACAAGCCTTCGTGTCCCCACCTCCGGAAACTCGATCGGATGACCCGACCCGAGCTTTCGAGAGTCAGCTCTGATTCCATATGAAACAACCCGGGTCAAATCCCGAGTCCGGAACAAATCTCGGGTCAAATCTCAAGTCCGAATCGAATCAAATCAATCAAAATAAGGCCTCAAACTACTGGCCCAATAATATCTTCTTGGGTCATCTTAGCCCACCACAGGCTCCCAAAAGGTCATGACTTGAAGGTACTATTGGTAGTAACTTATTTCCTATATACGAGACAAATTTTTCCCTTATCTTCGATGTGGGATTTGAAGGGTGTTACATACGTTCTCGTTTCTGAAGAAAACAATTAAAGTAAAAGGGTGATCTCAACTAGCCCAAGATGGGAAATATTATGACTAAGATAATGCGAGAATATATTATCGTTAGCCTTCAATGATGTTAAGCGATATAATATAACAACCATCAAGTTTAAGCTGCGTGAACAAGCAATCCATTAAAAGAGTCAAGTAGAGAATAAAATCTACTATCTTTTATGATTTAAAAGGTTTTTCATCACTTTTATCATTTGGGACTCAAATTTTAATAAATAAATCCACATCATCGAATCACCTCTGCTTACTACGAGGATATTCTTTAGTATCCGACCACAAGTATCCATGCCACTACTGGCTAAGAATATTTGTGTATTCAATAATGGTCATGATCATGCCAACAACTATCCATCGATGCACTCTGGGACAATGAGGACTTTTACCACATCATTTGTAACATTACGGTCATGATTACACCGAATAATCCCTGGTCATAATCATACCAAGTCCATCTATGCACTATAGGTCACAGATGACTTTCAACAAAATATAAACATGAGGATGATGACAATGATATAAGAATTCAATAAAACAAGTTCAAGAATTATTTTATCCAGGAATTAATAACGTCCAAATTGTCAACATGATACTGCTTTGTAGAATAAAATTCAAGAATGCTCAGAAGAATATTTCCATGAAAAGATACTGGATGAAGCACAAATATCAAGGATATTCCACTAATTTCATGGAGTATAGAAGTCAAAACTTTAACCAATTTGAGTATAATAAGGAATGGAATAACAAAAGAAATCACACGGGCATGCGATAGATCATGACAGTGAGTTATTCAACGTAATAATAAATAACGGAATCGGTCCGGCGTAAAAAGCATAGGCGAGGATATTCCAATGAGAATAATAAAAGCGGAATTAGGTCCCAGAAACGCACGCAACGAGGATATTCAAATGAATAATAAAGACGAAATCAGTTAAATTAACGCGCAGACGAGGATATTCCAATGAGAATAATAAAAGCGGGAATCAGTCCCAAAAGTAAAAGCGCATGCATGAGGATATTCCAATAGAATAATAAAGGCGGAACCGGAACGGTCCGTACAGAAACGCTTGAACATGATGTTCCAAATGAATGATAAAGAATGGAACAATGGAAGAATTTCACCAAGTATAGGGTAGCTCAGCAGATATCTGAGTTATTCCAACAGAATAATAAAGAATGAAATAACATAAGTTCTCTTCATAGATAAGAAAGAAATAATACTCCCATGAGTACACCAAATAATATTCCCTACCTTTAGAAAAACTTGATACTGGAATAGTGAGGTAGCAGACTTCTCTTTTTCTTTCTATAATTTCTCTCTATAATAATCGCTCTAAAGCTTTTGTGAATTGGTGAGAAATGAAGGAAGAATGAGCTTCTATTTATAGAAAAATGTAGTTTCGATAATTGCGTTTTGGGGCTCGAAAAATTTCAAAGACAATACCTCCAACTTTTCCTTTATTTTAATTTAGTCATGGAAGTATTATCAAACTTGTACCACCTCCCTAATAGTAAATAATGTGATTCAATAGTAAATTATGTGAATCAATAGTTCTAGATATGTGAATCTGAATTACGATATAGTACCTCCATCTATACCTCCATTTTTAACTTAGTCATGCAAGTATTATCAATCTTGCACCAACTCCACTACTAGTAACAAGAATGTGAAACAATAGTATACACATGTGAACAAATAGTTATAATCATGTGAAATAATAGCAATCAATTGCTCATTTATCCAGGTTAAATACTGGATTGGTCGATATAACCTCAGGACATCAATTATTATCGAAATAATTGTCGATTTTCACTAACACAAATAATTCCAACACAATGAAACCATTTTTATCAAAAATATAAATTTTGAAATTTCAAAGTTTGACTTTTCCGAAAAAAGTCAAGCATTGACTTTTTTGACCAAATAGTGAATTTCAAAAATTTTTTGTGTTTATAGACTATTTTACTAATTTCATCGTTAGGACTCAAATATCACGTCGCGTCTCCAAATTCAACTCGAACACAACTTCAATTTTAATAACATTCATCATTAATATTATAACTCACAATATTTATCAACCAGGTCATTCCAGGTGAAGAGGGCTTTCAATAAGAATTTCTCCTCGACGCCAGCATGATTAGGTGACCAAACCTCTCCTCGATGTGAACTTCTAGACATTGTAAATATTGCAATTTGATAATATGAATAACTTTGTCGTTTCAATTATTGATTTAATAAAATAACATATTATGCGAGATGATACTATGACAATAATCGAATCAATAATATGAGAGATATGATCAAACAATTATTGTAGCAATAATTGAGTATAACTGAGTGACTTCTCACGTAAGTATCAATAATCAATCTGAGTGCTACTATGCAACCACGCATATTCTTTTGTACTTTTACTACTAAGGGTAGTTCAGCGATTAACAGTAAAACTTCCGCCGTTATTTTCATAAAGTATTTTTGCGTTTTCTCAATCGACAATAATTCCCTTGTGGGGGTCCACCAATGATTGTGCCATTGTACGAATATTCTCTGTTAAAATGAATATTCCCCGACCAATCGAATATTATATAACAACTTGCTTACTTTGCAAAATTTGTAAATATTACCCACAACTATAACATTATATCAAATCCACACCATAATATTTAAAAATATATTTCGAGAAAATTTAATCTTTATTCAAAAAGTTGGGATCTTACAACGTTCAATATACTTATTCTCCAATAAGCACCTACATACTTGCTTTAATGTCTCCACACAAATGATCATGAGATCAATCATCTTCATCCAATGAGCAAGCAACGTATGTACCAATCTATCCGGATTCACTAATCCCCAATTTAGTAATCCAACGATTGAGAACTATTTTAGTTCAAGCTTTCTAAGAATTTTGATCTCATTAGAATGATCATCATCATTATTCTAAAAGCATTGCTTAAAACTATGGGTTTATCACATATTATAAAGCAGCATAATGTAGATAATTAAAAGTCTTTAATAAATTAATTCTTTTTATTAATAAATGAATAATATTGTTACAAAGTATATGTTATATCATCAAACATGATTGGCTTGTGTGCATACTACTTTCAGACAGGGCTGAAGGCTTCATAGTGGTAGAAGAGGCGATGAGCAGCTTGAAGCAGAGCACATCAAAGAAGCCTAACGACAAGTAGAAGTAGACTATGGCTATAGAAATTGAACCATTTAAGAAGGTAGTATAGAGCCTCTCGTCATGCTTCTTTGAAGAGGCGAGAGGATATTGAGTTGGTACCGGAAAGAAGGAGAAGACAGTTAAGATCGGTTCGGGTTTGCGAGGAGCCTTTTTGGACAAGTTTGATAGAGAGCTACTTGAGGGTCTGCAGACATATTTGCATGGGTTCCGGTGACATGTCGGTGTTGAGGAGAAGGTGGTTGTGCACATGCTACACGTGGACCCAACTAAAAAATTGTCAAACAAAAACAAGGATCTTCACACGAAATGCGAAGATTATTGACGAGGAAATAACAAAACTTTTGGCATCAAACTTCATTTTTGAAATCGACTACCCGGAGTGGTCGACAAACGTAGTATTGGTACAAAAGTAAAGCGAGAAGTGGCATGTTTGTATAGATTATAGGGACTTGAATAAAGCATAAATTTGAATGACTTTTATCCATTCCCACACATCAACCAACTCATTGACGCCACTTTGGGATATTCCGTACTTACCTTCAAGGACGCGTTCTAAGGGTATCATCAAATTTAGATGCATATAGAGGATATCCCAAAGACCGCTTTCATTACCCATTAGGCCATTTATTCTTGTGACACCCCCAAATTCGGGTACTTCATTCCCACATGATTTGGTGTTCTTCCAAAATATTTACATCTATCTACCCATAAACAAGGATAAAGACATAACTTAAATAAATATCTTCCCCATTAAAGGGTTACATCAACTTAAAAACATTCGCAAGTAATCTAAACCTTAAATTATTACATAAGTCTGCGGAATACATCAAAAAATAACATAAGTCTTATAACATAATTTTAGTTAAGTAAATAAGTCTTCATCACTTAAACATCTTGCCCATTTCTTTGCTAGAAGATGGCTCCTCAACTTTCTCAACTTTAGCTGCAGTGTTAATTGTAAGAGTGAGCAAACAATTGCTCACTAATATAAAGAATAATAATAGTAACAACATGAGATAAAACAATGGTTACTGGATAATAGGGATCGCGTTCTGCGAATCAAGAATAGAGAATAATTCAAGATTTATATCTGAGGGTCTTAAGACCACAAACTATGTCCCCGGTAATTATGTATTATTACTTCAACCTTAACAGTCAATTAGACTATCAAGACCCTTCCTTGCATACTTAGGGGGATCAGCCCTTTGTACCATGTATTGTGCACAAACATCTAAATGCTAACACATACAAAATCCCCTATATTAGGGTTGTTCATCTCAGTTTGACTTTAGAATTTTTGCACTAAAGAAGGTTTAATTTGGAACTAGCTTATCAGTGGTTCTAGAACTTTAGAAAACTATTCAATTATAGATTAGTTCAATCAATAAGAGTTTGCTTGCTAATTAAAGGTTCAACATAATAATATAGAATTGAACAATGATACTTAAGTCAAAGATCGAATAATGACAATATACAAGTGAATAGATATGGTATATATATGCAAAGTGTTACATCCAAAAGAGTTAGGAAATCTCATTTGGAACAATGAAGTTAAACAATTTATGCCTTGAATAAAAAGAACAAGAGTCTGGAATGTGGAACTCGCTCGATTTACATAATTTGATTACAAGAGCTTTCATCAACATAACAAGATAGAATCAATAAGTTCGTTCAACTATAATATAGGATTTGCATAATGATAATTTAGAACTAGAAAGCTTGCTTGACAATCAAAAGATAACGGAGTTATGAAACTTGAATTCATTATAAAGAGAATGAAGTTAAGGAACTTTCCTCGTGTTCAAGCTACACAAGTACAATAAACGTTCGCCAATTATCCTACATATACCATTAGGACCACAATACCAATTAGTTATATTAATATTAACTTCATTATCGTATTCATTCACTTAACACAAAACAGAATTTTCAATTATATTATAGTATCCAACATGGTGGTTATAGAACAACACCAATTCTAATGACATCACATTCCAAACCCTCACAACTTATTAACTCGTAACTTTTGGTTTCAACGTTGTGATTATAATATGTTATTATATCTTATAACATGTTTTAGGTCCTTTTATAATCATCAAAATATATTAAGTTAACATCTCCAAGCTATGCTATTAGCAGCTCAATACTGGGTCTGACTAACTACTGGCGCGACCGCTCCATGGTTACCTTAGAGTCCGGCGCGCCCAGAGGCAGTGCTCCCGTGCTCGGCACCAGAAATAGTTTTGCAGAGCACGAAATCAAACTCTATTCTAGGCCAAAAATTCCCCTTTTCCCAATTCTACAACAATTCATCAAAACCCAAAAACTAAAATTTTGCAATAACATCAATAAGCATGCAATTCATAATTATAACAACATCACCATCACTTATAATTAACTTTTAAGGATAAATTTTTTCCAATTTCTTCATAGTTTAACACTTTTAGCGAATTCGTTTGCCAAATCTTTGTTTCTTAACCAATTTAAGTCATTCCAACTACACTATTCTCGTTTCTTGATGAACTATAACAACCTACAACCAATTTACAGATTCTATCAAGTATTAGACATGAAATTTTGGACTTAAACAAGCCATTTGCATAAACATAACACTATTATTTAATTTTCTTCCTACAACCCAATTTTCACGAATTTGACAACCAAATATTACCCATATATGATGATTAATAGATTATAAAACCATACATACATGTATATATCAATCCAACATGACTTCCAATTCACAGAAAATAATCACTGAAAACCCAAAACATGGAAATTAGGAGTAAAGTATACCTTTAATCCTTGATTGTATGTTAGCAAAAGATGGTGATAAGGTTTAGAAAATCCTTCTCCTTCTTCTTGACAATCTCACAGAATTCTCTCTCAAAATCACTGTGTTTCTCTCTTTCTCACCAACTCTTTGTGTTTTTCTTAGTTAGCCAAAGAAATAATACGCGTAATATAACTGGCCTTGGTCTCTCTCCCACGTACGTCAGGTAACAAACCCAACAGACTGCGTCAGTTCAAATAAGTCAAAGGCCACAAGGCCTTGTTTGGCTATACTCAATTTTGTTTTCTAATTTATTTTAATAACATTTATATTATATAGTTTTACTTGTCACACCTTTATTTAATTCATTTTATGTTCTTACAATTATAATTATAATAATTATAATTTTCATTATAATTATACTTTATGCATAATAAATCATTACATATCTAATTTAATTATTAAATGAAACTAGAATAATATTTTATTTATTTTAATTATTTCCTTAAATATCAAACAATTCATTTAATTTAATTATATCATTAAATTAAATCTTTAAACAATAAAATTACCATTAATCAATTTAGTTACTAAATTATTGCACCATAATTTCATCAATTATTTTTTCCTCAATAAATAAATAATTACTTAAAATATTTATCTAATTCAATATATATTTAAATTAATTACAAAATTTCTCGATAAATAAATAATTACTTAAAATATTTATTTAATTCAATAAATATTTAAATTAATTACAAAATTTCTCGATCGTTACATCCTTCCCTCCTTAAAAGGCTTTTGTCCCCAAAATCACGACTCGATAAATTTATTCGTTACATTCTTCCCTCCTTAATAGGATTCTGTCCCCAGAATCGCTATACAAGATTAAGCAAATAACTGAGGATAATTCATCATCATAACATCTTCAAGTTCTCACGTAGCTTCTTCAGCATTGTGGTTTCTCCAGATTACCTTAACAAAAGGTATCACTTTATTCCTTAGTACATTCTCTTTCCGTTCGATAATTTGAACAGGGACTTCTTCTTATGACAAGTCTTTCTCAAACTGTAATGACTCATATTCTATAACATGCTTATAGTCATGCTTATATGGCCTTAATACCGAGACATGGAAAATTTTATGAATATGTCCTAATTCCAGAGGTAAAGCTACCTCGTACGCCACTTCCCCAACTCGTCGTAGGACTTCAAAAGGTCCTATAAACCTAGGGCATAGTTTTCCCTTTTTGTCAAACCAAATTTTTCCTTTCTAGGGAGACACTTTCAAGAAAACAAAACAACCGACATCGAATTTTCGATTTTGTCGGTGTTGATCGACATATTTTGTAAGACCTCAAATTATTAATAAATGAAATTTAATTTTCTCTATTTATTATTTTGAAATAGTAAGGGTTGATTTGATTAATGTGGTTAGTTATGGGTAAAATACGCAAATATTTCAAATAAGCAAGTGGTTATAAAATATTCATTGTTGTCGGAGAATATTCGTTTGGTCGTGGAATATTCTTCCTGTCGGGGAATATTCGTACGATGGCGCAGTCGTTTGTGGGTCCCATAACGGAAAGCGATTGGATGAAGAAAATGACAACTATAAGTTGTTTATAAATAATAACAGTAGTTATTACTGAATTAATATCGTTGGAATACCTTATGGTTAAAACACAAGAATACGCGTTGTTGAGCGAAAGAAGACACGGTATTACACCAATTATTGATTCTTACGTAAGAAGGCACTACTCAATAATTGTTACAGTAATTACTGTTCAATATTTTATTTTATTGATTCAATAGTTGCTATGTTGATATTTTATATTACTGTTGTTTCAATAATTGTCACTACACAGTATTTTCCATTATCGGAGCAATAATTCATATTATCTGAATAATATTATTAGATAACATTATTGGCAATGTCTAGAAAGTTCTATCTAAGGAGAGGATTTGGTCACCTAATCATGGCGCCAAGAAGGAGAAATCCTTATGGAAGCCCCCTCTTTCCGGAACCGCACGGTTGTCGAGATTGTGATTCTCGTAATATTATTTGTGAATAATTAATTATTGATTTATATGATGAGGAAAATATTCATTTTATGTGGATATAGATGGAGAAAATTTTTAAAGTGACAATTGTTGAAAATCGATATTTTATCTTTTTTCGATAAAAAATAATATTATATTATTATAATATAATAATGATGATATTTTTACAATAAATGTGGGATATATGAGTATATGAGGAGGAAGAGTATTTTTGTTTCATTACATGATTAAAACATGTTTTTCATGTTTGTGGACCCCATTTCTTGACTGAAATTTGATTATAGCTTATAAAATCGCCCGTTTGTGGATTTCGGTCAATTTTTGTTTGGAATTTGGAAAACTTTTCTTCTGCAAAGTTGTAGAGAATGGAATTTCCTATGCAAAGGACATGAGGTTCGACTTTTTCTGAAAAAAGGGCTATTTATTATGAATTATTGAAGTTTCGAAGTTCCAGAATAATTGATTTTTGAAGTTCTAAATAATTTTTAATAGAAAAACGTTTTTTACAAGTTAAGTGGGTCTCACATGTATTATAAATGGGTGAAATCAGATTTCAAAGATGGTATAGGTGAAAATTTTGTAAATATAAATTTTTCGCTTTTGGTGTTCTAAGCATTTTTCTATAAATAGGTGCTTAGGTTAGAATTGAAAATCACACCGTAAACTAAAGTTTTCTCTCTTTCTCTCGATATATCGAGCATATTCTTGTGAGTATTTTGATACTTTGAATGTTGTTATACTATGCAAGTTTCCTTCAAAGACTATATTCAAAAGATTCCAAATGTAAGTACTATTCTTTCGAGGTAAGGGATGTTGTTTTCTTCTTAAATGATATTATTTTTTTCAATATCATTATGCCAAAAAATTAGTCTGAACTTTTTATCAAATTTGGAACTTTTTATGTGAGTTGGGTTATTATTCACGATACTAAAGACTATTCACGTATATGGCACTATTCACGTGTAAAAATTAAATTTTTGTTTTTCCTCCAAAATATCTATTATGGATACTAGCTTTGATTGTATCCATGTTTTGATCATTCTTGAATTTTACTCCACTATGATTATTTATGAGGTATTTTTGGACATGGATAAACCAAAATACTTAAATCTTAATATTTGTTATTTTGTTTCAATCGGATTCGTTTCCTTTAAAATATTTTTCATCATCCTCAATCCTAAATGATGATATTACTAAATATCTTTGGCCCGTGAGCGCAAAGATGAAAGATTTTCGATGAATATCTTTGGCCCAGAAAGTGCAAAAAGATGAACAGTGTTTAGATGAACATGACTAATCGATGAATATCTTTGACACCAGAAAGGCAAAGATGAATATTTGATTTCATATATATATTGATTGATGTTACAAGGATAAAATATCGACGATGAACTTTTAAATTCATATATAGAATATAGTAGATTTCATTCTCTACTTAACTCTTATAATGAATTATTATTTCCGCTGCGAATATTGATTTAAAATTGGTTGTCTATTGTATTCTATTAGAGATTTTTTCCTGTTGAGGACTAACGATAATTTGTTCTATGTTATCTTAGTCATAATGTTTCTTTATCGGGCTAGTTGAGCTCACCCTTTTCCTTTTTATTCCATTTTTATTCTCGTGGAGGCGAGAATGTAGCAGTACTAGTCTGGGTATGGAATGAAGGTTCTAGAAAGTCGTTTTAGTAGTCCTCACCATTTTGTAAAATAATGTATCAATAATTATAATGAGGACTTATTTGGGTATGAATATTGTCTAGATGGCAATATTTGTATTTAAACTCACAGCTTTTTATGTTGTATTAATAAAGTTGTAGTTGTAGTTGTTTCATATTCATGTATTTTGACAACTCGTAATGGGTGTTGTATACCTATTTTGGGGGCGCCACAGGTTGGTATCGTAGCTTAGGATATGAACTCTCCATGAGATCGGGGAATAGAATCTGGGAGGGAGAGACGAGTAAATCCTTCTCTAGTGTGTCCTACCTAAGCTTATTTGTTAGTCGGTCATAATATAGGGGTATTATGTGATTTATTAATTTGTTTAATTAACCCTTATTTTTTGGCAGTATTTAAGAATGGCAACTGAGAATGTTAACAGTGGAGTAAATGAGACTGTGGAGACGTCTGTACTCACCAATGAGGAGAACGTGTAACAGGCTGACAATGTTCCTCTTGTGAACAACACCACTGAACAGATGATGAACGATGGGATGTTTAGAAGCTTTTTGCAGTTCATGCAAAATCAGACGAGGGAGACTCGTGTTCAAAATACAGGAGGAAATGATAGCAATTCACGGTTTGTCACAGCCAAGTAGTTCAAGGAGTTGGGACCACCAGAATTCTGGGGAAAGCCGGATCCGATTAAGGCGGAGACGTGGGTCAAATAAATTACCAAGATATTCGATGTCTTGGGATGCACAGAAGAACGAAGGTTCCATTCGCCACCTTTATGTTCCCAGAATGAGGCAGACATCGGTGGGAATCTATGAAGCTGCACTCCATCCAACCGCACTTAGCATGTCTTGGGAAACGTTCAAAAATCGTTCAATGACAAGTACTTTCCGAAAGTATTCATCATATGAAGGAGGTAGAGTTTATTAGATGGAGCGTAATAACATGACGGTGTCCCAAAGATGAGGCGAAGTTTGCGAGTTGTCTGTGTTTGCACCTCATTTGGTGGAGAATGAGGAACGTATGACGCGGATGTTTCTGAGAGGTTTGAAACCCAGCATACGTCAATATCTCATTTCACATAAATTTTCTCTCTATTCAGATGTTGTCAACAAGGCTCAATTATTAGAGCGAGATAACGAGTACGTTCAACCGAGGGACCACAACCAGGATCATACTGGTGACAGCAGTCATCCGAACAACGACAACTAGCGGAGAAAGAAAAATACAGACAAGAGCGCCATGAGAATAGAAGAACCGAGTCGGGAGGAGATTTTAAAAAGAGGAGATTCAATAATGATAATACGAAGACGTCAACACCAGCAACAACTGGTTCCAAGGGAGGAGAACGACCACCGGTCATATGCTATAAGTGCGAAAAAGAAGGATATATCAGCCCAAACTGCCCACAATAGTTTAAGGTATGTTAAAATTATGGAAATGAAGGACATATCGCTCGAGATTGCACTGTAGCGAAACCAAGTCTAGCAGGGATGGTGACTCAAAAGGCTGTCCCAGAAAAGTCAAAGTCAACGGTTCCTGGAAGAGCGTTTGTCGTGGATTTGGTCAATATGCGAGAACCCAAACGAGGTGATCACGGGTAAGCTAATCATAAATTCATGCGAAGTTTATACCTTACTAGATACCGGCTACCCATTCATTTATTTCTCCCGCTTGTGCTCAACGCTTAAACTTGACTCGAGAAATTAGACTTTGATTTATCTGTGGAGACTCCGTTAGGAGAAACTTTCATCACATCCACTGTTTATAAATCTTTTTTGATCCAAGTTGGCACCATCACCTTACCTGTTGACCTTATCTCTTTAAAGATACTTGCATTTGACGTGATTTTAGGGATTGATTGGTTAACTACTCATCATGCCAAAATTGATTGTTTTCGTAAGGTTGTTAGTTTTCATATTCCTAACCAACCTGTTGTGTGAATTCAAGCAACTAAGCCATTAAAATCAATCATTGTTATATCAAGTCATAAAGCTATTCGTTTATTAAAAAATGGATGTCAAGCTTTCTTAGCCCATGTTATAGATTTGAATAAAGACACGTCATATTTGAATAATATTCCTGTTGTTATTGACTTTCCACGGACGTATTTCAAGAACTTCCCGGCCTACCCCGTAACGTGAAGTTGAATTCTTTATTGATCTTGAACCTGGTACGAAGCCCATTTCTAAAACCCCATATCGAATGGCTCCTATTGAACTTCAGGAGTTAAAAGTCCAATTATAGGAATTGTTGGACATCAGTTTCATTCGTCCTAGTACATCTCCTTGGGGTGCTCCTGTTTTATTTGTAAAGAAGAAAGACGAGAGTATGCGACTTTGTATTGACTATCGAGAATTGAACCATGTCACCATCAAGAATAGGTATCCGTTACCTCGCATTGATGACCTATTTGACCAGTTGCAAGGAGCATAATTCTTTTCAAAAATTAATCTTCGTTCTGGATATCATCACCGGAGGTTAAAATCGAGGATATTCCAAAGACAGCCTTCAGAACTCGGTACGGGCATTATGAATTCTTAGTAATGTCTTTTGGATTGACTAATGCTCCTGCTGCTTTCATGGATATGATGAACCGTGTATTCAAGAAATATTTTGATCAGTTCGTTGTTGTTTTTATTGATGACATCCTCATATATTCCAAAAGTCGTGAAGATCATGAGCACCATTTGAAGCTGGTACTCCAAAGGCTTCGTGAAAACAAGTTATATGCCAAGTTAAAGAAATGCGAGTTTTGGATTGAGGAAGTAGCTTTCCTTGGGCACGTGGTGTCAAAACATGGAGTATCTGTTGACCCGATGAAGATTGAAGCAATACAAAGTTGGGAGCAACCGAAGTCGGTGACTAAAGTACGTAGCTTTCTGGGCTTAGCTGGTTATTATCGGAGATTCGTGAAAGGATTTTCTCGAATCGCTACTCCATTAACTCAGTTAACTCGGAAAGATATCAAAATCGTATGGAGCGAGGAATGCGAGAAAAGTTTCCAAGAGCTTAAGAGGAGACTCATTTCGGCACCTATTTTGATAATACCATCTGGTTCGGATGGATTTGTTATCTACAACGATGCTTCAGGGAAAGGGCTAGGATGTGTTCTCATGCAACGTGGGAAAGTTATAGCCTATGCCTCACGACAACTTAAAGAATATGAGAGGAATTATCCTACTCATGATCTAGAGTTGGCAGCAGTTGTTTTCGCGCTAAAGATCTGGAGGCACTATCTATATGGGGAGAAAGTGGAGATATATTCAGACCATAAAAGCCTTAAATATTTCTTCACCCAAAAAGAACTCAACATGCAAAAACGATGTTGGCTCGAGCTGTTGAAAGACTACGACCATACCATTCAATACCATCCTGGAAAAGCGAACGTGGTAGCCGACGCATTGAGTAGAAGATCATACGCGGGAACAAGTGCGATGTTGTCAAAACAAAGGCCCATTTGGTGTGATTTACAAAAGATGAAGATAGAATTCAAGACTCCGGGGACCCATGCAATGATGTCAAGTATACGTATAGAACCAACTTTAATCGAAAAAGTTAAAGTTGCTTCAAGCCACGTAATCTTGAGCGATGCGTATGAAGAAGAAAGTGCAGGAAGGTGTTATTCCAGAAGCAAGAATTGATGAAGAAGGAATACTTCGAGTCCACTCCAGACTTTGTGTTCCTAACGATTCTGATTTGAAGTATAAGATTATGACGGAGGCACATAATACACCGTTTGCAATCCATCCTGGAAGTACCAAAATGTATCATGATCTTCGACATACATTTTGGTGGAACAATATGAAGAGAGAAATTACAAAGTTTATCTCGAGGTGTTTAACTTGTCAACGTGTAAAGGCGGAGCATCAAGTGCCTAAGGGTCCATTGCAACCACTTGAGATCCCGAAATGGAAGTGGGAACACATTACCATGGATTTCGTTACGGGTCTTCCCACTGTTTCTCAAGGCATAAATGTTATTTGGGTTATTGTTAATAGATTAATCAAGTCTGCTCATTTCTTGCTGATACGGGAGACTTATTCCCTTGAACGTCTTGCTCGTATGTACGTAGATGAGATTGTGAGATTGCATGGCATGCTAGTATCCATAGTTTCGGATCGTGACCCAAGATTCACTTCAAGATTTTGGGTTAGCTTGCAAAAAAAGCTATGGGCACAGATTTACTTATTGATTCAAAGATACCATCCTCAAACGGACGGACAATCAGAGAGAACTATTCAAACTCTTGAAGATCTATTAAGACTCTATTTCCTAGACTTCAAAGGGAGTTGGGATAAGTATTTATCGTTGATGGAATTCTCTTACAACAACAGTTATCATGCAAGTATAGGTGTGGCTCCATTTGAAGCATTATATGGACGAAAGTGTCGCTCTCCAATATGTTGGGATGAGGTGGGTGAAACAACATTGTTGGGACCCGATTTAGTACGTATGACTACAGAAAAGATCCAAATGATTCGACAACGTATACAAACAGCACAGGATCGACAAAAGAGTTATGAGGATCTTCATTCGAAAAGACGTGGACTTTAGTATTGGGGATCATGTATTGTTACGTGTCGCTCCATGGAAAAGAGTTACAAGATTTGGGAAAAGAGGAAAACTCAATCCACGATTTATTGGTCCATTTCAGATTCTTGACCGAGTAGGAAATATGGCCTATAGACTCGCGTTACCTCCAAGTATGTCTCGTGTTCATAATATTTTTCATATATCTGTGCTTCGTAAATATGTGAAAGACCCGAACCACGTTAACCGGATGAGATAGCCGAAGACTTAACGTACGAGGAGGTAACTGTCAAGATCTTGGATAAAAAGGAGCATGTCCTACGCACAAAGGTCATACCACACGTTAAAGTTTTGTGGAGGAACCATGCTATTGAGGAAATGACCTGGGAGTTGAAAATGGAAATGAAAGCGAGGTATCCTCATCTTTTCGAAATACCAGGTACGTACGTCAATTTCGAGGATGAAATTTCATAAGGAAGAGAGGTTGTAAGACCCCAAATTATTAATAAATGAAATTTAATTTTCTCTATTTATTATTTTGAAATAGTAAGGGTTGATTTGATTAATGTGGTTAGTTATGGGTAAAATGAGCAAATATTTCAAATAAGCAAGTGGTTATAAAATATTCATTGTTGTCGGGGAATATTCGTTTGGTCGTGGAATATTCTTCCTGTCGGGGAATATTCGTACGATGGTGCAGTCGTTTGTGGGTCCCATAACGGAAAGCGATTGGATGAAGAAAACGACAACTATAAGTTGTTTATAAATAACATCGTAGTTATTCACAATTAATATGTTGGAATATACGGTGGTTAAAACACGATGAATACGCGTTGTTGCACAAGATATTACGGTGATTGTACCAATTATTGATTCTTACGTAAGAAGGCACTACTCAATAATTGTTAAGAATTCTTCGCTCAATATTTTATTTTATTGATTCAATAGTTGCTATGTTGATATTTTATATTATCGTTGTTTCAATAATTGTCACTACATAGTATTTTCCATTATCAGAGCAATAATTTATATTATCTGAATAATATTATTAGATAACATTATTGGCAATGTCTAGAAAGTTACATCTAAGGAGAGGTTTGGTCACCTAATCACTACGCCAAGAAGAGAAATCCTTATTCGAAAGCCCCTCTTTCTCGGGCGCTGCCTTGTGTTGTCGATTGTGATTCTCGTAATATTATTTGTGAATAATTAATTATTGATTTATATGATGAAGAAAATATTCATTTTATGTGGATATAGATGGAGAAAATTTTAAAGTGACAATTGTTGAAAATCGATATTTTATCTTTTCTGATAAAATAATATTATATTATTATAATATAATAATGATGATATTTTTACAATGAATGTGGGATATATGAGTATATGAGGAGGAGGAGTATTTTTGTTGGATTACATGATTAAAACATGTTTTTCATGTTTGTGGACCCCATTTCTTGACTGAAATTTGATTATAACTTGTAAAATCGCCCGTTTGTGGATTTCGGTCAATTTTTGTTTGGAATTTGGAAAACTTTTCTTCTGCAAAGTTGTAGAGAATTGAATTTCCTATGCAAAGGACATGAGGTTCAACTTTTTTTGAAAAAGGGCTATTTATTATGAATTATTGAAGTTTCGAAGTTCCAGAATAATTGATTTTTGAAGTTTTAAATAATTTTTAAAAGAAAAACGTTTTTTACAAGTTAAGTGGGTCTCACATGTGTTACAAATGGGCTGAAATCAGATTTCAAAGATGGGCGTGAAAATTTTGTAAATATAAATTTTCTGCTTTGGTGTTCTAAGCATTTTTCTATAAATAGGGTGCTTAGGTTAGAATTGAAAATCACACCAGAAACTAAAGTTTTCTCTCTTTTTTTCTCTCGATATATTGAGCATATTCTTGTGAGTATTTTGATACTTTGAGTGTTATTATACGGTGCAAGTTTCCTTCAGTACTATATTCAGTATTCCAATCAGAAGTACTATTCTTTCGAGGTAAGGGATGTTGTTTTCTTCTTAAATGATATTATTTTCTTCAATATCATTATGCCGAAATATTAGTCTGAACTTTTGATCAAATTTAGAACTTTTTATGTCGGGGTTACTATTCACGTATACGACACTATTCACGTATATGGCACTATTCACAGAAAAATTACATTTTTTGTTTTTCCTCCAAAATATCTATTATGGATACTAGCTTTGATTGTATCCATATTTTGATCATTCTTGAATTTTACTCCACTATGATTACTTATGAGGTATTTTTGGACATGGATAAACCGAAATACGAATCCTTAATATTTGTTATTTTGTTTCACTGGATTCGTTTCCTTTAAAATATTTTTCATCATCCTCAGTCCTAAATGATGATATTACTAAATATCTTTGGCCTGTAGTGTAGAGATGAAAGATTTCTGATGAATATCTTTGGCCCGTAGTGCAAAGATGAACAGGTGTTTAGATGAACATGACCAACTGATGAATATCTTTGACCTGAAGTACAAAGATGAATATTTGATTTCATATATATATTGATTGATGTTACAAGGATAAAATATCGACGATGAACTTTTAAATTCATATATAGAAGATAGTAGATTTCATTCTCTACTTAACTCTTATAATGAATTATTATTTATTTCATGAATATTGATTTAAAATTGGTTGTCTATTGTATTCTATTAGATTTTTCCCTGTTGAGGACTAACGATAATTTGTTCTATGTTATCTTAGTCATAATGTTCTTTACTGGGCTAGTTGAGCTCACCCTTTTCCTTTTTGTTCCATTTTTATTCTCAGGAGGCGAGAATGTAGCGAGTACTAGTCGGGGTATGGAATGAAGGTTCTAGAAAGTCGTTTTAGTAGTCCTCACCATTTTTGTAAAATAATGTATCAATAATTGTAATTAGGACTTATTTGGTTATGAATATTGTCTAGATGGCAATATTTGTATTTAAACTCACAGTTTTTATGTTGTATTAATAAAGTTGTAGTTGTTTCTGTACCATGTATTTTGACGACTCAGAATAGGTGTTGTATACCTATTTTGGGGGCGTCACATATTTCTTCTGTCTGTCATGTGCAGCTATCAATCTTGCCCGAATCACTTTGATGATCTTGACAGTCTGTTGTACCAATTCTGGACCTAGCAATTGACGTTCTCCAACTTCGTCCCAACATCCCAGAGTTCTGCATTTTCTGTCGTACAATGCTTCGTAAGGCGGCATGCCAATACTCGCGTGATAACTTTTATTATAGGCAAATTCAACCAACGGTAAATGTTCATCCCAATTCCCTTTATAATCCATAATACATGCTCTGAGCATATCTTCTAGTGTCTGGATTGTCCTCTCACTTTGTCCGTCGGTTTGAGGATGGTACGCTGTGCTCATTCGCAGCTGCGTTCCCAAGAATTCTTGTAGTCGTTTCCAAAAATTTGACGTGAAACGCGGATTTCTATCTGATACAATGGACACTGGGACACCGTGTCTTGAAATAATTTCCTTCACGTACAGTTTTGCCAACCGGTTGAGGTTAAATCTAATCTTGATTGGCAAAAAGTGTGCTGACTTTGTTAATCAAACGACAATCACCCAAATGACGTCGTAACCTTGTTGAGTCATTGGAAGACCTACCACAAAATCCATTGTGATATGTTCCCATTTCCATTCTAGTATCTCCAACGATTGCAATAATCCATTTGGCCTTTGATGTTCAGCTTTAACTTTCTGACACGTTAAGCATTTCGCCACACACTCAGCCACGTCCTTTTTCATATTCGGCCACCAGAAATGATGTCTAAGATCCTGGTATATTTTTGTACTTCCAGGGTGAATTGAATATCGTGAGTTATGGGCCTCGCATAAAATTTCCCCTTTAACTTTCGGTACTGGCAGAACCCAAATTCTCCCTTCGAATCGAAGTAACCCTTCCGAATTAATTTTAAATATGTTTTCCTCACCTTTAGACACTTTTCTTCTTATCTCTTCACAGTTCTCATCCAGAAGTTGTGCATTCTTCACCTTATCTACCAACGTTGAACTGTTTCCCATCTGGAACAATTTTTCATCTGATTTTGTTAGATATTTAATTTCCAACTCCATCTTTGCCATTTCCGATACTAGCCTCTCCTAAGCAGTCAACATTGTTAACTTCTCACGTCCCTTTCTACTTAAAGCATCAACAACAACATTAGCCTTTCTGGGATGATAGAAAATCTCGCAATCATAGTCTTTAATTAACTCCAACCATCTTCTTTGACGCATATTCAAATCTTTCTGTGTAAAGATATACTTTAGACTTTTATGGTCTGTATATATCTCATACCTCTCTCTATACAAATAGTGTCTCTAAATTTTTAGGGCAAACACCACCGCAGCCAACTCTAAGTCATGAGTCGGATACCCTTTCTCATAATCTTTCAATTGACATGATGCATACTCAATAACTCTGCCGTTCTGCATAAGCACACAACCTAGTCCCTTATGCGATGTGTCACTATACACCACAAAATTCCCTGTATTATCAGGCAATGATAACACAAGTGATGAACTCAATCTTTTCTTTAATTCTTGGAAACTTTCCTCACACGTCTCCGTCCAAACAAACTTAACTGCTTTCCTAGTTAAATTCGTCAACGGAGGTTCGATCTTGGAAAAGTCTTGAATAAAACGCCTATAGTAACCTGCCAATCCCAAGAAACTCCGAACTTCTGATGGTGTCTTCGGCTGATCCCTGTTTATTACTGCTTCAACTTTTAATGGATCTACTAAAATTCCGTCCTTATCAATAACGTGCCCAAGAAACTGTACACGTTCCAACCAAAACTCACATTTTGAGAATTTAGCGTACATCTTCTCTTTTCTCAATGTCTCCAACGTCACTCTTAAGTGTTCAACATGTTCCTCCTTGGTCTTGGAATATACCAATATATCATCAATAAACACCACCACAAATTTATCTAAGAATGGTTTAAACGTCCTGTTCATCAAATCCATGAACACTGCAGGTGCATTGGTTAAACTAAATGACATAACTATAAACTTGTAATGACCATACCGAGTTCTGAACGCTGTTTTCGGTACATCCTCTGGCCTCACCTTCAACTGATGATAACCAATCCTCAAGTATATCTTTGAGAAATATCTCGCTCCCTTTAGTTGGTCAAATAAGTCATCGATTATCGGTAATGGATAACTATTTTTTATCGTGACCTTATTCAATTCTTGGTAATCAATGCAGAGTCGCATCGATCCATCTTTCTTCTTAACAAACAATACAGGTACTCCCCATGGCGATACACTCGGCTGGATATACTTCTTATCGAGCAACTCTTGCAATTGCACCATAAACTCTTTCATCTCTAATGGGGCCATTCTGTACGGGGCTTTAGATATCGGCGCCGTTCCTGGTACTAAATCAATCACATACTCAATTTCTTGATCCGGTGAAAATACTGGCAAATCGTCTGGAAATACGTCTGTAAAATCTCTAATGATCGGTATCTCTTCCAACTTCGTGCTCTTCTTCTGTGTATCGATAATATGGTCTAAGTATCCTACACATCCTTGTTTTAGTAACTTCTTGACCTGCATCACCGTCAGACAACTTGCATGTCGAGGCGACTTCCTGCCATAAAACACAACCTTTAACGGAGTCATAAGGTTAACATATTTCTTTTGGCAATCAATTACTGCCCCGTAATTGAATAACCAATCCATTTCCAATATGACATCAAATTCCCCAAGTTTAATTGGTATCAAATCCACTATCATCTCGTGACCCTTTATAACCACTCTACAATTCATGTGTATAAACCTAACAGGAATCACTTCCCTATTCGCAATTTCTATGCTTAAAAGGAAATCTAATTCTTCCTAAGGCAAATCTAACTTCTGAGCAAATTCATCGAATATAAATGAACAAGTAGCACCCGAGTCAAATAGCACATAAGCATTAATACCATTAATCGAAATGATACCTGACACCACATCCTTTGATCGCATAAACATCCTGCGGTCATATTGAAAGTCCTCATGATGAGGTCGGCTTAATTATGTTGGTCCAGTGATGGTTAATGTACCACTACCGTTGTTTCCTTTTCCTCTACTTACAATTCCAGCTGTCTTTTTAGGGCAATCACGAGCCATGCGATCCTTCGAACCGAAGGTAAAACATGTTCCCTTCTTTGGGCTTAAAATAGTTTGGTGCTATGTGTCCCTCCTGACCACAATTGAAACACACCCTCTTACCCTTCAAACACACCCCAGTGTGGTTCTTTCTGTAAGTACCACAAGCTTCAAATTTCTTCTTTTGTTGACTTCTTTGTTGTCCTCCCGTATTTGAATTCTCACTCCATTTCCTTTTCTGGTTGTTATTTCCACCATTGCTTCAACTAGCCTTGTTTTTATTCTTATTTTTTCTCTTCTTCTGTTCTTGGTTATACTTGGTTAAGGCATCGCTTCCACCTTCTGCGATAATTGCCTTTTCCAGTACTGCTGCAAACGTGTTTTACTGGAACATTGAAACCTTGCTATAAAGACAGGGCTTCAACCCTTGTTCGAACCTTCTCGCCTTATGCTCATCGATATTAACTTGATAAGTGGCAAACCTTGCCAACTCATTAAACTTCTCAGCATATTCTGGCACAGTCATGGTTCCTTGTTTTAACTCCAAAAACTGAACTTCCAACTGATTTCGAGAACTAGTCGGAAAGTACATTTCGAAAAACATTTCTTTGAACCTATCCCACGCTACTATTCCCTATCCCCCACAGACTTTATTCGCCTGCCACCAATAGCTAGCTTCAGACTTCAACATGAACGTTGCGAAAGCGGTCTTCTGATCCTCGTTGACTCTGGCAACGTTGAACAACTTTTCCATTTCCATGATCCAGGTTTGGGCTTCAACTGGATTCATAGACCCTTGAAATACCGGTGGTCTTAATGCTTTGAAGTCCTTGAAAGTCGTAGCTTGAGCTTGCGGTTGATTCGCAAGTGCTCTCATTAACAAAGTCTCCAACTGCTGAACCGGGTTAGTGTTGGCCTCATTATTATTGTTAGTAGACCCCTCAAGAGGTGTTTGTTAGCGTGGTTGTGTTCTTCTAAGAGGCATTTTCTATTTAGAATATACGCTTATTAGTTCATTATTCAATTCCTTGAATATTTTAAAGTTTAACTTTAAACATACTAAGATTAAAGCTTGCCACATAACATTTCAATAAACTTTGATATCTTTATTCATTTAAAACTTTTCAGAACATAGTAAGGATATCATCTCTCCTACCATCATTCATTTTCCTGAACTAAACAAGTTTCAGGATTACATACTCGTACCAGAAACAGTTTTGCAGAACACGAAATCTGTAAGACCCCAACTTTTATGAATAAAGATTAATTTTTCTCAAAATATATTTTTGAATATTATGGTGTGAATTTGATATAATGTTATAGTTGTGGGTATTATTTACAAATTTTGCAAAGTAAGCAAGTGGTTATATAATATTCGATTGGTCGGGAAATATTCGTTTTAACAAAGAATATTTATGCGACGACATAATCATTAAGCGGACCTACAATGAAGCGAAGTATTATCGTAGTTAGAAAAGCAGCGAATTATCTTTTATAAAAATAACGGTGAGCGTTTTACCGTTAAACTGTTGAACTACTGGTGGTAAAATACGATGTCTGGCGTGGTTGTATAGTAGACACGGTATTATTATTGATGCTTTACGTGAGAAGTCACTCGGTTATACTCAATTATTGCTGAGAATTGATCGTAATATCTCTCATATTATTGATTCAATTATTGTCACAAAGATTATCATCTGCATAATATCTTATATTATTAAATCAATAATTGAGACGATAAAGTTATTCATATTATTATTTACAATATTGACAATGTCTAGAAAGTTACGTCGAGGAGGTCACCTAATTGGCGCATGATAAGGAGAAATCCTTATCGGAAAGCCCTCTTTCCTAGGAATGATACGGTTGTTAAATATTGTGAGTTATAATATTAATGATGAATAAGTTCGTGTTGATTAAAGATGAAATTGATATTTCCATTGTGTTGGGATTATTAGTGTTAGTGGAAATCGACATCTATTTCGATAATAATGGATGTCTGGAGGTTATATTGATCAATCGAGTAATTAATCGGATAAATGAGCAATTAATTGCTATTAATTCAAATGCTTATAACTATTTGTTCGCATGTGTGTACTATTAATTCACATGCATGTACTATTAGGGGAGGTGGTGCAAGATTGATAATACTTGCATGACTAAATTAAAAATGGAGGTATAGATGAAGGTATTATCTTTGTAATTATTTTTTCACATGATTGTACTATTGATTCACATGATTGTACTATTGATTCACAAGATGTACTATTAGGGGAGGTGATGCAAGTTTGATAATACTTGCAGGACTAAATTAAAAATGAATGAAAAGATGAAGGTATTATACTGTAATATTTTGAGCCCCAAAACGTGCAATTATCGAAACTATATTTTCCTATAAATAGAAGCTCATTCTTCTTTCATTCTCACCAATTCACTAAGACTCACAAGAGCATTTATAGAAAGAGAAGCTATAGAGAGAAAAGCTTTAGAGGGATATTAGAAGAGAAGTCTGCTACCTTACTATTCCAGTATCCAGTCTTCTTCTGAGGTAAGGGATATTATTTTTTTCAGTATTCATAGGAATAATATTATCTTCTATACTCTGTAGTATGTGAGTAATATTATTTCGTCTCGTATTCTTGATTATACCCTCATTTTGTTAAAGTATAGCTTCTATACTCCATGAAATTAGTAGAATATCCTTGAAATTTGTGCTTCATTTAGTATCGTTTCACAAGGATATTTTTTGCACATTCTTGTTAAATTTTAAGCTTTTCATGCCGGAGTACTGTCCATGAGTAGTATTCATTTTTATGGTACTATTCACAAAGTACTATTCATAGGGTACTATTCATAAAGTACTATTCACGGGGTACTATTCAGAAATTACTATTCACAGGGTACTATTCACTCGAGTACTATTCACCCGGGGAATCATTCATGACAAAAATTGATTTCTTTGTTGTCCAAATCATTTTTGATACAATATTATTCTTGAATTTTACTCCACAAAGCAGTATCATGTTGACAATTTGGGCATTATTGAATTCTAGAAAATTAAAATTATAAATCTTTAAAAATTTATCATTCGCTTTCTTTTAATTGAGTTCTTATATCATTGTCATCATCTTCATGCTTATATTGTGATGAAAGTCATTTATGGCTTACGTGCATAGATGTACTATTGATTGGTATGATTATGACAAGGGATTATTCGGTATAATCATGACCGTAATGTTACAAATTATGTGGTAAAAATCCTCATTGGCATGTAGTGCATTGATGGACAATTGTTGCTATGATTATGACCAGGGATTATTCGGTATAATCATGACCATTGATGATTACATGAATATCCTTGGCCCGTAGTGCAGGGATGATTCGATGATGTGGTTTATTTATTAAGCTCAGTCTCAGCGATAAAATTGATATTAACTTTTTAAATCATAGAAGATAATAGATATCATGCTCTACTTGACTCTTCTAATGGATTGCTTATTCCGCTGCAGTTGTTGATCTAAAACTTGTTGTCTATTGTATTCTATCAGTTGTTATACTGTTAAAGGCTAACGATAATTTATTCTGCATTATCTTAGTCATAATATTTCTTACTGGGCTAGTTGAGTTCACCCTTTTGCTTTCATTGTTCTCTTCAGGAAATGAGAACGTAGCTGGGACTAGTCGGGGAACGGAGTGATGGTCCAGATGTTTGCATTAGTAGTCCTCATTATAAAGTGAAATAGTGTGATAATAATTGTAATGAGGACTTTATTTGAGTTTGGATACTCTTTACGAGACATTATCAGTTTTGAAACTCTCAGCTATGTTTTGTCGTACTGTATAAAAGAAGTTGGTATTTAAATTATGTACCATGTATTTAGCGACTCAAGATGGGTGATGTATAGCTATTTTGGGGGCGTCATAGTTGGTATCAAAGCTTAGGGATATGATCCCTGACTGAGATGTGAGACAAGAACTAGGAGGGGAGAGACGGGGAATTCCTTCGCTAGTATGACCTACCTAAGTTTATTTGGTATTTAATTAGTCGGTCAGAGTATAGGGATAATATGTGAAATGTCAATTATCCCTTGTTTTGTGGCAGTATTTGAAAATGGCATCCGAAAATGTTGAGATAAGTAATGAAGCACATGAGACCGTTGAGTCACCAACGATCAATACTCAGGATAATGTGCATCAGGATGGAAATAATCCTCAAGAAAACAACAACACTGACCAAATGATGAACGATGGGATGTTAAGAGGCTTTATGCAATTCATACAACATCGGAGAGAGTGGCTCTGTTCAAAATGCGGTGGAAACACTTTGGCAACTCTCGGATGGTCACCGCTAAGCAGATTCAAGGAGCTGGGACTCTAGGAGTTTATTGGAGAGCCAAAACCACTTAAAGGCGGAGCGTAGATAAAGCAGATCACCAAGATATTTGATGTCTTGGGATGCTCGAGGAGCAAAAGGTTCCTTTGCCACCTTTATGTTGCGAGGAGAGGCATATTCTTTGGTGGGAATCGATAGAAGCGTACTAAACTCGCCCTTGTTGAAGATGTCTTGGGAAAAATTCCAAGAACTGTTCAACGACAAGTACTTTCCCGAAAGTATTCGTCACATTAAGGAGGTAGAGTTCATCAAGCTGGAACAGAACAATATGACTGTGTCACAGTACGAAGCTAATTTTGCCGAGTTGTCCTGGTTTGCATCCCACTTGGTTGATAATGAGGAGAGAATGACGCAGATGTTTCTAAGAGGTTTGAAACCCGAGATATGTCAATACTTAATTTCTCACAAATTGTGTTTTTATTCAGATATTGTAAATAGGGCTCAGTTATTGGAGTGCGATAACGAGTCAACCCAACCAAGAGAGAGCAGCCGACAAAATGATAATACCAGTGGTAGCAGTCATCAAAGCGGTGACAACAAATGTGGAGGGAATCAACATGCCAGAAATGGTAACCACTTCGGTGGTAATCTTGGCCAAGATAATAAAAGTGGGAGTTTCAAGAAGAGGAGATTCAATAATGATGGAAGGACGTCAGCACCAACACCTGTTGTTAAGGAAGGAGAATGACCACCGGTTGTATGTTACAAATACGGAGGGGAGGGACACATCAGTCCAAACTGTACGCAGCAGTCAAAGCTTGTTACAATTGTGGAAGAGAAGGTCACCTAGCCCGATTTTGCCGTACACCGAAGTCAAGTCCAGTTGGGATGGAGGCATCAAAGGTCGTCCCAGATAAGACAAAACTGGTAGTTCAAGGGAGAGCATTTGTCGTAACCTCCCAAAAAGCGAGGAATCTGAACGAGGTGATCACGGGTAAGCTAATCATAAACTCTAGTGAAGTCTATACCTTATTTGATACTGGTTCTACCCATTCTTTTATTTCTCCTACTTGCGCTCAACGTTTAAATTTAACTCCGGAGAAATTAGACTTTAATTTATCTGTTGAAACTCCGTTGGGAGAAACCTTCATTACATCCACTGTTTATAAGTCTTGTTTGGTTCAAATCGGCACCTACACGTTATCTGTCGATCTTATTTCTTTGAAAATACTTTCATTTGATGTGATTCTAGGGATTGATTGGTTAACTACTCATCATGTTAAAATTAATTATTTTCGTAAGGTTGTTAGCTTTCATATTCCTAATCAACTATTATGCAAATTCAAGCGACCAAACCATTAAAATCAATCACGGTCATCTCAAGCCATAAAGCTATTCGTTTATTGAAAAACGGATGTCAAGCTTTCTTAGCTAACGTCACAGATCTAAACAAAAATACGTCAGTTTTGAATGATATTTCTATTGTTAATGAATTTTCTGACGTATTCCCTGAAGAACTTCATGTCCTACCCCCAGAGCGTGAAATTGAATTTTGTATCGACCTTGAACCCGGTACAAAACTCATTTCCAAAACTCCATATCGAATAGGCTCCTATTGAACTTCAGGAGTTAAAGACCTAACTGCTGGAATTTTTAAACATCGGTTTCATTCGTCCTAGTACGTCTCCTTGGGGTGCTCATGTTCTATTCGTGAAGAAGAAAGATAGAAGTATGCAACTTTGTATTGATTATCGGGAGTTGAATCATGCACCATCAAAAATAGGTACCCGTTGCCTCATATTGATGACCTGTTTGACTAGTTGCAAGGCACCAAATTCTTTTCAAGGATTGATCTTCGTTCTGGATATCATCAGTTGAAGATTAAAACCGATGACATTCCAAAGACGGCTTTCAGAACTCGGTACGGGCATTACGAATTCCTAGTCATGTCTTTTAGATTGACTAATGCTCATGCTGCCTTCATGGATATGATGAACCGAGTATTCAAGGAATATTTGGATCACTGTGTGGTCGTCTGTATTGATGACATCCTCATATATTCCAAAACCCGTGAAGACCATTAGCAACACTTGAGGTCGATACTCCAAAAGCTTGAATATAAGCTTTATGCCAAGTTGAAGAAATGCGAGTTCGGCGAGGAAGTAGCATTCCTTGGGCACGTGGTATCAAGTCATGGAATATCCGTTGACCCAAACCAAAGATTGAAGCTATTCAAAGCGGGAGCAACCTAAATCGATGACTAAATCACGTAGCTTTCTCGGCTTATTTGGTTATTATCGGAGATTCGTAGAAGGTTTTCTCAATTGCTACTCCACTAACTCGGTGACTCGAGTAAAGATACAAAGTTTGGTTGGAGCGAGGAATGTGAGAAGAGTTTTCAAGAACTCAAGAGGAGACTCATTTCAAAGACTGTTCTTTACAATACCATACGGTTCGGAGGATTTGTCATCTCTGATGATGCTTGAGCAAAGGGTTAGGATGTGTTATCATGCAACATGAGAAAGTCATAGCCTATGCCTCACAACAACTCAAAGAATATGAGAGGAATTGTCCTACTCATGATCTAGATTTGGTAGCTATTGTCTTCACACTAAAGATTTGGAGGCATTACTTGTATGGGGAGAAAGTGGAGATCTTTACGGATCATAAAAGCCTCAAATATTTCTTCACTCAAAAGGAACTCAACATGCGACAACGACGTTGGCTTGAGCCATTGAAAGATTATGATCATACCATCTAATACCATCACGGAAAAGCGAGCGTGGTAGGTACGCGTTGAGTAGAAGATCATATGCAAGTGCGAATGCGATATTGTCAACGCAAAGGCCCATTTTGTGTGACTTGCAAAGGATGGAGATAGAGTTAAAGACTCGAGGGACCCCGTGTGATGATGGCGAATATCTGAGTAGAACCGAATTTAATTGATAAAGTTAAAGCTGCTCAAGCTACAGACCTGGAGCTGATGCGTATGAGGAAGAAAGTGCAAGAAGGTGTTATGCCGGAAGCAAGAATCGATGAAGAAGGAATACTTCGAGTCAACTCCAGACTTTGTGTTCCTAACGACCCTGATTTAAAGTATAAAATCATGATGGAGGCATATAACACACCGTTTGCAATCCATCTTGGGAGTACCAAAATGTATCATGATATTAAATCATACATTTTGGTGGAGCAAATAAAAGAGAGAGAAATATTTGTTTATCTCAAGGTGTCTAACATGTCAACGAGTCAAGGCGAAGCATCAAGTACCAAAAGGTCCATTGCAACCACTTGAAATTCCAGAATGGAAGTGGGAGCACATTATCATGGATTTCGTTACCAGTCTTCCCAAAGTTTCTCAAGGCATAGATGCGATTTGGGTCATTGTTGATAGATTGACCAAGTCTGCTCATTTCTTACCGATACGAGAAACTTATACACTTGAATGTCTTGCTAATATGTATATAAACGAGGTTGCAAGATTGCATGGTATGCTAGTATCCATAGTTTCTGATCGAGACCCAAGATTCACTTCACGATTTTGGGTTAGTATGCAAAAAGCTATGGGCACGGATTTACGATTTGGTTCGGCATATCATCCTCAGACGGACGGACAATCAGAGAGGACTATTCAAACACTTGAAGATTTATTAAGACTCGGTGTCCTTGACTTTAAGGGAAGTTGGGATAAGTTCTTATCGTTGGTGGAGTTTTCCTACAACAACAGTTATTAAGCAAGCATTGGCATGGCTCCATTCGAGGCGTTGTATGGAAGAAAGTGTCGTTCTCCAGTTTGCTGGGATGAGGTGGGTGAGGCAACGTTGTTGGGATCGGAGTTGGTACGTATAACTACGGAAAAGATTCAAACGATCCGACAACGTATAAAAACCTCACAAGTTCGATAAAAGAGTTATGCTGATCTTCATCGAAAGGACGTGGAATTTGATATAGGAGATCATGTGTTATTACGAGTTGCTCCGTGGAAAGGAGTTACGAGATTTGGAAAGAGAGGAAAGCTCAATCCTCGATTCATGGCCCATTTTAATCCTCAATCGAGTAGGGCTGTGACCTATAGACTCGCTTTACCGCCAAGTATATCTTGTGTTCATAACGTTTTTCACATATCCATGTTACGTAAATATGTGGAAGACCCAAACCACATTATTGATTTAGAACCGGACGAAATAGCGGAAGATTTGACGTATGAAGAGGTTCCTGTTCAAATCTTGGATACGAAGGAACATATTCTACGCTCCAAGGTTATACCTCAAGTCAAAGTTTTGTGGAGAAACCACGATGTTGAGGAAATGACTTGGGAGTTAGAATTTGAAATGAAATCAAGGTATCCTTAAATCTTCAATATACTAGGTACGTACCCTAATTTCGAGGGCGAAATTTCATAAGAAGGGGAGATTGTAAAACCCCAACTTTTTGAATAAAGATAAATTTTCTATAAATATTATTTTTGAATATTATGGAATGAATTTGATATAATGTTATAGTTGTGGGTAATATTTATAAATTTTGCAAAGTACGCAAGTGGTTATATAATATTCAATTGGTGGGGAATATTCGTTTTAACGAGGAATATTAAATGCAACGGCACAATCATTGGTGGACCCCATTAATGGAATTATTGTCGGATTGAGAAAAGCGACAAAAATACTTTATGAAAATAACGGCGGAAGTTTTACAGATTAAGCTGTTGAAACACTCGGTGTTAAAGTATATAATGTCTGGCGTGGTTGCATAGTAACTTACACGGTATTGATTATTAATGCTTACGTGAGAAGTCACTCGAGTTTTTGTTCAATTATTGTTATAGTAATTGTTGTCAATTTTGATTATTATTTGGACCCCCCCACTTTCCCATTTTAAAAAAAAAATTGTCGGTAGAAGTTATCTAGGTTTTCGTTTTATATATATATATATATGAATACATATATATATAATTATTATATATATATATATATAATATTGTTAATGGAAAGTGGGTGGGGGGGAAATTAGGGTGGACGTAAGGAGTATTATTATTGTATATTATATTATATATATATATGTAGGTTTGAAAAAATGGGCAGAGGGAGTAAGATGAATTCACGGGTCTTCCACCCGTGATTCTTTTTTTCTTGCACATGTTATATATATATATATAATATATATATATATAATATATTATATTTTATTTAAAAGATTTTGCTTTAATTATGGACCGTCCGATTAAAAGTAAATCAATCTGGATCGTTCATGAGTTAGTTACTATGCAGTCCATTTTTCTATAAATAGAAGCTCATTCCTTCATTATTTTCTTACGAATTCTTTGAAACTCTAGAGAGATAAACTATAGAGAGAAGAAGAAAGTATTACGCTACTTCACTACTTATATATCCAGTACTCTCTTCTTCTTAAGGTAGGGAATATTATTTGTTGTACTCGTGAGGGTGTTATTCTTTTGTATTCATGAAGAGAACTTATGTTATTCCATTCTTTATTATTCTATTGGAATAACTCAGATATCTGTGAGCTACCCTATACTTGGTGACATTCTTCTATTATTCCGTCTTTCTTATTACATTTGGAATATCATGCATGCGTTTTTTACATGGGACTGATTAAAATCTTTATTATTACATTGGAATATCACATGCATGCGTCTTACGTCGGACTTTGATTACATCTTATTAATATTACATTGGAATAATGCATACATCAATACCGCATGCATGGTGATTTCTGTTGTTATTCCATTCTTTATTATTACATTTGGAACATCTTGTCGGTGCAATTTACTTTGACTTTGGTTCCGTTATTTAGTATTCTGTTGGAATAACTCCCATCATCTGAAATACCGCATGCATGGTGATTTCTTTTGTTATTCCATTCTTTATTATACTCGGTTAGTTAAAGTTTTGACTTTATACTCCATGAAATTAGTGGACTATCCTTGATAATTGCGCTTCATCCAGTATCTTTTCATAGAAATATTCTTCTAAGCATTCTTGAATTTTACTCTACAAAGCAGTATCATGTTGACAATTTGGACGTTATTGGTTCTTGGAAAAATTAATTCTTGAACTTGTTTTATTGAATTCTTATATCATTGTCATCATCCTCATATTTATATTTTTTGAAAGTCATCGTTTTGTAGTGCATAGATGGACTTGGTATGATTATGACCAGGGATTATTCGGTATAATCATGACCGTAATGTTACAAATGATGTGGTAAAAGTCCTCATTGGCCCGTAGTGCATTGATGGACAGTTGTAGGCATGATCATGACCATTAATGAATGCACAAATATTCTTGGCCCGTAGTGCATGGATAATTGTGGTCGTGATACTAAAGAATATCCTTGGCCATAGTGCAGGGGTGATTCGATGATGTGGATTATTTATTAAGTTGAGTCTCAGCAATAAAAGTGATGAAAAACCTTTTAAATCATAAAAGATAGTAGATTTTATTCTCTAGTTGACTCTTTTAATGGATTGCTTGTTCTGCTGCAGTTAAACTTGATGTTTGTTATATTGTATCAGTTTAACACTGTTTAAGGCTAATGATAATTTATTCTGCATTATTTTAGTCATAATATTTCTTCTTTGGGCTAGTTGAGCTCACCTTTCTTTCTTTGTTTTCTCTTGAGGAAATGAGAATATAGCTGGGACAAGTCGGGGAACGGAGTGATGGTCCTAGATGGTGCATTAGTAGTCCTCACTATTCTGTGAAATAGTGTGATAATAATTGTAATGAGGACTCCTTTTGAGTTTGTATACTCTCTAGTAGACAATATTTGTATTCAAACTCATAGTTTATGTTTTATCGTATTGTACACGACAGTTGTATTATTAAGTTGTATTTGAATTCTGTACCATGTATCTGGCGACTCAAGATGGGTGATGTATACCTAATTTTGGGGGCATCACAAATATCCTTGAAATTTGTGCTTCATCTAGTATCGTTTCACAAGGATATTTTCTGCACATTCTTGTTAAATTTTAAGCTTTTCATGCCGAGGTACTGTCCATAAGTAGTATTCATTTTTATGATACTATTCACAAAGTACTATTCATGGGGTACTATTCATAAAGTACTATTCACGGGATACTATTCACAAAGTACTATTCACGGGTACTATTCACAAAGTAATATTCACGAGTACTATTTCCAAAGTACTATTCACACGGGTACTATTCACCCAGAGAATCATTCATGACAAAAATTGATTTCTTTGTTGTCCAAATCATTTTTGATACAATATTATTCTTGAATTATACTCCACAAAGCAGTATCATGTTGACAATTTGGGCATTATTGAATTCTGGATAAATTAAATTATAAATCTTTAAAAATTTATCCTTTACTTTCTTTTAATTGAATTCTTATATCATTGTCATCATCCTCATGCTTATATTGTGATAAAAGTCATTTGTGGCTTACGTGCATAGATGTACTATTGATTGGTATGATTATGACCAGGGATTATTCGGTATAATCATGACCGTAATGTTACAAATTATGTGGTAAAAATCCTCATTGGCCTGTAATGCATTGATGGACAGTTGTTGGTATGATTATGACCAAGGATTATTCGGTATAATCATGACCATTGATGCTTACATGAATATCCTTGGCCCGTAGTGCAGGGATGATTCGATGATGTGGTTTTTTTATTAAGTTGAGTCTCATCGATAAAATTGATGATAAACTTTTTAAATCATAGAAGATAGTAGATATCATGCTCTACTTGACTCTTCTAATGGATTGTTTATTTCGCTACAGTTGTTGATCTAAAACTTGTTGTCTATTATATTCTATCAGTTGTTATACTGTTGAAGGCTAACGATAATTTATTCTGCATTATCTTAGTCATAATATTTCTTACTGGGCTAGTTGAGCTCACCCTTTTGCTTTCATTGTTCTCTTCAGGAAATGAGAACGTAGTTGGGACTAGTCGGGGAATGGAGTGACGGTCCAGATGTTTGCATTAGTAGTCCTCATTATTCAGTGAAATAGTGTGATAATAATTGTAATGAAGACTTTATTTGAGTTTGGATACTCTCTATGAGACATTATCCGTTTTGAAACTCTCAGCTACGTTTTGTCATACTGTATAAAAGATGTTTGTATTTAAATTATGTACCGTGTATTTGGCGACTCAAGATGGGTGATGTATACCTATTTTGGGGGCGTCACAAAATCAAACTCTGTTCTAGGCCAAAAATTCCCCTTCTCCCAATTCTACAACAATTCATCAAAACCCAAAAACTAAAATTTTGCAATAACATCAATAAGCATGCAATTCATAATTCTAACAACATCACCATCACTTATAATTAACTTTTAAGGATAAAAAACATATTTTTTCCAATTTCTTCATAGTTTAACACTTTTAGCGAATTCGATTGTCAAATTTTCGTTTCTTAACCAATTTAAGTT
Organism: Panax ginseng; assembly: GCA_020205605.1. Classification (NCBI taxonomy): domain Eukaryota; kingdom Viridiplantae; phylum Streptophyta; class Magnoliopsida; order Apiales; family Araliaceae; genus Panax; species Panax ginseng. The sequence goes on from CM035150.1 coordinate 11,152,924, forward strand.
ATTCCAACTACGTTGTTTTCGTTTCTTGATGAACTATAACAACCTACAACAAATTTACAGATTCTATCAAGTATTAGACATGAAATTTGGACTTAAACAAGCCATTTGCATAAACATAACACTGTTATTTAATTTTCTTCCTACAACCCAATTTTCACGAATTTGATAACCAAATATTACCCATATATTATGATTAATAGATTATAAAACCATACATACATGTATATATCAATCCAACGTGACTTCCAATTCACAGAAAATAATCACTAAAAACCCAAAATATGGAAATTAGGAGTAAAGTATACCTTTAATCCTTGATTGTATGTTAGCAAAAGATGGTGACTAGGTTTAACAAATACTTCTCCTTCCTCTTGACAATCTCAAAGAATTTTTTCCTCTCAAAATCACCATGTTTCTCTCTTTCTCACCAACTCTCTGTGTTTTTCTTAGTTAGCCATAGAAATAATACGCGTAATATAACTGGCCTTGGTCTCTCTCCCACGTACGTCAGGTAACAAACCCAACAGACTGCGTCAGTTCAAATAAGCCAAGGGCCACAAGACCTTGTTTGACTATACTCAATTTAGTTTTCTAATTTATTTTAATAACATTTATATTATATAGTTTTACTTGTCACACCTTTATTTAATTCATTTTATGTTCTTACAATTATAATTATAATTTTCATTATAATTATACTTTATACATAATAAATCGTTACATATCTAATTTAATTATTAAATGAAACTAGAACAACATTTTATTTATTTTAATTATTTCCTTAAATATCAAACAATTCATTTAATTTAATTATTTCATTAAATTAAATCTTTAAATAATAAAATTACTGTTAATCAATTTAGTTACTAAATTATTTCACCACAATGTCATCAATTATTTATTTTTTTCTCAATAAATAAATAATTACTTAAAATATTTATTTACTTCAATAAATATTTAAATTAATTACAAAATTTCTCGATAAATAAATAATTACTTAAAATATTTATTTACTTCAATAAATATTTAAATTAATTACAAAATTTCTCGATAAATAAATAATTACTTAAAATATTTATTTAATTCAATAAATATTTAAATTAATTACAAAATTTCTCGATCGAACTATGTGTTTTTGAAGTAATTGGTTCGGAGCATGGAGGTTTACGTCGATGACATGATCGTCAAAAGCATGTCAGTTTGAAGAAATCTGGATGACTTGAAGAACTGCTTCCAGACGTTCAGACACTACAAGCTCAGGTTGAATCCGACAAAGTTCACCTTCGAATTGAGAGCAGGAAAGTTTCTGGGTTATCTGATCAGCAAAAGGGGAATAGAGGCGAACCCAGAGAAGATGAATATTTTGCATATAAAATCTCCTCAGTCGTATAAGGATGTTCAACATTTGACGAGTCGGATAGTAGATTTAAGGAGGTTCATGTCGAAATCTGCAAAAAGGTGTTTGCCATTTTTTAATACGTTGAAAGGGACGAAGAACGAGAAGATCTTCCAATGGACTTCGGAATGCGAGGATGCTTTTAGGGGATTAAAAGATACTTGTCTTTGGCTCATTTATTGGTAAAACTGGTTCCTTCCGAATCGTTGTATCTATATTTGGCTGAGAGTTCATTGGCAGTTGGTGCTGTACTGGTTCAGGAGATTGGGGGTAAGCAAAATCCGGTTTATTATGTGAATTATGCTCTTCGGGATGCAGAAACAAGGTATCCAAATCTTGAGAAGTTTGCATATGCATTGATAATAGCTAGTTAGAAACTATGATAATACTTCCAAGGTCGGTTGATTGTGGTGTATACAAATCAACCCTTAAAGTAAGTGTTGAGTAAACTAGATGTCTCAGGTTGGCTTGCTACATAGGTGATGGAATTGACGCAATTTATCTTAGAATATCATCCTCGAACACCAATAAAGGTCAGGCCTTGGCCGACTTTGTGGTGGAGTGTTCATTCTTTGAGTCTGATGACAACGTTGGCCGAACATAAGGGGTAGTTCAGATGGTTACATATGTTTAGCTGATTCAAACTTCTTGGATGTTGTATGTAGATGAGTCTTCGACTTCAGATGTTAGTGGAATAGGGATCATTTTTAAAAGTCAAGAAGGCTTTAAGGTATAGTAGGCTATTCGGTTCGGATTTAAAGCCACAAAAAATGAGGCAAAGTATGAAGCGATCTTGGCAGTGCTTCAGTTGGCAAAAAGTTTGGAAGTATAGAGGTTGATAATCTTCAGTGACTCCCAACTGGTTGTTAAGCAGATTTTCAGAGAATATGAGGCCCAGGAGGAAAGAATGGTTAAATACTTGGCCGAGGTCAAGGATCGACTTCACTAATTCAGTTCATTTACTTTTTAGGGAGTTGACAAATAGAATAACACCACAGCCGATGCTCTAGCGAGGTTGGCTACGACAGATGCAAGTAAGTTTAGTGGGTCTATTTACCTGGAAATTTTGAATCAACCAAGTGTTCAGCATTCAGAGGTTTTGTCTGTGGAACGGTCGAATTGTTGGTTGACAACTTACTTGGACTATCTGGCTGATGGCGTCTTACCTTCGGATCAGATGTTGGCAAAGAAGATCAAATACCGAAGTTCGAATGTTGTGCTCATGGATGGGGATTTGTATTGAAAAGCTCACTCATATCCCTTACTAAGATGTCTTGTGCCATCCGAAGCTGGGTGTTTCCTTCGAAAGGTTCATGAAGGGATCTATGGTGACCATATGATAGCTAAGGCATTGGCGTATAAGGTACTTTAACAGAGTTATTATTGGCACTCAATTTTCAAAGAAGAAACATACTATGTGAAGAAGTGCCCCGAGTGTCAGCTTAACATTCCTATTACCCATCCACCACCTGAAAAGTTGTATTCCCTTTTATAATCCTTTTCCCGGTTGGTTTTGCAAATTCACTCTCCACTCCGTTGTCCAAATTCCCCTCACATTCACTACCACCATCTCCACAACCACATACCAACTACCCCTTCCTCGGCTGAAATCAACACCCACTTCTCCTCATTCAAAAGCAAACCTAGTAAACACTCCCACACACATCAATCATAATTTTTTAGTTGCATCAATCTGTTAAGGAAAAGTGCAACAAAGGTTAAGGAGAGCAGTGCAGGCATACAAATATAGAGGAGCTGTTGAGGGGATTCTTCTATTCACAGGTAACAATCAACTTGGGACAATTGGATTCAGTACTGTAGAGTTAATGTGAGATGTTTCTTGTGTCTGGGTTGGAATTGGTTTCTAGTGCATTGCACTGGTAGAGACAACCAAGGGTGGAGTCAGGAATTAATTTTCTACTGGGCTACTAAGTACCAATTATATCCACAAAAAATTGTCCCACAAAGATCAATCACAAATTCAAAATTATACATAGTAGTAAGGTTCAAAGGTACATAACATGCGAGGAAAAAGGAAAACAAAACATACTATTTAAGCTGGATCCTTCTATGCTTTGTAGAATAGAATTCGTCTATTATGAAATCTGAATCGATATCTTCAAGAAGCTCTCGTTCAATGTAAATCATTATAGAATCTGCTAAAAACTCCTCTTCCATTTTATTATAAGAAAGCGGTTTAACATGTTTCATAGTTGAAAATGCTCAAATCTGTCGTGGTTGTGGAAGCGGTAGAAGTCAAAACAAGGCGAATCAATCTATCAATCAAATTATAAAGTCCGCAACTTATTTGTTTCAACTAATCCGCGACACAATTCAGTGATGGTAGACATATTTTGAAAGCTCTGATGACGGAGCACATCAATTTTATAATAATTTAGTTGACATCTAAAATAATGCATTTCTTGCTCACTGAAATCTTCTGGATAAAATTTCTCAGCAAGCTTACAAATATCATCAACTTTGAATGATTTAAAGTTGTCATTCGGTTCTAAAGCTGAGCTAAGTATAAGGAGTTCCACTGCTTCATCACTAAATTTGGAATTCAACTCTTCCTGCTGAAAATCTATTGCTGAATTAAACACATCAAAATGATAGTGTTGGCAAACTGTCATCGATTCTTTTTGTTGGCATGAACGACCGGTAGCCTTTTTGAATAAAGCATTCATATCTAGTATGTCAATGTCATTTTGTGTGCAAACTGATTGCACATGCTCATGGAGATGATCAAATCCCTCTTCTCTCAAAGTGTGAAGTTGTGCTTTAGTTGAGACTAGATCCATGGCATTTACAATGTCGAGATTTGTTCTGCAAAGCTCTACAAAGCAAATCAGTAATCCCCATAATTTCATGCATCATATATAGAGTGAAAATAAAATCAAAAGACCTCATTATAATCAAACAACCACCAGCTTCTCCACGCATAGAGTTAGAGGATCCTTCTTCAATAATACTTTCAAGCACTGAAATAGTTTCACCATACATATCAATTAAGCTGCAAATAGAATCAAAATGAGAGCTCCACGGAGTAGTTCCACTCCGATGTAGATTACCAATCTGATTAAGGCCTCTACCAGTATCACATTCACCAGAAGCTACCATACGTACAATTTCAATAGCTTGAGCAGAATGTAACTCAGTATGCCATTTGTGAGAAGCACCAATGAGATTGATAATGGTTGTTAGTTTTGAAAAAAATTTCCAAACAGAAATCTCTTTTGAAGAAGCTGCAACTAATGCTAATTGTAGTCTGTGAGCAACGCAATGTACATAATATGCGTATGGACAATCTTTAAGAAATAGAGCTTGAAGTTCGTTCCAAGCACCGCGCATATTACTAGCACCATCATACCCTTGACCTCACATATTAAGGATATGCAAATTAGCTCGAGTAAGGACATTAGATATTTCTTTCTTCAATGTTGAAGCAGTAGTGTCTAAAACATGCACAATCTCAAAATAACGCTCTCGTAAGAAACCATGGTTGTCAACAAATCTCAAAACAATAGTCATCTGCTCTTTATTTGATGCATCTTTGGCTTCATCAACCAAAATACAGAACTTTGCATCTCCAACTTCTTCACGAATTTTCTTCTAACTTTGTTTGTAAAAATATGCAAAATTTCTTTCTGAATAGTCGGTGAAGTATATTTAGCATTTTTGGGAGCTTTCTCTAAGACTACATCACCAATGTTAATGTTCAATCGGCCCATAAGTCTTATTATCTCTATAAAATTACCACAATTTTTAGAAGTTGGAGATTCATCATGACCTCTAAATGCACAAGCTTGCAAGCTAAGCCACTTTATACTCTCAATTGTTAACAAGTCGCAAAACCGATTCTTCCGAACTTCTTCTAGAGTTTGTGCATTCAAGATTTTGTCAATATGTCCAGTTACTTTCATCAAGTCTTCAACACATTTCACTGCATTCCTATGTGGTGAAATAGGACCTCCCACATGCATCAAAAGTGCACATCTAACTCCATCATTAACCCTCTTCCAACTATTAAACCCTTCAGTAATGAATGCAGGATGAAGAGGCACCTTATTTTGAAAAACAAAGCATGGAAAACAAAATGCTGCATCCTTTGATGGAGAGTACTCTAACCAAGGAAAGGATTCAAATCACGAATATTGAAATTTTTGATTTTGTGAGCCTGATTTAGTCCTTGGGTACTCTGCCAACTTAGGTTGACACGGACCCATTTTGATATAAGCTCTCGTAATTTCATCTCGTTGATTAACAGGATGTTGCCATATAGGGATCCGAATCCCAGGATCTCGTTCAAGAGTACTAAGATCAATTTCAACTCTTTGAGATTTGGAAAGGGGTGGTTGGTGATCTGAGATATCAACATTAGATGGAGAATGCCCTTCACTAGTTGTCGTTGATGCACTTTCTCTTGGTTTAAAGAAAGAAAACAAAGTTTTTTCTCTCTTGTTTCCTTGACGTTCCATTGTGGCTTAAAGATATTGGTCTGAATTGCACTTGTGTCGTGGTCCAATCTCTCTAACATTTTGAATCATAATATCAAAAATAAAATATCAAAACATCCAGCACAAATATATAATTTAATCACAAAATCTTAGGCTCTATTTATTTCAAGAAAAACAAATTTCAGAGAAAGTTTTCCACATTCCCCTACGTTTTCCAAATTTTTTTCCAAGACTTTTTCCCATCAATAAAGTTAAGTTCTAACAAAAAATATTAGAAAACATTCTCTCTATATATATAATATATGTGAGAAACCTAAATAGGCATAACATAAAATAATAAAGCAAAAAAATCCAAATGGGACTCTGATTTTGGAACATACTAATTTACTAAAAGATTTTAACTTTTTCAATCATAAGCAGATTAGAAAACCAAAAGGGGGAAGGGGACCACACACTTTATAATAGAGAGAATTCCCTCTTTGCAACTTGCAAGACAAAATTATGTTGTTATTTTTTTCTCCACAAAGGATCAAATAAATAAACAAATATAAACTGCGCAGATAGCAAAATACACAGAATCTGAAGAACTAAACTAGCAGTGGAGCAAAAAATAGAGACTATATGCAAAAAAATAGAACAAGTGAATAAACAACAATCTGAAAAATAAATCATACACCCAGGGAGTTGAAATTGGAATATACACACAATTTGAAAACAAAAGGGGAGCTTTACCTGATAAATTGAGTGTTGATCGAAGAAAAAGAAACCCTAAAACTCACCCTTCAAGAACCTCACAAGGAAATAGCAGAACTGAATGAAGCTACAACAAAGAATCTCAAATGAATGAAAATGAACCCAATGCATAGAGATTGAAAATGGGGATATATTCGAAGCTCTCTTCTTTCTCTCTCTAGATATAAATTTGATAGTGCGACAATGGTAGCGGAGGATGATGTTGGGAGGGTTTGATAGGGATTTTATTTGTTGGCTTAATATTGGGCTGGGCTAAGATATATAAGTAAAAAAAAAATTTAGTTTTGGAAAGAGGTTTTGTTGATTTGTTCATATTCTAACCGGGTTAAAAGCTTTCTAAGTCAACATCTTATATAGTCGACTTCTACAAAATGGGTCATTGAACTTTTTTCTTTATCGACTCGAATTTGAACTTTAGTTTACTTAACAAAAAGTTTAATATTCAGTTAAAGATGTTGACTTTGGACGGAAATTGCCACGTAAGCTGCTGATGTGGCAATTTTTTTTGATGTGATACAGATCTGTCCCGTGTGGCTTTCATGATGTGGAAATGGAGGAGAATTTACAAATATAATAATGTAAATGTACATAAAACGTAATTTTTTTAATAAATTTTTTAAAAAAACGCAGTTTTTTAATAACAAAAAATTTTAAAAAAAACGTAGTTTTTTTTAATAAAAAAATAATAATTATTTTTATTTTAAAAAAAAAAAACCAAACAACGCTCTCTTTCTCTCTCTTCTTACTAAAATCACAACAACGCTAGTTTGGTTTTTAAAAAATAAAACAGCTTTTTTTTTAATAAAAATAATTATTTTTAATAAAAAAAACACAATTGTTTTTAATAAAAATAATTATGTTCAATAAAAATAAAAAAATGGAGATTTTTTAATAAAAATTAAAAAAAAAAAGCACGATTTTTTAATAAAAAGATAATAAAACGCATTTTTTAATAAAAATAAAAAAAAAGTGCGCTTTTTTTAAAAAATAAATCTTTTAATAAAAAAATTAATTAAAAAACGCAATTTTTTAAATAAAAAAATAAAAAAAACTATTTTTTATTAAAAAAAGCGCATTTTATTTATTTTTAATAAAAAACTATGTTCTTTTTATTTTTATTAAAAAATAGTTTTATTTTATTTTTTATTTAAAAAAACTACTTTTTTTAATTAAAAATAAAGTTTTTATTAAAAAAGCGCATTTTATTATTTTTTTAAAAGAACTGTTTTTTTTAATTTTATTTAAAAAAGCAGCTTTTATTTTATTTTTTATTTAAAATTTTATTTTATTTTTTTATTTAAAAACTCCATTTTTAATTAAAATAAATTTTTATCAAAAGATTTATTTTAAAAAAAAGCTGCACTTTTTTTTTATTTTTATTAAAAATGTATTTTATTATCTTTTATTAAAAAAATTGTGCTTTTTTTATTTTTATTAAAAAAACCGCGTTTTTTATTATTATTAAACATAATTATTTTATTAAAAACAATTGTGTTTTTTTATGTTAAAAAAATTATTTTATTAAAATAAATTGTGTTTTATTTTTTAAAAATCAAACTGTGTTGTTGTACGGAGAAGGAGAGAGAGAGCGTTGTTTGGTATTTTTTTTTAAATAAAAATAATTATTATTTTTTTATTAAAAAAATTGCGTTTTTTTTAATTTTTATATAAAAAAACTGTGTTTTTAAAAAAAATTGCGTTTTATGTACATTTATATTATTACATTTGTATATTCTCCTCCATTTTCACATCATGAAAGCCACATGGGACAGATCTGTGCCACATCAAAAAAAATTGACATGTCAGCAGCTTACGTGGCAATTTTCCTCTAAAGTCAACATCTTTAACGGAATATTAAACTTTTTGTTATTAAACTAAAGTTCAGTGAGTTGACTGTAAGAAAAAAAAGTTCAGTGACTCATTTGTAAGTCGACCTATAGTACAGTGACTTAGAAAGCATTTAACTCGAGATTTTGATCACTAGTGGGGAAATTTCATCAGTAACAAGTAAGTATATTATGTCAGGAATAAGCATGTGAATGCTATTCCTATTTATATATGATTTAACTATGATATATATATGTATATGAATGAATAATATCCAAGTATGCTTGCATTAAGAAAAGTTGTAAAGTCCTTTGATAGATAATAGAAATATATGTACAAGGACTTAGAATGAATTGATCAAATATGTTAGGTTGACTACATGAGCAAAACACCTTTGTAAAGTCCTTAAAAAGAAATGATGTACAAGGACTATAAATATAGAAAGATCAAGCTTGTTAGGTTGATCTTATAATGTAATAGATAGGCGGTCGATCGTCGAAGCCTTCGCACTGTAAGTCGTGAGTCCGCCGGGTGAGTCAAGGTTAACTCGGGAGCTATCGGTGAGAATAGGAGTATGCAAGATAGTAGATCTCGGAGTTCGTAGTACGCCGGAGGAAACGAAGAAGGATCATAGTGTATTGAGAAGAGCTTCCTCGGGATCGTAGTGTCTTTGAGGAAGTCGTGTTCGAGAATCGTGAGAGCATGACTGCTTATGAGTAGAAACGATCATCTGCCAAAGCCGAAGTCAAAAACGTAGACTACACTCGAGTCGTCGAGAGCCTAGTGATCGCAGAAGCCAAGTCAAGGATCGACTAGACTACACTGAAGTTCGTAGAGAGTCCATTGAGTGCATGACAGAGATCGTGAGTCGGGCAAGATCGGATGAAGACAACTAGCACAAGGCGTAAATCGTAGAGTGTCAAGAGATCGATCTCGGGATCGTAGTGTAATCGCCTGACCCAAAGTGAATCGTAGAGTGCGAACTACGACTCCAGCGAAGTGCTCACAATGCCAAGTCGAATCGTGAAGAGATCACGGTTCTCAAAGAATAAGCACTCCCGAGAATATCCAAAGGTGCGAAGCCTCTGGTTGGCGCTTCGCAAAGATGCAATCCACGATAAAGGGAACCAGAGAGCACTCAACGAATGGCATGCAGGCTAAGCAGAAGAACTAAGCACCAATCCAATCAGCATCAAGATTGAGTTAAAAGGCCATTCGTGATGAAGTCTTCCACAAGATGATTCAAAGAAGACTTCATCGGTGACCCAAGGAAAAGTCGACTAATGCGATTCTTGTCAAGAGAACGAAGACAACGATCTTGGAAGCAACCAGATCAGTGTTTGCAGACAAAGAAAGAAGCGATGGAAGGTGAACCAAGATATCTTGGTCGTCACTAAGAGCAAGGCTAAAGTGATTAAGTGCAGGGTCAGTTCATTGATGATAAGTGAGCGGAAGATCACCAGGAGAAAAAAAGCTGGACGCGCCACAAATCTGAAGTGTCTTGATATTCAAAAGGGGACCAGAGCAAGGAATTAGGCCATCAGTATCTGAGAACAGACGAAAGCAAAGCGAAGTATTGAAACCTTTGCAATACAAGGAAGAAGTGTTCTACATTGAAGATCCAATCAACACTCTTCAAGATCGTAGTGTTAACTCTTCTAGTCAACGAGTAACACTCAACAAGACACTACGATCAGGTCCTTGAAGACGTGCATCAGAATCGTAGAGTTCGAATACCTGAAGACTAAAGCATTGGCAATGGTTCAATCTGAAGGGTAATATTCTGACAAGTGCTTATTGAGAGCATCGATGCAAAAGGACAATCTATGATTTAGAAATTAGGAGAGATAAAGTCTTCAACCTTCCCAAGACAGTAAAGTGATACATCTGACAGGGTAGGTGAAACAGTAAACTGCAGCATCAGAAAAAGTATGACAAGTCACATCAAGCAGTCTACATCAAGCAACTTGAGATCTGTGAAGATATTTGAATAGCCTTCAACGGTTACTTTCCAACGGAAGGATTGGGAAGAAGTATAAATGAGATAGAGCTTCAAAGATCCAAGGTTGTTGGAGTTGTCAGTATTGGAGAGAAGGTGGACTGATCTAAACCATGTGATAGTGAGTCCGAAGGCTCACTCTACGATCCACCAAGAACACTCAGAAGTCAGATAAAGAAAGAAGTAGAAGTGTGAGTTCTACTATGTAGAAGTGAGAGATCTACTATATGAAGAGTGTTCTGAACTGTCGAGAGAAAGGATAACATCATGTCATCTGGATGTCCATCATGGGAAGACTCTAAGTACAATAGAGAAGAGCTTACGGTCATCTTAGCAAGTCCATCATGAGAAGGTATCGAGTAGCAAGAAGGGAGATCACAAAAGCCATCTTGGTGTCAAGCATGAGAAAGGTTCTAAGTACCTTATAGAAAAGCTTCTGGTCATCTTAGAAGCCTCTCATATGCGACCATCGAGTACCAAGGAGAATGATCTTCAAAGCGCAGTTCATCAAGGGGTCATCCGGAGTAGTTGAGCAACCTAAGAAATTTGAGCATCATGCAACACTCAACCGCTCTTCTAGGATGATCAAGCTAAAAGTCGCTAAGGATAGAAGATGTTCAGAGCATGAAGACATCTTAGCAGACAAAGACCAGCTCTAACAACAACAAACAAACAACTCAACGAAGCTTGGCACGAGGGTCCTTGTCCAGAGGGACTAAATGAAGAAGGGCCAAGAAGGTCCTTGTCCGGAGGGACTAAACAAAGCAGGGCCAAAGGGTCCTTGTCCAGAGGGACTAAACGAAGTTCCAAGCCTGCTGGGCTTGAAGAGTTCCTAGGGAACTAGAGGAGTCCCAAGGCTGTTGGCCATGAAGAGTTGTTAGTGAACTAAAGTCCCAAGGCTGCTGGCCTTGAAGGAATCGTAGAGATTCAGGGTGCTGCCCTTCCTTAGTGGAAATCCTGCTAGTTGAAAGCAGAAGAATGGATTAGGAGCTTGAGTCTCTGAACCACTTAAAACCCCTTGTGTCTTTTACATTATGTCTATAACTGATATAACTGCTATGAATGTTCTAACCGCTTACAACTAAATTAACCCAACGAACAATGTATGTATGATTATGAATATATCAATGAAGGGGAATCTTTTACTTATTTCGCTATGCTTGAAAAGATTCTTATGTTTGTCATATACTTAAATATGAACAATACAACATTAACCAGAAAAGTTTTTGAAATAAAAAAAAAGGATCTATTCAACCCCCCCCCCCCCTTCTAGATCTATTGTGCCCTCTGGGAACTAACATATTATACATTATATAAAGTGGGGATAAATCACGTGGTTCCATATTAAATTATTAAATTTAGTATGTTGTTTTTTTTCATCATGAGCAAGTACTTTTGTAATTCAAGAACTAAGAGCGATCTTTAAAGATGGGAGAGTTTATTTATTAATGTAATACTTATCTTGGGTGTATTTTATTATTATTATTATCACTTTATTCCAATCAGATTGAGCGGAGGAGAGTCCTGTGATTGATTTTGGAGATCCTAAAATAATAAATTGATGATTTCTTTAAATAAAAAAAATATATATAGCAGTAGTAATTAAAGTTTACGAAAACTTGCATAATTTGCAAGAGATGTTATACAAATAAATATGTAAGATTATATGGAATGAATTAAATCTTAATATTATAAGTAATTATATTTTATAGTCGTACCAAATAGAAGTGTTCATATTTTTATAAATGTACTTACATTTAGTATTATTAATTGTGTAATTAGTTTGGACGGAAGGAACTTAAAGAGTTATATTTGGAATATAAATTTTGGAGTATTAATAATTGATATAAGGCGATGATTAAAGGCATATTAAATAGATTATGAATTATTTTGGAATTATTGAATTGGATTATATTTAATTTGAGGTGAATATGTTTAGGTGATGAATAACGTTTCGTATTTGATATCGTTGGCATTTGAGGGTAAGATTTTGTGGAGTGTGCTATAAATGGTTTGGAAGTATCAGGTACGGATTCCGTATTCTTTCAGCGATACCTTTGTTAAATTTGATTTGTTCGTTTTATTCCTCGTTTCGAATTTCTATTATTATTTCACATAATTGTTTCTTGTGAAATTGATATATTTATTTCATTTTGGAGTTGACACATTGGACTCGTACTTGTACTCTTTGAATGAGGTTATCATGTCTAATATTTATTTTGATAATTGTAGAGTGGTACATGTTGCTACCTTCTTTTTGAAACCTTGTGACTATAATTTGATTTGGTTCAACATGTACATATAGAACCCTTTTGTTGGTATTATGTCGCATGTGTTGTGACATGATATTTTTGTTAGAATATACCGTAGGATATACCTGAGCTATAACCACCTGTGGGGGTACCACAGGCATGTCGTCTTGGCACGAGAGGCATGACACTTTCCGTGGCTGTGTGATTAGTCCACGACATCTCCGTTTTAGGCTCCGGAGGAAGTGGGCCATTTGGTGTTTTGTTGTGGGAGGCGTATGGGTTAACCCTAGTTTTTTGTTCTGCGGATTTGTGATGTTGTGCCAAACACACATATCCGATTTGCATACATTTGGATTCGCGGTCCAATGTGTGATTTGCCTGTGTGACATTATTTTGGTTGCATGTGTGACATCATTTGATTTGCCTGTGTGGCATTATTTTGACTTGCTTGTGTGACATTAGTTTGACTTGCCTGTGTGGAAAGATATATTTTTGAGCTCAATCGGTATGAAATAACCCCAGCCATTTGTTTCAGCCTATTATTTTATTGTATTAGTTTTGTTTGTTTCTGTTCAGTTCAATTCAACAAGTTAGTTACTTCATTTGTTATTTCTTTATTAAATCTATTGGTTTCGTCTAATTCTGTTGATTGAGATATATTTCTTTCGAGATCTTTGGAGATTATATTTTTCGTCGAGTATTTACATGAGGCTTTGTTCGATTATTTTGTCTCGATTGTTTTTCAGATATTCAGATTGTATATCTTTTGTATCTTTATATCCGTCATGGGCATTTGGCTCATCGTGTTTTTCTTAAGGGAGTTTCTTTGGGAGATTCAGGGCTAGTGTGATGAGAGTGTTGCCTTTGACCGTCTAGGTTGTTTCGATATTTGGTTTTGATTATTCTGACTCTATTTGGAGAATTGTATTTAGTACTTCATTGATGGATATCACTATTAATATTTTGAGGTTATTAGTGCTTTGTTTACTTATTTTGAGGTTTGTTGTGCTTTGCACGTGACCTCCCTTTCCTTTTCGAGAAGGGGGTGTTACACTCAGCTTAATAAATAAAATCGAATCATCCCTGCTCCACGGCCAATGATATTCATGTAATCATCAATGGTCATGACTATAACGAATAATCCCTGGTCATAATCATACCAACAACTGTCCACCAATGAACTACAGGCCAATGGGGACTTTTACCACATCATTCGTCACATTACGGTCATGATTATACCGAATAATCCCTGGTCATAATCATACCAAGTCCATCAATGCACGTACGCCAAAGATGACATATAAGCATGAGGATGATGACAATGACATAATAATTCAATAAAACAAGTTCAAGAATATATTTTAAAGATTTATAAATTATTTTATCCAGGAACCAATAACGTCCAAATTGTCAACATGACACTGCTTTGTAGAGTAAAATTCAAGAATGCTCAGAAGAATATTTCCATGAAAAGATACTGGATGAAGCGCAAATATCAAGGATATTCCACTAATTTCATGGAGTATAGAAGCCAAAGATTTAACCAAATGAGTATAATAGAATATATGAAACTGCAAATGGATTTTTTCGCTTCGTATGCGATAATCAACGTAGATGCAGATCATTTCCACAATTTAATAAGGAATGAATACTGAAGGATCATTCACCATGCATGTGGTAATCCACATAGGCAAAAGTTATTCCAAATGTAATAATAAAGAATGGAATAATGAAGGATTCACCATGCGCATGCGATAGACTACATGCAGACGAAGTTATTCCCAATGAATAATAAATAATGGAACCGGTCCGGCGTAAGCGCACGCATGTGATATTTCGACGAATAATAAATAATGGAACCAAGTTCGGCATAAACGCATGCATGAGGATATTAAGACGAATAATAAATAATGGAATCAGTCCGGCAGAACGCATTGCATGAGGATATTCCGGCGAGAATAATAAATAATGGAACCAGTCCGCCAGAACGTAAGCGCATACGGATATTACGACGTAATAATAAAGAAGCGGAATATTAGAAGAATTTCACTATGTATGCGGTACTTCAGATAAACAAAGTTATTTCAACGTAATAATAAGAATGAAATAACAACGAATTCACCGAGGCATGCGCGATAGACGCCGACCGCAGACATGTATTCCAATGAATAATAATAAAGAATGGAATAACAGAAGAATTTCACCATGTATGCGGTACTTCGCATAAACATGTTATTCCAACATAATAATAAAGAATGGAATAACAGAAGTTCTCTTCATGAATACAAAAGAAATAATATCCCTTACGAGTACAACAAATAATATCCCTTACCTTAGAAGAAACTGGATATTGGAGTAGTGAAGTAGTAGAATATTTTTCTTCTTTCTCTCTATAGTTTCTCTCTCTAGAGTTTTAGTGAATTCGTAAGAAATAATGAAGGAATGAGCTTCTATTTATAGGAGAATGGACTGAATAGTAACTAATTCATGAACGGTTCAGATTGATTTACTTTTAAACGGACGGTCCATATTGGTTTACTATTAAAACATAAAGCAACGGTCCATACTGATTTACTTTTAAAACTTTTAACCAGCGATCCATATTGATTTACTATTATAACTTTCCACCAGCGGTCCATATTGATTTACTATTATATCTTCAACCAACGGTCTGAAAAATTAGCACATCTCCTCATGGAATAATATTGTACCCAAAAATAATTTGGACCGAAAAGAAATATATTTTACGGGTGAATAGTATCCCGTGAATAGTAACTCATGAATAGTAACTTGTGAATAGTACTCCGACACGAAAAGTGCCCCGAATACCCGATTGAACAATATAACCTTCAGACATCAATTATTATCGAAACAAATGTCGATCTCCACTAACACAAATAATTCCAACACAATGGAACTATAAAATTCATCTTTAATCAACACGAACTTATTCATCATTAATATTATAATTCACAATATTTAACAACCAGGTTGTTCCCCAGAAAGAGGGGGTTCCGATAAGGATTTTTCCTTATTGTTGTGCAATTAGGTGACCAAACCTGTAAGACCCCAACTTTTATAAATAAAGATGAATTTTCTATAAATATTATTTTTGAATATTATGGAGTAAATTTGATATAATGTTATAGTTGTGGGTAATATTTATAAATTTTGGAAAGTAAGCAAGTTGTTATAAAATATTCGTTTGGTCTGGGAATATTCTTTTTGTTTGGGAATATTAAATACGACGACGGCAGACAATCATTGGTGGACCTTACAATGTAATTATTGTCGGATTGAAAAACGACAAAAATACTTTATGAAAATAACGGCGGAGGTGTTACCGTTAAAAACTGTTGAACTACCATTAGTAAAAGAAACAAAGATGTCTGGCGTGGTTGCATAGTAGCTCACCAGATTGATTATTGATGCTTACGTGAGAAGTCACTCACCTATACTCAATTATTACTACGATAATTGATGCATCATATCTCTTATATTATTGATTCAATTATTGTCACGATATCATCTCAGATAATATGTTATATTATTAAATCAATAATTGAGACGACAAGTTATAAATGATTAATAATTGTTGAAAGATTAAATATGTGTTGATTAAAAATAAAATGATTTGTGGTAATATTTATTCAATCCTTGATGTATATAAAGAGTCTATTATGAGACGTTTGTGGTAAGTTTGGTTATTTTATGAGGGGGCCCATATGTCATCTAAGAGTCTCTTCGTCAATAACAATTATCTTCGTCAATAGTAATTACCTTTGTCAATAGTAATTACCTTCGTTAATAGTAATTACCTTTACCAGACGTCAAACCACTTGCCGTTTCATATTACAGACGTCGAATCAATTGTCGTTTCACATTACAGGCGTTAAACCACTTGGTGTTTCATATTACAAGCGTCAAACCACTTTTCTTTTCACATCACCAGTTGTCAAGCCACTCGCCTTTTCACATTTCAAGTGCTAAGCTAGAAATCTTCTATAAATAGAGGCCTAGTTCTTCATTATTTTTCACGAATTCATTCAAGCTATAGAGAGAGAAAGTAGAGAGAATAAGAGAAAAAGAAGAAGAGTATTCTGTTACTACACTACTAGGTATTCAATCTCCTACTAATGTAAGGGGTGTTATTCTTTCTTATTCATGAAGAGAATTGTTGTTATTCCATTACTTATTATTCTGTTAGAATAACTCGATACGCATGAGTTTACCCTATACTTGGTGACATTCTTCTATTATTACATTGGAACATCATCATGCGTGTGTGTTTTACACAGGACTGATTAAAATCTTTATTATTATTACATTGGAACATCATCCCGCCGATTGCAAATTTTGCCCGATTCGGTTCCGTTATTATTATTCTCGTTGGAATAACTTTGTACATGCAAAGTACCGCATGCATGGTGATTTTTTTTGTTATTCCATTCTTTATTATACTTAGTTGGTTAAAGTTTTGACTTCTATACTCCATGAAATTAGTAGAATATCCTTGATATTTGCGCTTCATCCAGTATCTTTTCATGAAAATATTCTTTTTATCATTCTTGAATTTTACTCTACAAAGTAGTATCATGTTGACAATTTGGACATTATTAGTTCCTGGATAAATTAATTCTTGAACTTGTTTTATTGAATTCTTATATCATTGTCATCATCCTCATGTTTATATTATGTTGAAAGTCATCTGTGGCCTATAGTACATAGATGGACTTGGTATGATTATGATCAGGGATTATTCTGTGTAATTATGACCGTAATGTTACAAATGATGTGGTAAAAGTTATCATTGGCCCGTAGTGCATTGATGGACAGTTGTTGGCATGATCATGACCATTAATGAATACACGAATGTCCTTAGTCATTGCGAGTGCATGGATAATTTGTGGTCGTGATAATAAAAAATATCCTCGGTGGGTCGTAGTGCGAGGGTGATTCGATGATGTGGATTATTTATTAAAATTCGAGTCCCAATGATAAAAGTCATGAAAAATCTTTTAAATCATAAAAGATAGTAGATTTTATTCTCTACTTGACTCTTTTAATGGATTGCTTGTTCACATCGCAGCTTAAACTTGATGTTGTTATATTTTATCGGTTTAACATGTTGTTGAAGGCTAACGATAATTTATTCTCGCATTATCTTAGTCATAATATTTCATTGGGCTAGTTGAGCTCACCTT
The DNA here is from genome assembly GCA_020205605.1 of Panax ginseng. Classification (NCBI taxonomy): domain Eukaryota; kingdom Viridiplantae; phylum Streptophyta; class Magnoliopsida; order Apiales; family Araliaceae; genus Panax; species Panax ginseng. The sequence goes on from CM035150.1 coordinate 11,170,812, forward strand.
TCTTTTCACCGTTCTCTTGTGAAATGAGAACATAGCGAGGACTAGTTTGGGAGGAGCAGAGTGACTGGTCCGAGAGGATAGCATTAGTAGTTCTCACTATTTCGTGAAATAGTGTGTTAATAATTGTAATGAGGACTCCTTTTGAGTTTGTATAATCTCTAGTAGACAATAATTGTATTCAAACTCACAGTTATGTTTTGTCGTATTGTACACGACAGTTGTATTAGTAAGTTTTATTTGAATTTTGTACCATGTATCTGACGACCCAAGATGGGTGATGTATACCTAATTTTGGGGGCGTCACAGTTAGTATCAAAGCTTAGGGATATGATCCCTGGCTAAGATGTGAGAATAGTACTAAGAGGGGAGAGACGGGGAATTCCTTCGCTAGTACGACCTACCTAAGTTTATGTGGTATTTAATTGGTTGATCAGAATTTAGGGATAATATGTTACATGTCAATTAACCTTTGTTTTGTGGCAGTATCTGAAAATGACATCCGATAATGTTGAGAATAGTAATGGAGCACAGGCGACCGTTGATTCACCACATATCAATAATCAGGATAATGTGCATCAGGAAGGCGACAATCCTCATGCAAATAACAACACCGACCAAATGATGAATGATCAAATGTTCAGGCCTTTATACAATTCATGCAACAATGAGTGAGAGCGACTCTGTCCAAAAATACTGGTGGAACACTGAAAACTCTAAAGTGGTCACCGCTAAGCAGATTCAAGTTTGGGACCACCGGGAGTTTAAGGAGAGCCAAAATCACTTATGGCGGAAGCATGGATAAAGAGATCACCAAGATATTTGATGTCTTGGGATGCTCCGAGGAGCAAAAGGTTCCCTTTCCGCCTTTATGTTGCGGAGAGAGGCGAGATTCATCGGTGGGAATCGGTAAAACTTACTCAACTGCCAGATTTGAAGATGTCTTGGGAGAAGTTCCAAGAGTTGTTTCAACGACAAATACTTTCCCAAAAGTATTCGCCATCACATGAAGGAGGTGGAGTTTATCAAGTTGGAACAAAACAATATGACCGTGTCGCAATACGAGGCTAAATTTACGGAGTTATCCCGGTTTGCGTCCCACTTGGTGGATAATGAAGAGAGAATGACACGGATGTTTTTAAGAGGTTTGAAGCCGGAGATACGTCAACATCTTATTTCTCATAAACTGTGTTTATATTCAGATGTTGTAAATAGGGCTCAGTTAGTGGAGCGCGATAACGAGTCAGTCAATATAACTAAAAGAGAGCAAACGGCAAAATGATAATACCAATGAGCAAACATCGTGAAGCGGTGACGACAAACATGGAGGGAATCAACAAAGCGAAATGGTAACCACTTCGGTGGTAATCAGGGCCAAAACAATAAGAATGGACATTTCAAGAAGAGGAGATTCAACAATGATGGAAAGACTTCAGCACCATCACATGTCGTTAAGGAAGGAGAACGACCACCTATCATATGTTTCAAATGCGGAGGGGAGGGGCACATCAGTCCAAACTGCGCGATGCTGTCCAAAGCATGTTATAATTGTGGAAGAGAAGGTCACTTAGCCCGATTTTGTCGTTCACCGAAGATAAATTCAGCTAGGATGGAGGCACCAAAGGCCGTCCCAGAAAATTTAAAACTGGTAGTGCAAGGGAGAGCGTTTGTTGTGACCTCCCAGAAAGTAAGGAACCCGAATGAGGTCATCACGGGTAAGCTTATCATAAACTCTAACGAAATCTATACTTTATTTGATATCGGTTCTACCCATTCTTTTATTTCTCCTACTTGCGTTTATCGATTAAATTTGACTCCGGAGAAATTAGACTTTGACTTATCTGTGAAAATTCCGTTGGGAGAAATCTTCATTACATCCACTATTTATAAGTCTTGTTTGGTTCAAATCGGTACCCTCACACTACCTGTAGATCTTATTTCATTGAAAATACTTGCATTTGACGTGATTCTAGGGATTGATTGGTTAACTACTCATCATGCAAAAATTGATTGTTTCTGTAAGGTTGTTAGCTTTCATATTCCTAATCAACCTATTATGCGAATTCAAGCGACCAAACCATAAAAATCAATCACGGTCATCTCAAGCCATAAAGTTATTCATTTATTGAAAAACGGATGTCAAGCTTTCTTAGCTCATGTCACAGATTTAAACAAAAATACGTCAGTTTTGAACGATATTTCTATTGTTAATAAATTTCCTGACGTATTCCCTGAAGAACTTCCTGGCCTACCCCCAGAGCGTGAAATTGAATTTTGTATCGACCTTGAACCCGGTACAAAACCCATTTCTAAAGCCCCATATCGAATGGCTCCTATTGAACTTCAGGAGTTAAAGACCCAACTGCAGGAATTGTTAGACATCGGCTTTATTCGTCCTAGTACTTCTCCTTGGGGTGCTCCTGTTCTATTCGTGAAGAAGAAAGATGGGAGTATGCGACTTTGTATTGATTATCGGGAGTTGAATCATGTCACCATCAAAAATAGGTATCCATTGCCACATATTGATGACCTGTTTGACCAGTTGCAAGGAGCCAAATTCTTTTCAAAGATTGATCTTCGTTTCGGATATCACCAATTGAAGATTAGAACCGATGACATTCCAAAGACGGCTTTTAGAACTCGGTACGGGCATTATGAATTCCTAGTCATGTCCTTTGGATTGACTAATGCTCCTGCTGCCTTCATGGATATGATGAACCGAGTATTCAAGGAATATTTGGATCAGTTTGTGGTCATCTTTATTGATGACATCCTTATTTATTCCAAAAGCCGTGAAGATCACGAGCAACACTTGAGGCTGACACTCTAAAAGCTTCGTGAATACAAGTTTTATGCCAAGTTGAAGAAATGTGAATTCTGGCTTAAGGAAGTAGCATTCCTTGGGCACGTAGTATCAAGTCATGGAATATCTGTTGACCCAGCAAAGATTGAAGCAATTCAAAGTTTGGGAGCAACCTAAATCGATGGATCAAGCACGTAGCTTTCTCGCTTAATTGGTTATTATTATCGGAGATTCGTGGAAGGATTTTCTCGAATTGCTACTCCATTAACTCGGTGACTTCGAAAGATACAAAGTTCGATTGGAGCGAAGAATGTGAGAAGAGTTTTCAAGAACTCAAGAGGAGACTCATTTCAAGACTGTTCGACAATACCATCCGCTCGGAGGGATTTGTCATCTCTGATGGACGCTCGGGCAAAGGGTTGGGATGTGTTCTCATGCAACATGGGAAAGTCATAGCCTATACCTCAAGACAACTCAAAGAATATGAGAGGAATTATCCTACTCATGATCTAGAGTTGGCAACTGTTGTCTTTGCACTTAAAATTTGGAGGCATTACTTGTATGGGGAGAAGGTGGAGATCTTTACGGATCATAAAAGCCTCAAATATTTCTTTACTCAAAAGGAACTCAACATACGACAATGACGTTGGCTTGAACTGTTGAAAGATGATGATCGTACCATCCAATACCATCCTGGAAAAGCGAACGTGGTAGCTGACGCATTGAGTAGAAGATCGTATGCAAGTACGAGTGCGATATTGTCAATACAAAAGCCCATTTTGTGTGACTTTCAAAGGATGGAGATAGAGTTAAAGACTCCAGGGACCCATGTGATGATGGCGAATATACGAGTAGAACCGACTTTAATCGATAAAGTTAATCTTTGCTTTCAAGTTACTGCACTGGAGTCGATGCGTATGAGGAAGAAAGTGCAAGAAGGTGCTATCTGCAGGAAGCAAGAATCGATGAAGAAGGAATACTTGAGTCAACTCCGGACTTTGTGTTCCTAACGACCGATTTAAAGTATAAAATCATGATGGAGGCGCACAACACACCGCTTGCAATCCATCTCAGGAGTACCAAAATGTATCATGATATTAAATCATACATTTTGGTGGAGCAATATGAAAAGAGAGATAGCGTTGTTTATCTCAAGGTGTCTAACTTGTCAACGAGTTAAAGCGGAGCATTAAGTACCAAAAGGTCCATTGCAACCACTTGAAATTCCAGAATGGAAGTGGGAGCACATTACCATGGATTTCGTTTACGGTCTTCCTAAGGTTTCTCAAGGCATAGATGCGATTTGGGTCATTGTTGATAGATTGACCAAGTCTGCTCATTTCTTACCGATACGAAACTTATACACTTGAACGTCTTTTCGTATGTACATAAACGAGATTGTAAGATCGCATGGTATGCCTGCAGTATCCATAGTTTCCGATCGAGACCCAAGATTCACTTCACGATTTTGGGTTAGTTTGCAAAAAGCTATGGGCACAGATTTCACGATTTAGCTCGGCATATCATCCTTAGACCAGACGGACAATGGAGAGGACTATTCAAACTTTTGAAGATCTATTAAGACTTTGTGTCCTTAATTTCAAGGAAGTTGGGACAAGTTCTTACCATTGGTGGAGTTTTCCACAACAACAAATGCTTATCGCAAGTATTGGCATGGCTCCATTCAAGCGTTGTATGGAAGAAAGTGTCGTTCTCCAAAGATCTTTGGGATGAGGTGGGTGAAGCAACGTTGTTGGGACCGGGGAGTTGGTACGTATGACTACTTTAAAAGATTCAAACGATCCGACAACGCATAAAAACCTCACAAGATCGACAAAAGAGTTATGCTGATCTTCATCGAAAGGACGTGGAATTCGATATAGCAGATCATGTGTTGTTGCGTGTTGCTCCATGGAAAGGAGTTACGAGATTTGGAAAGAGAGGAAAACTCAATCCTAGATTCATCGGCCCATTTTTAATCCTCGATCGAGTAAGAACCGTGGCCTATAGACTCGCTTTACCGCCAAGTATGTCTCGTGTTCATAACGTTTTTCACATATCCATGTTACGTAAATATGTGAAAGACCGAACCACATTATTGAGTTAGAAACCAGGATTTAAATAGCGGAAGATTTGACATATGAAGAGGTTCTGTTCAAATTTTGGATAAGAAGGAACATATTCTACGCCCAAGGTTATACCTCAAGTCAAAGTTTTGTGGAGAAACCACGATGTTGAGGAAATGACTTGGGAATTAGAATCAAATGAAATCAAGGTAACCTTACCTCTTCGACATACCTGTACATCGCACCCTAATTTCGAGGGCGTAAATTTCATAAGAATGGGAGGTTGTAAGACCCCAACTTTTATAAATAAAGATGAATTTTCTATAAATATTATTTTGAATATTATGGAGTAAATTTGATATAATGTTATAGTTGTGGGTAATATTTATAAATTTTGCAAAGTAAGCAAGTTGTTATAAAATATTCGTTTGGTCTGGGGAATATTCTTTTTTTGTCTGGGGAATATTCAATCGACGACAAGACAATCATTGGTGGACCTTATTAACGGAATTATTATTCGGATTGAGAAAACGACAAAATATACTTTATGAAAATAACTACGGAGGTGTTACCGTTAAAACTGTTGAACTACCCTAGTAGTAAAAGTACAGTAATACGCGTGGTTGCATAGTAGCACACAGTATTGATTATTGATGCTTACGTGAGAAGTCACTCAACTATACTCAATTATTGCTACAGTAATTGCTGCATCATATCTCTTATATTATTGATTCAATTATTGTCACAAGATCATCTCAGATAATATGTTATATTATTAAATCAATAATTGAGACGACAAGTTATAAATGATTAATAATTGTTGAAAGATTAAATATGTGTTGATTAAAAAATAAAATGATTTGTGGTAATATTTATTCAATCCTTGATGTATATAAAGAGTCTATTATGACGCGTTTGTGGTAAGTTTGGTTATTTTTTATGGGGGCCCATATGTCATCTAAGAGTCTCTTCGTCAATAGTAATTATCTTCACAATAGTAATTACCTTTCGATCAATAGTAATTACCTTTCACAATAGTAATTACCTTCGTCAATAGTAATTACCTTTACTGACGCCAAATCACTTGCCGTTTCATATTATGAACATCGAACCAATTGTCGTTTCACATTACAAAGCGCCAAACCACTTGGTGTTTCACACATTACAAAGCGCCAAACCACTTTTCTTTTTTCACATCACTACCGTCAAGCCACTTGCCTTTTCACATTTCAAGTGCTAAGCTAGAAATCTTCTATAAATAGAGGCCTAGTGCTTCATTATTTTCACTTAATTCATTCAAGCTTATAGAGAGAGAAAGTATAGAGAATAAGAGAGAAAGAAGAAGAGTATTCTACTACTACACCATCTGTAAAGATTCAATCTCCTACTAATGTAAGGGGTGTTATTCTTTCTTATTCATGAAGAGAATTGTTGTTATTCCATTACTTATTATTCATTGGAATAACTCGTATATGCTGGTTTACCCTATACTTGGTGACATTCTTCTATTATTCATTGGAACATCCACATCGTGTGTTTTACACCGGACACGGTTCCGTCTTTATTATTATTCGTTAGAACATCCGTCTCGTGTGTTTACACCGGACCGGGTTCCGCTCTTTATTATTTCTGTTGGGACATCCCGTCGATTGCAAATTTTGCCTCGACCGGTTCCGTTATTATTATTCTATTCGAATAACTCGTCATCTGGCACCGCATGCATGGTGATTTCTTTTGTTATTCCATTCTTTATTATACTCAGTTGGTTAAAGTTTTGACTTCTATACTCCATGAAATTAGTAGAATATCTTTGATATTTGCGCTTCATCCAGTATTTTTTCATGGAAATATTCTTCTGATCATTCTTGAATTTTACTCTACAAAGCAGTATCATGTTGACAATTTGGACATTATTAGTTCCTAGATAAATTAATTCTTGAACTTGTTTTATTGAATTCTTATATCATTGTCATCATCCTCATATTTATATTATGTTGAAAGTCATCTGTGGCCTGTAGTGCATAGATGGACTTGGTATGATTATGACCAGGGATTATTCAGTGTAATCATGACCGTAATGTTACAAATGATGTGGTAAAAGTTATCATTGGCCCGTAGTGCATTGATGGACAGTTGTTGGCATGATCATGACCATTAATGAATACACGAATGTCCTTGGCTGTAGTGTATGGATAATTTGTGGTCGTGATACTAAAGAATATCCTTGGCCGTAGTGCAGGGGTGATTTGATGATGTAGATTATTTATTAAGCTGAGTCCCAGCGATAAAAGTCATGAAAAACCTTTTAAATCATAAAAGATAGTAGATTTTATTCTCTACTTGACTCTTTTAATGGATTGCTTGTTCCACCGCAGCTTAAACTTGATGTTGTTATATTTTATCGCCTTTAACATCGTTGAAGGCTAACGATAATTTATTCTCGCATTATCTTAGTCATAATATTTTTTATCGGGCTAGTTGAGCTCACCCTTTCTTTCACCGTTTCTTGTGAAATGAGAACATAGCAGGGACTAGTCGGGGAACGGAATGACGGTCCCGAGGATAAGATTAGTAGTCCCTCACTATTCTCGTGAAATAGTGTGTTAATAATTGTAATGAGGACTCCTTTTGAGTTTGTATAATCTCTAGTAGACAATAATTGTATTCAAACTCACAGTTATGTTTTATCGTATTGTATACGACAGTTGTATTAGTAAGTTGTATTTGAATTTTATACCATGTATCTGACGACCCAAGATGGGTGATGTATACCTAATTTTGGGGGCGTCACAAAACCTCTCCTTGACAGAACTTCTAGACATTGTCAATATTGCAAATAATAATATGAATAAATTTGCCGTCTCAATTATTGATTTAATAATATATCATATTATGCAGATGATACTGTAACAATAATTGAATCAATAATATGAGAGATATGATGCAGCAATTACTGTAGCAATAATTGAGTATAACTAAGTGACTTCTCACTTAAGTATCAATAATCAATATCAGGTGCTCTACTGCAACAACACGATATTATCGTACTTTTACTAGGGTAGTTCAAGAGTTTTAACTACAGAATAACTCCGCAGCTTATTTTTATAGAAAGATAATTTTATCATTTTCTAACTACGATAATACTTTCGTTGTAGGGGTCCAATTAATGATTGTAATTGCCGCATTTAATATTCCCTATTAAAACGTAATATTCCCCACCAATCGAATATTATATAACCACTTGCTTACTTTGTAAAATTTGTAAATATTACTCACAACTATAACATTATATCAAATCTACACCATAATATTCAAAAATATATTTCGAGAAAATTATTCTTTATTCATAAAAGTTGGGGTCTTACATAACCAAATTTTTATACCAAGGTAACCAAACCTTTATACCAAGGTAACCAATCTACCTCCACACCTGCAGTATGAATTGGTTACCTTGGTCTGAAAGTTTGGCAACCAACTGCATGAAGGTTTGGCTACCAACTGCATCACATGCAAAATAAATTGGTAACTTAATTAAACTGAATTGGTTACCTTGGTATGAAGGTTTGGCTACCCACTGTATGAAGGTTTGGCTACCAACTGCATCACATTCAAAATAAATTGGTAACCTAATAACACTGAATTGGTTACCTTGGTATGAATGTTTGGCTACCAACTGCACTATGAAAAAACTGCAGGTGTGGATGTGTATTGGTTACCTTGGTATGAAGGTTTGGTTACCTTGTTGTGAAGGTTTGGTTACCTTGTTGTGAAGGTTTGGTTACCAACTGCACTATGAAAAAACTGAAGGTGTGGAGGTGGATTGGTTATTTTGATATGACGGTTTGGTTACCTTGGTATGAAGGTTTAGTTACCAACTGCATTATGAAAAAACTGCAGGTGTGGATGTAGATTGGTTATTTTGGTATGACGGTTTGGTTACCTTAGTATGAAGGTTTAGTTACCAACTGCATTATGAAAAAACTGCAGGTGTGGAGGTGGATTGGTAACCTTGGTATGAAGGTTTGGTTACCAATCTCTTCTATCAGTTACTGATTTTGGATTAAATCCAATAATCAAGATAAGCATAGGTAAGCATTGGGAAGAATATGCCACCGCCATCAATACCGCCTACACTTCCAAATGCAGCTCCACAAAATTCAATTACAGAACCGACAATAATTTGCCAATTAAATTGCCTGACTCACATCTGCTAGAGTAAATTGTATTACCTTGTTCATGTGAACGCTCCCCACATCAGCAAAACCATAGAGTGAATGGTCAGTAAATACAACTTTGTATCCCATTGTGCATGCATGCATCAGAGCTTCATTACAGAGCGTCGAGAAGGCTTGATGTCCATGCACTAATGATATTCTTTCCCTAAGGAGAATTATCCTTATATTGGGAAGTGTCCCATAAAAGGTGGGAAATGTATTCTGCATAACAAATGGTACCCAAGGAACATAATAAATTTTCAGGCCACCCGTCATATACCTCTCACACCAGAACGATTTCCATAAGCATGAGTCATAACCACAACCTGAAAATTTATAAAGGAAGTTGGTTTGATTGCTAAACACAAGTACGATGCACACAGATCTATGCACCTACTAGAAAGATAATGGACTTCTGATATTCATCTGATTCCAATGAATAAGAAAAAAGAGGATTAAGGAAAAAGAGAGAAACAGTAACAAATATCAAAAATGAGTCTGCTGTGTTTGAATAAGAAAATAATAATTAACGGGAAGAGATAATTGTGGGTCACGATTAAATGAATCCTAACTGCACTAATATTGTAAATAAATATGAGAAAGTGTATTACTTTTGTAATTATTTTATGGATGCACCATTATTGTAATTATTTCTCATAATGTACTAAAATATTTAATTAATCCTAGAATGTATTCCATACATATACTACTTATCATATATATTTGTATATACAGTACCGATATTTAATTACAAAAAATGAATGTTAATTAGAGTTAAGTTAATAACATTAGTTGTATTATTGCTATTTTATAAATAATTTAAAAGGTATAGTAGTACTATATTTTCTAACACAAAAAATTATGAAATTAGGCATTGACTATTCACGGAGAAAACAGCATGGAGCTTTGCTATGACTGGTAAAAATCAAAATGGGAAGCACATTCTCTAGTAAATGAGCCTGACTTATATTAACTAGAGTTTACGTACGTAATACGGTAATAAATAAATAACATTCCATATTTCCATTCAGTGAGATGACAGGTTGTCATATGTTGACTTCCTAATCAAAAAAATAAGTTTGATTCAATTTTATACAAGCCCATACACAACCCATAAATTTGTTTACAATTCCTCCGTGGCAATCAATGTCATTGAAAAACCCACCATTACCGACCCCACCATGGAGCCCCGCCTCGTCCGGGAAGTTGCCGCCATGCGTCTCCTCAACAACCACCCGATGGCCACCAAGACCAAGATCTACCTAGTTATGGAGCTTACTCAGGACGATAACTCTTCAAGAAGCTTGCTGGCGATCAAACTACCGCAGACCGCCTTTGAGCCTTGTGTTGATGACCGCATCACTGCAGGAGGTGTCGCAGCAAGTGATGCAAAGCAGTAGTAAGCTTCATCCTAGGGGGATCATATGCCCCCCTTCGACACCCCTAGTTCCGCCTCTGCACACACGCACACAACAGTAAAAAAATAAGTTCTCCAATTTGAGGAGTCCACGGGTGCGGCGTTCCTTTTATTATTCAACTTTAGAGTTACTTAGGACTTTACAATAAATAGTATTTATAACTACTATTCTTATTTCAACCTTAATTCACATTATAACCTAAATACACATAATGTCCTTGTAAATATCGAACCATAAAATCGATGTCCACGATCCAAGACATGTACTTCGGCTCCCTCACTCTCGATTCGCTCGCCACGCCTCCACACTCTACTTTTTCAAGAACTTCTCAGTTATGAAAATTAGACATGAGTGTATTTGAACTTAACCTATTTATATTTTTACCCATCATTAGGGGTCAAAATACAATTAAATAAAATTCAAATACACTCATGTCCACTTTTCATGTCCACATAGAGTTTTTGAAATTGTATTCTACATTTTTCTAGTTCCGTCTTAAAAATATTACTAAGAGTCCTTCTACACGGACATTGGAATTGGACATTTTCAGTATTTTTTTTTATTTTTTATTTTTTTAGTGACTCCCAAAAAATGTATAGTATTTATTTCAACTGAAATTTTTATAAAATATAGTATTTTAAGTGTAATTTGAATACATATACACCTAAATACTATACATTTTTTGAATGTCACTAAAAAAATCAAAAAAAACTAAAAATGTTCAATTCCAATGTCCCTATAGACTTATTGTATTATTTATAGTGTACTGTTTAAATACATTTTTCTTCATTTTAAATATACTATATATATATATATATATATATATATATATATATATATATATTATTAGTTTTTACTATATCAAAAAAAATTCAGAATTTTATTTAGTAATGCATAACATGTGTATAGATATTACTTAGATGTATGTAGGTAATATATTATTAATAATCCCTCCGCGCCATTTAAACACAATATATTTTATTTCATCTGTTTTAAAATATAAGATTATTATTAATTTTTAAAGTTAATTGTAAATTATTTAAATAGTATTACTCATTATAAAATTGATGGTTTCATAATTATTGAACTATTTTAAATTTAAATTTTAAAAAAAATTAAATTAACTTTTAAAAATTAATAATAATCTTATAATTCGAAATAGATGTAATATATACTTACGTTTTTAAAGTAAGATGTCTTAAACTTTCTGCCCAACTTTTTCTCTTATTTTATCATCATATGCTAAAATTCGTGGGCTGATGGACCAACTCTTTATAAAAATAAAGGCCACACGCGGGCTAAGTTTTTACGCACAACATTAAAGTGGTCTTTGATAAAATTAAGTAATTAAGATCTGAACAGTTAAATATTTTAATAAATTAGATTATCTGAATGAAATAGCATCTGAATCTAAAAATAACTTGATAACTAAAAAGTGTAAACCATCTTAATGACATTATTTTATCATTTTAACTCTGAGTTATTTAAAAAATTTATTTGAATGATCTTAAAATTTGAAATTGAAGGAGTACAATATTTATTGAGTCTACTCTTAATAGTTAATATTTAAATTTTTGTCTTAACGAGTAAGAGACAAAAAAAAATTTACCAAATAAGATTTGTCTCTGACTTATTTATTGAGGCTACTCTTAATAGTTAAAATTTAAGTTTTTGTCTTAACGAGTAAGAGACAAAAAAAAAATTACCAAATAAGATTTGTCTCTGACCGAATCAGAGACAGACGAATTAAGAGACATTCAGACACAAACGAACACCACCTAAGAGTCATTCCATGTATTGCGAGGTTTTTATACTGAATTACAATTATGACGTATATCAATACATGTGATAGAATATGATTATAAAATTAACTTATTATATTAAATAATAACTAAAAAATCGATATATAAAATCTCAATATATATTATTATCCTAACACTAATAACAAGTTGCCCAACAAGAAAGAAAGAGATATTCTATTTGATTAATAATTGGCCTCATCAATTAACACTTCAACTAAGTATATCATTTATTTAGATACCCAAAATTTTCAAATATTCTTAAATTTTATGAGGAGTGCAATAATGTAAAGTCATGATAAGTTTGGAATATCAAAGGAAAGCTCATAAAGATAAGGAGAGTTACTTGGAGGGCACACATACAACTTGAGGTACCAAAGTGCAAAAGAAGGTGATGACTAGTGTATGCAATAAAATAGTTTTTACTATTTTCTCCCTCATTACTAGACTGGTAGCAAGAAGTGGAATCGGGCCAAAAAAGGTTCGTGGATCGTGAAAAGCTTCTCAATTCACGCAAGCTCTCTTTTTTTTTTACAAACTCTTTTCTACACCAGAAATAGTAATAATAATAAATATTAAAAATAATAAAATAATTAATAATAAACAATAATACAAACAAACACGATTAATTAATCACCTACATTAACTACATATCTCAATCAATTAAAATTTTAATAGTATTATAAATTAGTATTATTAATTAATTACCTACATTAACTACATATCTTAATTATAGTTTTCAATTATAGTTAAAATATATTGAAGATTGCATTAAGAACAAATAGTTGTTGTAGTTGAGTTGGTTTGAACTCTTATTTATTTACTTACAAGTCTTGTGTTCAAGCCTTACAACCCACAAGTAGTAACATTTTATTTTTATTTTTTAAAAAAAGTTCATGGGCCACGGGCTGAGCCAAAATGACCCAAATTTTCGTGGGCTTAAAAAATGCGACCCAAAACCCGATTTTTTGGTACGAAATGTAGTAAGCACCACTGCCTTGGGTCTGCTTTGTCGCTTCTACTTATTATAGATCCAAATATAATCAAATTTAGTACAATTATGAAGGTCTCGGAAAGATCTTTCTTGATTGGGGTGACACGTCTCCTATTTTATTTTGGATTGCAAGATTTGGTCGTTTTAATGCACTAGACGAAAAAAGAGCAATTGGGGCCCACTTGGGCACAAACATGTTAGCGCTAGAGCTCCACCACGGTGACGCTTGCCCATTTTGGGTAAAAGCAGACCATTTTGCTCATTTTACGATGATAAAAGAAATAAAAAGAGAAAAAATAAATAGAGAAACCCAAAAATAGAGAGAAAACCGTCCTAAATAGATGTAGAACAATGAATCTATTAGTTTTCTTACAAAAATATTTCAATATATCTCCAAGGATCCCATTGGAAAAGCTAAAAGAGAAAGAATATACCATTAAATTTGAAGATATCTCATTGTCGACGTCGGGTAAATTTCTTCCTAGGTTGGATATTTTCTACCTTTTAATTTCATTATGTCGATTTATTTTATTTTAAAGGAAGAGATTTTTAGGGAAAAAGACCGACATAAATGCCGACGAATTTTTTAAAAATTAATTTTAATGATTTGGCAAAATTAGACAGTCCTCAGTTGATATAAGTTCATATTGATGTACCAACTTGTGAGACTCCGAATTTTATGAAATAAAAGTATTCCCCTTTCTAGCATACTATATACATATTCCTCGCAACGGAATTATTGTCGGATGGAGAAAACGACAAAAATATTTTTATGAGAATAACGGCGGAAGTTTTACCGTTAAAACTGTTGAACTACTCGGTAGTAAAAGTACAAAGAATGTCTGGCGTGGTTGCATAGTAAATACACGGTGTTGGTTATTAATGCTTACGTGATAAGTCACTCGCTTTTGTTTTATTAGTATTATTAATGTAATAAAAAAGTAAAAGCTTTTTTTATATAAAACATAATACTTTTATAAAGTTATTCTATAAATAGAATATATTATATTCTATTGTGCATAGTATTTTGCATAGTAAAATCTTTTTATATAAAACAGAATACTTTTATAAAGTTATTCTATAAATAGAATATATTATATTTTATTATGCATAGTATTGCATAGTGTTTTGCATAGTAAATTTTTTTTATATAAAACAGAATACTTTTATAAAGTTATTCGTTTTATTAGTTATAAACAGTCGTCAGTTGATATAAGTTCATATTGATGTACCAACTCATTCAAAATTTTGAGGTTTTCGCAATATGGCCCAATATGTGACTCCGTAAAATTGGTCTAGAAATCGAGATTCATAGAGTTCAAGTGTTTGCTTAAGCGAGGGGAAGGTGTTAGGAACCCCCCGACTTCCGTGAAAATAAGGTTACCACATCTTGTTGTTTTCTTAAGTGTGAGGTGTGTGTGTGTGTGGGTGTGATTTTGAGAAAGTCTTGAATATTCTTGAATTGAATTTGTGTTAAGTGTGTTGGTTTTAGAATTCGATCTTGTTAGGTTAAATCTAGTTTAGCACAACACGAAAGTACACATGGTCAACAAGTAATAAAGAGTAAGTCAAATATCGTTCTCACGAGAAAAATAATTGCAATTTATACTAACAAGTACTAGTTTTGTATTATCTTAATTTTATTAAACAAATAACCAATTTGTGAATTTTGGAAAATTAACTATTAATTAAACTAACACTAACTACCACAACTTTTAAAATCAGATTATGGAGATTTAAGATCACAACTTCACTTATTGCTTCACTTGTAATAATATACTTCCCATTAAATACGCTCACTATTCTGGACTGTTAATTAGGAACTCATTAGTATTTATAACTATCTCTCAACGAGACGCATTACAAACATATCAATCCAAATCCACAGTTGATAGAATTATATTGAACACCATAATTAATTAATTCACTATATTCCTATGTGAATTAAAATTAAAGAGAGTTTACAGCACAGATTCCTTTATTGAATTACATGCGGTGCGTAGGTATATCTCTATCCTAAACATAAATTATGAATTCTACCGCCATTCAGAAAACACAATCACATGCAATTATGATCAAATCTAAACCTATAATCTGTTTCCCAAGTTCATACAGATTATCACGGTAATTTTTGATCAGACAATTAATCATTTAAGCATAAATCATGATAGACAATCTATAGAGTAGATCACAGTAATTAACAGAGAAACATACTAAAATAAGCTACGCAATAATATCCATTACAATCTTAAACAAGAAAAATTAGTTCATTGTCATTGAATTAAAATCAAGAATTCACAATTGGATAAGTATAGAAATATAAAAGTAGAAGAAAAGAGAAGAGTAAAATATGTTGTCTGCAGCTTTAAGGCTCCCTTCCTGCTCCTTCTTTGAATCATCAATGCTTTTCAAGTTGCTTCAATTTCCAATTCAATCTAAGCTAGGGTTTGTGAATCAAAAGTAGAATGTAGAATTTCCTAATAACTGGCATAAGGTCATATTTATAAGTTCTGTTACAAATCCTAGTTGAATTATGAAATCCTACGTAAGTTACAACTTAATTGCACTGATTTAACAAAAAGTCAACTCTGGTCAATCCTCAAACTAGCACGGTCGCGCTGCCTTTATGCCTTCACTAGGCTCTGTTGCGCTGCATAGACATGATTCATGTTATCTTTTTGGCAGATGATATGGCCAGACTACTCCCTTAAGATAAATAGGCGCGTCATCGCTACTGTAGGCGCTTCTTGTTTTCTTGGTTCCTTCACTGCTGCTTCCCGAGCCTTCAAGTCCTGATCCCTTTTAGCCTCCACTCTCATCCATTTGCTATAAAGTACCATCAAGCCAGTTCCCAATCATGTAACTCTACAAAACAAACTAAACTACATGATAAGCACATAAAACATAGAAAATAAGTAATAATTCCAGTAAGTTGATACTCGAATAGTAGGTATGAAATCTACTCATCAAATACCCCCAAACTTGAACCATTGCTTGTCCCCAAGCAACACAACATGATGCAATGCAAACAAAACAAAATATTGATGAAAATGCAACCTAACAACTACATGCCTACGAATCTAGCCATCAATCATTATGAAATCCAACTAAATGCCTCAGAAAGATCAACAATAGGTTCAAACATAAAATCTAACAAAAAACAAGTGAATAACTCATATCACTTCGAAAATCAAAGTCTGTTATCACTGATGTAGTGTGTGTGTGCTTAGTAACCATTAAAACCAATTACAGCTCAAATACAAGACATAATATACTTTTTAGAGGGAAAAAACACAGCTCTAACTCAAGAAATTCTATAAACAAGTTAATTTCCAGCTAAAAATACACAATCAACAAATTCAGAGTCAATATGTGATTTATTTCTTCTTTTATTTGCTTACAAGGGCATTTTTTCTCTTTCCCGTGTTTACACCTGACTATGCAATGTCTAGTTCTCATAGGCTTTTCAGTGTTACCCATGTAGCGATTTTTCGACCAATGACGCCCAAACTAGACGATTTTAGGTTGCTGGGTGTAGAGTCATCCCCTAGGGCTTACTTACTCGAATAACAAAGGCCATAAAAGTAAACTAGTCAATGTGTTTATTCATATATATTTTTTTCTCTTTTTCTGCAATTTTTTTCCAATAGAGTATATATATCCCATATTTTCCCCCAAACTTAAGCTTTTGCATCATCTTAGCCTTTACTACCAGTTTACCAATTTTCCTTCATTAAAAACCAAGATTTTCCACAAGAAGACAATTATGTGATCATTTAAACTGAGTAAATCATAATGGTCAACCTAATGTGCTATTCGGTTACATCAGTTTTAAGCAAGTTAAGATTTTCACCATGACATGATATTACAACTATGTCTTGATTATCAAAACTGTTCAAATGTAGTGCAATCCCAATCTCATCATTAGCCAAGTCAAATTCACACTAATTGATATGCTTGGATTCATGAAATATGCTACGTGAACTAAATGCAAACAAAATGATATTTTTGTGATTTTCAATTTCATTTTTATTTTTTTTAAAGAGAACATATGAATCAAACTTAACTACATGCAAACTATATTCAAAAACATAAACTATATGCAATATATAACAATCCCCCACACTTATTAATGACAATGTCCTCATTGTACACAGTAAGTATAAGAGGAAAAGAGATACTCCCCTAAGTTACAACATCGTCGTCCCCCGCCTCCTCATGATCAAAAGGTGTATCGGAAGGAGGATAAATGTGGGCAGATCCAAATGTCAGGAACTAAACTTGCACGCCTAACTAACTCATAAAAATTATATCGTGTAAGTCCGAAAGTTACTATGTAAATCTTCCATCCGCTTTATGCATGCGATGCTCCATTCGATCAAATCTATCTTGAGTAAACTGCCATTTCGGTGGGGCCTCCTCAGGCTGTTCAGGAACTTTTTCACTTTCGCCCAGTAAGATGAACCCAACCCCTCGAGGATGTGATTGACCACCTTCCCATATTTTATATTTGTTAATGGCAACATGATCGATGTCGCTTATAGTTAGTTGTAAAGTCTCATTGTTCCATTCAACATTCGCATCGGCACACATGCGAGTAATAACGAAAACATGTGGGATTCCACCCGACGTACTCCCTCAAAAATGGCGCTGAATAGATTAATGGATGACATAACCTACATCTACTGTTTTGCCATTCACTATGCCATAAATCAGCATGGCCCGCTCCTTGGTGACATCATTTTGATGCCTTGTTAGCATCAGATTGGCACAGATGAAGCTGTACCATGCTTTTTCATATCTACTGAGGGCATTATGAGGAAAGTGTAACTTCTGGTTTGTGCCTTGCTTTGTAGTCCATATAGTTCCAGGTTTTCACAAGACCAGAACAATCTTGTCCAGTCTGTCTTCATAACCCTGATTGGCCATCCTCTTTGTATCATTTAGCTGGTATGTATGTATGTGGAAGAGATCATTAATGCTTTCTTTGGAGTATGAAACTTGGAGGGCTCTGACAAAAGTTGTTCCATTCTTTGTTTCCCTGGTGTTCGCAAAAAATTCTCTTACAATTTCCACCGAAGCTGCCAACGGGGTTTCCACAAACAATGCCCATCCTTTTCTTCGAATCATGTCCTTCATGCAGTCGTCTTCCCTCTTTGGTTTTAAACCTAAAATTCAGATAGGCACACTTAGAAGGTTGGGGGGGGGGGGGGGGGGTTGAATAAGTGTAGGAACAAACTATGACCAATTTTTATTTTGTGCTAAACTTTTTCTTTATACTGAATTCAGCTTACTGGATTAACAAAATTAAGGTACTGAATAAACACTGTAGTTTGTTATTTTACGAATACAGTTTACTGAATTTACAATCTTAACAAAATATTATATTACTAAGTGTTGAAAGATCAATCTATAATTTCAATTTAAAGTTTCGTATTAACAAAGAAAATTAAACACAAGCAATCAAATGAACATCTAAAATTTTTACGTGGTTCAACTACTACCCTCTATAATAGTAGCCTACTCCACGTCCAATACCAACTAGTATTGGAGACTCATTTTATTTATTCCTTTGAGTTACAAATCAACTATTTTACAAAACAAATTCTTTCAGAACTTGAATGAAATTCTCTTGAGCACTTTTACTCCTAGTTCACCTATGCATGCACTCTTAAGCACCTATGCTTCCTTGAACCTATTTGTAAAATTCTTAATCCATACTGGATTAGATACCTTTAGACTACACTTAGTCTACTTAAAATAGAATTATAAATATAGAGATCTATGATCAAAGTAAATAATTAATTAATGATGTAAGGCTCAACTATGATTGCAATGATCAAAGAGTAATAAATATCATCAGTTTAAAGTTCACCGGAATAAGCTGGAAAAATATTAGAGATTAATTGTGACGCCCCCAAAATAGGTATACATCACCCATCTTGAGTCGCCAGATACATGGTACAGAATTCAAATACAACTTAATAATACAACTGTCGTGTACAATACGACAAAACATAAGCTGTGAGTTTGAATACAAATATTGTCTACTAGAGATTATACAAACTCAAAAGGAGTCCTCATTACAATTATTATCACACTATTTCACAGAATAGTGAGGACTACTAATGCTATTATCATCGCCCGAATTACTCAGGTGCCTCGACTTGTCCTCGCTACGTTCTCATTTCTGAAGAGAACAATGAAAGTAAAAGGGTGAGCTCAACTAGACCAAGAGGGAAATATTATGACTAAGATAATGCGAGAATATATTATCGTTAGCCTTCAACAATGTTAAAACCGATACAATATAACAACCATCAAGTTTAAGCTGCGGTGGAACAAGCAATCCATTAAAAGAGTCAAGTAGAGAATAAAATCTACTATCTTTTATGATTTAGAAGGTTTTCATCACTTTTATCGTTTTGGGAATCGACTTAATAAATAATCTACATCATCGAATCACCCTCGCACTACTACGGCCAAGGATATTCTTTAGTATCACGACCACAATTATCCATGCACTACGGCCAAGAATATTTGTGTATTCAATAATGGTCATGATCATGCCAACAACCTGTCCATCAATGCACTACGGACCAATAAGGACTTTTACCACATCATTTGTAACATTACGGCCATGATTACAAATAATAATTCTCGGTCATAATCATACCAAGTCCATCTATGCACTATAGGCCATGTAGATGACTTTCAACAAAATATAAACATGAGGATGATGACAATGATATAAGAATTCAATAAAACGAGTTCAAGAATTATTTTATCCATGAACTAATAACGCCTAAATTGTCAACATGATAATCTTTGCTTTGTAGAGTAAAATTCAAGAATGCTCGGAAGAATATTTCCATGAAAAGATATGGATGAAGCCTTGAAATATCAAGGATATTCCAATAATGTCATGGAGTATATAAGTCAAAACTTTAACCAACCTGAGTATAATAAGGAATGGAATAACAAAAGAAATCACCGGGCATGCGACAACCGCATGCAGGAAAGTTATTCCAATGAATAATAAATAATGGAATTAGGTCCACAGTAAAACGCATACAGACGTGGATATTCCAATGAGAATAATAAAGACGAAATCGGTCCCACGTAAAACGATAGATAGGATATTCCAATGAGAATAATAAAGATTTTAATCGGTCCTACAGAGAAGCATACGCATATAACGACCCCAAAATAGGTCCATTCCATTGAGACCCATTTCGAAGTCGCCAAATACACGGTATGAAAACAACTACAACTTTATTACAACAATTGTCGTGCAAAAAATACAACAAACACATATCTTTGTGAATTTGGATACAAATATATATCAACAGTGACTCATGTCCCAACCGTGGATGCAAGACCTCATAATGACACCTTACATAAAGGTATAGTCAAAAAGCTGTTTTAGAAATTAGAATCTTTGGGAAGTGCTCAAGGAAACCTTCGCATATGGGAGGCCATGCGTATAGGTTATGATAGATATCATATGGCCATAGAATTATCCTTGGTTCAATCTAATAGACCCCAAAGAAAACGAGAAGATTACTATCATATTCTTCCCAATGGTGAGTCTTCTCTTGACATATCATTATCTCCACTGTCTCTAATTGGGTATTATACTCCAAACAAACACTAAGATTATATAGGTAGTGCTTGTAAATATACTCAGCAAGTGGATTAGCACAACCCTATCTTATGATGACACGAGGTTGTATGTCATTAGACATCTTGTATGATAGTGGAAAAACACCCTTCCAAGTTAAATTCACCTCACCCTCAACATCTATTGACCAATCGATTCTATTCCTTGTTATTCCCGCTCAACCCAAACTACACTCTTATTAACTGAAAGGAATTGTGAAGCAAAAGGGTGAGCACAACTAGCTCAGTAAAAAAAATATCATGACTAAAGATAATTAGATTATCAATAGCCTTCATCAATAATAAATCAGAGATTTAGAACATATGGTAGATGATAAAAAAATTTCAACCATAGTTGCAATGAACTAACACTCCATTAGAAGAGTCAAATAGACCATAAAGTCTATTATCTTCTCCATTTTAAAAGTCCACCAACAATGTTTTATCCGTAACATCAATCAACAATTCATGTCCACAATCACATGTATAACTCATAATCGTAATTGTTGTTCTAAATTCCTTTTCTCATTCGGAGACGAAGATAATTTTCATCACTTGTCTTTACGAAACATCAAAGATCATGGTTATACCAAATCACAGTTCCTCGCTTTCATAATCATACTAATAAATTTATCTTTGCACTACGGCCAAAGATATTCATCAACATTCATCTTTGCACTCATGGGCCAAAGATATTCAACAACAGTCATCTTTGCACTACGACCCAAAGATATTCATCCACAATTCATCTTTGCACTCTCGGCCAAAGATATTCCTCAACAGATTCATATTTGCATTACTGAGCCAAATATATTAATATCTCAAAGAAATATATAATCATTTAGAATTTATATAAACAATAATTATAACCATGTTGATCAATTCACCTTTGCACTTAAGCTAAAGATATTCAATTATAAATTCAATGGTCATGATCATACCACCACAATTCAATTTTTCACTTCATCGCCAAAGAGAACCCTAGTCATGATCATACCAATAATCTACCCATCTTTACTCCTCAGGTGAAAGAGAATTTCAACATCGGGGTTATAAAAATGTTATATATGATAATAAAATCAATATAACCAATATATAGTTTTAATCTCAGAGTAATATTTATAAATCAACTATAATTTGGTTAAAAAGAAACCAATTTTGTCATGAATAGTAACTCATGAATAGTAACTCGTGAATAGTATCTCATGAATAGTAAACCCGACTCAAAAAGGTAGAAATTCCACAATAAAATCCATACCAATATTTCAAAGATTATAATGATATTGAAAGAATAATATTTTTTTAAGCTTATAAACAATTTATTTTAATTGTTTACACTTTACTAAATAATCGCATTTAATCATTCTAAAATGCCACAAACTCATAAGATTTCATCACCAATAACCAAAATCCTCATCAAAAAATGTATATATACCTCATGTAGGATTCTCAAGCCATAAAATCTTATTTTCTAATTTTTTACTTCACATAACATATTTAATTCATTTACTCATAACTAGTCCATTTTCATGAAAAATAACAAATCAGTTCCAAAAATATTTCTTTTCTGGGATTTAGCAGAATATAGTCCTATATTGAACATATATTTTTCTCAGAATTTTTGAAAGTCATTTACTATTTTTCACATAGCCAAAACCACCGAATATTTAAACATTTATCATAAATTGTACTTTTATCCAAAAATTCTGAAATTTACACAATATACTGATATTATATAGATGTACTCCCAATAAAAAATTCATCAATTTTTGAATTAACCACAAGGAGTTATAAGGGTTTTCTTTTAAAATAGTCTTTCCTCATAAAATTCATAACTCTTAATCTATAAATCCAAAAATCGCCATTTTTGGACACAATCAACAAAACTCATCAAATTATCATTTCAAATTTTTTCAGAATTTTTGAAGGTTCAGAAGAATTTCGAAATAATAACCCTTAAAATCCCTTATTATCCCTTACCTCAAAAGAGCAATACTTCTGACTGGAATAACGCTGAACGAACTTGCACCGTATAACAATACTCAAAGTATACTCAAAATACTCACAAGAATACGCTCGATAATATAGAGAGAAAACTTCAGTTTCTGGTGTGAATTTCAATTATAACCTACACACTCTATTTATAGGAAAATGCTTAGAACACCAAAGCAGAAAATTTAATTTAATAATAATATATATAAATCAAGATTCCTACGCCTCTAGAAATCTGATTTTAGCTTAATAAGCACATGCTAGGGCTGCCCACAAAACAAAAAACGTTTTTCACACTTTAAATATTTTAAACTTCCAAAAATCCATTATTTCGGAGCTTCGGAACTTCAATAATTCATAATAAATAGCCAAACGGACGATTTTACAGGCTATAATCAAATTTCAATTAAGAAATGGGGTCCAATTTCGCGATTTTTTATAGGAAATTCAATTTTCTACAACTTTGCAGAAGAAAGTTTTTCCAAATTCCAAACAAAAATTGACCGAAATCCACAAACGGACGATTTTACAGGCTATAATCAAATTTCAGTCAAGAAATGGGGTCCACCGACATGTTTAACATGTTTTAAACATTTTTGGTAACAAAAATACTCTTCCTCCTCATATACTCATATATCCCACATTCACAGTAAAAATATCACCATTATTATATTATTAAAAAATATAATAATATATTTAAATGAATTATTTTATCAGAAAAAGATAAAATATTAATTTTCAACAATTGTCACATTAAAAATTTTCTCCATCTATATCCACATAAAATGAATATTTTCCTCATCATAAAAATCAATAATTAATTATTCACAAATAATATTACGTAATCACAATATTGACAACCGAGCAGTTCCCTAAGAAAGAGGGGCTTTCCAATAAGAATTTCTCTCTTCGGGCGCCAAGCAATTAGGTGACCAAACCTCTCATCGATGAACTTTCTAGACATTGCCAATAATGCTATCTAATAATATTATTCAAATAATATGAATTATTGTCTAGATAATGGAAAATAATCGTAGTAGTGACAATTATTGAAACAACAAAGAATATAAAATATCAATGCAACAATTATTGAATCAATAAAATAAAATATTGAATAAGAATTATCGCAACAATTATCGAGTAGTGTCTTCTTTACGTAAGAATCAATAATTGGTGCAATACCGCGGTGTCACTTCTTGTGTTTTAACCACTTAGAAAGTATTTTAACAAAGATTAACTGTATAATAACTACGCCATTATCACGGATATTCGAAAAAAAGAATATTCTACGACCAAACGAATATTCTCAAACAACAATGAATATTTTATAGCCATACTTGCGTATTTTTTTGAAAAAATTTCATATATCACCCTTAACTTTAACTTTTTATCAATTTAACCATTTACTTTGAATTGTAATTATAAGAAAAATTGAATACTTTTATTTCATAAAATTCGGGGTCTTACAAAGAGACGTGATATTCCAATGTAATAATAAAAGCAGATCAGTCCTACAGTAAAACGCATGCATGTGAGGATATTCCAATGTAATAATAAAGAGGCGGAACCAGTCCCCGTAGAACGCCACAAATAGGATGTTCCAACAGAATGATAAAGAATGGAACAACAAAAGAATTTTATCAAGTATAGGGTAGCAGCAGATACAAAAGTTATTCCAAAAGAATAATAAAGAATAGAATAATGTAAGTTCTCTTCATATATAAGAAAGAAATAATACTCCCTACCTTTAGAAAAACCGGATCTTTGGAATAGTGAGGTGTAGAGACTTCTCTTCTTCTTTCTATAATTTTCTCTATAATAATCGCCTAAAGCTTTTGTGAATTGGTGAGAAATGAAGGAAGAATGAGCTTCTATTTATAGAAAAATCTAGTTTCGATAATCAGACGTTTTGGGGGCACGAAAAATTTCAAAGACAATACCTTCAACTTTTTTCTTTATTTTTAATTTAGTCATGGAAGTATTATCAAACTTGCACCACCTCCCTAATAGTAAATTATGTGATTCAATAGTAAATTATGTGAATCAATAGTTCTGTACATGTGAAAATCTTTAATTACAAAGATAAGTACCTCCATCTATACCTCCATTTTTAACTTAGTCATACGAGTATTATCAATCTTGCACCAACTCCCCTAATAGTAACAAGAATGTGAAACAATAGTATACACATGTGAACAAATAGTTATAATCATGTGAAATAATAACAATCAATTTCTCCTTTATTCGGTTAAATACCCGATCGGGTCAATATAACCTCCGGACATCAATTATTATCGAAATAATTGTCGATTTTCACTAACACAAATAATTCCAACACAATGAAACCATTTTTATCAAAAATATAAATTTTGAAATTTAGAAGTTTGACTTTTTCAAGAAAAAAGTCAATTGTTGACTTTTTGACCAAATAGTAAATTTAGGAAAATTTTGTGTTTATAGACTATTTTTACTAATTTCATCGTTAGGACTCAAATATCACGTCGCGTCTCCAAATTCAACTCCGAACACAACTTCAATTTTAATAACATTCATCATTAATATTATAACTCACAATATTTATCAATCAAGTCGTTCCTGTGGAAGCAGGGGCTTTCAATAAGAATTTCTCCCTATTGGCGGCGCAATTAGGTGACCAAATCTCTCCTCGATGTAACTTCTAGACATTGTAAATATTGCAATTTAATAATATGAATAATTTTGTCATCTCAATTATTGATTTAATAAAATAACATATTATGCAGATGATACTATGACAATAATCAAATCAATAATACGAGAGATATGATGCAAAGAATAATTGAGTATAAGCGAGTGACTTCTCACGTAAGCATCAATAATCAATACCGTAGTGCTACTATGCAACCACAGCGACATCTTTGTACTTTTACTACCTAAGGTTAGTTCAACGATTAGCAGTAAAACTTCCGCCGTTATTTTCATAAAGTATTTTTGTCGTTTTCTCAATCCAAATAATAATTCCGTTATTGGGGTCCACCAATGATTGTGCCGTGCATACGAATATTCCCCTGTTAAAACGAATATTCCCCGACCAATCGAATATTATATAACAACTTGCGTACTTTGCAAAATTTGTAAATATTATCCACAACTATAACATTATATCAAATTCACACCATAATATTCAAAAATATATTTCGAGAAAAATTAATCTTTATTCAAAAAGTTGGGGTCTTACATTAATTAATTGCAAAACAGCTCACTTAACCACACAAAAAATAGTAGAATAGCTTTTTTATTTCAGTTTTAGTGTAATGTATGATTTGTGAATAAAACCAAAGTAAACCTTTTCTATTTATAGCCTTGATTTTAATATTATCGTTGAGAATCAAAGGCACCCCAAAAAAATCTTATTACTTCCCGTTAGAATATATCTCCTAATTATGTTAAAAAAATATCCAGTAGAGAAGGATTAAAAGAATATCACGTTATAGGGTTAAATACACTTTTCCACACTCTACTCAACCTCGGTTTACAAATGCATCACTGAACTGAAATTTTTTACGACCAACTCAGTGAACTATACGTTATTTACAAAAAGTGATTTTTGTTGCCTATATCTCATTAACCATTTAATGTAAGAATGATGTGGCAATACGTGGCAATACTGGCAACTGATTAAATATATTACGTGGATTTTATCCCAAAATTCCTAAACTGACTAAATCTCTAAATTCCCAAAATCAGACCTAAATCATTTGTTCTTCATTTCAAAAGAGGAACCAAAACACTATCCCCAAAATTAGACCCAAATCGATTCCAACTTCTGCCTTCATTCCACATAGATTGACGAAGGAAAAGAAGACAATTAAGAGTGGAACTAATATGAGCTCCAGCGAAAATAGTTTCACAAATCGCGTCAAAGATTGGGAGATGCCCAGAACTCCAGTGACATACCGATGTAGGATTGTCGCACCGATGTGGGTAGCTTGGAAAGAGGGAACTGCTGACCCGGGAAGAAGGTTCATCGGTTGTGCTCGTTTCAAGGTATGTGACCTAATTTCTTCTAGTTGAAATTGCGGGGACCTAATTTTTGTTGTAATATTTAACAACACCAAAAGTTGATCTGGTGTTGTTAAATATTTGAGTATTAGATGTTTGAGGAAGAGTTATTTGTTATTTGAAGATTTGAAAAGTTGATGATTTCAAAGAGAGGATGTCTTTCTTACTGTTACACACTTAGATCACCAACATATGAGTAGAAGTTGCAATTTTGTAAATTGTAAAAATTTACAACCAAAGTCATACACTTTACTGTATATAGAGTGAAATGGAAGATTGTTATGTTTTTACTGACCTAAATACCCAATTTCATGCTTGATAAAAGCATGAAATTTGTTGTATGTTGTAGAAGCATATTTGTTATGGGCTTGATGGATGGATTTGTGTGCAATTGGTTGCAGGATAACGAGTTGTGTTGTAGATTCTTTAAATGGTATGATCCTCCATTTACAGAGAGATCAAGGGAAGTGATATTGCAGCTAAAGGGAAAGATAGAAAGAAGCAATGAAAAAATTGAGAGTTTGATGGAAGTAATAAAGAAGATGGAAACTGAGAACATATTGATGAGCAAAGGTAAGATAAACAATGAAGAAGAGGTTTTGGTGCTGCAAAGACAAGGGCAGCAATTGAGGAAGAAAATTGACAAGCAAAGTTTGATGGAGAAGAAATTATGGATTGCTTTAGTAGTTTCTTGGATTTTTTTTCATTGTATTACAACCAAATGTATAGAGCTGTCTTCCTTGAATGTAGTAAAGGATGATTAAAATATGTATTGAATGTTATTTTGTCATGTATGTATTGAATGCTTAATGTTGCTTTTGATGGTTGGTAAATATGTATTGAATATTGATTTGGCTGAGTAGTGTGCAATTGAAGCAGAGCATTGAATTGATGTTGACTATATTCATTATGACTCCATGTTGAAGCAGAGCGTTGAATTAAATTGATGTTTGGTGCAAATTGAAGTGGTAGCAGTAATAACAAACAAGAAGTACATTGTTAACAAACAAGAAGCAATTGGCAATTCCATCCACACAATATTCATTTGAATGTATATAATAAAGTACACTACACAACACAATTTTCAGTTAGAAGTAATGTAGAATCCACAAATCCACCATATCATAAATTGGCATGACAGTGCACAACATTGAAGCATATTTAGGTACTGCAAACATGAACTAGCTAGTACTAATATCATACACCAATACACCAATTCAGGTATAATGCTTAGACAATAACAAAAGCTTTTGTATTATAAAAGTTAAAGCATTCAGACCATTACATAATCATATTACATATTCCAAGCATTCACCAAAATCACATAACCAAAATGCATTATCTAGCATTACAGAACCATATTAACATTCATCCAGTTCAGTAGCATAATTGCATAAAAAATACCATAATCAGTCCCAAAAGATAAGAAACCTAATAACTTAATATCCCAAAAGATAAAAATCCTAATTTTTATCTAACTTTGCTCCATCCTTCTTCCTTGGAATTTTGTATCTCCCTCTTGTAGAGTCTTGGTTGCCAACATTTATCTTCCTTTTCCCCCTCTGGTTTGAATTTTGGAAGAAACTGAGCTGAGAGTTGGTGTTTGGAAGCCCATTCCACAAAGATGTGTTGTATTTGGTGGGGTACTGGCTGGAGGGGTATTATTGATAGGCAAATCAGTAGTACTCATCACACGTGGAGTTGGCATCTACAAAATTTAAAAGCTCTCAAATTAAATGATAACATGGAAAGTAGACCAATATTATAGGTATGCTTTTACTTATAAACATAAATGCTTGTGGGGGTCTATCTTTCCCTTTTTCATTAGAGCATCCCACCTTTTCTTTACCTTTACTTGTGTACTGTAACAACATATATCTCATAGTTAGTCTTTATCAGTCTCAATATATATAATGAACATGCTAAATGCTACAAACTTACATTAGCAATTGGTTCCTTTGCTTTGTTGAATTGGTCTCCCTCTCTAATTACTATACCAAGTAGTACAGTAGGATGTGTAGTGGGCTCTTCAACAGTATCTCTTGTGGGCTCTGCATTGGTCTCTTTAACTGGGCATTGGTTCCTTCTATGATTAGACTTTCTACAAATGCTACAATGCATTTTCCTCCCTACCCTACGCACCCTCTTCAAGGGGACAGTAATTCCTTTGTCTTCCCAACCCTCTCTCCTTCTCAGCCTCTGTGGTCTGCCTCTCAGTTTCTTTGGTATTGGTGGAGGCCCCATAATGTCACAGTCTGTGAATTCCTAGAAATCTTCACCATTTAACACCTCAAAAGTATGACTATAAGTCTTGAGGTAAGTATCTCTACTATACCAGTGAGCTACATAGTCTATTGGATTTTGATAAATTAACTGAATTGCTGATACAGCATGACAACATGGGATGCCAGTAAGGTCTCATACTCTACAAGCACAAGTTCTATCATTAAGATTCACAGTAAATGCTCTACCTCTTTCCTTGACTTGGAATGAGATTTTTCCATCCCAAAGTGGATCACAATGGGCAGAGGCAATGATGACAGCATCAAGTTTCTTCTTAATTCTTGGACAAATTAAATCCTCTGACTTAAGCATAGCATCCCTTTTCTGATGCAATCCCACCATGATTTGATCATGAATTTCCTGAAGCATTGTTAGAACTGGCATATACCTAGACAATGGCAGATATAAGAGTAAGTAAGTTAGTAATAATACAAGAACATTAGTAAGTAAGTTAGTAAGTAAGTTAGTAATAATGTACCTAGATTTGATAATCCAAGCATTGAAGCATTCATACATGTTATTCTCAACATTATCAGCCTTTGAATGAGTCCCCAAATAAGCCTTAGACCAAACCTTTGGATCATGCTCCACAATCTTATCATGTGTAGGGCCAGAAAGCCTCTTAATCTCCCCCATTGCTTTCTTATGTGATTGATCATAAGTTGCACATGCAGCTTCCAAAAATAATCTCTTTAGTGCCTATGAAGTGAACCTCTTCCTCCAGTTAGCATAACTGTGTCTAGCACAATTTCTATGCTCAACATGAGGAAGTAGTTCACATATGGCATTCTTCAAACCCTGTACAACACAAACTGGAGTTAGTAAAGCATATGAAATTATTAAAACAGAGGCAATTAGTAAAACAGAGACATTTATAGTAAATATATACCTTTTGGTGGTCACTGATTATTGTAAATCCATAGCCTTCACCAAGTTTAAGGTCATCAGCCAACAACTCCAAAAACCATCTCCAACTGTCACCATTTTCAGTTTCTACAACAGCCATAACTACAGGGAACATTTGATTGTTCCCATCCCTTCCCACAGTAGATAATAGTTGACCCCCACATACAGTTTTTAAGAAACAACCATCCAATCCAAGAATTGGCCTACAACCCTCTCTCCAAGCTTTCTTTAAGCTATCATAGCAATCATAAAATCTCTTGAACTTGACCTCATCTTCAGGATTAAGCCTAGTGGTTTTGATGTTGACTGTATTCATTTTGTTACTTCTCAAAATCTCTGACCCAAAATCCCAAACCCTTGAATAATGTTCCTTCATAACTGCATGTATACTTGCCAAAGCTAAATTCCTGACCCTCATACACTTCACAAGTGTAACATCCAATTTCAATTTAATTTTAATCTCTTCTTGCATGTCCTTCAACCTCCAGTTTGGATTTTTTCTTATCCTCTTTCCATAAAACTCTGCCAAAAATTTGGTGTTTGCCAACTTGTTTTTAAAAATGTACACACAGTTATGTGTGTCCAATATTGACTTTATTTGTACATTCTCAGTTCCTTGAATATAACTGGCCCACAGTTTCCAAGGACAACCCTTATCACACCTAACCTGCTCTCTTTCCTTGTCGTTTACCTTGTACCACAACTTCCTGCCATTAGCAATTGAATAGTCTCTAATGGCAGTCTTGAATTCTTTGAAATTAGTAAAAATTTGATAGTGTGCAAACTTTATGTGCTTTCTCTTTGTTTTTGGATTAAAAACATCACAATGTAGAGGCTTTTTCTTTTTTACAAGGGGACCCACAAAACCAAGGTCCTCATCTTCACTACTTTCTGATGGGGACCTTAATACATCACTGTCTTCATACTCACTGTGCCAATCATTATCATCATCAGAGTCACTGACATTATCTCCCTCGCTATTTCTATCAACCTCTTCCATAACATCATTCACTAACCTATCACCCTCAGTCTCAACACCTTCTGCACTTCTATCACCTTTGACCTCTCACACCTACGCCCCTTCATCAACTCTCTCATTCCCAGTTTCTTCAGCCTCTTCACCTTGACCTGCCCCCTCCCTCAACATCACCCTCAACACCCTTAGTATTATCATCACCTACATCCCCATCAACAAAGTTTGTTTCATCACCTTCACCTGCCTCTGTTTCAACTCTAGCCATCTCTACTTTGTACTCCCTGCAACTCTTCCTAGCCTCTAATAATTCTTCATCACTACTTAATATTTCACCATCACTTTGTGCATCACTACTATCCGAGTCCCCAATCACAATTGGTGTATCATCATTTTTTTTATTTGATTTCTGATTCATTTTAATTCTATTACTCTTCCTCCTCTGATTATTCATAGTCTCCTTCAAACCTGCCCTTTGCTTAGTCCTCTTTGACATCTGCCTATTAGCATTTGCACTAGTACTCCCCTTGTTATTATCTTCTGTATTAGGGGGTTGAGTAATAGATGTTGCACCTTCTTCATTCACATCAGGTGGTTCAATCACAACTCCTCCTTTATTCACAAATACATGATCAACAAAAAATTCCAGAACACCAAAAGGGAGACACACTTTTACCATGTCTCTAATACTGTCATCATCATGCACCAATCTATAACCACTTTCACTAGTTTGACCATTATTCTTTAAAAAAAAAACTTAGCATTGCTATCATAATCTAAAGCTTCAGCAAATGACTTAATTGCAGTCATGCAGATGAAATCAACATCAACACGGGGATAAATTTCAACCTTACCTCCCTTGTACTCAGTTTTAGGCTGATTAATAAATTTTCCCCCATAGTGAACATGCAACTGACAAATCCGACTCATTCTGTGAAAACGAAAACAATACAAAAAAAATTATAAAATATTACTAAAGTACATGGGGGGACTGAAGAAGACAACAATGGCAAAAATAAAATTCCATGGACCACATGTCGGATATATAAAGTCCAGAAAGATGGAGAAAACATCAAGACAAACAAGATGGCTACAGCAGATTAAAAACCCCTAATTTAACCGTACACATTCCCAACCAACCCATGTGCACAAACCCTAAATTAAAGAAATATAGCTTACCTCACAGAAGATTCGCACTACTAGATTCGTATCTAAGACCAATATTCGCATCAAAGACCAATATTCGCCAGCAAAAAGAGAAATTCGCGCCTGAATCTTCTCTCTCCTTCACTCCTTCGCGCGTTTTCCTTTTACATCTCTCGTCGGCCTTTAGTCGATTAAATTGGTTTTAACCATCGAAGTTTCCAAGTGGCCGTGACAAGGACTAACCCACGTGATGTAAATGATGTGTCATTAGAAGTGGGGTAGGTCATATCTGATGTCACATGTTTCTGTTAAAAGTCAACTCATTTAACGGAATTTGTAACGATTTGATAAAATTTTGTAGTTTAATGAGTCGATTATAAAAAATTTCAGTTCAGTGATGCATTTGTAAATCGAGGTTGAGTAGAGTGGGGAAAAGTATATTTAACCCTCACGTTATATAGGAATATGCACAGTCAGGATACTTGGTTTGGCTTCTTCTAATAAGTAACCCTCTTAAGAGTTTTGAATATATACGAAAAAGTAAGTCAGTAATATGATATATTCTATATAACAGTCATATCTTCTGTGATAATTACTTCCAAGAGATAATAGTTACTTTCCCAGATAATCATTATTTGAAGTCCCAAGATTTTAATACTCAAAAATGCTTTCAAGTGATATACTATACACAACACTAAGTAGATATAGACATATATATCCTGAACTTTAAACTAATTTCACATTTATACACGTCATTATATAAATATCATGTACTATTCACTGGTCCCACGTGTATTAGCAATCATGTCAAATTAAAATTAATTTAAATAGTAGTATAGGCACTATCTAGAATAAACGTGATAAAGCTTTTATAAAAACAAACACATTTATCAATTAGACCGAATTTAACATGATAAGCCCAGTTTACCTTTTTATGAAAAATAATTTTAATATTTAGAAAAATAAACTTCTTTATCAATTTTAAACTTTCATTTTATTTAACTATTTATCATATTAAATGCACATAAAATGTCCTAGAGCCTTGATTGAAAATTCATTAAGGCAAATGACCTTACATTAATTTCTAGTTACTTGAATGTCTTCAATCCTTTAAACAAGCCACCAAGGATTCTTTAATTAAGTTCCTGAAATTTCATAGTAAAGGATTTAGTATATAACATAAGTTATCATCAAAACATAAGGTTAGAATAGGGTTAAATACTTTCTAAGTCACTGTATTATAGGTCGACTTACAAATGGGTTACTGAACTTTTTTTTCTTACGATCAACTTCATTTTGAACTTTAGTTTACTAACAAAAAGTTTAATATTAGATTAAAGATGTTGACTTTGACGGAAATTGCCACGTAAAGTCTGGCCGCGTGGTAATTTTTTTGATGTGTACGCAGATCGTCCCATGTGGCTTTCATGATGTGGAAATGGAGGAGAATTTACAAATGTAATAATATAAATGTACATAAAAGCATAATTTTTTTAATAATTTTTTTAAAAAAGCGGAGTTTTTTATAATAAAAATTAAAAAATGCGCTTTTTTTAATAAAAAATAATAATTATTTTATTTAAAAAAAAAAAACAAACATTCTCTCTCTCTTCTTCCGTCACAACAACGTGATTTGGTTTTTAAAAATAAAACATAGTTTTTTTTTTAATAAAAATAATTATTTTTAATATAAAAAAACACAAATTTTTTTAACAAAAATAATTATGTTTAATAAAAATAAAAAGTATGCTTTTTTTTTAATAAAAGATAATAAAACGCATTTTTTTTAATAAAAAATAAAAAAAAGCGCAGTTTGGTCCTCCGGTAATCAAGCAAGAACAAAAATCATTCATCGGAGGGAGCGGGAATGCTTTGAAGCTTTTTTTTATTAATAAATAAAATGCAGCTTTTTTTAATAAAAAAATAGTTTTATTTTATTTTTTTACTTAAAAAAATTGCGCTTTTTAATTAAAAATAAATTTTTTTATTGAAAAAAACTGCATTTTATTTTTTTATTAAAAAAAATTCATTTTATTTTTTTTATTTAAAAAGCGTGTTTTTATTTTTATTAAGTTTTATTTTTTTAATTAAAATAAATTTTTTATTAAAAAAAGCGCATTTTATTATTTTTAAAAAAAACTGTGTTTTTTTATTTTTATTTAAAAAAACTGCGCTTTTTTTTTATTAAAAAAATGCGTTTTATTATCTTTTTATTAAAAAAACTGTGATTTTTTATTTTTATTAAACATAATTATTTTTATTAAAAAAAACAGTGTTTTATTTTTTAAAACCAAACTGCGTTGTTGAGAAGGAGAAGGAGAAGGAGAAGGAGAAGGAGAGAGAGAGAGCGTTGTTTGTGTTTTTTTAAATAAAAATAATAATTATTTTTTTAATTAAAAAAATGTGTTTTTTTTTAATTTTTATTATAAAAAACTGTGTTTTAAAAAAAATTATTTAAAAAATTGCGTTTTATGTACATTTATATTATTACATTCGTAAATTCTCCTCAATTTCCACATCATGAAAGTCACATGGGATAGATATGTGTCACATCAAAAAAAATTGCCACGTCAGCAGCTTACGTGGAATCTTTCGTCTAAAGTCAACATCTTTAACGGAATATTAAACTTTTTGTTAGTAAACTAAAGTTCAGTGAGTTGACTGTAAGAAAAAAAAGTTCAGTGACCCATTTGTAAGTCGACCTATAGTACAGTGACTTAGAAAGCATTTAACTCTCAAAATTTCTAGTCTTTCTTCACTCGAGCCCCCTTTGTAGCTGTTCCCTTTATCTCCAAAGTAGCCACCTCTTCTTATTCAGTTTGTATAATTAAGTAATATTAGGTTTAGCTATTTATTAATTAAGTTGCCTTAATAAACTTCTATTTGGGTTAAATTAATATTAAGGCCCAAATTTTAACCAAATAATATTATATATCACTTATTAATATTTATTAGCCCACATAATTTAAATGACTACTTTGACCCAATTTAAAGACAAAAAAAATTCAAACAATATATTTAAAACACAAACATAAGTACTTTTTTTTTTCGGGTATTACACTGAGTCTCAGCGATAAAGTTGATGAAAAACTTTTTAAATCATAGAAGATAGTAGATTTTATACCTTACTTGACCCTTCTAATGGATTGCTTGATCCGCTGCAATTAAACTTGTTGTCTATTATATTCTATCAGTTTAACATTGTTGAAGGCTAATGATAATTTATTCTGCATTATCTTAGTCATAATATTTCTTACTGGGCTAGTTGAGCTCACCCTTTCTTTCACTGTTCTCTTCAGGAAATGAGAGCGTATTTGGGACTAGTCGGGGAACGAGTGATGGTCCTAGATGGTGCATTAGTAGTCCTCACTATTCTGTGAAATAGTGTGATAATAAATATAATGAGGACTCCATTGAGTGTGGATATTGTCTAGATGACAATATTTGTATTAAAACTCACAACTTATGTTTTGTCGTATTTTACACGATTGTTGTATAATTGAGTTGTATTTGTATTCAGTACCTTGTATCTGGTGACTCAAGATGGGTGATGTATACCTGTTTTGGGGGCGTCACAGTTGGTATCAAAGCTTAGGGATATGATCCCTGGCTGAGATGGGAGACAAGAACTAGGAGGGGAGAAAGGGAATTTTCGCTTAGTATGACCTACCTAAGTTTATTTGGTATTTAACCTGGCTCTGGTCGAGTATAGGGATAATATGTGATATATTAATTAACCTTTATTTTGTGGCAGTATTGAAAAATGGCATCCAAAAATGTTGAGATAAGCAATGAAGCACATGAGATCGTGGAGTCACCACAGATTAATACCCAGGATAATGTGCAACAGGAAGATAATAATCCTCAAGTGAAGAACAACATCCACCAAATGGCGAACGACGGAATGTTTAGGAGCTTTCTGCAATTCGTACAACATCAGGCAAGAGAAACTCCTGTCCAAAATGTAGGAGAAAACACTGGAAACTCTCCTGACGGCCACCGCTAAGCAGATTCGAGGAGCGGGACCACCGAGTTTATTGGAGAGCCAAAACCACTTAAGGCGGAAGCATGGATAAAGCAGATTACCAAGATATTTGATGTCTTGGGATGCTCGAGGAGCAAAAGGTTCCTTTTGCCACCTTTATATTTGCGAGGAGAAAGAGATCTTGGTGGGAATCAAGAAAAGCGTACTTCAAACTCCGCAGATGAAGATGTCTTGGGAGAAGTTCCAAGAACTGTTCAACGACAAGTACTTTTCGAAAGTATTCGTCACATTAAAGAGGTAGAGTTCATCAAGTTGGAGCGAGAACAATATGATGAGTGGGCGCGAGACGGGAAGCTAAGTTTGCCGAGTTGTCCCAGTTTGCGTCCCACTTGGTTGATAATGAGGAGAGAATGACGCGGATATTTTTAAGAGGTTTGAAACCGGAGATACGTCAATATCTTATTTCTCATAAACTGTGTTTGTATTTAGATGTTGTAAATAGGGCTCAGTTATTGGAGCGCGATAACGGGTCAACGCAACCAAGAGAAAGCGGTGCAAGATAATGAAAATACCGGTGGTAATGATCATCGAAGCGGTGACAACAAACGTGGAGGGAATCAACATGCGAGAAATGGTAACCACTTCGGTGGTAATCATGGCCAAGACAATAAAAGTGGGAGTTTCAAGAAGAGGAGATTTAATAATGATGGAAGGACGTCAAGACCAATTTTTGTTATTAAGGAAGGAGAACGCACCGTCATGCGTATGTTACAAATGCGTAGGGAGGGACACATCACCCAACTGCAGACGCAGAGTCAAAACATGTTACAATTGTGGAAGAGAAGGTCACCTAGCCCGATTTTTGTCGTACTGCAATCAAGTCAAGTCTAGCTGGAATGGAGGCATCAAAGTCCGTCCGAGACAAGACAAAACCGGTAGTTCAAGGGAGAGCGTTTGTTGTAACCTCCCAGAAAGCAAGGAACCCAAACGAGGTCATCACGAATAAGCTTATCATAAACTCTAGTGAAGTATATACCTTATTTGATACCGGCTCTACCCATTCTTTTATTTCTCCTACTTGCGCTCAACGTTTAAATTTGACTCCGGAGAAATTGGACTTTGACTTATCGGTTGAAACTCCGTTGGGAGAAACCTTCATTACATCCACGGTTTATAAGTCTTGTTTGATTCAAATCGGTAACCGCACATTACCTATCGATCTTATTTCTTTAAAAATACTTGCGTTTGACGTAATTCTAGGGATTGATTGGTTAACTACTCATCATGCAAAAATTGATTATTTTCGTAAGGTTGTTAGTTTTCATATTCCTAATCAACTTATTATGCGAATTCAAGCGACCAAACCATTAAAATCAATCACGGTCATTTCAAGACATAAAGCTATTCGTTTATTGAAAAACGGATGTCAAGCTTTCTTATCTCATGTCACATATTTAAACAAAAATACGTCAGTTTTGAATGATATTTCTATTGTTAATAAATTTCGACGTATTCTGAAGAACTTCCGCCTACCAGGCCTTGAAATTGAATTTTGTATCGACCTTGAACCTGATACAAAACCCATTTCCAAAGCCCCATATCGAATGACTCCTATTGAACTTCAGGAGTTAAAGACCCAATTATAGAAATTGTTAGACATTGGTTTCATTCGTCCTAGTACGTCTCCTTGGGGTGCTCCTGTTCTATTCGTGAAGAAGAAAGATGAGAGTATGCGACTTTGTATTGACTACCGAGAATTGAACCATGTCACCATCAAGAATAGGTATCCTTTACCTCGCATTGATGACCTGTTTAACCAGTTGCAAGTAGCACAATTCTTTTCAAAGATCGATCTTTGTTCTGGATATCATCAGCTGAAGGTTAAAACTGAGGACCAAAGATTGCCTTGAGAACTCGGTACGGGCATTATGAATTCTTGGTCATGTCTTTTGGATTGACTAATGCTTCTGCTGCCTTCATGGATATGATGAACCGAGTATTCAAGGAATATTTGGATCACTTTGTGGTTGTCTTTATTGATGACATTCTCATATATTCCAAAAGCCGGGAAGATCATGAGCAACACTTGAGGCTAATACTCCAAAAGCTTCGTGAAAATAAGCTTTATGCTAAGTTGAAGAAATATGAGTTCTGGCTTGAGGAAGTTGCATTCCTTGGGCATGTGATATCAAATCATGGAATATCTGTTGACCCAGCGAAGATTAAAGCAATTCAAAGCTGGGAGCAACCAAAGTTAGTGACCGAAGTACGTAGTTTTCTCGGCTTAGCTGGTTATTATCGGAGATTCGTGGAAGGATTTTCTCGAATCGCTACTCCATTAACTCAGCTGACTCGAAAAGATACTAAGTTCGGTTAGAGCGAGGAATGTGAGAAGAGTTTT
Source organism: Panax ginseng (assembly GCA_020205605.1). Classification (NCBI taxonomy): domain Eukaryota; kingdom Viridiplantae; phylum Streptophyta; class Magnoliopsida; order Apiales; family Araliaceae; genus Panax; species Panax ginseng. The sequence goes on from CM035150.1 coordinate 11,209,492, forward strand.
TAAGAACTCAAGGGAAGACTCATTTCAGCACCTTTTCTGACAATACCATCTGGCTCAGAGGGATTTGTCATCTATAGTGAGGCTTCGGGCAAAGGGTTAGGATGTGTTCTCATGCAACATGAGAAAGTCATAGCATATGCCTCTCGGCAACTCAAAGAATATGAGAGGAATTATCCTACTCATGATCTAGAGTTGGCAGTTGTTGTCTTCACACTTAAGTTTTGGAGGCATTACCTGTATGGAGAGAAGGTGGAGATCTATACGGATCATAAAAGCCTCAAATATTTCTTCACCCAAAAGGATCTCAACATGCGGCAACGACGTTGGCTTGAACTGTTGAAAGATTATGATCATACCATTCAATACCATCCGGTAAAACGAACGTAATGGTACGCGCATTGAGTAGAAGATCATATGCGGAATGCGAGTGTAATATTGTCAACAACACAAAGGCCCATTTTGTATGACTTACAAAGGATGGAGATAGAGTTAAAGACTCTGGGGACCCATGTGATGATGGGGAATATCACAGAGTAGAACCGACTTTAATCGATAAAGTTAAAAGTCGCTCGAGCTACTGAGACTTGAAGTTCGTCACGTATGAGGAAGAAAATGCAAGAAGGTGTTATTCCTAAGCAAGAATCGATGAAGAAGGAATACTTGAGTCAACTCTAAACTTGTGTTCCTAACGACTGGGTTTAAAGTATAAAATCATGATGGAGGTGCACAACACACCGTTTGCAATCCATCCTGGGAGTACCAAAATGTATCATGATCTTCGACATACATTTTGGTGGAGCAATATGAAGAGAGAGATAGCGAAATTTATCTCAAGGTGTTTAACTTGTCAACGAATCAAGGCGGGGCATCAAATACCAAAAGGTCCATTGCAACCACTTGAAATTCTAGAATGGAAGTGGGAGCACATTAGAATGGATTTCGTTACTGGTCTTCCCAAGGTTTCTCAAGGCATAGATGCAATTTGGGTCATTGTTGATAGATTGACCAAGTCTGCTCACTTTTTACCTATATGAGAAACTTATACACTTCAACGTCTTGCTCGTATATATGTATATAAATGAGATTGTAAGACTGCATGGTATGCCAGTATCCATAGTTTCTGATCGAGACCCAAGATTCACTTCACGATTTTGGGTTAGTTTGCAAATAGCTATGGGCACGGATTTACGATTTAGCTCAGCATATCATCCTCAAACGGACGGGCAGTTGGAGAGGACTATTCAAACTCTTGAAGATCTATTAAGACTCTGTGTCCTTGACTTCAAAGGAAGTTGGGACAAGTTCTTACCATTGGGGGAGTTTTCCTACAACAACAGTTATCAAGCAAGTATTGACATGGCTCAATTTGAGGCGTTGTATGCGAGAAAGTGTTGTTTTCCAGTATGCTGGGATGAGGTGGGTGAAGCAACGTTGTTGGGACCGGAGTTGGTACGTATGACTACAGAAAAGATTCAAACGATCCGACAACGTATAAAAACTTCACAAGATCGACAAAAGAGTTACGCTGATCTTCATCGAAAGGACGTAGAATTCGATATTGGAGATCATGTGTTGTTACGTGTTGCTCCATGGAAAGGAGTTACGAGATTTGGAAAGAGAGGAAAGCTCAATCCTCGATTTATTGGCCCATTTTTAATTCTCGAGCTAGTAGGAACTGTGGCCTATAGACTCGTCTTACCGCCAAGTATGTCTCGTGTTCATAACGTTTTTCATATATCTATGTTACGTAAATATGTGAAAGACCTGAACCACATTATTGAGTTAGAACCAGACGAGATAGAGGAAGATTTAACGTATGAAGAGTTACCTGTTAAAATATTGGATAAGAAGGATCATGTTCTACGCTCCAAGGTTATACCTCAGGTCAAAGTTTTGTGGAGAAACCACGATGTGGAGGAAATGACTTGGGAGTTAGAATCTGAGATGAAGTCAGGGTATCCTCATCTCTTCGATATACCAGGTATGTACCCTAATTTTGAGGACGAAATTTCATAAGAATGGGAGGTTGTAAAACCCCAACTTTTATGAATAAAGAATAATTTTCTCGAAATATATTTTTGAATATTATGGTGTGGATTTGATATAATGTTATAGTTGTGGGTAATATTTACAAATTTTGCAAAGTAAGCAAGTGGTTATATAATATTCGATTGGTCGGGGAATATTCGTACGATGGCACAATCATTTGTGGACCCCACAATGGAAGTATTGTCGTAGTTAGAAAACGACAAAATTATCTTTCTATAAAAATAACGGCGGAAGTGTTACCAATTAAAAACATTGAACCACCATTAGTAAAAAGTACGATGAATACGCATGGTTGCATAGTAGCACACGGTATTAATTATTGATACTTACGTGAGAAGTCACTCAGTTATACTCAATTATTGCTATAGTAATTGATGCATCATATCTCTCATATTATTGATTCAATTATTGTTACAATATCATCTGCATAATATGATATATTATTAAATCAATAATTGAGACGGCAAAGTTATTCATATTATTATTTTCAATATTGACAATATCTAGAAGTTTTGTCAAGGAGAGGTTTGGTCACCTAATTGCGCGCCAATAAGGAGAAATACTTATCGAAAAGCCCCCTCTTTCCTGGGAACGACCTGGTTGTTAAATATTATGAATTATAATATTAATGATGAATAAGTTCGTGTTGATTAAAGATGAATTTTATATTTCTATTGTGTTGAAATTATTTGTGTTAGTGGAGATCGACATTTGTTTCGATAATAATTGATGTCTGGAGGTTATATTGTTCAATCGGGTATTCGGGACACTTTTCGTGTCGGAGTACTATTCACGAGTTACTATTCATGAGTTACTATTCACGGGGTACTATTCACCCGTAAAATAAATTTTTTTACGGTCCAAATCATTTTTGGATACAATATTATTCCATGAGGAGATGTGCTAATTTTTCAGACCGTTTGTTGAAGATATAATAGTAAATCAATATGGACCGCTGGTGGAAAGTTATAATAGTAAATCAATATGGATCGCTGATTTAAAGTTTTAATAGTAAATCAAGATGGATGAATTGCTTTAAGTTTTAATAGTAAACCAATATGGACCGTCTGTTTAAAAGTAAATCAACTGGACCGTTCATGAATTAGTTACTATAGGTCCATTCTCCTATAAATAGAAGTTCATTCCTTCATTATTTCTTAATTAATTCTTTGAAACTCTAGAGAGAAACTATAGAGAGAAAGAAGAAAAGTATTCTGCTACTTCACTACGCCAATATCCAGTTTCTTCTAAGGTAAGGGATATTATTTGTTGTACTCCTAAGGGGTATTATTTCTTTTGTATTCATGAAGAGAACTTCTGTTATTCCATTCTTTATTATTATGTTAGAATAACCTATTTATGCGAAGTACCGCATACATGGTGAAATTCTTCTGTTATTCCATTCTTTATTATTATATTGGAATAACTCGTCTGCAAGGATCTATCGCATGTCCGATGAATTCGTTGTTATTCCATTCTTATTATTACATTGGAATAACTTTTGTTTATCGCAAGTACCGCATACATGGTGAAATTCTTCTAATATTCCGTTCTTTATTATTATGTCGGAATATCATATCTCATGCGCGTTCGCGGACTGGTTTCATTATTTATTATTCGCGGAATATCACATGCATGCGTTACTTTGGCCGGGACGGGTTCCATTATTTATTATTCATTGGGAATAACTCATGCATCTTGATCTATCACACGCATGGTGAATCATTACATTATTCCATTCTTTATTATTCATTGGAATAACACATCATGTGGATTACCACATGCATGGTGAATGATCCTTCGTATTCATTCCTTATTAAATTGTGGAAATGATCTGTCTACGTGGATTACCGCATGGCGGGCGAAAATCCATTTGCAATTTCATATATTCTATTATACTTAGTTGGTTAAAGCTTTGGCTTCTATACTTCATGAAATTAGTGGAATATCCTTGATATTTGCGCTTCATCCAGTATCTTTTTATGGAAATATTCTTCTGAGCATTCTTGAATTTTACTCTACAAAAGATAAGATGTTGTCGACAATTTGGACGTTATTGGTTCTTGGATAAATTAATTTATAAATCTTTAAAATTTATTCTTGAACTTGTTTTATTGAATTATTATGTCATTGTCATCATCCTCATGCTTATATGTCATCTTTGGCTTACGTGCATAGATGGACTTGGTATGAATATGACCAGGGATTATTCGGTATAATCATGACCGTAATGTGACGAATGATGTGGTAAAAGTCCTCATTGGCCTGTAGTTCATTGGTAGACAGTTGTTGGTATGATTATGACCAAGGATTATTCGGTATAGTCATGACCATTGATGATTACATGAATATCCTTGGCTGTGAAGCAGGGATGATTCAATTTTATTTATTAAGCCGAGTCTCAGTGATAAAGTTGATGAAAAACTTTTTAAATCATAGAAGATAGTAGATTTTATACCTTACTTGACTCTTCTAATGGATTGCTTGATCCGTTGCAGTTAAACTTGTTGTCTATTATATTCTATCAGTTTAACATTGTTGAAGGCTAATGATAATTTATTCTGCATTATCTTTGTAATAACCCATTTTTTTATAATTAAATATTAATTGATTTTATCTTATACAACTGTGTTTAAATTGGAAAAGGTAAATGATTTTGTTTCCCTCTTTTCTTCCTTGTTTTGCTTGGAAAATTAAATTCTTTTAGTAGGTAATTAAATAACTGATTAAATTAAAATTGAGGAAGATAATTCTTTTTGTTAAAGTCTTGTGGTAAAATCATTCGGAGCGGAAAACTACTTGGGAGATGGAGGAGTCTATTCGAGGGGAGTATCCGCATCATTTTGATAATTAGGTACTTTCCATTCTTTTGATTCCGGGGACGGAATCATTTTTAAGGGGTAGGTGATGTAATACTCGAAAATATATATATATATATATATATATATATATATATATATATAATAAATAAATATTAATTAATAAAAATTATTTTTTAAAAAACATATTAATTGGACTTTGTCATTTATTTGGGTCAAACTAGTTATTTAGTTTGTGTGGGCTAATAAATATTAATAAGAGATGACTAAATTAATTTAGTACAATTTGAGCTTTAAAACTAAGTAGTGTCTAATTTATAATTGTGTAATTTTAAAATCCTATTAAAAGTTGGAGAGTTAATAAATATATTATTATTAAAATCTATTTTTAAGTGAATAATAGGTAAAACCTAATTTACACATAATAAGTCAGACGCGATGAAGGAGGGAAAAAAACGGAGCAGTGTTGGCGGCGCATGAGAGCAGATCACTTTTAGTTGCCAATTTTTTTCCGGTGAGTACTTGTAATTTTCCTAGTTATAGTCTGTAATTATAATCATATGGTAGTGTACATATAATGATTGGATGGCAAAGGAAATCTTATATTCATATTGTGTGAATAATAAAGTCAGCATGTCTTCGTATGAATTATAAGTATAATAATGAGCAATATGTAAACTTAGATATTTTGTTTCTTAGCAATCTGATTTCGGATGGCAGTAGGGGGCAGTGGGTTGATAAACTTAGTATACTAGCTTAATAAATAGCTAATTATTGTGTTATATTTAGAAATTGTACCGAAAGTTTTGTATATTAATTCAAATCGAATTCGTTTATTTGTTAAAATTATAAAAAAAATTATTTAATAAAATTAATTAATATTATGTTAGTAATGGTTAGATTTGTAATAAAATTTTATTTTATTATTTGATCGAGCGGAGAGAATTTAAAGAGTTTTTTTTGGAATATAAATTTTGGAGTATTAATAATTGATAAAAGGCGATGATTAAAGGCATATTAAATAGATTATGAATTATTTTGGAATTATTAGTTTGGGTTGTTTTTAATTTGAGGTGAATATGTTTAGGTTGCGAATAACGTTTCGTATTTGATATCGTTGGCAATTAAGGGTAAGATTTTGTGGAGTGTACTATAAATGGTTTAGAAGTATCAGGTACGGATTCCGTACTCTTTCAGCAATACTCTTGTTAAAATTGAGTTGTTCGATTTATCTCTATTCGAATTTCGTTATTATTTCACATAATTGTTTCCTGTGAAATAAATATATTAGTTTCATTTTAGAGTTGATACATATGACTCGTATTTGTACTCTTTGAATTAGGTGACCATGTTTAGTACTATTTATTTTTGAAAATTATAAATGATACATGTTCTTTACATTATTTTTGAAACCTTGCGACTATAATTTGATTTGGTTCAACATGTACATATAGAACCCTTTTGTTGGTATTATGTCGCATGTGTTGTGACATGGTATTTTTGTTAGAATATACCGTATGGTATACCTGAGCTATAACCACCTGTGGGGGTACCACAGGCATGTCGTCTTGGCACGAGAGGCATGACACTTTCTGTGACGGTGTTATTAGTCCACGACGTCTCCGTTTTGGGCTCCGGAGGAAGTGGGCCATTTGGTGTTTTGTTGTGGGAGACGAATGGGTTAACCCTAGTTTTCTGTTCTGCGGATTTGTGATGTTGTGCCAAACACACTTATCCGATTTGCATACATTTGGATTCGCGGTCCAATGTGTGATTTGCCTGTGTGGCATTATTTTGGTTGCCTGTGTGGCATTATTTTGACTTGCCTGTGTGGCATTGTTTTGATGTGGCTGTGTGGCATTATTTTGGTTGCCTATGTGGCATCATTTGATTTGCCTGTGTGGCATTAGTTGGACTTGCCTGTGTGGCAATGTGTATTTCTGAACTCGTTCGGTATGAGATAAACCCAACCATTTGATTCAGCTTATTATCTCATTATATTGGTTTTGTTTGTTTCTATTCAGTTATATTCATTGAGTTAGTTACTTTAGTTCGTTATTTCTTTATTCTTCAATTGGTTTCGTCAATTCTGTTGATTCAGATATATTCCATTCAGATCTTTGGAGATTATATTTTGTCAAGAGATTTACACTCGAGGCTTTGTTCAAGATTTTGTCTCATTGTTTTCAGTATATCATTGTATATCTTTTGTATATCTCAGATCCGTATTGGGCAATTAATTTCATGTCGTGTTTTTTTCCCAAGCAGATTCGGAGGGTGATTCAGGACTAGTGTGATGAGAGAGTTGCCTTTGACCATCTAGGTTGTTTCGAATTTTAAGTTTTGATTATTTTGACTCTATTTGGAGAATTGTATTTAGTACGCTATTAATGGATCACCACTATTAATATTTTGAAGTATTTTGAGGTTTGTTGTGCTTTGCACGTGACCTCCCTTTCCTTTTCGGGAAGGGGGTGTTACAATCTTAGTCATAATATTTCTTATTGGGCTAGTTAAGCTCACCCTTTCTTTCACTGTTCTCTTCAGGAAATGAGAACGTAGCTGGGACTAGTCGGGGAACAGAGTGATGGTCCTAGATGGTGCATTAGTAGTCCTCACTATTATGTGAAATAGTGTGATAATAAATGTAATGAGGACTCCATTGAGTGTGGATATTGTCTGGATGACAATATTTGTATTAAAACTCACAACCTATGTTTTGTCGTATTTTACACGACTGTTGTATAATTAAGTTGTATTTGTATTCAGTACCTTGTATCTGGCGACTCAAGATGTGTGATGTATACCTGTTTTGGGGGCGTCACAGGCTACCTTAGTACGAAAGTTTGGTTATCAACATTACATTACACATCACTCTCTTATCCCTCTCTTTTCTATGCAGTGTATAATTAATAAATTGGTTTAACATTCCAACAAATTTGGTTTAACAATAGGGCAACCCAAACAACTTAAGAGAATACATGTACAATTTCGGTCCGACCGTCAATTGCATAATAACCGATTATGGTTGTTTGGTTCTTGCTTGGGTAGCAAATCAGATCGAAGTCTACCCCAACACTACCCACGACCTGAATCTTGACTTGCCGCCCATCACCTTCCGTCGACGTGATATACTTGTCTCCGTTCACCTCTGGTGACACTCTTCTCCATCTATTTCTCTTAACAATTAGTTGTATTTTTATTTAATACCCAAATGTATTTTAAATTAATACCCAAATGTATTAATTTGAATTTGAATTATTATTTTGAATTTGAATTTGTTTTTGTTGTTAGATCCCATATATTTGAATTTGAATTATTAGTTATGACAGTTATTTCTCCTTGATTTTAGGTTTCCTTATTAATGTGAATTGCGTTATTTTTGTAATTATTTTGTATATGTATTATTTTTGTAAATACTTTTTAATTGTTGTATATTAGTGTTAAGGCCCCTACATTTTATGTGTCTTTCTTTTTTGCATCTTTCCATATGTGTTGCAATCAACCAGTTGGGTCTGATTATTGGTGTTCTTGTCGGTAGCGTGCTGCCTTGTACATTGAGCCACGATTTCTCTGATCGATTTATATTGTGCCGCTAATATACTTTCTATTTTTTTCAATCTGGGTCAAAATCAAACCCAAAGATCTTAACTCCGCTCCCTCGCCGCTGCAACCTACACATCGCTACTCCGGACCTTCGGTAACCGCCCTTAAATTTTAATCCCCTCAAATTTTGTTCTGATTCCGCCACTGTCTATGTAATCTAATTCTAACATCCACCTAGAAGAGTTCGTATAATTTATTTCAATTTGGTTTCTTTTACTTGTTTTACTCCTCTAGTTTTGGACCTCAGACTTGTAACTATTTCATCCGTACATAGGTATGTATAGCATAGATTCTAATTTTTTTGGCCTTTTTCTTTTTAAGCATATGAAATTTGTCATATATAGACAATATCTAATTATATCTAAATGATAAAATATTATTAATTGAATGACACTTCTGACATTCAAGTTGCTATTTAAAGTTCATTTTTCGTCATAATATAATAGCGATAGAAGTTTGAATTCAATATAATCAATGTTATTACAACTGACTTAAAATAATAATGAGTTCTCAATAAAGACTTGAATATAATGAGATTCGACACAAATCATCATCCCACGTATATTAAATGTAGAAAGTAGCTGAAATTACATGAATGTAAAACTGTGAATGAATGCCATCAAAAGGCACATCTTCTAGCTATCAGCATCTCTTTCTTTATCACCAACTGGGAAAAAGAATAAAATCTGTACAAAGGAAACTTCTCTTTGTGGACCATTCTAGTGGGCATTAATTAGGAGCATATTTTAACTGTTTCTGTGTGTATGCTTTATATTAATTATTCCAAATCCTGAAGTCTCTTTTAGGTCCAACTGATGGATACATTGTCCAGTTGTATCTCCCCATGAATATGATACCCCCTCCACCAGTTTGGCCTGACATCTCTCTCTACGTACTTGTTCTTGTTCTTGTTCGTCTATCAATTTATGAAGCATGTAATGTGTTTGAAGTTTCACATACTTAACCGGTATTTGTTTATAATATTCGTTTCATTCAGCTTGTGCATGAATCTTTTGGCCTAGGTCAACTTTGGTGTTCCTAAGGGTCATGAAGGCTGAAAGGAGTGTTGAACCTACTGAAAAAAGGACTAGAATTCCTGAACCAACGTATACGCCATCTTTCACAATGTAGCACTCTCCATCCAACCATCCTTCTCTAAAGGGTTGCGTACGGCTCATGCTCGTGCCCGCGACTATTAACATGACAGCGATTACGAAGCTGATCCTGCAAAAGTATTCAATACATGACTAAGCTTTATACTCCGATCCTTCCATTTCACAAAATAATTTTTTTTTTTAAAAAAAATTAAAAAATAGGCCTTCTGTCATTTCTAAATTGTTGAATCTTAGAACGACTATCAAGGTGTAAACGAAACCAAAAGTCGGTTTGTAAAGAAAGATTGAGTTGCTTAGATTTGGTTCATAAAATTTATCGAGTATAAATAAAATTTGATTGAGACTCGTTTAACTACCGAGTCGAGTACGATCTTGAATCGAGTCCGAACAGTTTGAATTTTTCGAACGAATATGATCCGAGTATTAATAGAAAACTACAATTTGAAAAAGTTCGAGTAATTTATCGAACTTTAAAATTTGCTCATATTTGAATCATTTATATTTTGAGTTGAGTTCGAATCGAATTTTTAGTTGAGCAAATACGAATCGAGTCCGAACTATTTGTTCATTTTATAGTCTTAGAACTGACTAATAAACTGAAGCTTATCTAGCTGTCCAAGTTGAAGGTTTAACTATCTTGAGGTTTAATTGTCGAATTTTTAATTTAATTAAATATTTCTTAGTTACTTATTAGGATTGGTATCTGACTGTTTGGTACTTGTCTCAAGTGATTCTTGAACTTTTCACTAAATTAAGAAATTAAATAGAAAATGTAACATCATTTTTGTGAGAATTTTCAAAGTTATCAATTATGTGGGGTCCACCAAGGAAGGATCCTATTGAAACTTGACGCACATTTTTATACATCTTTCATTCCATTCCGTCTAAAATGGAAAATTCATTTAATCAATTATTAAAAATAAGTTACATTTTATATAGCAAAAATTACAATTATAATACTTCTATATTACAAAACGGAGAGGAATAGAGTGCGGTTACTTTTAATTTGGTGAAATTGTGTAACAATAATTTGTGAAAAAAGAAATATTTCTTGACATTGTCCAATTTCTATTTAAATTGTGTGTGCAAGTTGGTTTTTCATCCCACATCTTAATGTATCTTAACATGTCACCTCTTAATGCATTTTAATGTTTGAAATTGGGATACACAATTTCTCTCTGAATGCTTCTAAATCATCATTAAGATACAAATATCTGTCTAAACTATTTAGAGGACCTCTTAGTATAAAGAGGTGAGTAGCTAAGTTGCATTAATACATTAAGAGGTGAGATGTCAAAATTCATTAAGATACAATCAAACACTACTCGAATATAATAAAGGTCATATGAAATGCAAATATTTTTATAAATTGCCCAAATGAACTGATGAAATTATGATCCTATTTTATACCATTTTTCAAAGTTTTTCGAAGACTTGAAGGCCTTCAAATATCCAAGGGACAACAAGTAATTTGGGACAAGGATTACTTTAATGATGAAATTTGATAGTGCTAGCAAAGACTTAGCAGCAGATTGTACAAGCAAGAGATTAGTGGGAAAAAATAAAATAATAATAATAATTAAAATTCACATACCATGAAAAAGAGAGGAAAACAGTGGCAATGGTAGAGTCTTTGGGCTTACAGCTGCTGCAGCCTCTCTCTCTTCCGACACAAAATTTTGTGCAAATTATCAAATTTCCGATCAGCTGGGCAATAAATAAACAAATCAAAGCACTAATTCCAAGCCCAAACGCATGGCTTCCTGGCAAATAACACAGCTTCCCATCCAATCTAATATCCTTCTTCTACAAATTATAAATAAACTACTATTTACAATTCAACAACAACAACAAAAATTGAAAAAAAGATTAAAATTGAATGAAAATTAATTACCTTGGATCTCTTGAATTCAGCGGCAATGCACAGCGCAAAGGAGACGAGGCCGAGGACGACGAGGAAAGAGAAGATTAATATGATACCGTCTCGGTTTCTTTCCATGTGAGACGGAGGAAATTTGTGTTTTAGATTTTTTGTGTGAAGAAAATGGAGGAGAGGGAATTAAGAAGGCTTGGAAGTTACTTAAAGGAAAGGGGTTGGGTGGTGTCCTCTGCCTTGACTTGGAGTGGACGTGGACGGGAAGGGGTGGGGGGAGGAGGTTGGGAATTGAGACTTTTCATTGCTGTGGCTACAATATTCTACCTCCTACGTCTAATTTTAGTTGTCCTCAATGATAAGTCAGACTTTTCATTGCTATTGCTACTACTACCTCAATTTTATAATAATTTTTATTAATAATTGTTTTAGTTTCATACATACGGATTAAGAAAATTATTTGATAAAATTCCATCATTATTTCAATTGGAAAAAATGGAGAGAATCTAATAATAATATAGATAAAGGGCAAATGGCAAATGTGCAAAAATGCTCATGTGGTTTACCCCGAAGTCCCATTTAGTCCATAAATTTTTTTCTTTCAAAAGTACGTTTGACGTTGCAAATTTTAGGTCAATTGTGACCCTATCCTTAATAGACATGCCACCTAGACTAACTTCGCTTACACGTTGACATTTTTTGCAAACGAAATATGAAGGAGGAACAAAATGAGGGAAAAGCCTTAATCATGCCATTCTTTTCTTTAGTCGTAGAGAGGAGAATAAATTAAGCCCTAATAGCTGAATCGGTTCTGAAACCTCGAAGAATCGTCATCTCCATCCTTCTGAAACTGGTCGAAGATTCTCCATGGTTTACAGTTCCTATTCATTGTGTTATTGTGGGTTAAGAGCTCCTCCGTTGACCTCATGGAGTGAAAAAAATCATGGCAAGAGGTTTTTCTCATGCTCGAAATTCAAATTAAGTTCTTATAATTTAGTTTGATTTAGTGTTTGGAAAAGGTTTATACCAGTAGCAATTGAATAATTTTTAATTTTTTGGATTCAAGAAATGGGATGTGGGTTCTTTGTATGGCATGACCCACATATGTTTGAGAGGGAAAAGGTTTTCATAAATGATTTGAAGAGGGAGAGCAAGATTTTACTGAATAAAGAGCTGAATAAATTTCCTCAGGTTGAAGAGGCATCTAAATTGAAAGAATCGGTTCATGAGTTTAAGAAGTTGAAGTCAAACAAAGATGAAGTTTTTGTGAAACAAATTAAAGAGTATATTATTTGAATAGGAAATGCATTGATGTGTTATTTTTTGTAAGACCACAACTTTTATAAATAAAGATGAATTTTTTATAAATATCATTTTTGAATATTATGGAGTAAATTTGATATAATGTTATAGTTGTGGGTAATATTTATAAATTTTGCAAAGTACGCAAGTTGTTATATAATATTCGATTGGTCGGGGAATATTCGTTTTAATAGGGAATATTCAAATGCAATGACACAATCATTGGTTGATTTACACAATGTAATTATGGCTTGGATCGAGAAAACGACAAAATACTTTTATGAAAATAACTACGGAGGTTTTACAGTTAAGCTGTTGAAACACCGGTGTTAAAAGTAAAAAGAATGTCTGCGTGGTTGCATAGTAGCACACGATATTGATTATTGATGCTTACGTGAGAAGTCACTTAGTTTTGTTCAATTATTACTACGATGAATTGCCGCATAAGTATCTCACGTTATTTGATTCAATTATTGTCAATATTTTATATATTATTAAATCAATAATTGAGACGATAAGGTTATTAATATTATTATTTGCAATATTAACGATGTCAGAAGTTACATCGAGGAGAGGTTTGGTCACCTAATTGCGCGCCAATAGGGAGAAATCCTTATTGGAAAGCCCCATCTTTCCTGGGAACGACCTGGTCGATTAATATTGTGAATTATAATAATGGTGATAAAGTTTGTTTTATTAGTATTATTAATGTAATAAAACAGAAAAACTTTTTATATAAAACAGAATACTTTTATAAAGTTATTCGTTTTGTTAGACTATAAATAGAATATATAATATTCTATTATGCATAGTGTTTTGCATAATAAAATCTTTTTATATAAAACAGAATACTTTTATAAAGTTATTTGTTTTATTAGACAATAATTAGAATATATTATATTTTATTATGCATAGTGTTGCATAGTATCTGCATAGTATTTTGTATAGTAAAATCTTTTTATATAAAATAGAATACTTTTATAAAGTTAATTATTTATTAGACAATAATTAGAATATATTATATTTTATTATGCATAGTGTTGCGTAGTGTTCTGCATAGTAAATCAATATGGACCGTCCGATTAAAAGTAAATCAATCTGGACCGTTCATGAATTAGTTACTATGCAGTCCATTCTTCTATAAATAGAAGCTCATTCCTTCATTATTTCTTACGAATTCACTGAAAATATAGAGAGAGAAACTATAGAGAGAGTTCTTCTTCTATAATCTTGAGCGTATTTTTTTTGAGTTTAAGAAAGTTTTGAGCATAGTGCAAGTTTTCTTCGAGTATATCCTCTCCCTACCAGTCGGAGTACTCTTCTTTCAAATGTAAGAGATATTATTTTTTGTACTCGTAAGGGATATTCTTTCTTTCTTATTCGTGAAGAGAACTTCATTATTCCATTCTTTATTATTCATTGGAATAACTTTGTATACACTGGGTACCTATACTTGGTGAAATTCTTACATTATTCTATTCTTTATTATTCGTTGGAACATCCATGCGTGCGTTTTACGCATAACCCGTTCCGTTGTTTATTATTACATTGGAACATCATATACGTGGGTTTACGCGATTGGTTACATTGTTTATTATTCGTTGGAATATCACATGCACGTGCGTTACGCATGACCTGGTTCCATTATTTATCATTCTGTTGGAACATCGTATACGTGCGTTTACGCATGACACAGTTCCGATTGTTTATTATTACATTGGAATATCACATGCGTGCGTTTATGCATGACCTGGTTCCGTTATTTATTATTCGTTGGAATAACTCGCTTTGTGCTGATCATCGCATGCTTGGTGATTTCTTTTGTTGTTCCATTCTTTATTATACTCAGTTGGTTAAAGTTTTAACTTCTATACTCCATGAAATTAGTGGAATATCCTTGATATTTGTGCTTCATCCAGTATCTTTTCATGGAAATATTCTTCTGAGAAATCTTAAATTTTACTCCACAAAGCAGTATCATGTTGACAATTTGGACGTTATTGAGTTCAGGATAAATTAACTTATAAATCTTTAAAATTTATTCTTGAACTTGTTTTATTGAATTGTCATCATCCTCATGTTTATAATATATTGAAAGTCATTTGTGCCCTGTAGTGCATAGATGGACTTGGTATGATTATGACCAGGGATTATTCGGTATAATCATGACCGTAATATTACAAATGATGTGGTAAAAATCCTCATTGGTAGTAGTGCATTGATGGATGATTGTTGGCATGATCATGACCATTGATGAATACACAAATATCCTCGCCCGTAGTGTATGGATAATTTGTGGTCGTGATACTAATGAATATCCTTGGCCGTAGTATAGGGATGATGTGGATTATTTATTGTCGAGTCTCGTGATAAAAGTAATGAAAAACCTTTTAAATCATAGAAGATAATAGATTTTATTCTCTACTTGACTCTTCTAATGGATTGCTTGTTCAGCTGCAGATTAAACTTGATGTTTGTTATATTTTATCGTTTAACACTTTGTTGAAGGCTAATGATAATTTATTCTCGCATTATCTTAGTCATAATATTCTTCATCGGGCTAGTTGAGCTCACCCTTTCTTTCACTATTCTCTTGTGAAATGAGAACGTAGATGGGACTAGTCGGGGAACGGAGTGACGGTCTAGATGGTAGCATTAGTAGTCCTCACTATTCTGTGAAATAGTATGATAATAAATGTAATGAGGACCCCATTGAGTTTGTATATTGTCTAGATGACAATATTTGTATTAAAACTCACAGCATATGTTTAGTCGTATTTTACACGACTGTTGTATAATTAAGTTGTATTTGAATTTTGTACCATGTATTTGACGACTCAAGATGGGTGATGTATAACTATTTTGGGGGCATCACAGTTGGTATCAAAGCTTAGGGATATGATCCCTGGCTAAGATGTGAGACTAGAACTAGGAGGGGAGAGATGGGGAATTCCTTCGCTAGTATAACCTACCTAAGTTTATTTGATATTTAATTGGTCGGTCAGAGTATAGTGATAATATGTTACATGTCAATTAACCCTTGTTTTGTGGCAGTATCTAAAAATAACATCCGAGAATGTTGAGAATATCAATAGAGCATAGGAGACCGTTGAGTCACCACAAATCAACACCTAGGATAATGTGCATCAGGAAGGCAATAATGCTCAGGTGAACAACAACACCGATCAAATGGCGAATGACGGAATGTTTAGGAGCTTTCTGCAATTCGTACAACATCAGGCAAGAGAGATTATTGTCCAAAATACAGGTGGAAACACTGGCAACTCTCGGACGGTCACCGCTAAACAGTTCAAGGAGCTGGAACCACCGGAGTTTATTGGAGAACCAAAACCACTTAAGGCGGAGACGTGGATAAAGCAGATCACCAAGATATTTGATGTCTTGGGATGCTCCGAGGAGCAAAAGGTTCCCTTGCCACCTTTTATGTTGCGAGGAGAGGCGATTATTGGTGGGAATTCCAAAAGCGTACTCAACTGCCATGCATGAAGATGTCTTTGGAGAAGTTCCAAGAACTATTCAACGACAAGTACTTTCCCGAAAGTATTCGTCACATGAAAGAGGTAGAGTTCATCAAGTTAGAGCAGAACAATATGACCGTGTAGTAATAAGAAGCTAAGTTTGTCGAGTTATCCCGGTTTGCGTCTCACTTGGTTGACAATGAGGAGAGAATGACGCTGATGTTTCTAAGAGGTTTGAAACCCGAGATACGTCAATATCTAATTTCTCATAAACTGTATTTGTATTCAGATGTTGTAAATAGGGATCAGTTATTGGAGCGCGATAACGAGTCAAAGCAACCAAGAGAAAGCAGCCGGTAAAATGATAATACCAGTGAGAGCAGTCATCGAAGCGGTGACAACAAGCGTGGAAGAAATCAATAGGCCAGAAATGGTAACCACTTCGGTGGTAATCAGGGTCAAAACAATAAGAATGGACATTTCAAGAAGAGGAGATTCAACAATGATTGAAAGACGTCAGCACCAACACCCGTTGTTAAGGAAGGAGAACGACCACCTATCATATGCTTCAAATGCGAGGAGAGAGGACACATCGGCCCAAAGCTAGCGCATGATCTCATCCAAAGCATGTTATAATTGTGGGAAGAAGGTCACCTTTCCGATTGGTTGCGTTCATCAAGATAAGTTCAGCTAGGATGGAGGCACCAAAGGCCGTCCCAGAAAAGACAAAGCCGGTAATGCAAGGGAGAGCGTTTGTAGTGACCTCCCAGAAAGAAAGGAACCCGAACGAGGTCATCACGGGTAAGCTTATCATAAACTCTAGTGAAGTCTATACCTTATTTGATACAGGTTCTACCCATTCTTTTATTTCTCCTACTTGCGCTCAACGATTTAATTTGACTCTAGAGAAATTAGACTTTGACTTATCTGTGGAAACTCCGTTGGGAGAAACCTTCATTACATCCACTGTTTATAAGTCTTATTTGGTTCAAATCGGTACCCTCACATTACCTGTCGATCTTATTTCATTAAAAATACTTGCATTTGATGTGATTCTAGGGATTGATTGGTTAACTACTCATCATGCAAAAATTGATTATTTTCGTAAGGTTGTTAGCTTTCATATTCCTAACCAACCTATTATGCGAATTCAAGCAACCAAATCATTAAAATCAATCACTGTCATCTCAAGCCATAAAGCTATTCGTTTATTAAAAAGCGGATGTCAAGCTTTCTTAGCTTATGTCACGGATCTAAACAAAAATACGCCGCTTTTGAATGATATTTCTATTGTTAATAAATTTCTTGGACGTATTCACGAAGAACTTCTCGGCCTACCCAGGCGTGAAATTAAATTTTGTATCGACCTTGAACCCCAGACAAAACCCATTTCCAAAGCCCCATATCGAATGGCTCCTATTGAAATTCAGGAGTTAAAAACCCAACTGCAGGAATTGTTAGACATTGACTTTATTCGTCCTAGTACTTCTCCTTGGGGTGCTCTTGTTCTATTCGTGAAGAAAAAAGATGGGAGTATGCGACTTTGT
Source organism: Panax ginseng (assembly GCA_020205605.1). Taxonomy (NCBI): domain Eukaryota; kingdom Viridiplantae; phylum Streptophyta; class Magnoliopsida; order Apiales; family Araliaceae; genus Panax; species Panax ginseng. The sequence continues at coordinate 11,227,282 of CM035150.1, forward strand.
ATTGATTATCGGGAGTTGAATCATGTCACCATAAAAAATAGGTACCCATTGCCACATATTGATGACCTGTTTGACCAGTTGTAAGGATCCAAATTCTTTTCAAAGATTGATCTTCGTTCCGAATATCACCAATTAAAGATTAGAACCGATGACATTCCAAAGACGGCTTTCAGAACTCGGTACGGGCATTATGAATTCCTAGTCATGTCCTTTGGATTGACTAATGCGCATGCTGCCTTCGTGGATATGATAAACCGAGTATTCAAGGAATATTTGGATCACTTTGTGGTCGTTTTTATTGATGACATCCTTATTTATTCCAAAAGCCGTGAAGATCATGAGCAACATTTGAGGCTGATACTCCAAAAGCTTCGTGAATACAAGCTTTATGCCAAGTTGAAGAAATGCGAGTTCTGGCTTGAAGAAGTAGCATTCTTTATTATTCCATTCTTTATTATTCTGTTGGAACATCCTGTTTGTGCGTTTACGCATGACCTGGTTTCGTTGTTTATTATTCTGTTGGAACATCCTGTCTGTGCATTTACGCATGACCTGGTTCCGTTGTTTATTATTCTGTTGGAATATCCTGTATGTGCGTCTACGCATGACCTGGTTCCATTATTTATCATTCTGTTGGAACTTCATGTCTGTGCGTTTATGCATGACCTGGTTCCGATTGTTTATTATTACATTGGAATATCTTATGCAATGCGTTTTATGCATGACTGGTTTCGTTATTTATTATTCATTGCTGAATAACACGTCTGCATGCGATCTATCGCAGCTCGGTGATTTCTTTTGTTGTTCTATTCTTTATTATACTCAGTTTGTTAAAGTTTTGACTTCTATACTCCATGAAATTAGTGGAATATCCTTGATATTTGCGCTTCATCCAGTATCTTTTCATGGAAATATTCTTCTGAGAAATCTTAAATTTTACTCCACAAAGCAGTATCATGTTGATAATTTGGATGTTATTGAGTTCAGGATAAATTAACTTATAAATCTTTAAAATTTAATCTTGAACTTGTTTTATTGAATTGTCATCATCCTCATGTTTATAATATGTTGAAAGTCATCTGTGGCCTGTAGTGCATAGATGGACTTGGTATGATTATGACCAGGGATTATTCGGTATAATCATGATCATAATGTTACAAATGATGTGGTAAAAATCCTCATTGGCCGTAGTGCATTGATGGACAGTTGTTGGCATGGTCATGACCATTGATGAATACACGAATATCCTTGGCCCGTAGTGCATGGATAATTCGTGGTCATGATACTAATGAATATCCTTGGACGTAGTGCAGGGATGATGTGAATTATTTATTAAGCTGAGTCTCAACGATAAAAGTAATGAAAAACCTTTTAAATCATAGAAGATAGTAGATTTTATTCTATACTTGACTCTTCTAATGAATTGTTTGTTCAGCTGCAGTTAAACTTGATGTTTGTTATATTTTATCAGTTTAACACTGTTGAAGGCTAATGATAATTTATTCTGCATTATCTTAGTCATAATATTTCTTACTAGGCTAGTTGAGCTCACCTTTTCTTTCATTGTTCTCTTCAGGAAATGAGAACGTAGCTGGGACTAGTCGGGGAACGGAGTGACGGTCCAGATTGTGATGCCCCCAAAATAAGTATACAACACCCATTCTGAGTCGCCAAATACATGGTACAGAAAGCAAACTACAACTTCAATAATATAATTGTCGTGCAAAATACGACAACACATACTATGAGTTTAAATACAAATATTATCTTCTAGACAATATCCACACTCAAATAAGTCCTCGTTACAATTATTCAAACACTATTTTACAGAAATAGTGAGGACTGCTAAAACATCTTTCTAGAACCATCACTCCGTACCCCGACTAGTTCCTGCTATGTTCTCACCTCCTAAGAAAAATGGAACAAAAAGGAAAAGGGTGAGCTCAACTAGCCCAGTAAAGAATATTATGACTAAGATAATATACAACAAATTATTGTTAGTCTTCAACAGGAAAAATCACGATAAAATATAATAGCCAACATGTTTTAGATCAACAACTGCAAGCAATGAAACAACAATCCATTAGAAGAGTCAAGTAGAGAATGAGTTCTACTATCTTCTAAGATTTAAAAGTCCATTATCAATATTTTATCCCTGTAACAACAATCAATATACATCTTTAATCAAATATTCATCTTTGCACTACAGGCCAAAGATATTTATTTGTATCACCAGTTGGTCATGTTCATCTCAACACCTGTTCATCTTTGCACTACGGGCCAAAGATATTCATCAGTTAATCATTTATCTTTACACTACAGGCCGAAGATATTTAGTAATATCATCATTTAGGACTGAGGATGATGAAAAATATTTTAAAGAAAATGGATCCAGTGAGACAGAAGGACAAATAGTAGGGATTCGTATAACAGTTTATCCAAGATCAATAATACTCCATAATAATCAATTTTGAAGCAAAATTCAAGAATAAAGATCAAAACATGGATACAATAAAAGACAGTAACCATAATAGACATCTTGGACAAAAAGAAGAAAATTTCATTTTTCGGTGAATAGTGCCGTATTCATGAATAGTGTCGTATTCCGTGAATAGTGCCGTATACGTGAATAGTAACCCCGACAGAAAAAGTTCCAAATTTGATAAAAATTCAGATCAATACTTCGGCATAATGATATTGAAGAAATAATATCATATATGAAGAAAATAACATCCCTTACCTCAAAATATCAGTACTTCTAATCGGAATATCGGTATAAGGCTGAAGGAAACTTGCACTGATAAATAGAAAATCACAAAGTATCTAAATACTCACAAAATACACTCAATAATCTAGAGAGAGAAAGAGAGAGAACTTGTTTCTGGTGTGATTTTCAATTCTAACTTAGCCCTCTATTTATAGGAAAATATTAGCAGACTTGACCTGCAACCTGATGGCTTTACCTGCTACTATTCCCACCCACCACATTTGAAATAAATTCAGCACATTTCTTCACCAACCACAATTGGGGCCCACTCAATTCTAGAATTTTCCACCAAAATTATTTATAAACCTAATTTCTGAATCAGTCACCTCTTAAAATTCATAACAAATTATACGTTCATTTTTAACGGTTCAAAATTTGTGGATATATACTCAACTTATATATTTATAACATATCCAAAAATTACAACGATCCAACGGTCGGATTAAAAATTATAACTCACACAATATATCTCAAAAACACTGGTTTAATTTTTAATACCTTCATTCCAAACAAAAATACCGATAAAACACCTCAACATTAACTCCTTCATTTTTAACCACAATAAATATATCCAACATTTATATCCACATAAAATAAATACTTCCTTATCATATGAATCAATAATTAATTATTCACAAATAATATTACAGAATCACATTTATGGCAACCAGTAGCTCCTCAGAGAAAGAGGGGCTTTCAATAAGAATTTCTCCTTATTAGCGCGCAATTAGGTGACCAAACCTCTCCTCGATGTAACTTTCTAGACATTGCCAATAATGTTATCTAATAATATTATTCAAATAATATGAATTATTGATCCGATAATGGGAAATATCAAAGATGACAATTATTGAAACAACAATATTATAAAATATCAACGCGATAATTATTGAATCAATAAAATAAAATATTGAATAAAGAATTCACTGTAACAATTATTGAGTAGTGCCTTCTTACGTAAGGATCAATAATTCATCAATCACCGTGCATCCACGCCATTCATCGTATTTTTAACCACCGGGTATTCCAAAGTTGTTAACGATAACAACTACGCACGTTATTTATAAAAACTCAAACATGTCGTTTTCTTCATTCGACGCTTATTACATTATGGGGCCCATAAATGACTGCGGCTGTAAATGTGCATTTAATATTCCCCACAACAACAAGAATATTCCACGACCAAATGAATATTCCCAAACAACAATGATTATTTTATAACCACTTGCATATTTTGCAAAATTTGCACATTTCACTCATAAACAGAGAATTATATCAAATTAATACCTTATTATTCACAATAATAATTAGAGGAAATTCGATTTTATTTATAATAAGTTGGGGTCTTACACAGATGATAGCATTAGTAGTCCTCACTATTCTGTGAAATAGTGTGATAATAAATGTAATAAGGACTCCATTGAGTTTGTATATTGTCTAGATGACAATATTTGTATTAAAACTCACAAAGATATGTTTAGTCGTATTTTACACATCGTTGTATAATTAAGTTGTATTTGAATTTTGTACCATGTATTTGACGACTCAAGATGGGTGATGTACACCTATTTTGGGGGCGTCACATTTTTAGTTACATTCACCTGCATTTCTTTTATACTACTCCGGTAGAAAAATGGTTGGATGAATTAGTAGTGTTGTGAATTGTAATGTACTTGAAATATGTAGTTAACTCAATATAATTGTTGAAATTGGTTAATGGAAGTTCTTGTTAAGCAGTTTTGTGTGTAACGTTTATGTGTTAATGGAAGTCCTTGTTTGAGCAGTCCTTGGTTAATTGGTAGTTTTGTGTGTTTGAGCAGTTTTGCTGAAATATGTTGAAATTGTGAATGAGTTGTGAAAGTTTAATATGTGTGTTTTGAGGTTGTTTTATAAATTATAATGTTTCTTTTAACTCAATGTCAAAGAATTGTTGAATCAACTTGGTTAATGGAAGTCCTTTTTGTGTGTATCATTGTGAATGAGTTGTGTAAGTGACATATGTGTGAATGTATATTACAAGCAAAGAAAGCAATTGAACATCTTTTCTGAGGCTATTTTGTGACTTGTAATGTTTTTGTTAACTCAATCTGGTTGTCAATGAGTTGTGCAAGTTTAATACAATGAACAAAATATATTACCAAAAGATAGTGCCAAATTATATTGCCAAAATATAGGCTGCAGAAGCATGTTCATTACATTTCTTTTAACTGAGTATAAACACTTCAACATTGTCCAAAATATATTTTTTAGTACTAAAAACATAACAAGAAGAAGTTCAAACAAAGTAGGCTCTCATTATAAAATAAGTTTAATGGTTAATTTCCCAAACAGCCACAACACTAAGAAGTTTAGGTATCTCCATTACCATTAGGAGGCATTCCTTGTGACTTGTTTGCATTACTGCTCCTTCCAATCCTTTCATCCCTATCTATCATAAGCTGTATGATAGTGATGCGTCTTCTACCCCTCCATTTCAGTCCTGGAGGTCTAAAAGGCGTGTTGTACATGTTTACAGGGCCACCATCACCTCTGTGGTTTATTCTTATACTGCTAAATGAAGTTGATGCTTTGTTTATAGCCTTCTCTGCTCTAAGTTGAGCTTCATTATGGATTAAAAATCTGGTGTTAGGGTCAACTATAGGTGGTTGTGTCTGACTTCATTCATTGAGAATTGTTGATAATGTGTCACTCTATATGTACATAACACAACATCATGCTTTGAAATTACCTTGTATGTTACTGAACCAGTGTTATCGTCATATAACAACCCAAAACTTTCACCATGACTAGATTACTTCATGGAAAGAGCTCTTGCAGCAGATTGAACTTAAAATTTTGAAGGCCTTGGCCTTGAAGTAGCAAGTTCACTCCTGGATGACCTTGCATTAAACTCTGGTCCAACTTGACTTGGAGGTGGGATTGAAGGTCCAATTTGGGACTGAGCTAAGACTGAACTTTCTATTTGTGATTGGCTTGAATTTCTAGGTTTAGATTGCCTTATACTTGTTTGAGTGTTTGAGACTAAGCTGGGACTCAACTTCCTCCTTCTGATTATTTTTTATTTTGATATAGACCAAATGTCTCATAATTACAAAACATAATTAACTCACATGATTACACATAATTAACTCACATAACATTATTAACTCATATAATTCACATCACAAATTCACAGCCTAACTATAAATGAGGAAGAAGAAAACAAATGCAGTACAAATAAGATTAAATTGATGCTTTGATAAATAAGGAAGAAGAAAATAAATGTAATACAAATAAAGAGCTTGGTATCAAATGCAGTACAAATGTAGTAGTGTAGTACTAAATAGACCCATGTTCTATGTTCTACTATATAGAACATAGGTCTATTTAATACTACATAGAACATCTATACATTACACCTTAACCATAAAGTGGCTCCAAAGAACATGTAAGTAGGGGACTGACATGTTACAAGCTTTCTTCTTTCACTTATAATATAATATAATGCAATACATAACTTAGGCATTATACACCAAATGCAGTACATAACTATAATTAACTTATTGCATTACCTTCGAATAACTAGCTTTGTTGTGCCCTTACTGTCGACGTCGGGGGAGATTCAATTTTCCTAAAGTGTGTTTGGTTTCTACCCTTTTAAAGAATTTTTTATGCTTATTTAAAGGGCGATATTTTAGGGGGAAAAGACCAAAAAAAATGTTGACGAATTTGGAAAAGGTTAATTTAAATGATTGGGCTGAATTAGACAGAGTCACCAGTTGGTTTTCAATGGAGTACCAACTCATCCAGATTTTTTGAAGTTTTCGCAATGTTGCCTAATATATGACTACTTAAAATTTGTTTGGAACCTGAGATTCATAGAGTTCGGGGGTTTGCTTAACCAAGGGGAATGTGTTAGGCACCCCCCGACTTCCGTGAAAACACGGTTACCACATCTTGTTGATTTCCTAAGCATGAAGTGTGTATGTGTTTATGCGCGTATATGTGTGAGAAAGCCTTTGTTATTTTTGAATGGTGTCAAGTGTGTTGGTTTTATAATTTGATTTTGATGAAAAAGCTTTTGAGAGGATTTGGAGAAGTCGGAGTTCTTGCCCTATGTTGTCGTTTGGTTTTAACCTTATGTTTGTCTATCCTCAAGCAATTTATATTTTAAAAGATCTTTGTCATTTTTTTGATTTGGAAATCGTTTTTTGGGGTGACAATTCGGGCCATCCTTGGGCATGAAAACCATCTCGATCGACCCGAGCACCCACAATCACAATTTTCACTATCACAAGGCCTTAAATCCAGTCTCTTGGGAAAAAGCCCTCAAACTTGTTTTAAGGCCCGAAATTATATGTACAATGATTTACATGATTTAATGTTACATTTTTACAAAATGTTCATCGCAGGAATCTAGTCAAGATCCGATTCGTGGATCTCGACCCCGAGATTCCTAGGCTCACATAAACATACTTGAATATAAACTAAAGAGACTATTTGTATGACGAGATCTATTAAAGGATCTCAGAATCTAGGACATGAATTGTAAGACCCCAAATTATTAATAATTGAAATTTAATTTCCTCTATTTATCATTTTGAAATAGTAAGGGTTGATTTGATTAATGTGGTTAGTTATGGGTAAAACGCTCAAATATTTCAAATAAGCAAGTGGTTATAAAATACTCATTGTTGTCGGAAAATATTCGTTTGGTCGTGGAATATTCTTCTTTGTCGGGGAATATTTAAATTTACACGAGACATTTTTGTGTGGGCCCCATAATGTAAAGCGATTGGATGAAGAAAGCGACAAGTATAAGTTGTTTATAAATAGCGGTGTAGTTGTTATGTTCAATTATCTTGTTGGAATACCCGGTGGTTAAAACACGATGTCTGCGCGTTGTGCACAAGATGGCATACGGTATTGCACCAATTATTGATTCTTACGTACGTGAAGGCATTACTCAATAATTGTTACAAGAATTCTTATTCAAAGTATTTTATTTTATTGATTCAATAATTTCTACATTGATATTTTATATTATTGTTGTTTCAATAATTGTCACTACACGTATTTTCCATTATCAGACAATAATTCATATTATCTGAATAATATTATTAGATAACATTATTGGCAATGTCTAGAAAGTTCGCCTAAGGAGAGGTTTGGTCACCTAATCTTGGCGCCAAGAAGGAGAAATTCTTATTGAAAGCCCCTCTTTCTGAGGAGCGGCTGGTTGCCGAGATTGTGATTCTGTAATATTATTTGTGAATAATTAATTATTAATTTATATGATGAGAAAAATATTGATTTTATGCGGATATAGATGGAGAAAATTTTTAAAGTGACAATTGTTAAAAATTGATATTTTATCTTTTCTGATAAAATAATATTTTATTATATTATTATAATATAATAACGGTGATATTTTTACAATGAATGTGGGATATATGAGTATATGAGGAGGAAGAGTATTTTTGTTGCAAAAGTTGTTTAAAACATGTTAAACATGTTGGTGGTCCCATTTCTTGACTGAAATTTGATTATAGCCTGTAAAATCGTCCGTATATGTATTTTGGGCAATTTCTGTTTGGAATTTGGAAAAACTTTCTTCTGTAAAATTGTAAAGAATTGAATTTCCTGTAAAAAGTTGTGAGATTCGAATTTTCTGATAAAAGGGCTATTTATTATGAATTATTGAAGTTCCAAAATTCCGAAATAATTAATTTTTGGAAGTTTTAATTATTATTTTTAAGAAAAACATTTTTTTACATTGTTGGGACTCATTTAACATGTGATTAGGTGGCTGATTTCAGATGCTAAGTGTGCGTAGAGAATTTATAATATAAATATTAATATTATATTAAATTTTCTGCTTTGGTGTTCTAAGCATTTTACTATAAATAGGGTGCTTAGGTTAGAATTGAAAATCACACCAGAAACTAAAGATTTTTTTCTATTTCTCTCTCTATAAAATTGAGCGTATTTTGTGAGTATTTTAGTACTTTGAGTATTGCTATACGGTGCAAGTTCTTTCAGCATTATATCTAGTATTCCAGTCAGAAGTACTATCCTTTTTAGGTAAGGGATGTTATTTTCTTCTCAAATGATATTATTTCTTCAATGTCATTATGCTGAAATATTGGTTGGAACTTTTTATCAAATTTGGAACTTTTTCATGTCGGGGTTCTTATTCATGAGTTCTTATTCATGAGTTACTATTCACGAGTACTATTCACTTAAGCATGATGATTTTTTTGTGAACTTTCTATCTTTTGGTGTCTGAGTTACTTATTCACGATATCTAAGACTTTATTCACGATATCTCTGACTTTATTCACAAATACGACACTATTCACAGAAAAATTAAATTTTCTTTTCTGTGTCCAAGATTATTTGTTATGGTTTCTATCTTTGATTGGATCTATGTTTTGGTCTTCATTCTTGAATTTTACTCCACTCTGGTTAGTTATGAAGTATTTTTGAACTTGGATTGTTTAAAGTACGAATCCTTAATATTTGTTCTTTTGTTTCACTGGATTCGTTTTCTTTAAAATATTTTTCATCATCCTCAGTCCTAAATGATGATATTACTGAATATCTTTGGCCCGTAGTGCAAAGATGAATGATTTTATGATGAATATCTTTGGCCCATAGTGCAAAGATGAACAGGTGTTTAGATAAACATGACCAACTGGTGAATATCTTTGGCTTGTAGTGCAAAGATGAATATTTGATTTCGATGTATATTGATTGATGTTCTGAGGATAAAATATCGATGATGGACTTTTAAATTCATAGATGATAGTAGATTTCATTCTCTACTTAACCCTTCTAATGAATTGTTGTTTCATTGCGAGTTGTTGATCTAAAACTTGTTGTCTATTGTATTCTATCGATTTTTTTTCTGTTGAAGACTAAGGATAATTTGTTGTACATTATCTTAGTCATAATATTCTTTCTTTGGGCTTGTTGAGCTCACCCTTTTCTTTTTGTTCCATTTTTCTTCTTAGGAGGCGAGAATATAAGCGGGAACTAGTCGGGGTGTGGAGTAATGGTTCAAGCAGGTTGTTTTAGTAGTCCTCACTATTTTGTAAAATAGTGTATCAATAATTGTAATGAGGACTTATTTGAGTGTGGATATTGTTTAGAAGATAATATTTGTATTTAAACTCACAGTTTATGTGTTGTCGTATTTTGCACGACAATTGTATTAATGAAGTTGTAGTTGTTTCTGTACCATGTATTTGGCGACTCAGAATGGGTGATGTATACCTATTTTGGGGGCGTCACATGAATTCATAGATCCGAGGTATCCAAAGCCCGCGCCATGACACAACGGGATTTAAATGATAGTATAAAAAAATGTATCCTAAAACCACTATCAGACGATTCACTTGTTAGAATCCCTAACACGATTAGTTAGGACCTCCTCCGCACTAGATATGGATCTAGGGTTTTGCGAAGTGTTTAAAATCGATTGAAAATATTGAAAATGACTAGATCTAACCTACATTCGAGCCAATCTAGCATAAAGGTTCAAGTTTTGAAGCTTTAGAATCGGTTAAGGGCTAGATCTAGTGACAAGATTTGATCTTAATCTATATATATATACAAAATATTCGGTAAAATAGATAGATCTAGAGATAAACAACCAATATATATGTAAATATTATAATTTTAACTTGATCTAAACATAATATTTAACTAGGTCTAATAGATTTACAATGAAATGCACAAAAGATTCAATTTTTCACCTTGGGGAATGAAGAAACAAGTTTCCTTTGACTTGAATCTAAAACATATCACTCTATATGTATTAGATCTAACTATATAATCCTAGATTTAGCTTGAATCTAGTGATTTTGGAGTGATTTTCGAGCTTCTTCTCTCTCTAGATGATACTTTCTCTATCTAAAATGAGGTCTCCCTTGCAAAATAAGTTGAGGATGCCTTCATATAGGCCCCGGAGTGAGCCGCATGTGTACCTACGACCAGGTGTGGTTGCACCTACGACTGGGCCCCATGGGTCCTGTAGTCTTGAAGTTCGTTCCTTCGGTTGTTTGTGTCTTTCACTCTTAGAATAGTTGGAAGATGTGTCGAACCACTTCGAAAAGTTCTTCTGACGCCCCCAAATCCGAGTTCTTAAACCTTAGGTTTGGTGCTCACGATCCATCATCATCATAAGCATTCTATAAACTATTGCGGAATAATAAACATACATTGTTCATTATAATAAAGTCTTCCAACATTATCCCAAGGTCGATTAACCTTAACTTACATACCTTAATTAAGTTACCCTTAGTAACACAAAAGGTTTACATTACCAATGTACATAATATAATATAATACATAAACATTCGCATTATCTATTCCTACACTTTTCCTTTGCCTTTGTCCTTCTTGGACGTCTCTGGCTTAGCTGAAATAAATGTGATATAGCAAGGGTAAGCAACGAATTTGCTTAGCAAGTTTAAATACAAGGAAGATATATCATGATTAACAAGGAATTTATCGTTTAATGTTCAACAATAGAATTCAATTGTGAAAGAATATGAATTAACTCTTAATAATTGAATATTCGAATAATTGAATAATAGATGCTGAGTGGTCATAATTGTGACGCCCCCAAAATAGGTCCACACAACCCATTCTGAGTCGCCAGATATCACACTACAGAAATCAAATACAAGCTTCATTTATACAACTGTTGAACTGTCGTGCAGAGTACGACAACACATAAGCTGTGAGTTTTAATTAGACCTGGCAAACGGGCTAAAAGCCACCAAAAACCGGGCTTTGGGATGCACTTTTTCAGCCCACCAAAACATGGGCCTTTTTGACCCGGCCCGTGAAGGCCCGCCCCGCCCACGTGGCCCATGAACTTTTTTTTATAAATAAAATGTTACTACTTGTGGATTGTGAGGTTTGAACACAAGACTTGTAAGTAAATAAATAAAAGTTCAAACCAACTGAGCTACAACAACTATTTATTTTTAATGTAATCTTCAATATATTTTAACTATAATTGAAAACTATAATTAAGATATGTAGTTAATGTAGGTAATTAATTAATAATATTAATTTATAATACTATTAAAATTTTAATTGATCGGATAAATACTATTATTAATCACATGGAATTCTAATGAGGCGCTGCAAGTGGTTACTCTGCACACACCACCCTTATCATATTTCTTGCATTCCTTTTTCTTGCAACCAAGATAGTCTGGATCACTGCTCACATATTGTGCCTACAATTATTAAATTATTTATTATTATAAATATACTCATCCCACAAAATAGTTTCATTTGTTAATTAATATTTTTTCCATAAAATAGTCTACTTTTAAGTAATAACAGTATACAATAATTATTTTATCGTACCATACCAATAAATTGAAAACTTTCTCTGTCCGTCCCGAAATAAGTGCCCATGTACTTCTTTTTGGTCAAATTAATTGTTCTTAAGATTAATAATTAAGCACATATAAATACATTTTTAAAATTATAAAAATTAAAATTAGTAGTAAAATTATATAAACTTTTTTTTGTTATAATTTCTGTACCTGTATTTTGACAAAATGGGTACAAAAACTAGTTTTAAAAATATTTAATTTGATCAATACTCATAATTGGATATTTAAGTTAGACAGAGTATTATTTTAAGGGATATAATTAGTTCATTGACTTAATAGTATTATAAATTAGAGTATTTATAATTTATGGTGTAGCAAAGAGTTTAAAAAAAATATAGGAAAAAAACACACATGCAACGTTTTTTTTTGGCCTTGACCATAGTTATTCGACCCACTTTACTTATTTCATTGCCCTACCGTTTGCTAGGTCTAGTTTTAATACAAATATATGTAACTCTCATGGTGTCTCGACCACAACACCTTACAATGGTACTTTACATAAAAGTACAGTCAATAACTGTTTTAGAAATTAAAATCTTTGAAAAATGCTCAAGAAAACCTTCGTACATGGGAGGCCATGCATCTAAGTTATGATAGATATCATATGACTCGATAATTATCCTTAGATAACCCAATAGACCCTAAAGATCGAAAAATGAGAAGATTACTATCATGTTCTTTCCAATGGTGAGTCTTCTCTTGACATATACTTATCTCCATTATCTCCAATTGAGAATTATATTTCAACCAAACTCTGAGATTATATAGGTAGTGCTCATAGATATAATCGTGAAGAAGTGCATGTGCACAACTCGTCTCTTATGATAACACGAAGTGTAAATACGTCATTAGACATCTTGTATGATAGTGGCAAAACGCCCTTCCAAAGTTGAGTTCACCTCACCCTATTCGGTTCACCAAAATCAACGGTTAAAATGACGTATAAAGTACGACACACTTATCTAAAATTCTCAATAAAATTATTTCAATACTGTTTTAGGAGAAACCTCAACAGCTATAGACCATCGTTCTTGTAACAATCCAAGATTTTAGTAATTGTAATTTAAAATATTTATTGGTTATTATTAGTAAATATTTATGATTAGATAATATTCTAAATTAAATTAATTTATAATTTAGAGAGTTGTAATATAACATGAGATGTTATATGGTTGTTTTAATTTGATAATTTAAGATGGTATGATAAGTTATTAAATAAAAAATTATAATGAGATTATAATTTTGTGATATTTGTTTAAGTAGAATATTTATTTTAAATATAGTATGTGTAATTAATTTATTTGATTATTATTGGATATGGAAATCCAAATAAATAATATGTGATTATAAATTATAAACTAAATTTGTGAGACCCCAGATTTTATGAATAAAGATTTTATTTTCTCGAAATATCATTTTTGAATATTATGGAATGAATTTGATATAATGTTATAGTTGTGGGTAATATTTATAAATTTTGCAAAGCATGCAAGTTATTATATAATATTCGATTGATTTGGGGAATATTCGTTTTAACGGGGAATATTTGTACAACGGCACAATCATTGGTGGACCCACAATGTAAATTATTGTCGGATTGAGAAAGCGACAAAAATACTTTATAAAAATAACGGCGGAAGTTTTACAGTTAAGCTGTTGAAACACACGGTGTTAAAAAGCGATGTCTGGCGTGGTTGCATAGTAGCACACGGTATTAATTATTGATGCTTACGTGATAAGTCACTCAGTTTTGTTGGTATTATTAATGTAATAATATAGAAAATCTTTTTATATAAAACAGAATACTTTTATAAAGTTATTCTATAAATAGAACATATTATATTTTAATATTTATAGTGTTGCATAGTGTTTGGATAGTGTTTTGCATAGTAAAATCTTTTTATATAAAACAAAATACTTTTATAAAGTTAATTATTTTATTAGACAATAATTAGAATATATATATATTTTATTATATATAGTGTTTGCATAGTATTTGCATAGTAAAATCTTTTATAAAGTTATTCGTTTTATTAGATTATAAATAGAATATATTATATTTTATTTAAAAGATTTTGCTTTAAATATGGACCGTCAGATTAAAGTAAATCAATACGGACCGTTTCATGAGTTAATTCTTATCTGCAGGTCCATTTTTCTATAAATAGAATCTCATTCATTCATTATTTCTTACTTAATTCACTTTGAAACTCTAGAGAGATAAACTATAGAGAGAAAGAAGAAAGTATTCTCGCTACTTCACTACTTATATATCCGATACTCTTCTTCTTTAAGGTAGGGAATATTATTTGTTTGTACTCGTAAGGGTGTTATTCTTTTGTATTCATGAAAAGAACTTATGTTATTCCATTCTTTATTATTACATTGGAATAACTTTTGTGATATGAGCTACCCTATACTTGGTGGCATTCTTCATTATTAAAAGTCTTTATTATTACATTGGAATATCACATGCTCATGCATTTTCTGTAGAACACGATTCCGTCTTTATTATTACATTTGGAATATCATGTATGCATGCGTTTCATGGGACACTGGTTAAAATCTTTATTATTATTACATTGGAATAATATGCATGCGTTTTTTATGGGACTGATTAAAATCTTATTAGTATTACATTGGAATAACTTTATACATCATAAATACCGCATGCATGGTGATTTTTTTTGTTATTCCATTCTTTATTATTACATTGGAACATCCCGCTGCCGGTGCAATTTCGCACCGACTGGTTCCGTTATTTAGTATTCATTGGAATAACTTTGTACATCTGCAATACCGCATGCATAGTGATTTCTTTTGTTATTCCATTCTTTATTATACTCAGTTGGTTAAAGTTTTGACTTCTATACACCATTGAAATATCCTTGATAATTGCGCTTCATCCAGTATCTTTTCATGAAAATATTCTACTGAGCATTCTTGATTTTTACTCTACAAAGCAGTATCATGTTGACAATTTGGACGTTATTGGTTCTTGGACAAATTAATTCTTGAACTTGTTTTATTGAATTCTTATATCATTGTCATCATCCTCATACTTATATTTTTTGAAAGTCATCTGTGGCATGTAGTGCATAGATGGACTTGGTATGATTATGACCAGGGATTATTCGGTGTAATCATTACCGTAATGTTACAAATGATGTGGTAAAAGTCCTCATTGGCCCGTAGTGCATTGATGGACAGTTGTTGGCATGATCATGACCATTAATGAATACACAAATATTCTTGGCTCGTAGTGCATGGATAATTGTGGTCGTGATACTAAATAATATCCTTAGCCATAGTGCAGGGGTGATTCGATGATGTGGATTATTTATTAAGCTGAGTCCCAACGATAAAAGTGATGAAAAACCTTTTAAATCATAAAAGATAGTAGATTTTATTCTCTACTTGACTCTTTTAATGGATTGCTTGTTCACCGCAGATTAAACTTGATGTTTGTTATATTGTATCGGTTTAACATTTGTTTAAGGCTAATGATAATTTATTACGCATTATCTTAGTCATAATATTTCTTCTTGGGCTAGTTGAGCTCACCCTTTCTTTTTCTTTATTCTCTTGAAATGAGAATATATTTGGGACTTAGTCGGGGGGAACGGAGTGATGGTCCTAGATGGTGCATTAGTAGTCCTCATTATTCATTAAAATAGTGTGATAATAATTGTAATGAGGACTCCTTTTGAGTTTGTATACTCTCTAGTAGACAATATTTGTATTCAAACTCACAGTTTATGTTTTGTCGTATTGTACATGACAGTTGTATTATTAAGTTGTATTTGAATTTTGTACCATGTATCTGGCGACTTAAGATGGGTAATGTATACCTAATTTTGGGGGCGTCACAGTTGGTATCAAAGCTTAGGGATATGATCCCTGGCTAAGATGTGAGACTAGAACAAGGAGGGGAGAGAAGGGGAATTCCTTCGCTAGTATGACCTACCTAAGTTGATTTGGTATTTTATTAGTCGGTCAAAGTATAGAGATAATATGTTACATGTCAACTAACCCTTGTTTTGTGGCAGTATCTGAAAATGACATCCAAAAATGTTGAGAATAGCAATGGAGGACAAGAGACCGTTGAGTCTCCACATATCAATAATCAGGATAATGTGCATCAGGAAGGCGACAATCCTCATGCAAACAACAACACGGACCAAATGATGAATGATGGATTGTTTAGAGGCTTTATGCAATTCATACAACATCAGGCAAGAGCGGCTCCTATCCGAAATGTACGTGGAAACACTTTGGAAACTCTCGGACGATCCGCTTAAGCAGATTCAAGGAGCTGGGACCACGAATTTATTGGAGAGCCAAAACCACTTAAGGCGGAAGCATGGATAAAGCAGATCACCAAGATATTTGATGTCTTGGGATGCTCCGAAGAGCAAAAGGTTCCCTCGCCACCTTTATGTTGCGTGAAGAGGCGACATTGGTGGGATCTCAGAAGCGTACCCAACCCGGCGCACTCAAGATGTCTTGGGAGAAGTTCTAAGAGTCGTTTCAATGACAAGTACTTTTCAAAAGCATTCGTCACATGAAGGAGGTGGAATTTATCAAGTTGGAGCAAAACAACATGACTGTGTCGCAGTACGAAGCCAAGTTTGTCGAGTTGTCCCAATTTGCGTCCCACTTGGTTGATAATGAAGAGAGAATGACGCGGATATTTTTAAGACGTTTAAAGCCGGAGATATGTCAATATCTTATTTCTCATAAACTGTGTTTGTATTCAGATGTTGTAAATAGGGCTCAATTAGTGGAGCGCGACGAGTCAACGCAACTAAAAAGAGAAACGGTAAAGCAAAATGATAATCCGGTGATACTTGATCATCAAAGCGGTGACAATAAGCATGGAGGGAATCAACATCCCAGAAATGGTAACCACTTCGGTGGTAATCATGGTCAAAAGAATAAGAATCGACATTTCAAGAAGAGGAGATTCAACAATGATGGAAAGACGTCAGCACCAACACCCGTTGTTAAGGATGAACGACCACCTATCATATGCTTCAAATGCGAAGGGGAGGGACACATCAGTCCAAACTGCGTGATGCCGTCTAAAGCATGTTATAATTGTGGAATAGAAGGTCACTTAGCCCGATTTTGTCGTTCACCGAAGACAAGTTTAGCTAGGATGGAGGCACCAAAGCCCATCCCAGAAAAGCTAAAGCCGGTAGTTTAAGAAAGAGCATTTTTTTTTTCGTGACAAGGAACCTGAATAAAATTATCGCGGGTATGTTAGTCATAAACTCTTGCGAAGTCTATACCGTGTTAGATACCGATTCTACTCACTCTTTTATTTCACCTAGTTGTGTTCAATGTTTGAAGTTAACTCCGGAGAAGTTAGACTTTGATATATCTGTTTAAACTCAGTTCGGAGAAACCTTCGTTACCTCCACTATTTATAAATCTTGTTCAAATAAACACTTTCACGTTACGTGTTGATCTTGTCTCTTTGAAAATACTTGCCTTTGATGCGATTTTAGGAATCGATTGGTTAACTAATCATCATGCTTTTCGTAAGGTTGTTAGCTTTCATATTCCTAACCAATCTGTTATGCAAATTCAAGAAACCAAACCACTAAAGTCAATCATTGTCATATCAAGCCATAAGTAAAGAGCCTCGGTCCTTTCGTTGTTGACTTTCTTGTATGGAATGCACCGAAGCCAGACTTTCTGTAGGCGATGTTGTGAATGACGATGGCAAGTTGATAGGTATCAATGTGACGTACTATCCAAGTCTTGGATGAGGGTCACAGTTTGAATGATATTTCTATTGTTAATAAATTTTTTGACGTATTCTTGAAGACTTCTTAGCCTACCCCTAGAGCATGAAATCGAATTTTATATTGACCCCGGTACAAAACCCATTTCTTAAACCCTCAAATATTTCTTCAACTAAAATGAAAGTAACATGCGCTAAAGACGTTGGCTCAAGTTATTGAAGATTAAGATCGTACCATGCAATACCATCGTAGGAAAATTGAACATGGTAGCTAACGCGTTGAGTAGAAGATTGTATGCGGTTACAAGTGCGAATATACGAACCCACGTGAAGATAACGAATATACGAGTAGAATCGACTTTAATCGATAAAGTTAAAGCCGCTCAAGCTACACACCCGGAGCTGATGAATGTGAAGAAGAAGGTTCAAGAGGGCGTTATTCTAGAAGCAAGATTCGACGAAGAGAGGAAATCTCAACCCTCGATTTAATTGGCCCATTTGAAATCCTCGATGAAGTAGGAACTGTGGCCTATAGACTCGTTTTACCGCCAAGTATGTTGCGTGTTCAGAACTTTTTTTTTCGTATCGATGTTACGTAAATATGTGGACGACCTGAACCACATTATTAAATTAGAACTAAACGATATAGCAGAAGATTTAACGTATGAGGAGATACATGTTAAAATCTTGGATAAGAAGGATCGTATTCAACACTCAAAGGTTATACCTTAAGAGTTAGAATTTGAAGTGAAGTCTAGGTATCCTCACCTCTTCGGCATACCAGGTACGTACGTAAATTTCGAGGGCGAAATTTCATAAGGAGGGGAGATTGTGAGACCCCAGATTTTATGAATAAAGATTTTATTTTCTCGAAATATCATTTTTGAATATTATGGAATTAAGTTGATATAATGTTATAGTTGTGGGTAATATTTAAAAATTTTGCAAAGTACGCAAGTTGTTATATAATATTCGATTGGTCGGGGAATATTCGTTTTAACAGGGAATATTCGTACAACGGCACAATCATTGGTGGACCCCACAACGGAATTATTGTCGGATTGAGAAAACGACAAAAAAACTTTATAAAAATAACGGCGGAAGTTTCTAGTTAAGCTTTGTTGAAACACCGGTGTTAAAAAAATGCGATGTCTGGCGTGGTTGCATAGTAGCACACGGTATTATTTATTGATGCTTACGTGATAAGTCACTCAGTTTTGTTGGTATTATTAATGTAATAATACAAAAAATCTTTTTATATAAAATAGAATACTTTTATAAAGTTATTCTATAAATAGAATATATTATATTTTATTATGAATGGTGTTGCATAGTGTTTGTATAGTATTTTGTATAGTAAAATCTTTTATATAAAACATAATACTTTTATAAAGTTATTTATTTTATTAGACAATAATTAGAATATATTATATTTTATTATGCATAGTGTTTGCATAGTGCTGCTGATAGTGTTTGTATAGTAAAATCTTTTATAAAGTTATTCGTTTTATTAGATTATAAATAGAATATATTATATTTTATTTAAAAGATTTTGCTTTAAATATGGACCGTCGATTAAAGTAAATCAATCTGGACCGTTCATGAGTTAATTCTTATCGGTCTATTTTCTATAAATAGAATCGCATTCATTCATTATTTCTTACGAATTCACTGAAACTCTAGAGAGATAAACTATAGAGAGAAAGAAGAAAGTATTCTGCTACTTCACTACTTATATATCCAGTACTCTTCTTCTTAAGGTAGGGAATATTATTTGTTGTACTCGTAAGGGGTGTTATTCTTTTGTATTCATGAAGAGAACTTATGTTATTCCATTCTTTATTATTCTATTAGAATAACCTGTATACGCGGGCTACCCTATACTTGGTGACATTCTTCTATTATTAAAGTCTTTACTATTACATTGGAATATCCATGCATGCATTTTCTGTAGAACCCGATTAAAAGTCTTTATTATTACATTGGAATATCATATGCATGCATTTCTGTGGGACTGGTTCGCTCTTTATTATTATTACATTGGAATATCTCAGTATGTGTGTTTCTGTGGGACTGATTAAAGTCCTTATTAGTATTACATTGGAATAAGTCGCATCATGTGAAGTACCGTATGCATGGTGATTTACGTTGTTATTCCATTCTTTATTATTACATTGGAACATACTTCGGTGTGAATTTACTTTGACTTCGATTCCGTTATTTAGTATTATGTTGGAATAACACATACATCTGCAATACCGCATGCATGGTGATTTCTTTTGTTATTCCATTCTTTATTATACTTAGTTGGTTAAAGTTTTGACTTCTATACTCCATTGGAATATCCTTGATAATTGCGCTTCATCCAGTATCTTTTCATAGAAATATTCTACTGAGCATTCTTGATTTTTACTCTACAAAGCAGTATCATGTTGACAATTTGGACGTTATTGGTTCTTGGACAAATTAATTCTTGAACTTGTTTTATTGAATTCTTATATCATTGTCATCATCCTCATATTTATATTTTTTTGAAAGTCATCTGTGGCATGTAGTGCATAGATGGACTTGGTATGATTATGACCAGGGATTATTCGGTGTAATCATGACCGTAATGTTACAAATGATGTGGTAAAAGTCCTCATTGGCCCGTAGTGCATTGATGGACAGTTGTTGGCATAATCATGACCATTAATGAATACACAATTATTCTTGGCCCGTAGTGCATGGATAATTGTGGTCGTGATACTAAAGAATATCCTTGGCCGTAGTGCAGGGGTGATTCGATGATGTGGATTATTTATTAAGCTGAGTCCCAACGATAAAAGTGATGAAAAACCTTTTAAATCATAAAAAATAGTAGATTTTATTTTCTACTTGACTCTTTTAATGGATTGCTTGTTCCGCTGCAGTTAAACTTGATGTTTGTTATATTGTATCGGTTTAACACTATTTAAGGCTAATGATAATTTATTACGCATTATCTTAGTCATAATATTTCTTCTTGGGCTAGTTGAGCTCACCCTTTTCTTTCCTTTATTCTCTTCAAAAAATGAGAATATAGGCGGGACGAGTCGGGAGCGGAGTGATGGTCCTAGATGGTGCATTAGTAGTCCTCATTATTACGTAAAATAGTGTGATAATAATTGTAATGAGAACTCCTTTTGAGTTTGTATACTCTCTAGTAGACAATATTTGTATTCAAACTCACAGTTTATGTTTTGTCGTATTGTACACGACAGTTATTATTATTAAGTTGTATTTAAATTCTGTACCATGTATCTGGCGACTCAAGATGGGTAATGTATACCTAATTTTGGGGGCGTCACAAAATTGTTTATTAAAATAAATTAATGGAGTTTAATTTAATTGGTTGCCAAACAAGGCTTAAAATATTAAATCATTATTTTAAAGGGTTTTGCCAAACAAAGCCTTGTGGCTTTTGGAATTTTTGATTTTTGGATTTTAAATAAAGTAATTAAAATAAATAAAATAATTAAAATAATAAATATAATATACTTATAACATATACGTTATATGTTGTAACTAATTAGGCTTATTATGGCCATATCAGTTTTCTTTTGTTATTACGCGTACTAGTTTTTTGCTAAGCCTAAGAACATTCAGAGAGTTTAACAAATTCAGAGAATTTGAGAGAACTTGAGAAGAGAAGAACAATTTCAGTGTTTAACAAAGAGGATTAGCAGGCTAATTGAAGGTATTTTTATATAACCTCAATAATATATGTATATATACGTGTATATGTGTTTCACGACAAGATTTTCTTATGCTCTGTGAAATCAATTTGTTGAATTGTTGATATGTATAACTGGTAATTGTGATTATACATGTTTGTGATGTTAGAGTTTGCATTTAGATAAGAATTTGTTATGCTAATTACGGTTAATAAGTAAGAAAAGTGTTTACAGAGAATATTTTTCATATGGCTTATGAAGGTACCAATTATGATGGTCAATTCGTATGTTAAACTGTAAATTGAAGCTTGTTTATGCTAGTTCATTAAGAAACGAAGATAATGTAACTTGAACGAAGTGATTTGGTGAAGAATTGAAATCACAGTGTTGATTTTTGGAAAAAATGTCAAAAAAATTGAGTTTTATATGAAAATGAGAAATTTGAGAAATAAAAATAGTTAAAAGTGTTGTTAAATTGTTCTATGTTGATGAATATGTTAGCAATCATGTTTATGATAGTTTTATATTTATTTTATATGTTAATTTCACTGTTTGGTGGGTGAAATTCGTGTTAGTTGGGCTAAAAACGGCTCATTGTTCATCTGATTTACATTTACTGTCAGCAAGACCAAACATTAGTTATTTATTTTTAGTATGCAAATTACGCCATACATCTTGATCCGAGGCGTAGCCTTCTGCTTCTTCAGCCGCAAATTTTGGGTAGCCTTACCACTTGGTCTAGGGTTATGTTAATGTGTCACACATGTAGTAAGAAGGTTAAAACAGAACCGTGATATATAATTGATAAATTCAAAGTTATGAGAATGATTAGTAAGTTATAAACGCGTTATGTGATAACTTAGTATACACAATGAATGTTAGACAAGTGTTGTGAAGTCAACACTTGGAATTTCTGAAATATAAATGGTAATGTAAGACTTGTACCGAAATAACAAGTTTAACTAGAAATGAGTGTTATGTGGGAAAAAGGATGTTAGTACATTGTGTATTGATTAATAAGAAGGGTTATGAGATGTAGAGTAAAGTTTACACTATAGCTACGATGTGTTACTATGTGACTAATAGTTAATGTGAATAATGATATAACTGTGTAGGAATACACGAAGTGCAAATAAGCGATAAGCAGTTAAGTCGTAGTTCATAAACTACGAATCAGGCAAGTCTTTCAGTTCCTATTTGCTACGTGAACTTGATGATTAAGTGTTTTAAATATTATTGCAAATAATATGATGTGTTATATTTATGTTGAAAGCATGAAACGTTAAAGTCAACTTATGACTACGTTGATTGAGTAAAGCATGCTGATTGAGTAAGGAACTCAATCTTTATACTTGTTATATGAACTGTAGCCTGTATGTTATGATAGTCCAATTTTTTAAGAGATGTATGTTGAGCATGTTATTATATGTTACGTGATGCATGAAAACTGTTAGATTTTACTGGGCTGTCGAGCTCAACCTTGCAAATAACTATTTTTGCAGGTCAAGATTTCGAGGTAAAGTTATGTGTTACTTGAAAGACATGAATCAGATGTGATACTTGAAGATTTATACACTTTGTGTTAGTATTATTTGAGCCATGTTTAAGGTTCCAAATGATGTATTAATGTTGAATTGTAATATTGTTTCGCAATGTAAACTATTGTAGTGTTAAATTGATTCTGAGATATTTAGATGTAAAGGTTGAAGGTTTTGGGAACGAGGATAGTTTGTAATAGAAAATTTTAATTATTACGCAAATTTCAATGGTTGTATTATCATTTAATGATGTAGAATTAGAGGTTGAATGTATTGTTAAAGACTGAAATCGAGAATTAAATTGTATGAATTTTTGGGTCGTTACAGTTCTATTCCCTTGTTACCCCCACTCGACCCAACTACATTTTTATTACCTGAAAGGAATTGTGAAGCAAAAGGGTGAGCACAACTATCCCAATAAAGAATATCATGACTAAAGATAATTAAATTATCAATAGCCTTCGTCAATAATAAATCAGAGATTTAGAACATATGGTAGATGATAAAACTTTTCAACCATAGTGGCAGCGGAATGAGCAATCCATTAGAAGAGTCAAATAGACCATACAGTCTATTATCTTTTCCATGTGAAAAGTACACCAACAATGTTTTATCCCTGTAACATCAATCAACAGTTCCTGTCCACAATCATGTGAATAACTCGTAATCTAAATTCCTCTTCGCACCCAGGACGAAGATCATTATCATCACCTGTCTTTACCTGAAACATCAAAGATCATGTTTATACAAAATCACAGTTCCTGTTCATAATCATACTAATAAATTCATCTTTGCACTACGAGCCAAAGATATTCATTAACAGTTCATTTTTGCACTATAGGCCAAAGGCATACAACTGTATTTTAGAAGAGTCAAGTAGAGCATGATATCTACTATCTTCTACGAATTAAAAGTTTATTATCAATATTTTATCGTTGAGACTCAGCTCAATACATCACCGAATTAGAAGAGTCAATGCACTATGGGTCAATGAGGACTTTTGTAACACTCCAGAATTTTAAAGTGTAATATTAAATATTTATTGATTTATATAAGTATTTAATGGATTATGTTTATTGTTGAATAAATAATTGTTCAATTTGAGTTGATGTGATTTAGTTAATTATTTGTGGAATAAATAATTAAGGAGCTAAGAAAATTAATTATTATGAGGTTATATACTAATTTAATTTAATAATTAAGTTAGAGAACTAATAATGATTAAATGAATTATAATATTCTAATTGGAATTTGTGATTTAAAATAGAGTGTGACATTAAATAAAATTATAATTATAAAGAAATTATAGTTTTGTGATAATGATTTATGTATTAAAGTAATTCAATAGATTAATATTTTAATTGATTATTTAATTAAATAGTAGTGTGACAAATAACCTTGCTTTATAAAGGAGTTACTAAAAATAAATTAAAAGAGTTTAATTTAGTTTTGTCAAACATGTCTTATTGCATATTAAGTCTTTAATCTAATGATGTGTTAGCAAACAAGGTATAAGGATTAATCCATTTGTTTTAATTAAGTTTACCAAACAAGGTGTAAGGGTTAATGGGTTATTTTATTAAGCCTAGCCAAACAAGCCTTATGGCTTTTGATTTTCAAAATTCTATAACTGATGTCAGTTAAAATCCTATACTTAATATCTATATTATTATTATTATACGTTATATGATAATACGTAAACTAGAGTTGGGAGAAGAGGGGAGAAGAAGAAGAAGAACACAGAGAAAAATTTGAGAAAACTGTAGAGAGAGTGAGTGATTCTAACAGGTTTTTGAGAAAGGAATTGGAGAAAAGAATAGCCATCATCTTCCTAATCAAAGGTAGGAGCTTAATCTCTTCTTTAAAAGTTTAGACTTCTTCTTCCAAAAAGTTCTCTGTAAAATTTTTATAAAGGATTAATTGTTGTTATGTATATAGTTTTGTATGATTATTGATTATAAGGTTGTTTCATGAATTTGTATGTGATTATAGAAAATTTAAGTCATGTATGTATGTGTTTTGTGAAGAAAACCATATTACAGTGTTTACATGAAAATACATATGAATATGGCTTAATTTAAAATAGAAATTAAGGTTTAATTAGTTGTTAGATTCATAAATTGATCATAGAAATTGATAGAGTATGTATAATCATAACTATGATGTTTTGAAATTTACATTTTGATTGAAAAACAAAATCATGATGTTGAATTTCATTAAAAATGTCAACAATGGAGTTTTTGCCAAAAACGTTGAAATTAGGTGTTGTAACTTTGAGGTTTGTGTTATTTTATGAGTATAAACATGTTCGAAGTCTTCACAATATGTTTATATGAAGTCTATATGTGTATTACATGATAATCGGTCTATTAGATTAGAGCTTTTAGGGCCAATTGGCTTTTGTTCATATTGTCTTAGAGCTTGGTCGCCAGATTTCTGAGTCCAAATGCAGTCAAGCAAATTTCCAAGAAGATAAATCTCAAGCCACATTTGAGTTAGCGATAGGTTACGATAGTTTTGTTTAAGTATACAAATTTTGAAAATAAATGTTATGTGTTAATAATATGAATGTTAAATGATGGTTTCAATAGTATTAAACTATGAATGAGCATGTTATCAAGAGTTAATTAGTATTAACGTAGTTTGATTATGTGAATTGGTAATTTAACCTACATGACGTATACATTGTGTTTATATAGATATAAAATGTTGGTAATGACTAATTATGTCATGCTGACATATGTATAGGGTATTGATTCAAGTTGTAAGGTTTAGCTTGTGCTAAAGGCAAGTTTTCTAACTCTAAAACTTCGTTGTACAAGTTTAAATTTCGTTGAGCACATTATTGCTTTTAATTCCATTTCAATTGTACAAGTTGCTAACTTTACACTTTCGTAGAGTTAGATTATTTATTATTGTTAAAACTCTTGTATCTATTGGTTCATGTGAATACAAGTATTCCAAATCTTATATTATTGAGCAAGTTCTTTAATATGTAACTTATGATTTAGCATACGAGTTGTTCTAATTTAAAATTCTAGTATTGAACAACTCTATCGTTCAAATTTCTATTCAATATGCATGTTTAATACCCAAAATTCTCAATAACCTTGAATGTTATGATTATTCAATGCTTATACTATTAGATTATTCCTAAAGCATAATGTTAATTTACAAATATCAATTCAGTTATGATTATTCCATAGCATACAGTTATTTCTTTTGTAATCAACTAATCCTTAGTTGATTTCCGTTGAATCCTAAATTACCCTGTAATGTATCCAAACCAAACTTACTTTGGTGCGGACTTGTATTCTAAATACTGAGATGAACAACTCTTTTAATAGAGGTTTACGCTTAGCGTTGAAATGATTGTGCACAATACATTGTACGAAGGGTTGATCCCCCTAAGTACGTGGAGTCCTTATAGTCTTATGACTGTTAAAGTTAAAGTTGAAAGATTACTTATAAATGTGGACATGATTCGTGGTTATTAGACCCTCAGTGAATGTTATAATTTTCAGAAAGTTAATAGAATATATTGTTCAGTTCTATTAAGCCTAATATTGGCAATTGATGTAAAAGTTTAAAGATTTATTTATTGTTATTTCAAGTGGGCCTTGTTTGCTCACTCTTGCTCGTAAAATTTCTTACGACTAAAGTTGAAGCGGGTGACGTATTTCTAGCTTTTGAAGAGGAAAAGGAAAGAAGAATAAATACTGAAGACTTATAATAGTTTTGATAGTTTACTTTCAGACTTTGGTTTAAAGATTGTAATGAAGTTTATTTAAATTTCCGCATTTGAATGATTATTGTTAAAGGTTAGATAACCTGGGAGATTTTTATTTAAGTTTAATCTGTATAATTGGTTTTTATTATTCAATTTTATTATAATTGGGTAGTTATAAATGAATGTTTTGATTAAGTGAACACCAAATCTTGAGGAAATGAAGTACCAGGATTTGGGGGTGTCACAGGTTGGTATCAAAGCTTTAGGTTATGAACCTTAGGTGGGGGAAAAAGCCTTAGGAAGTAACCTTTGAAAAGATAGTGGAGATAACTCTTATCGAGTTTTAAGAAAGAAGTAATAAAACACTTATGTGCTTATGTGTTTATAGTTTATGTATTCGTGAGTGTCGAGTAGTAATGATTAATAATTAAAACTTTAAAACTTTGTTGTCAGGATGACTAATGTCGGAGAATCCAGTCAGGCTAGGGAGGAGGGACCTCAAATGCCTATAGAGGAGGAGCCTCGCGACATTCAGGTAGTTTGGGAACAACTACTGCCACGGGAGTCAGCCCCGTTGGTCACAGTAGTTGAAGATGAGGATGATGATGTGGAGACAGACGAGGAGGATCCCGTTGAGTTACTACGGGGAGGATGAGGATGGCGAGGGGCGAGGAGGAAAGGATTCCACTTAACTCGATGGTGGTCAGATATACGATGAGGTGCATGGCCAAGTAACGTAGAACTTGAGGATCTGATTGAGGAATTGCGAGGAGATAGTAGGTTGAACAATGTGATCGCAATGACACAAAAAGACGGAGAGATCCGGGATCATGAGGAACGTAACCGACAAACGCCGAGGAGAAACTAATACAGACTGAAGGAGAGAAAGAACAATTGATCGAGATGGTTGCTGAACTGAAGAACAAGCTGAGAGAAGAAGCTGCTAAGAGGGCAAGAGCTGAAGATGCATACAAGGAAGCTTATCAATGAACTGGAAGAGCAGTAAGGAACTCACAGGCGAAAAGGATGAAGATGGAAGAGATGGATAAAGTATTTGACACCGTAATTAATCGAGCTCAAGATCGGGTCATGGGATATCTGATTCAGTTCGAGACGCTGCCATCATATGTATTAGATCGCAGGACAATGTTTCGAGTCATGGAGGAAGAACGTGATAGGGCTAAGAAGTATATTAATAGATCATCGTAGAAAATGTGCCTGTAAAGCACGTAATAAGTATTAAATAATGTGTAAATCCCTAGTGTTAAGTAACCATGGGATATGATAATAATGATGTTGTCCTGTAACTTTTGTAGTTCAGGAAAGGAATGTAAATAGCAGTGATGCTATTATTTTTATGTTTTTCGAAGTAATGATGAATAAATAAAAGTTATTATTTTATTCAAAGTGTTATGTGTTATGTGGTTATTTCTTTTATGGAGGCAAGTTAATTAGAAATACTTAAAGAAGTTGAGTAAT
The DNA here is from genome assembly GCA_020205605.1 of Panax ginseng. Classification (NCBI taxonomy): domain Eukaryota; kingdom Viridiplantae; phylum Streptophyta; class Magnoliopsida; order Apiales; family Araliaceae; genus Panax; species Panax ginseng. Next base: position 11,255,644 of record CM035150.1, read on the forward strand.
AGTTTAATAAATGTTTTATTTTAACAGAATATGCCTCCCAGACGTGAACCACTCTGACAGAGAAACAATGAGAGAACTACCAATAACGACAATATTGACGGAAACCCCGTTCAACAACTAGTGACACTCTTGGACGGAGGCGTGCTATGAGAATCAACCACAAAACCATGGTACAACGTTTAAGGATTTCAAGGCGGTTGGACCACCTGAATTCCGTGGGTCTATGAATCCAGTCGAAGCACAGACCTGAATTATGGAGATAGAAAAAGTATTCGATGTCGCTAGGGTAGGGGATGATCGTAAGATCGCGCTTCATAACGTTCATGTTGAAAGCAGAAGCTAGTTATTGGTGGCAGGCCAATAAAACTTATGAAGGGCCAGGAGTGCCACAAAATTCAATGAATTGGAAAGGTTTGCGCCATACCAAGTCAGCACAGACGAGCGTAAGGCAAAGAGATTTGAACAGAATTTGAAGCCCAGGTACGTATAGTAAGGTATCCTGTTCGATTGAAAGACATTTGTGGTAATGGAGAAAGCAATACTCGCTTAAGGTGGAGGCGAGGCAGTGACAAAGTTCAACCAGGAACAAAAGAAGAAGAGGAATGAGAATGAGACTAAGAATGGGAATGGTAACGGTGGAAACAACAACAATAACAACAACAGCGGCAACGGCATAAAGAGGAAGTGGAATGGGAATGTGGGTGCTGGAAACCATCAGGGTAATCAGCAAAACAAAAAGTTTGAAGCATGTGCGACATGTGGGAAATTTCACAAGGGTGCGTGCTTGATGGGGAAACGAGTTTGCTTCAATTGTGGCCAGGAGGGTCACATCGCCCCAAGTTGCACTCAACCAAAGAAGAATGTATGCTTCACATGCGGATCGAAGGATCACTTTACTCGTGAATGCCCTAAGAAGAGGGAAGGAGTGACAACCAGAAGCAATGGAGGTAACAATGGAGGTACATGGGCCATTGCAGGACCTGCAGCATCAAACAAACCCACAGCCAGAACCTTCAACATGACTGTGCAAAATGTTGTGCAATCAAAAGATGTTGTGTCAGGTATTATCCCAATCAATGATATTAATGCATATGTATTATTTGATTCGGGTGCTACTTGTTCGTTTATATCTGATGAATTTGCTAAGAGGTTAGAATTGCCTAGACAAGAACTGAATTTTCCTTTGAACATAGAAATTGCGAATAAGGAAGTAATCCCTGTTAGATTCGTATACAAAAACTGTAGTGTGAACATTAAGAAGAATATCTTGTTGGTAGATTTGATTCCGATTAGACTCGGGGAGTTTGATGTAATTTTGGGGATGGATTGGCTGTTCAAATATGGAGCAGTAATCGATTGTCACAAGAAGTGTGTAAACCTTATGACTCCGTCAAAGGTAGTATTTTATAGTAGCAAGTCGCCTAGACAAATGAAATGTCTGACGACTATGCATGCCAAGAAATTGTTAAGTCAAGGTTGTGTGGGCTATTTAGCTTACATAGTCGATACTCAGAAGAAGGGTATGAAACTAGAAGAAATACCGGTAGTGAGAGAATTCGAAGACGTGTTTCCAGAAGATTTGTCAGGACTTCCGCCTGACAGAGAAATTGAGTTCGTGATCGACTTAGCTTGGGGGAACAAAGACCGATATCGAAGGCCCCGCATGAATGGCTCCAGTAGAAATGAAGGAACTGATGGTACAGTTGTAAGAGTTGTTAGACAAGAAATATATTCAACCAACCGTATCGCCGTGGGGAGCGCCATTTTTATTCGTTAAGAAGAAGGATGGAACAATGCGTCTTTGCATTGATTATAGAGAGTTAAATAAAGTCACTATTAAGAATAGGTATCCGTTGCCTAGAATAGATGACTTGTTTGATCAGCTGAAGGGTGCTAAATATTTCTCGAAAATTGATTTGAGAAGTGGGTATCACCAATTGAAGGTAAGAAAGGAGGATATACCTAGAAGCGGCATTGAACTTGATACGGACATTACGAAGTTTCGGTGATGTCTTTTGGTTTAACCAATGCCCCGCTTTTTCATGGATTTGATGAGCAGGTGTTTAAACCATTCATAGACAAGTTAAGTAGTGGTATTTATTGATGACATTACGGTGTATTCCAAAACTCAAGAAGAACACGTGGAACATTTATGTTTAACATTGGAAACACTAAGGAAGGAAAAGTTGTACGCAAAATTCTCTAAGTCACGAATTTTGGCTCGTAGTGTACAATTTTTGGGTCATGTTATTGACAAAGATGGGATTCGGTGGATCCGTCAAAAGTGGAAGTTGTGTGATCAATTGGGAACAACCAAGAACACCATCAGAAGTGAGGAGTTTCTTGGGACTGGTCGGTTATTATAGAAGATTCATTCAAGATTTTTCTAAGATAGCCATTCCGCTAACAAATTTGACAAGGAAAGCTGTAAAATTCGTTTAGACGGAGAATGTGAAGAGAGTTTCCAAGATTTGAAGAAGAATTTAAGTATGGCACCTGTGTTGACATTACCAGATAATACAAAAAAATTTGTGGTGTATAGTGATGCCTCACATAAAGGGTTGGGTTGGGTTGTGTTCTTATGCAGAACGGCAAAGTTATTGCGTATACATCAAGACAACTAAAGGATTATGAGAAAGGGTATCCGACTCATGATTTGGAATTGGCTGCAGTTGTATTTGCTCTGAAGATATGGAGACACTAACTTTATGGAGAGAAATGTGAGATCTACACAGACCACAAAAGTCTGAAGTATATTTTCACTCAGAAGGATTTGAACATGCGTCAAAAAAAGGTGGATGGAACTGATAAAAGATTACGATTGTGAGATCTTTTATCATCCGGGAAAAGCGAACGTGGTTGCAGATGCTTTAAGCAGGAAAGGTCGAGAGAAGTTGATGCTGATAACAACTCAGGAGGAGCTCATTTCAGCAATGACAAAACTGGAGTTGGAAATCAAATTTCCAAAATAATCTGACGAACAATTATTCCAGATAGAAGCTGGTCCAACTTTAGTGGACAAAGTGAAGAATTCTCAACTACAAGATGAAGAGTGTGGAAAAATCAAAGAGAATCTGGTTGAAGGCGATGATGTAAAATACAAGGTCGATACCGAAAGATTACTACGGTTCGAGGGAAGAATTTGGGTTCCAGCAGTGCTAGAACTGAAAGAAGAAATTTTGATCGAAGCTCATAGCTCAAAATATTCAATTCATCCAGGAAGCACGAAAATGTATCAAGATTTGCGCCGACATTTTTGGTGGCCAAACATGAAAAGGGATGTTGCTCAATACGTAGCGAAATGCTTGACATGCCAGAGAGTAAAAGCCAAACATCAAAGACCCAGCGGATTACTCCAACCGTTGGAAATAACGGAATGGAAGTGGGAACACATCATGATGGATTTTGTGGTGGGTCTTCCAACTACTCAAGAGGATGCGATGCGATTTGGGTGATAGTGGACAGACTGACGAAATTAGCACACTTTCTACCAATAAAGATTAGATTCAATCTTGATCAGTTGGCAAGATTGTACATTAAGGAGGTCGTTTCGAGGCACGGAGTGCCAGTAACAATTGTGTCCGATAGAGATCCGCGATTCACATCAAATTTTTGGAAGAGACTACAAGAATGCATGGGGACACAGTTGCGAATGAGTACGGCTTATCATCCACAAATAGATGGCCAAAGCGAACGAACAATTCAGACATTGGAAGATATGCTAAGAGCATGCGTCATGGACTTTAAAGGAAGCTGGGAAGAACATTTACCGTTGGTGGAATTTGCTTACAACAACAGTTACCATGCGAGCATCGACATGCCACCTTACGAGGCATTATACGGCGGAAAGTGCGAGAACTCCTTTGTCTTTGGGATGAAGTCGGTGAACGTCAACTGTTAGGACCGAATGGTACAACAAACCATCGACGTTGTCAAACTCATCAGACAAGATTAGTAGTAGCCCAAGCAGAATGAGAAAAAGTATGCCGATCAACACGCATAAGATCGTGCATTCGGACGTGGGAACTTTTGTATTCTAAAAGTTTCTCCACGAAAGGGAAAATTCATTTCGGTAAAAAGGAAAGCTAAGCCCTAGGTTTATTGGACCCTTTGAAGTCTTTGCGAAGAGTGGGAGAAGTGGCTTACGAGGTAGCTCTACCTCAGAGTTGGAAAACATTCATAATGTTTTTCACATTTGATGTTACGACCATATAAACCCGACTACAAACATGTGATCGAAGTACGAAACAGATTTGCGATTCGAGAAAGATTTTTCTTATGAAGAGGTTCTATCCGGATAGTCGACGAGGAAAGAACAAGTGCTCAGAATAAAGTGATACCTTCCGTGAAGGTGATATGGAGGAACCCAACATTTTGAAGAAGTTACGTGGGAACTTCGAAGAAAAATGTTGAAAGAATACCCTGAGTTATTTGTTTAATCTGTGTCTTCGATTCTGGGGACAGAATCTTTGTAAGTAGGGAAGAATGTAACGAATGATTTGTTTATATAGATATAAAATGTTGGTAATGACTAATTATGTCATGATGACATATGTATAGGGTATTTATTCAAGTTGTAAGGTTTAGCTTGTGCTAAAGGAAAGTTTTCTAACTCTAAAACTTCGTTATACAAGTTTAAATTTCGTTCAGCACATTATTGCTTTTAATTCCATTTCAATTGTACAAGTTGATAACTTTACACTTTCGTAGAGTTAGATTATTTATTATTGTTAAAACTCTTGTATCTATTGGTTCATATGAATACAAGTATTACAAATCTTATATTATTGAGCAAGTTCTTTAATATGTAACTTGTGATTTAGCATACGAGTTGTTCTAATTTAATATTCTAGTATTGAACAACTCTATCGTTCAAATTTCTATTCAATATGCATGTTTAATACCCAAAATTCTCAATAACATTTAATGTTATGATTATTCAATGCTTATGCTATTAGATTATTCCTAAAGCATAATGTTAATTTACAAATATCAATTCAGTTATAACTATTCCATAGCATACAGTTATTTCTTTTGTAATCAACTAATCCTTAGTTGATTTCCGTTGAATCCTAAATTACCCTGTAATGTATCCAAACCAAACTTACTTTGGTGCGGGTTTATTTAATGAAGTTTATTTAAATTTCCGCATTTGAATGATTATTGTTAAAGGTTAGATAACCTGGGAGATTTTTATTTAACTTTAATCTCAGTATAAGGTGTTTTTATTATTCAATTTTATTATAATTGGGTAGTTATAAATGAATGTTTTGATTAAGTGAACACCAAATCTTGAGGAAATGAAGTACCAGGATTTGGGGGTGTCACAACTTTTACCACATCATTTGTAACATTACGGTCATGATTATACCGAATAATCCCTGGTCATAATCATAACAATCAACAGTCCATCTATGCACGTAAGCCACATATGACTTTCATTATAATATAAGCATAAGGATGATGACAATGATATAAACATTAATCAAAAGAAATCAAGGATAAATATTAAAGACTTTATATTTATCCAGAGTTTAAAAATATCCAAATTGTCAACATGATACTGCTTTGTGGAGTAAAATTCAAGAATAATATTCATGTATCAAAAATAATTTGGACAAAAAAGAAATTTATTTTTTGGATGAATAGTAACCCGTGAATAGTACCCTGTGAATAGTACTTTGGGAATATTACCTCGTGAATAGTACCCCGGCATGAAAAGTAATCCAAATACCCGAGTGAATAATATTCGAGTGAATAGTAACCGGGTGAATATTAACCCATGAATAGTAACTCGTGAATAGGCACAAAAAGTGCCCCGAATACCCGAGTGAATAATATTCGAGTGAATAGTAACCCGTAAATAGTAATTCGTAAATAGTATTCCGGCATTAAAAGATCAATAATTATCAAGAAAGCTCAGAATAATATTTCCACGAAAAGGTACTGGATGAAGCGCAAATATCAAGGATATTCTACTAATTTCACAAGTTCACATAGAAAATAGGAACTGAAAGACTTGCCTTGATCGTTGTTTACCAATAAAGAATTTGTTCTAAGTTATAGAACATGAATATTATGAAGTATAATGATGTTTAACATTAATAAATGATATATTAGATAAGTTGGATATGCATACTAAGCACACACAAGAGAAACAAATCGGGCGTGTGACGAGTGAACGTCGAAACGCCGTGACAAGTGTTAATGAGCTTAAAAAGTATTTTAAATCAAATGAAATGAATATTATAAGATATTGAATGGGGTTAATAAAAACTAATAAGTAGTCCTAGCAAGACTTAAACACTTGAATGAACTTCGAGTATGACCTAAGAAGTAATACAGTGAGATGTAAGTCAAAAGTTAACACAATCAAATTGAGTATTTTGTATTGATTAATAAGAAGAGTTATCAGATATAGAGTAAAGTTTACATTACAACTACTATGCGTTGCTATGTGACTAATAGTTAATGTGAATGATTATATAATTGTGTAGGGCACGTGAAGTGCAGATAGTTGTAAGCTGTTAAACTGTTTTTATCGTCAGAAGCACTACACTTACATACGTGCATGCCCGACGCCCTCCGATTGTCCCCAAAATCATAATAGTTCTAAAGATGGCCATTTTGACCCCTGCTAACAATCTCAAATTGAACTAATTAAAGCATAAAAGTTGTATGCCTATTCTTTCTCATTCCGGATCATTTTGAATCACCTCAATCGGAGTCCGTATGAAAACTTTATGGCCGTTTTACCAAATCAGGTCAAAACAGTCACATATGACACATTATGGCGCGGTCGCGCCCATTTTCGTTCATAACCCCAAATAAGCGCTTACGCCACCTAGCAGCGCCAAGCCAGGCATACCAAGACTCTCAAGGGCAGAGGCGCTAGGCTGGCTTCGCCCAGATTATAGATTTTGCAATGTTTTTACTTCAAACCTTCATAACTTCTTCATTTTAAGTCAGAATTAGTTGGTTTTTGACTCTATGAACTCGTGAAACACCGAACTACTCATCTACAAAATAATTATAACACTTCAAGAACATTAACGATTCATTTTAAGGGTTCCAATTTAGTGTTCATGCTAATTTTTCATGTTTTAAACATATTTAGCGAATTCATTCACCACGGATTCGATTCCTAACCAAATCAATCCATTTAACATTCGTTGTTTTCGTTTCTTATTTTATTAACATAATACATCACAAATTTTACAATTATAACATTAACTCCTAACCAATTTTAGTCTCAAAACAGACCCAAAATACTTAAATTAAACAAAACTCATTATTCATCTTTAACATGTTCTCATGAGTTTGATTACTCTAAAACCACTTTTAGATTATATAGAATGGATTATACAAACCCATTAACATCTACAACCAAATCCTTAAGAAATCCAATTTATCAATAAAGAACTCAAGAAATAAAACTTAAGGATTTAGAATTGATTCTTACCTCTTGATTATTCATAATCTTAGTTTGGTGATGAAGAACACTTGCTTAATCTCCTCTTTACTTCTCCTTGACTCTTCATCCTTCTTCTCAAATTCTCTCTAAACTCTCTCTTTCCCTCTATATTTGCACGTAAGCTTTCTAACTGATCATGAAACACTTAACATGTTTTTTATTTATCCTTCAGTCATACAAATACTATCAGTTACAAATACAAAGGGCCATTATGCCATGTTTGGCTAATTCTCTAAAATCCCCTTTTAACTTATTTTTATTACTTCCTTATTATATGATATATCTTTTTTTCTCTAAATGTCACACTTAAATTTAATTAAACTTATTTTATTAATAAATCTAATTAAATCTTACTAACCAAAATTATAATCTCTAATTAGACAATTATAATCTTATTTAATATATCATTAATCTTCTAATTTAATTATTTAATTAAATTAAAATATTATCAATATCCTCACAGTAAAAAAAAATACGCACCAATTTTTAAATTATTTAATTTAATCAATAGTATCACACTTACATAAATTATCCCATAATAATTATCATCAAATATATTTATATTAATTCACCATTTTAATTAAGTGAATTACTCTCATTATTTATGAAATTTTAATGCATACTAATTTCATTGACATAAAGCATAATAATCGAATTATATTATTTCATAATATAATTTTCAACTTAATTAAATTAACTAATATTATTTAGTTAATTACCTTCCTATAACAATCTCATTTAATTTATTTAATAGTTAAATTAACTATTAAACCTTATTTTCCAAACATATACATCTCTTTTATATTCACAATTAATCTCTTCACACCAAATCACATATTTCAAGATAAATTGCAAATATATATACTTACCCACACTCAAAACACATAATTCAAAATATATACATTTCATAATAAGAATTTTAATTATTAAATTCTTATTTTAATAACTTATAAAAATTCGGGTTGTCACATCCTTTCCTCCTTATAAGGATTCCGTCCTCGAAATCAACGAAACCTCCCTTACTTGATTTTCATCAAATCTCTTTAAAAAATTTATCGTTAAATAACTTCAACACATTACCTTAATATAGGTTTTATATTTCGTACTACATTCATTTCTTCAGCAAATTCTAGGTTTTATTTCATAACTTTCACTTGAACTCAATTATATTTTGAGTATTATATATTCTTTAACCCATTCATTTCCTTTTCTAAGGATCGTTATCATATACTCAACTCATAAACACTCGCGATATTACATTCACCCCTTCTTCTAAGAATTTCTTCCTCGAAATTTTATTTATTAATCTTCATTCATTCAATCTATCAAAATAGATTTTACGTTAATACCTTATATATTCATTGGGTTCTATAACAACTTTCTTTCCACAATGATCTTTCTACAATTATTAACTTTTTTATTAAAAGTTTTACATTATTCTTTGATAACTCATCTCCTTCTCATTTCAAAATTTCTTCATATTCATCATTCAGTGTCGCATTCTACGACTTACTTCTTTTTAAGGAATACTCTCCTTTTCACTTCCATCTTGCAGAATAACAAGATCTTCCACAATTGTTCAATAATTGAGAAGTAGTATGAATAACTCAGGAATTCAAAAGATTCTAAATCATGCTGAGGGGTCACAAGACCTTGAACTACGTCCACGATTATAAGTATTTTTTTTAACTTAAACCTTAACAGTCATTAGACTGTAGGGACTCCCGTACTTAGAGTGTTAAGCTATTCGTTTGATGTATTATGCACTCTGCCCACGGTTATAAGTTGTGAGACCCCAGATTTTTTGAATAAAGATTAAATTTTTTCGAAATATATTTTTGAATATTATGGTGTGGATTTGATATAATGTTATAGTTGTGGGTAATATTTACAAATTTTATAAAGTACGCAAGTTGTTATATAATATTCGATTGGTCGGGGAATATTCATTTTAACAGGGAATATTTGTACAATGGCACAATCATTGGTGGACCCCCACAACAGAATTATTGTCATATTGAGAAAACGACAAAAATACTTTATGAAAATAACGGCGGAAGTTTTACCGTTAACTGTTGAAACACCCGGTGTTAAAAGTACAGTAATACGCGTGGTTGCATAGTAGCACATGGTATTGATTATTGATGCTTACGTGAGAAGTCACTCAGTTATACTCAATTATTGCTACAATAATTGCTGCATCATATCTATCATATTATTGATTCAATTATTGTCACATTATCATCTGCATAAAATGTTTTTTATTAAATCAATACTTGAGATGACAAAGTTATTCATATTATAAATTGCAATATTTACAATGTCTAGAATTTCTATCAAGGAGAGGTTTGGTCACCTAATCATGCTATGATAGGAGAAATCTTATCGAAATCCCCTCTTTCCAGGAACGACACGGTTGATAAATATTGTGAGTTATAATATTAATAATGAATGTTGTTCGGAGTTGAATTTGGATACGCGTATGTGATATTTGAGTCCGGAACGACGAAATTAGTAAAAATAGTCTATAAACACAAAATTTTCCGGGATTCACTATTTGGTCAAAAAGTCAACAGTTGACTTTTTTGGGAAAAGTCAAACTTCAAAATTTCAAAATTTATATTTTTGATAAAAATAGTTTCATTATGTTGGAATTGTTTGTGTTAGTGAAAATCGACATTTATTCCGATGATAATTGATGTCTAGGGGTTATATTGATAATCGGATAAATGAGCAATTAATTGCTACTAATTCACATGCTTATATAACTATTTGTTCACATATGTGTACTATTGAATCACATTATTTACTATTAGGGGAGTTGGTGCAAGATTGATAATACTTGCATGACTAAATTAAAAATGGAGGTATAGATGGAGGTACTATACTGAAATTCGTATTTTTCACATGATTATACTATTGATTCACATGATGGAACTATTAATTCACATTATTTACTATTAGGGGAGTTGGTGCAAGATTGATAATACTTGCAGGACTAAATTATAAATGAAAGAAAAGTTGGAGGTATTATACTGTAATTTTTGAGCCCCAAAACGTGCAATTATCGAAACTATATTTTCCTATAAATAGAAGCTCATTCTTCCTTCATTTCTCACCAATTCACAAAAGCTTTTAGAGCGATTATTATAGAGAGAAATTATAGAGAGAAAGAAGAAGAGAAATCTGCTACTCACTATTCCAGTATCCAGTTTTTCCAAGGTAGGGAATATTATTTGTTGTACTTGTAGGGAGTATTATTTCTTTCTTATCTATGAAGAGAACTTCTGTTATTCCATTCTTTATTATTATGTTGGAATAACCTGTATACGCGGGTTACCCTATACTTGGTGAAATTCTTCTATTGTTCCATTCTTATTCATTCTGTTGGAACATCCTGTTTGTGCGTTCTACTTTACGGACTGGTTAAAATCTTTATTATTACGTTGGAATATCACATGCAGGCGTTTCTACGCCGGACGATTCCGTCTTTATTATTACATTGGAATATCCATGTCTCATGCGTTTCTTTACGGACCGATTCCGTTATTTATTATTACATTGGAATAACTTCGCACAATGCGGTCATCGAATGCCCTGGTGATTTCTTTTGTTATTTCATTCCTTATTATACTCAAATTGGTTAAAGTTTTGACTTCTATACTCCATGAAATTAGTGGAATATCCTTGATATTTGCGCTTCATCCGATATCTTTTCATGGAAATATTCTTCGAGCATTCTTGAATTTTACTCTACAAAGCAAAGATCATGTTGACAATTTGGGACGTTATTAGTTCTCGGATAAAATAATTCTTGAACTTGTTTTATTGAATTCTTATATCATTGTCATCATCCTCATGTTTATATTTTGTTGAAAGTCATCCGGCCTATAGTGCATAGATGGACTCGGTATGATTATGACTGAGGATTATTGATTGTAATCATGACCGTAATGTTACAAATGATGTGGTAAAAGTCCTCATTGGCCCGTAGTGCATTGATGGACGATTGTTGGCATGATCATGACCATTATTGAATACACAAATATTCTTGGCCCGTAGTGCATGGATAATTGTGGTCGTGATACTAAAGAATATCCTTGGCAGTAGTAGTGCGGGGTGATTCGATAATGTGGATTATTTATTGTCGAGTCCCGGTGATAAAAGTGATGAAAACCTTCTAAATCATAAAAGATAGTAGATTTTATCTCTACTTGACTCTTTTAATGGATTGCTTATTCATTGCGATTAAACTTGATGGTTGTTATATTGTATCAGTTTAACACTGTTGAAGGCTACGATAATATATTATGCATTATCTTAGTCATAATATTTCCTACTGGGCTAGTTGAACTCACCCTTTTACTTTTATTGTTCTCTTCAGGAAATGAGAACGTAGCAGGGACTAGTCGGGGAACGGAGTGACGGACCAGATTATAGCATTAGTAGTCCTCACTATTCTGTGAAATAGTGTAATAATAATTGTAATAAGGACTCCTTTTGAGTTTGTATAATCTCTAGTAGAAAATATTTGTATTCAAACTCACAGTTTATGTTTTGTCGTATTGTACACGACAGTTGTATTATTAAGTTGTATTTGAATTTATGTACCATGTAAGTGGCGACCCAAGATGGGTGACGTATACCTAATTTTGGGGGCGTCACATAAGTACTCTTTCAACTTAAACCTAAACAGTCATTAGACTATAGGGACTCCCGTACTTAGGGTGTTAAGCCCTTTGTACCGCATATTGTGCACAAACATCTAAACGGATCTACGTACTCCCCTATAAAACGGTTGTTCATCTCAGCTTTTCAACATCTGAATCCGAACCAAAATAATTTGGTTTTTGCATAACTTCTCAAGAAATGCTTGAACTACATAAACATCTTTCAATATTTGTCTAGCTGAATCAAATAGCATAGACTTCTAACAACAACTCGAACATTAATCGAAATAGTTTTATCCAATTCATATGACATATCTTTCTTAGTTTAAAGAAAACTAAAAATCCTTTTATGATGACATGATACCGTAATATCTCGATAGTACGTTGAGGATTCAGTCATTATATGACTTTGTCATGCTACATCATACCATAGTGGGTTGACAATCTTATGATCACATCCAACACCAGGTTCAATTGCATTGATGACTTCCTCGTTTGTCAAATCAGCATCATATTTAGTGATGCCTTAATGACTACGGGAAAAAAATATATTTTGATATTTTTAAATCATTTTTGTCTAGCCGAAACAATTAGCATAGACATACGAATAACGATATTGTTTTTAAAACTCATTGGTTCCATCGTTTGATCCAATGTTTTTCAAGAAAAATAGAAATGCAACCATCAGCACGAAGTCAATAAATTTTGAAAATCTAGCAAAGCTAGAAGATTTGGAATATCTAATTTTCTCCATCAATTTCAATCTTTATACTAAATATTCTTGTATTTCAACTTACCATCCTCCTATACCCCCAGTATAGTTTATCAAACTTACCGCACATTGGAAGTTCAAGAACTTGCCACAATAATATGAGTTTAAGAACTTATCCTAGTCAGACCATAGGCATCCATTCGCTGAGAGGTTCAAAACATACCATATTATTATGAGTCACGAACTTACCATATGCATTAGTTTTAAGAACCGTACCTAATCCTAATAATATCTGACTAATCTTAATAGTTTCTAACTATCAAATATACACATAAGAAAAGAATTACCTTTTCACCACATATACATTGATAGCGCGACACCGACATTCCAATGATTATCAATGTGATAAACTGAGTACAAGCACAAAACCCTCGCCCATACAAAGATTTGTACAACTCAGCCACCACATGAATCCTCAATTGAAATCCCACCTAACTCTATCTTACTCATAACGTGCTCAATATGAATTCCTCGTATCACATTATCTATAACTCCTCTTGAGTTTATCTCGTACTATATCATAGTACATTATCTTCATAGCATCAAGCTATAATTATTCAAACATTATAGACCATCTTTCTTTTATAACTTAAACAGATCACGTCGTGATCTTATTCTATAATCGTCTCCCTTAAAATTCTTTTCTTAACTCGTGATCGTTTTGTTTTACGATCCTCTTTCTTTCCTTTTTCATCATTTACGATTTCATTTATGCTTTTATTCTTACAGACTTGGTCTATTCATCATTATTCGTTATCTTGACTATTGGAGTTAGGCAACTCCCATTTCTTATCTTTATATCTCTTCAAGATTCTTCTTTGAATTTTCTTATTTATATAACAATTCTTCCTTTAAGAATTTATAACTTCATTTACATTGCTCAACATTTCCTTCGAGTTCCACATTTTCATCATACGTATCCATTTTCTATACTTGGTACACATCGAGTCTCTAACAGTTTCAATATGGTACGCTGAGTGGTTTTCAACAAACAACCAACAAACTAGGTTCCGAGTTGCTAGTTCGTATATACCTCTACTATATGAAGGAATCTTTTAGCCCATATATATACCATACATCAACTATTAAAGAGTACGATTGTACCATACTTAAATATAACATTTTATTCTTAACTTCTAGGAGTGAGCAAAAAATGGATAAAACCGAATTATCGAACCGAACCGAATTTTTTCGGTTATTCGGGTATTTTTTGTAATTCGGTTATATTCAATTTTTTTTCACTTTTCGGTTTCAGGTTTGGTTTTCAATTTTGGGTTATTCGGTTAATCGAATACCCAAAATACAAATAAACAAATAAGTGTTTAAAATTTAAAGGTGTGATTCATAACTCATTAGTCATTCAGAAATCAGAATCTCAAATCTGAAACTCTTTCAACTCCCCTCCGTTTTCGATCTCTCATCTCTCGCTGCAGAAAACCTCGACAGCCCTATTGCCGCCGGCGCGCCGCTCATATTCCTGGTCTCCTCCTCGACAAACCTCAGCACGAACCGACGACCATAAGTCCATGACAATTAAGTGATTCTGTTTTTGGTGATATGGAGACTATCTATCTCGACGGAGAGGTTTCAATTATTAGATCTGTTATTTTAATTTCTTGTTTTTGAAATTCAATCCTTTTCTTCTATGGAGGAGATTCTGCTTCTGTTGTCCTCCTTTTTTCGAAATGGGTATTTTATGTCTCAGTGAATCAGTGGCCTTATTATTCTCTTCGATTGCCAAGAAATTAATGTATATTATTTTTGAATTTTAATATATCTGGAATTAAATTTAAAATTTTCAGATCAGATAATTTCGTTTGATTTTGTATTTCTAAATTCTGTCATTCTATGCACTGTGCAGGGATTGATATTTGGCCATTTGGGGGAGACGAATTTCATTTTGCATTTGGGGAAATTTCGTTTGATCTCAATTTCGTTTGATTTTGTGATGAATTTCGTTTGATTTAATTTTTGTTTTGTGTTTTTGTGTTTCTGAATTCTGTCATTTGGGGAAATTTCGTTTGATCTCAATTTCGTTTGATTTTGTGTTTCGTTTTGGCAATTTTGAAGTGAGAGACATCTTAATAATTATAATATAATCAATTTAGCCCCAGCACAATGTATTTCAGAAAATGCTGAATGGATGAGCCTTATATTTCTTAATTTCGGTTATTACCCGAACAATCGAATTGTAAATTCGGTAATTCGGTTAATGGGTAATTCAGTTACTTGTTCGGATATCAAAAATTAACAAATTTCGATTTTCGGTTATAACCGAATAGCCTATTCGGTTCGGTTATAACCGAATGGTCACCCCTATTAACTTCTTTATCATTCTCTTCTTATAGACATTGTCTATTTATTATCACCTTACATCCTTATTATTAGAGTTGGGTAACCCCACATTCATATTCCTTATAACTCTGCGAGATTCTTCTTTGAATCCTCTCACACATGTTTTAATCCCTTATTTAAAAATTTCTTAAATTACTTCTTATTGTTCAAACTCTATTTGAGCTTATTCTTTTATTATCTTCATCTCTCTTCTCTAAGTTTATAGCCTAAGGTACTCTTACCTAAGGTTTTAAACCTATCAGCTTTGATACCAACTGTAACGGCCCCAAAATTCATACAATTCAATTATCGACTTCGGTCGTTAATAACACGTCTAACTTCTGATTTTACATCATTATTCGACGTTAATCTTAATAAAATTCGGAATGATTTAAACTTTTCTATCTTCTTACTTTAATTCCCAAAATCAAAACCTTTATCATCTACATGTCTTTGAATCTTATATAATTCATGATTCACTTTATCAGAGATAATATATATACTTACATATCAAATCGATATCCTTTATACATCGGACAACAAAAACTTTAACTTTACAACTCAACATAAAATATATATCATAAAACATTGAGTATATCGCATGAACCTTAATCATGGTTTAAAGAAATAACAATCTTTATCTAAAATATTAATCTTCGTGTATTATTTCTGATCCACGTCATTCAAGTAGCACATAGTGTTACCTTCAATCCTTAACCTGCAAAAATAGTTATTTGCAGGGTTGAGCTCGACAGCCCAGCAAATCTAATAGTTTTTATGCATCACGTAACACATAATAACATGCTTATCATACATCTCATAAACATTGGACTAACATAACATACATGTTGTAATTCATAAAACAAGTATAAGGATTGAGTTCCTTACTCAATCAGCATTCATTACTCAATCAACGTAGTCATAAATTGACTTTAACGTTTCATACTTTCAACATATATATAACACATCATGTTATTTGCAATAAAGATTTAAAACAGTTCATCATCAAGTTCACATAGCAAATAGGAACTGATAGACTTGCCTTGATTGTTGTTTACCAATAACAGTTTAACAGCTTACAGCTATCTGCACTTCAATTGCCCTACACAATTATATAATCATTCACACTAACTATTAGTCACATAGCAACACATAGTAGTTGAAATGTAAACTTTACTCTATATCTGATAACCCTTCTTATTAATCAATACACAATGTTCAATTCGATTGTGTTAACTTTTGACTTACATCTCATTGTATTACTTCTTTAGGTCATACTCGAAGTTCATTCAAGTGTTTAAGTCTTGCTAGGACTACTTATTGGTTTTATATTAACCCCATTCAATATCTTATAATATTCATTTCATTTGATTTAAAACACTTTTTACGCTTATTAACACTTGGCACGGCGTTTCGACGTTCACTCGTCACACGCCCGATTTGTCTCTCTTGTGTGTGCTTAGTATGCATATACAACTTATCTAATATATCATTTATTATTGTTAAGCATCATTATAATTCATAATATTCATGTTCTATAACTTGAAATAACATCCCCGAAATCACAACAGTGCTAAATATGGCCATTTGTACCCCTTCTGAAAACCTCAAATTGAAATACTTAAAGCATAAAAGTTTTAGGTCTATTCGTTCTCGTTCCGAATCATCTTGAATCGCCTCAATCGGAGTCTGTATGAAAATGTTATGGCTGATTTACCAAATCGGGTCAAAACAGTCATACATGACATAATATGGGCTCAGCCGCACCCATTTCCTTCACAACCCCAGTGCGCCCGCGCCACCTAGCAAATCGTCAAAAACCAGATGCTCAAGACTCGGCAAATAAGCCTTTTCATTTCACCTTATATTACGATTTTGCAATATTTTTACTTCAAACCTTCATAACTTCTCCATTTTAAGTCGAAATTAGTTGGTTTTTGACTTTATGAACTCGTGAAACACTGAACTACTCATCTACAGAATAATTATAACACTTCAAGAACATTAACAATTCATTTTAAGGGTTCCAATTCAATGTTCATGCTAATTTTTCATGTTTTAAACATATTTAGCGAATTCATTCACCACGGATTCGATTCCTAACCAAATCAATCCATTTAACCTTCGTTGTTTTCGTTTCTTATCGTATTAACACAATCCATCACAAATTTTACAATTATAACATAAACTCCTAACCAATTTTAGTCTCAAAACAGACCCAAAATACATATATTAAACAATACTCATTATTCATCTTTAACATGTTCTCATGAGTTTGATTACTCTAAAACCACTTTTAGATTATATAGAATGGATTATACAAACCCATTAACATCTACAATCAATTCCTTAAGAAATCCAATTTATCAATAAAGAACTCAAGAAATAAAACTTAAGGGTTTTGAATTGATTCTTACCTCTTGATTCTTCATAATCTTAGTTTGGTGATGAAGAACAATTGCTTAATCTCCTCCTTACTTCTCCTTGACTCTTCATCCTTCCTCTCAAATTCTCTCTAAACTCTCTCTTTCCCTCTGTATTTTCACATAAGCTTTCTAACTGATGAAACACGTAACGTGTTTTTTTATTTATCCTTCAGTTATACAGATACCATCAGTTACAAATACAAATTAAGGGCCACTAGGCCATGTTTGGCTAGTTCTCTAAAATCCCTTTTTCACTTATTTTTATTACTTCCTTATTATATGATATATCTTCTTTTCTCTAAATGTCACACTTAAATTTAATTAAACTTATTTTATTAATAAATCTAATTAAATCTTACTAACCAAAATTATAATCTCTAATTAGACAATTATAGTCTTATTTAATATATCATTAATCTTCTAATTTAATTATTTAATTAAATTAGAATATTATCAATATCCTTGTGTAAAAAATACGCACCAATTTTTAAATTATTTAATTTAATCAAATAGTATCACACTTACATAAATTATCCCATAATAATTACCATCAAATATATTTATATTAATTCACCATTTTAATTAAGTAAATTACTCTCATTATTTATGAAATTTTAATGCATACTAATTTCATTACCATAAATCATAATAATCGAATTATATTATTTCATAATATAATTTTCAACTTAATTAAATTAACTAATATTATTTAGTTAATTACCTTCCCATAACAATCTCATTTAATTTCTTTAATTGTTAAATTAACTATTAAACCTTATTTTCCAAACATATACATCTCTTTTATATTCACAGTTAATCTCTTCACACCAAATCACATATTTCAAGATTAATTGCAAATATATATACTTACCCACACTCAAAACACATAATTCAAAATATATACATTTCAAAATAAGAATTTTAATTATTAAATTCTTATTTTAATAACTTATAAAAATTCGAGTTGTCACATCCTTCCCTCTTTATAAGGATTTCGTCCTCGGAATCAACGAAACCTCCCTTACTCGGTTTTCATCAAATCTCTTTAAAAAATTTATCGTTGAATAACTTCGACACATTACCTTAATATAGGTTTTATATTTCGTACTACATTCATTTCTTCAGCAAATTCTAGGTTTTATTTCATAACTTTCACTTGAACTCAATTATATTTTGAGTATTATATATTCTCGAAAATTGTAGAAGATGACAAAATTTAAATAGCATCACCACGATTTTCAAAAGTAACAACATGAGATGACCCATTAATTCTTGGTGTTTGTAGAAGAGAGCAAAAGTTTATGCCATCACCACATGGAACTGCTGAAGCAATTTAATGATGATTTATAAGTTAAGTTGTCCTGGATTTCCTTGTTTGGGTGTCCCAAAACTTTATCAGCTCAATTTTTACTTATCGAACCGTTGTCATATTGAAACATCCAGTTATTTAGACAGTATCCACAATTTTATATACCAAACTAATTACATTATTTAAATGAGTATAGACAATGAGGATGACCATATTGGGACATAGAGAGTACGACTTTTCAAAACTGGAAAAAGGGACACCACCCAACATTCTTAAACTTCATACCTCTTTGCTGGTTTCATAACCTTCAGATATAGATATGCATGTAACTGTGAATAAATATAGATATGGTTTCATAACTAATCTTTTTTGGCTAAATGACTACTCTAATTCTTCTGTAGAGAAGCTCCATTTCAAAATATGTTTAGAAATCAATATACCAAATATTTAAGCATGTAACTGTGAATAAATATATAGCCATTCTATCTTTCATTTCCACCTTATTTCCTGTTTAGCCCATCTGTTAGTAAAAGAGGTTTTAACAAAAGTGCATTTGTGGAATTGGAGCAAAAAGAAAAATATTTGGCATTAACACCACTTAACCCTGTTTAAAATTATGAACAAATTTGTCACTCTATTGTTTCACTGTGCGGTGGACTAAAAGAAATTTTAAATAAAACAAATTTGTCACTCTACCGTTGTTGTTGTTTTAGAAGTGCAGTGAGATGAAAATTTTGAATATTTCATAAATGTTCTAATTTGTTCCTAAATTATTGAATAACAAACTGAAAACCTAACCTAAATTTCGTTTCTCTTTGCCGGACCTCTCAATCTCTTATTCATAGTGTTATGCAACAACACATTAATAGTATAATATAGAAGATGTTAAAAATAGAGAAAAAACTAAAATATGTTAAAAATTAATGTACTTTTTTATTTCTTTCTAATTATCCGTTAATTCATCAGGCAACCAAAAACCTCACAAAAATCCAAACTTCACAATAATGAAAGTCAATTTCTGCATAATCACAATTTGAACATTAATTTTTGTAAAAGCTTCAAATTTGTATTTTATTCTCAAATGCCATATATGATATACCAAATAAAAACATAGAATAATGAAAATAACAATTGGTACCTTGTGATCAAAATCTTCGCATTAAAAAAAGCGACAATATATCGACCTAGCTCCTACTCGAAATCTTCCCCGTTGAAGCATTCATAACTAATCTGAAATTTATGAAATTATGGATAAGTTTGAGAAAGTACGTCTCAGATATATGAAAGAAAGCGTTCATGAATTGGGGAAAGAAATTACGTCTCAATGCACTTACTGGGTGTGTAACCTAAACCTGGAAGATAACAAAGTTGTCTTATAATACTTGGCATACTTAATTCAGCATCTACTGGAGCCCCAAAGCAATTAACAAATCTCATATTTTATTCTAATTGTTGTATATCTATTGTCCTATCCCCGATGATAGAGAATATAAAATTCCAACCTTTCCGCACAAACCTCTTCAAATCAAATACTCCCTCTGTTCTAAATTATATGAAATTTATGCACTCATACTATATAAACTGGATAACCTTTGACAATTGAAAATTTCAAATGGACACCAAAGTTAAAACTGGTTCCTGCCTACCATTTAAAAGCCTCTTACAATAATGAAAATTTTGACATAAACAGGATCAATAAATGTGTGGCTAATGTCAGACTCCAAAAGGTAGTAGAAGAACCACAACAAATGGTTTTGAAACCCAATTCATAAACCATAACAAAAATACTTCTTTTGCAGTAAGTTTGCGCTTTGTTAAAACATAAATTTAATATTCTTTTTTCTTCATTTTACTACCGGCAAATAAACAAATTGCAACAATTAATTCCGAAAATATGAAACAAAAGAAGAATTCATATAAAAAATATCACATATAATTGACCAAATCATTGAATCTGAATGTAAGTGCTAGCTCGAATAGTAACTATGATTTTTCCATAGTCACATGAACCTATAAATACATATAAAATTAAAAATTATTAAGATTTTTTGTTCACAGATGATATAAAAGCTATATAGGGGAGATAGATAAATGAATAAAGGAAAAATCGCAATTAAATCATATTAAGCTCTTCAGTCAAGACTTTTATCAAGCACTTACCGAGTTTTTTTGCCTTCTTCAATGACATAAGTTTTCTTCATATTTAGAGGCTAGAAATGAGGAACATTGAATTATAAAGGACAATCTAGACAAATAAAAGCACAAAAAGCAATCATTTGGAAAGAAAAAAGAGAGATAGAAATGGATACTATATGCAAAATATAGAATTTTATAATATATGTGCATGCATAGGGATTTACCTGATAATCGCGAGATCGGACTACGTAAAAGAGTCGAAATTCAAATTCGTCCATGGTTTATGTTTCTCTACTTAATTTTTAGGTTAGCAGTCCAGTTGCCTTATAACCAAACATATTTTTTTTCTGAAAGTCAGAAAGAAAACAAATTGGGACAAAACCCCAAAATCTATGGCAACAAAATTTACATTAGCAATATATAATATTGTTAAATCAAATATTACATAATCTATTATTATATATTTCAGCGGGTTAAATGTAAAATCGACCATTGAACTTTTATAATATTTGGGTATTGAACCTCTTTCTTCCGGTCAACCTGACGTGGCACACATGGAAGGTCTGGCGTGGTATTTAATATTATAATTTGACGCGTGCTGACGTGGTGACTTTTGAATTTTTTCCAAAAATTGCTTATCCAAAGATTTGAACTCGCAACTTCACATTTTGAATTTTGATCATATGACCGCTAAAGCAACATAGTTCAACTGTTAATACCTTGCAAAGATTAATATTTATATCAAAATATGAGATTTCCCCCATATATTCTTTTCTTCTCCTTCACTACATACAATAAATAATAACAACAACTCCTTGTTCTGTTCTTCTACAAAAACTGACGACAAGTCCTAGCGTTTCCATATCCTCCTCTCTTTATCAAATTAAAACTATTCAACTTTTTTTTACACAGTATAAATAATTTATTTATTTTTTATTAGAGTTTCTGTTTAACCGAAAGCAGCAGCCTCTCCCACTGGTGACTGGCCCACTGCCGAGCCTTGCTTAGCAAGTTGTTTTTTTTTTAATATACATAATTAATTATTGAATTAACATATATTTGCACTATTTTTTTTAAAAAAAAAAAAATCATCCCTCCTGAGATTAATATCTTGCAAGGATTAATATTTATATCAAAACATGAGATTGGTTTATCAAAACATGAGATTTTTATTATTCATGTAGCCACTGAAGGTGAAGGTAGGTACCTTACTTTGAGCTTAAATAACAATAATTATATAAGCTTAATTCAGTGGGGCAGGTGACGATCCGCCCCTGGCCATAATCTGTTAATGGAATTTCAGGGTTTTTGTTGGTATACGTATATACCCTTTTGTGTGAGATATTGATTGATATGTATGTGTAATCTGTTAATGGAAATTGTTGTAGGATATAGCAGCTCATCATTTCCTTCTGGTTGTGAAAGTAGCATGGATATATGGTTTTATTCATGTCAAATTTTGTAAATGTCAATTGCTCTGCTCTGCCAATTTGTGGATTTTAGCCAGCTTGTTCTTCATCTTCTTCTCTACATATTCTGCTTTCTCTTTCTCAATTTCTTCCTCTTCAATTTAACACTTCTATCAGCCAAATAAATAAATTATATGATCATTGTGTTTCTTTTGTTAACAAACAATGGATCCCATACAAACAAAACGGGAGTGGTTAACTTTGGTTAATTGACCCGGTACCGACATGCAGGTCCGGAGGTGATCTCTCTGTCTGCGTGTATTGGTCAATTGACCAATCTACCATGAAGTTAACCGGATCCAAACAAAACATATAGTACGTTTGGGGATTTATTAGTGGATAAAAAAAGGAGGAGATGGGTTATTTAGATTTTTATCTGATTTTATTTCTTATTTCTTATTTAATTATAATTTTTCTTTTCTATTTATTTTTCAATTCAGTATAAATGTTTGTTCTTTTTGTTGTTAAATAAGAAATATTTTGAAAGTTTAACTATTTGTTTTCATTTAATGAGTTAATCGTAACTGATTAGGCTTGATTTATATTCTATTTATTCTAATTAATTAATTAAATTGATTTTGTCTTTACTTAATGTATGTGAAATTGTTTTGATATTATAAATCTTAATTATGTTGTATTTATATATTTGCTCTTTTAAAACCTTAAAATGGTAAAAATAGCAGCCAAAGCGATCCCAATTTGAAATCACAGTGCGCAGATGCACATTCTTATCCAACACAGACAGATACAATGCTCTCATTACATCCGGAGGTGTCGGCTCCTGAGTAGGCACCACCGTATTAATCGATGTCACCTCCATTTCCTCCTCCACGTCTAGCATCTCGTTCAAGTATGATGCTAAACCCATAGTCTCCTCAGAGTATTCCTCCTCAGAGATGTACTGCTCAATGTCTGAGTCATCTAGTACAACTATCGGTACCTCCGCCACTGGCATTGGTACTATCTTAACTTGATTCACTGAATCCTCACTTATCATATCCACGTTTCTAAACATCAAGCTATCGGTTGACATCTACAAACACATAACACGTTGATTAGTACATAATACACAATAGTATAAGCACAAATCACATTTAATATCTTTAATATTAATTTCCATCTTTTAATTCTTTCGATACTGAGTTATCTCAATACCTTATTAATTCAATGGACTTGAATTTCATTCCTTTCCTTACGAGGTTATTAGCCTAAGGTTTTCCCCCCTTAAGTTTTATAACCTAAAGCTTTGATACCAACACTCGCATAACTTTCTATACAAAAATACATACAGAAAGTTATGAATTATGAATTCATGAAGGGGGGAATTCATGAAGGGGGAATCAAACTCCATACTTCATTACCCAAAGAGGGATGGCAACCCAATCGCCTTCGGGACGTCAAAACAGCTTCTCGTTCGGTTCCGACACATGAAGCTTGTACTCTTTGAGAATGTTGTACAAGGTTCGGATATCGGAAAGTTGGGATGAGGTGACGGTAGATTTGGTATTGACATGGGAGAAGTCGGTTTCGGAGGAATAAACGTTTCGGATTGTGGTCTTGCAATCGACCAAGTAGGAAGAATCGAAGAAATGACAGCCAGATTTGCGGAAAGTTAAGCAGATCGGCAGCGATCGGTAGATTTAGTGGTTTTATCAACGATAGATGTTTGCTCAGTGGTGAAATCAGCCATTGAAGCAGAAGAAGTAGAAATGTGAAGTTTGGGGAGTGAAAAGACTTGAATCGGAAAAAATTGAAGAGATGGATTACTTACCGGAAATCGCCCTCGCTGGAAAATCTGAGAGAAAAATTTGAAATGAAGAAGATTTGGAAAAAGTGACTGTAATAGCTGGATTGGGGGTTTTATAGTGAGGTTGCACGAATTCCAAGAGCTGTTATTTATGGCAGTTGGGGCCCAATTCTGGGAAAACGTGTACCATTTCAAAAAACAAAAAAAAACGGTTGGGTTCTCCAGACGTCTCATCATTTTCATTCGTGTCTTTTCAAGTCTCTAATTATAAATATATTATAACAAGAGACTGGGGGACAATGTTCGGGAGTATTTTAACGACCCTCATGTGGGCTGAAGGCCTGGAGGGAGAAGGGGAGGTTGAGCCCATTGGGCTGAAGCCATTGAATATATTGAAGGTGTTTGGGTTCGGGCATCCGAATCCTTTGGGCCGGAGCCCTGTCCCGGTTGATGATGTTCGGGGTCGGGCATCCGAGTCCTTTGGGCCGGAGCCCAGACTACTTTACTTGGGTTTGGTTGGATTGGGCGTGTACAGTGGGTTGACCTTTGTATGGAGTTCGGAGGGATAAGGGTTTAAATGGTTAATGATTCTAGTCCTAACCATATTTGGATAGTCAACTCCAAAGGTAGTAATTGGATCATATCCAACTTGCACCTTTTAAGGAGTTTGTGTTGGACTCAAACAATGGTAACTACCATGATTTGGAGTCCTAATCCGACTCGAAAGTGGACTCTAGGGTGACGAGAATGACTATAAATACAAGGCTAGACTTTAATTAACAGGTAATACCCTTTTGAGCACTAAAAACTAAAGCCTCTATTGTTAAACCTTGTGTGACTGTACTCATCCTCATCACCTGAGCCCCACGGGAGCTATCAACCCGCGGCAAGCAAGTCAAGCTTCTTTGTGTGATCATTGTTGTGCGAGGTTTAAGCCAGCGTGGATTAGATTGGTTGGACGCTACTTGCGAAAACTTAAGCGTTAACAATGCAAGAACTTTCATTCAAATTAGAACTCACTATAATTTCATGAATTTCAAGAAATTATTGAAAGAACTTACTGAATTTTTAAGAAATTACTGAAAGAATATCGTAATCCAATTTCATGCAAGAACTTGCTGAACTTACAAAAAAAATTGAATTTATATCTAACCTCGCACCATTAGTTTGGACTTGCTGAAAGAATATCGTAATCCAATTTCATGCATGCAATAACTTTTATTCAAATTAGAGAGCAATTTGGGAAACTTAAACATGTATTCAACTATTTTAGGGGTGTATTTTCCAATGGTCATTTGTCTTATAGTAATTAGAAACGTACACATGTATTCAAGCATCTAACTGCAAAAAGCAGGACAAGTATACAATCCATGTTCATAAAGATTAAATCCATAGATACTCCCTCTGTCCCATTATATCTGACGTTCTAGAGATTTTCACATAGCTTAAGAATAGATGCAGTTTTACTATTTTATCTTTAATTAATATTTTGATCTCATTTAATTCTCCATTAATATCAAACTTGATTTCACACTTTCTCTCCTAGGTAATTAAGAACGTTTCACATCTTGCTATTAATGGTGGTGGAGAAGGAAGGGTAGAAAAGGAAAACAAATAGGAAAAATATTCTTGGTATTGTAGAACGTCAAATATTTTAGGAAGAAAAAAAATGCTCTAAAACGTCAAATATAAAGAAACGGAGGGAGTATTAAAAATAAACTCGCATACCCATGATTAAATCAGAAACAAGAGAAACTACTTAATGCTCTACACTCGCATAACTTTCTGTACAAAAATACATACAATTTGACTTCACTCGACCCAACAATTTACATTAATGACCCAAAAACAAAGCTCTATCACCTCCGTCCAAACCCCACAACTTGCATCAAATTCAAATATCTGAAAAATCCAGTTGTTCCGCAAGTCCAATCATCTCCATTACTAGTAGCCCAACTCTTCATCTGTTCATCAACAGAAAGGAACAAAGCAACAAGTCCTATAATAGAACTACTATTTTATTTTTTTTATTGTATTAACGTCACCATTTCCATAAAAAAAAAAAAAGAAAAATTAAATTGGATGCATCTCAATTCTATGCTACTGTTTTATTTAAATAATTAAACAATTTTTTGAATTTTCTACATTCATATATCTATAGAACACATCAATATGAAGCCGGACCATATATTTATTTATTTGTTAAACTTATATAGTTATTGTCATTTAAGCTCAAAGTAAAGTACCGACCTTAACCTTCAGTGGACAGTGGCTACATGAATAATAAAAATTCGCATAATCTTAATGTTCTATATATCATGCAAAATCTATTATTGTCAAAATGTCACAACTAAAATACTTGTTACCATTACATGGATAATGTGAGGGAGTGAGTTTGGTATGATATAGGTAATTCTATTTCAACTCTTACATGTGATGAACACTTCAGATTAACTATACCATTCAACTCTTACATGTGATGAACACTTCAGATTAACTGTTACATGTGGTTCGTGGGTTAATGCTTGTATCCATCAGGTAAATCTGACTTCTGAAAGGAGGGGGGATTTCCTGAGATAGCCTAATAAAATGAAAGTTGGAAACAATTATATAATTTATGTACACCGAGTCCATCATGCTTTGGATTTTGGTCCTTATGCTAACATTTATAGACTTCGAGTCCTTGACAGAAAGCTAAATGATATCACTGAAGCCCTTCAAAGGGAGTTCAGATATAGACCGAGTTTTATAGTAATCTTCTACGACAAAGCGCTCTTTTGATTTCTGATTTAGTAGCAAATCTACAGTGTAGAAGCTGATAGTCTTCAAACACTTGGTGCATTGAACATATCAAATCTTGCCTACCTAGAAATTAGATTATAGCCGGATAAAAATGGTAATATAATTTCAGGGTTACCATCAGTAAAGCATTTGAATTTACAATTATATACAATCCACAACTTTTACAGTCGTCAAAAAGTTGTCATAAAGAAATTCTTTTATATTCTCAAATGGAAAGTTAAAATGTGATAAACAATAAGCATTGGTAACAGGAACTAAAAGCCAAAGCCCAAAACTATAGGATCAAGAAACTATAGTTTACAACAATGCACGACATTGGCAAAAAATATTTGATCAAGTAAAAAGTATATCTAATCAATAACTTTTAATTAACTTCGGAACATCCCGTGAGCTCACAATTGAAATTATTAGAGTATATTAACATTAGTACTTGGTCACCAAGTATGCTTGGTGCCCACACATACTTGGTCACTACTCAACTAGTAACCTATATACAACAAGGCTTTAGTACTCTTAGTAATAAAATAACAACAATATTTAATAAATCAATTTTATCTCTAACAGAAATAATATAAGAATCTACGTCAACGACTTCCCATGAAAGACAATTGGAGGAGCGATAGCAGCAAATATGCAAAAACCGATGTGAAGCTGCACAATTGCAATAGCATTTTTTTCAAGAACAAACAAAAATAAGAGTTAACAGTAGTGGCTCTTTTACTGAACTTACCAAGTAGAACAAGAAAAAGCAACCAAACTTTAAGGCACCATCTATCCTGCAAATTAGAAACAAATAGCCATTTACAACTACAATCAGTAATATTTGTTATAAACAGAACAATGTTTATGTTAAAACCGTGATTAAAACTAAAAAATAAGCCCAAGAGCTATCTGGTGATTACCTAATCTGATGCACTGCATATATGCAGTAAATATATCAGTAAATTCATGTCAAAACAAATTGTACTACTAAACTAACTTCTTTTCAAAGACAAATCAGACTACTATGTCCAGATAAAATGGAGCAAAATAAATAATAAATTAACACTGAAAAAATTACCTTTAGATCATTGATATGGACATATACACGAGTATAAAAATTCAGCAAATCTAGTAAGGTTAGAGGCTGGTAATTTGTGATGTAAATATGTAAAAGGATTCAGGTTATTGATTGTCAATCCTACTAGAAGTGGCGGCACCAGGATTTTGTTGGGGGGCAAATAATTTTTTTTATAAAATTTAATAGTTAATATACGTCAAAGGTATATTAATGTACAACAGAACATATGAAATGGGAAATCCAAGTAGAGCATAAATAGTAGCAAGAAAGAAAATTTTGACACCCGGAGAAAGTCAACCATGTCAAAAGCTCAATATTGAAGCCCTATCACCTGCTATAATTAAATTTTTAAACATAGCATAAGGAACACTTACCACCGCCCTTAACCCAACAAACAATCACAACAATGATGTTAAATACAAGGCAAATGACAATACCTGCATGGACGTTAGCAGAAGGTCAAAAAGAAAATGGAAAACAGTAATTATCATAAAGCACCATACAGCAAACAGAAATTTCAGAAGGATTAATGATAGATTCATCTTAGTCTTGTTCCCAAAGACAATTCACAACAATGAAGAGCAAGTTTAGGGAATTTATAGATAAGTACATTTGAAAGCCCAAGAAACAAATTAGTAGAGGGGGACCAAAATTGATGTTATTAAGAACAAGAAATGTTTCTAGCACGGATTTTTGCTAAACTTCCTTGGAAATATGGATTCCAACATTGTCAAAAGTTGTAAAGGGTAAAGAGCATCAGTTTGTAAGAATAAGCAAGATAAGTCACTCGTGATGCTGTTTCCAAGTAAGAAAGATATTCAGGATTGCTATGGTGATGAAAGTAACAGGAGTAACTTTGATCTTCAACACTTCAGCATTTCATATAATGTCGTAATATGTCTGTACATCAGCTTTACAACTTGTTGATGGGAAAGAAATCTCACCAGTCTTTTGGTTAAAAAACATGGTAGATACGCTTTCCCAGACATCAAAAGAAACAAACTTTCCAAGGATATAGATAGTGAAAACAGTTCTTGAGAGGTTTGAAACGAACTAGTTGATAAACCTACAGCAACTACCCCCTTACTTCCCACGCAGCCACGTATACCAATATTTTGTACGAAATTAAAAGCATACATCAATATTGAAATTAAAAGATTCAGACAGAAGAGCTTTTATTATAATCCAAAAAATGAAAACAAGATGAAAAATACAGAGGAACTAAATTACCCAAAAAAAAAAAGGAAAAAAAAAGAAAAAAAGAAAAAAGAACATACCTAACCAACTTGCAAAAGCCAAATATTGCAACCTCTGAGCATTAACTGGTATCTCATTGGCAATATCATGATGAATAATCGGGAAAAATGGAGGCCAGTTTTTATTATCTACTGGAACATTGGCTGAATAGAAACATTGAAAGAAACAAATTAAAGGTGTGGCTCAATACAGAGAGAGCAAACAACTAAATAGTTTCATAATTTAAATTGTTGGTCGTTTCATAGCTTATCACTAGAAACAGCATCTCTGCGTTTGATGTCCTACAAAAAGACGAGACAACAAATAACATTCATCCATGTGATATCGAAAATGTGAGTAAAAAACAAAACATTGATGACGTATAAATGAATTATTGCTATGATACATTTAGGACCAAGTACTCAAGAAGAAGCTATAGAAGTAATAGAACAAACCCTTTCCCCCCTCCTTAGATCTGCATCCCAACCTGCGAGTTCTTTCTCTTTTTTCTACGGATCCTGCAAAATTATCCAAAAATATACTCAGACTACCCTACGATATTTAAGACAAGTACATGAATTAGAAATAGCAATGTCATTACATTCATGGCATCCAATGGTATATCCACAGTTGCATCATGTTTTTTGCCAAGCAGCATTCCCATTCTGCAACAAATACCAATATACAGGTTTAACAGGTTTAGCACCGCCATGCTGCCCCCTTTTCACAGGAATCTCCTTAGAATAGATTGGACATTCTTCAAAATAAATTAGGGATAATAAAATGGGTAGACCAAAAGCTCTGAATGGTAAATAAAATAAACTTAATAAGTGGTAAGCTACAACACAGGATAGAAACTGATTTCTGAAGACAAGACCTCGACAGTGAGTGATCTTGCTAATAAGAGGGGCACAATCCTAGACAGTAAGTTTGGAGGAGATGAGAGGCACTCCTAGAAACTTAATAGGAAGGTATCCTTCTTGAAATCTCAAGCAATCTAGAATATCATCTCTAACATAAGAAGAAAAAAACTACTCATAAGGCTTTAGATGCATGAGGTCTTGGATCCATTCTTGCCAAAAGGCAATAATGTTAAATTTCAGTCAAATATAGCTATATATATATATATTAGCATGAAAGCGTCGACTGTTATCCAAATTAAGCTTCAAATTATCAAACCAGAGAACTAAGAGAAATGTTGTAAACAATTTTTGATAATCATCATAGAACTAAGATCTTGGCAAAAGATCTAAAAACCATCTGCAAAACATACATAAATAAGTAATGTGGCAAGGTTGGGATCTCTGATGAAATTTAAAATTAGAAAAAACCTCCCTTTCAGCAAGAATCAAAGAAGAACATTTATAAACAACACAAACAGATAAGGAGATAAAAGATCACAAGGCACGTAAAATAACCATTAAGCCACCATTAACCTTGACAGAGTACATAGTTTGCATATGTTTTTGATTCTTTAAGTCATTTTAACAAACACCTAGCTTGCAAATTTTATGAGGCCAAAACCAACACTAAGACAATTTCAAAACCATCTCTTAGCAAATTAAAGAAAAAACAAGTGTACAATCCATGTTCAGAAAGATTAAAGCCACAGATATTAAAAATAAACTTACATAGCATATAAATTAATATCCCATGATTAAATCAGAAACAAGAGAAACTACTTAATCCTCTAGCTAGAAACTATTAGTCTCAAACTAAATATAATCACATTGCAATCCACATAGGTGGTGTGATGGGACTACAGGATTTTCCATTGAAGGGAGGTGTAAAGCTTTGATCTTGCAAGTTATAAATCCCCATATCGTTGCCTCCTCGTCCTCGTCCTCCTCGTCCTCCTCCTCCTCCTCCTCCTCCATCTATACTCCTATAACTGTCTGTATAATCATCAGTAAAATATATACATATTGGCTTGACCCAACAATATCCATTAGTGACGCGGCTCTCAATAGAGAAGGAAGAATTGTGACCCAAAAACAAAGCTCTATCACCCAAATTCTTCACCTCCGTCCAAACCCCACAACTTACATCAAATTCAAATATCTGAAATCCAGTTGTTCTGTAAGTGTAATCATCATTACTCTCTTCATTTATGGGTTCTTTATTTATGAGCAAAAATATTACTCCTTCACGTGAAATAACCAACAACTTTCCCATTGATTCCACCAAATACAATTGCTCGATATATTTGCCACATCTCAGCAATTCTTTGGGTATCTTTGCGATAATATTTGCCACAGTAGGATTAGTTCCAGTAACATCACAAACAACAATTCTGCCTTGACAATCAATCGCATAAAAATGCCCTCTGTAATGAATTACATCGAAATACACGGCCGGTCTAGTTTTTATTCCTATCCATTCAACAACATTGGCTTCCAAATAACAAAACACTAATTTGGAAGAACTGCCATAAATAACCATGATTATTGCCCTTGAAGAACTTGACGAAGATAAAACAACCTTATGGACAAAATGAGCATAAAGTAAACCGTCGGGATCAATATCCTCTTCCTCCTCCTCCTCCACATATGATTCATATGGTTGATAATGTTTCAAAGAGGAGGTGAGATGTGGGAGTTTAATTTGAACACGAGATAAGGGATGCAACAAATCAATGGATATATCTTTGCCAGTTTTACCAATGTTTATGAGCCAACCCTTCGATGCAAAGCATCTCTTATTCTTAGTTTCAGGTAAATTTACCTTAAAACTCATCCCCTTTGAGAGACTATAGAACGGCCGGGCGCAGGAAACATCGTCGCCGGCACCGGAATTTTCAGCAAGCATGAGCCAAGGCCATGATGAGCAATTAGAAGGACCTATATCAAATTTTTTGGCCTCAATTGCAGCAGATCGCCATAATCTACAAACTCCACCAAAAGCAATGAAATCATTAAACAAATCTATTCGCTTAGCAATAGCAACTATCAGAACGTACGGAAATTCTGAAAAAATACTACTCATTCTCTCCATTTCTATTAGGTTCTCGTTTTGTCTGTATTTATTTATATATACTGAAATTGAAGACTTACCGAATAATTATAGGAACTGAAGAAGACTTGCCATAATTATAGGATTTGGTTCCAAACCAGAAACTCAGAAACAGATTCGAATAGGGACACTTACAGAATAATTATAGGATTTGATTCCAAAACAGAAACGGATTCGTTTTGTCCCTATACGTATTTATGAATAATTTAGATATTTTTATAAATTTTCTATTATATTAATAAATAAATTATTTGAATTATATAATAATTAAGGACGTAAAATACTCCATACAAGAATAAATTATCGGTCGTGAGTGCATAGTATCAAGGTGTAAATCAAATCGAATCGAAGAAATGAATGAGGAGAATTATTCAATTCATTTCGAAATGATAAATTAAATCTTTCGAATTTGGTTCAATTCAATTATATTTGAAAAATCTTACTCAGATTAATTTTATTCGAATATTTATTATTTTCAATTCGATCCGACTCGATTGAATATTTATTCAAACTATCATGAAGCTTCAAATTCAAGTTTCGAATTAGTCTCCACATAATAACTAATTTTATAATAAATATAATTATAAATTAAATTTGTTATTTGACTTAAAAATGAAAAAATATATTTATTATTACACTTTACAAATATAAAATAACAATTAAAATTAAAAACAAAAACAAAAACAAAATAAAATAATAACTAATTATCCTAATTTGATTTAAATGTGTATATATTATAAGAGAATGTATCGAACATCTAATCGAACATATATTAACCGAGTATGTATTGAATCACAATAAAAAATTTGAGTAGTTTGAATCTTAAATGAGTCGAGTATAACCTTGCTCAGATTCTACTCATATTTTTATTCGAATTATTTTTAATGCTCAGATTTGGATCATATTATTAACGAATCCGAGTCTCATTTCAGTATTTTTTCGAAGTCGAGAGCTGAATCAGTATTGGCTCGTTCTTATTACCTTACCTAGTATTACCCAATACTGAAACCAGTGACGAAAACCTTCGTACAAAGGTAACAATTCTACTTTTGTGGGTAACCAAATATTAATAAAAAATAAACCGCGCCTCTGTCACAAAAACGTTTTCTGCGCAAGCCTCTCACCAATAGGGGTGATCATTCGGTTATAACCGAACCGAATAAGCTATTCGGTTATAACCAAAACCGAAATAATGATGATTTTGCTATCCGAACTAATAATCAGAAATTTAACAATAACCGAATTCTAGAATCTTAAGAATTAGAATTATAATTTTGGTAATTAGGAAAAACCAATTTTCAATTCTTGTTATTATTATTATTATTATTATTATTATTATTATTATTATTATTATTATTATTATTATTATTATTATATTATTATTATAAAATTAATTTTTTAATAAGGTTGGTTATTAGGATACTTCGAATAACTTTTTTTTCCAAACCAAACCAGAATGTAGAATAGTGAATAATAATTGGATATAACCAAAATTGTAAAAAAAATCAAAAACCGAAATAATTGGTTAAAAATTTCTGGATTCGGTTAAGATTTTCGGTTTTATCCGTTTTTTGCTCACTCCTACTCACCAAAACGAATCATTATCAATTGGGTGAGGAAGAAATAAAGATTTTCCTAGTTGTAGCATGGAGTCTTTAAAACTGTACCAGTAGTTGACAACTCTAAATTCAGAATTCCCTTGAACCCATCACTTTTAGTAGTATTTTCTCCCTCGTCAAACAAGACCTAAATATTCAAAAGTTTTGATATTTAGGAGAAGCAGATGAGATGAATAAATGAAGATAGAAGCATGAAGCGACTTCTCCCAACCAAGACTTAAGAGACTCCCCTTTTTCAGAAGCCGTGTAAAAGAGAAGGTCTCCAAGGGGTGTGTGTGTATATATATATATATAGAAAGAATACGTTGAATGAAAAAGAAGGGTGATGACTAACTAATGCAATTGTTCTAGATGAGGAGAGAGAAGAAGTCATGGGGATAACTAATCCCTAAATTAAAGAATCTTAATTGCATATTAATTCTCTATAATTTAGGAATTCTAATTGCACTAATATTATAAATAAATATGAAATTGTATTAATTGTGTAAATATTGTATGAGTACACTATTGTTATAATTATTTTCAAAAATGTAATAGTATATGTAATCCACTCAAAAATGAAATGTTTTGGCCTTTGGGCTTCATGCTGTTTGAGTATCTATGGTAGAAGTAACCCGCACAAATTAAGAGTATCGGCAAGAATTATTATTTGAGTTTTCAGTTTAGAGTTTAGTTGCATGTTTGCGATCCCTTCTTTTGGTGATGACTTTTTATGGGAGTTTAGTTGCAGTGTCGATACGTAGACGGGATACGCCTCTGTCTCTGCGTGTCAGTATTATATTGGTCAATTAATTAACTTACTATAAAGTTAATTTTATAATAATTTGATCCGTTTTTTATATATATGGGCCTCCATGACAACCTATGTACCCACATAATAATTACGTGGACATGGACATGGACTGAACTATATATAAGTTTCACTAAGAAATTATTAACCCAAACTCATTACTTGGTGTGGGTGGACATGGGCGACCAACTGGGTTTGAACTCATCTTGTCAGGTCTATCCCTCGGTTCTAAATTATACGATTATTATTGACTTTTGAAAGTGAATTTGAGATATTTTTAAGTTCAAAATTAAAAACACTAGTTAAAAATTATAAAACAATAAAACTTACAATGAGTAATATTTTTTAAATAGTTTACAATGTTCATCATTGTATTGATTAAAAGTAAAAAATATAATTTTCATTTTTGAGTTTAAAAATATCTCAAGTTAATTTTAAAAAATCAACAATGATCAAATAATACGGAACAAAGGGAGTAGAACATAATGTGCGATTGTACAACCCCTAAAGAATGAAAATCATTAATTTAGCAAGAATACGGAGGCTCATTCCATTTCCGTAGAAACAACCAAACATCTTTTTTTAATTCCATGTAAATAAATCAATCCCTATCTAATTACTGTAATCCAAATGCTAAAGAAACACGTATAGCCAAGGAATGGATAATAGTAAACAGGCCGAGACCATTGCTAACAAAATAATTACCGAACCATAAATCAAACTAGCATGTGGCTTAAAACACAATTGATAGGCAAACCAGAGGAGCTTAGCAATATCACAGTAGAAGAGAAGCGTTTCCAAAATTTCAGGTCATTTTGACAAACAGGGAAAGTAGGATCAAAGATAGGGATGAATTTGCAGAGTGCCGCCTTTTATACCAACTAAAACTAGTAGGGTAGGATGCAACTATGCCGTTTATTCCATATTTTCATAGTAACAACTAAATTTTGTTATGGATTCTTGTTAGATTTTAGGAACGAATAATATTATAATCACACAGATATTATATGAAAGACGAAAAAAATAAAAACAAACGATATAGTCAGGTTCACCAATTTGGCTAGTCTCGCTTGTATGATGTATTCATAAGATGCCTCACACATTCTTCAATGATCTACACACCAAATGTAAGACCCCAACTTTTATAAATAAAGAAGAATTTTCTATAAATATCATTTTTGAATATTATGGAATGAATTTGATATAATATTATAGTTGTGAGTAATATTAATAAATTTTGCAAAGTACGCAAGTTGTTATATAATATTCGATTGGTCGGGGAATATTCGTTTTAACAGGGAATATTCGTATAACGACACAATCATTAGTGGATCCCACAACGTAATTATTATCGGTTTGAGAAAACGACAAAAATACTTTATGAAAATAACGGCGGAAGTTTTACCGTTAACTGTTGAAACACCCGGTGTTAAAAGTACAATAATATACGTGGTTGCATAGTAGCGCGGTATTGATTATTGATGCTTACGTGAGAAGTCACTCAGTTTTGTTCAATTATTGTTTAAAGAATTGTCAGATATAGTATCTCACGTTATTTAATTCAATTATTATCAATATTTTATATATTATTAAATCAATAATTGAGATGACAAAGTTATTAATATTATTATTTGCAATATTAACGATATCTAGAAGTTACATCGAGGAGAGGTTTGGTCACCTAATTAATGCTACCAATGGGGAGAAATCCTTATTGGAAAGCCCCCTCTTCCCAGGAACGACTTGGTCGATTAATATTGTGAATTATAATAATGATGATAAATTTTCTTTTATTAGTATTATTAATGTAATAAAAGCAGAAAAGTTTTTTTATATATAAAAATGTAATACTTTTATAAAGTTATCATTTTATTAGACTATAAATAGAATATATTATATTCTATTATGCATAGTATTTTGTATAGTAAAATCTTTTTATATAAAATGTAATACTTTTATAAAGTTATTTGTTTTATTAGACTATAAGTAGAATATATTATATTTTATTACGCATAGTATTGCATAAAGGCTGCTCGCATAGTATTTGCATAGTAAAAACTTTTTATATAAAACATAATACTTTATATAAAGTTTTGTTTTATTTGATTATAAATAGAATATATTATATTTTATTGCATAGTGCAACATAGTATCCTTTCCATTCTTCTATAAATAGGATGCTTAGTTAGAATTGAAAATCACACCGTAAGTTCGTAGAGAATTCTCCTTCTATAATCTTGGCGTATTTCTTTAGAGTTTAAGAAAGCTTTGAGCATAGAAATTAGTGCAAGTTTTCTTCAAGTATAACCTCGCCCCTACCAAATGTAATACTCTTCTTTTACGATAAGGGATATTATTTATTGTACTCGTAAGGGGTATTATTTCTTCGTCTTCATGAAAAGAACTTCGTTATTCCATTCTTTATCATTATGTTTGGAATAACTTTTAATCATGCAAGCACCGCATACATGGTGAAATTCTTCTGTTATTCCATTCTTTATTATTCTGTTGGAACATCCTGTCTGTGCGTTTACGCATGACCTGGTTTCGTCCTTTATTATTCCGTTAGAACATCCTGTCTGTGCGGTTTACGCATGACCTAGTTCCGTTCTTTATTATTCTGTTGGAACATCCTGTCCGTGCGGATTACGCATGACCTTGTTCCATTCTTTATTATTATGTTGGAATAACCTGTCTGTGCGGTCTATCGCATGCATGGTGATTTCTTATGTTATTCCATTCTTTATTATTCTGTTGGAATAACCTGTCTATGTGGATTATCACATGCATGGTGAATGATCCTTTGTATTCATTTCTTATTAAATTATGGAAATGATCTGTCTAAGCGGATTACCGCATGGCGGACGAAAAATCCATCTGCAGTTTCATATATTCTCTTATACTCAGTTGGTTAAAGCTTTGACTTCTATACTCCATGAAATTAGTGGAATATCCTTGATATTTGCGCTTCATCCAGTATCTTTTCATGGACATATTCTTCTGAGCATTCTTGAATTTTACTCCACAAAGCAGTATCATGTTGACAATTTGGACGTTATTGAGTTCAGGATAAATTAACTTATAAATCTTTAAAATTTATTCTTGAACTTGTTTTATTGAATTGTCATCATCCTCATGTTTATAATATGTTGAAAGTCATCTGTGGCCTGTAGTGCATAGATGGACTTGGTATGATTATGACCAGAGATTATTCGGTATAATCATGACCGTAATGTTACAAATGATGTGGTAAAAATCCTCATTGGCCGTAGTGCATTGATGGACAGTTGTTGGCATGATCATGACCATTGATGAATACACAAATATCCTTGGCCCGTAGTGTATGGATAACTTGTGGTCGTGATACTAATGAATATCCTTGGCCGTAGTACATGGATGATGTGGATTATTTATTAAGCTGAGTCTCAGCGATAAAAGTAATGAAAAATCTTTTAAA
The DNA here is from genome assembly GCA_020205605.1 of Panax ginseng. NCBI lineage: Eukaryota > Viridiplantae > Streptophyta > Magnoliopsida > Apiales > Araliaceae > Panax > Panax ginseng. The sequence continues at coordinate 11,293,957 of CM035150.1, forward strand.
TCATAGAAGATAATAGATTTTATTCTCTACTTGACTCTCTAAGGGATTGCTTGTTCCGTTGCAGTTAAACTTGATGTTTGTTATATTTTATCAGTTTAACACTATTGAAGGCTAATGATAATTTATTCTGCATTATCTTAGTCATAATATTTTTTACTGGGCTAGTTGAGCTCACTCTTTTGCTTTCATTGTTCTCTTCTGGAAATGAGAACGTAGCGGGGAGTAGTCGGGGAATGGAGTGACGGTTCAGATGATAGCATTAGTAGTCCTCACTATTCTATGAAATAGTGTGAAAATAAATGTATTGAGGACTTATTTTGAGTTTGAATACTGTTTAGAAGACAATGTTGTATTAAAACTCACAACTTATGTTTTGTCGTATTTTACACACTACGGTTGTATAATTAAGTTTTTATTTGTATTTTGTACCATGTATTTGATTTACTTCGAGAATAGGTGATGTATACCTATTTTGGGGGCTTCCACATTAGTATCAAAGCTTAGGATATGATCCCGGCCGAGATGTGAGACAAGAACTGGAGGGAGAGGCGGGAATTCGTTCGCTAGTTTTACCTACCTAAGTTTAATTGATATTTAATTGATCGGTTAGAGTATAGGGATAATATGTGATATGATAACTAACCCTTGTTTTGTGGCAGTATCTGAAAATGACATCCGAGAATGTTGAGAATAGAAATGGAGCACAGGAGACCGTTGAGTCTCCACATATCAATAATCAGGATAATTAGCATCAGGAAGGCGACAATCCTCATGCAAACAATAACACTGACCAAATGATGAATGATGTAATGTTCAGAGGCTTTATGCAATTCATGCAACATCAGGCGAGAGCGACTCCTGTCCAAAATGTAGGTGGAAACACTGTCAACTCTCGGACGATCACCGCTAAATAGTTCAAGGAGCTGGGACCACCAGAGTTTATTGGAGAGCCAAAACCACTTAAGGCGGAAGCGTGGATAAAGTAGATCACCAAGATATTTGATGTCTTGGGATGCTCCGAGGAGCAAAAGGTTCCCTTTGCCACCTTTATGTTGCAAGGAGAGGCAGATTACTGGTGGGAATCGATAAATCGTACTCAACCTGCCGCACTGAAGATGTCTTGGGAGAAGTTCCAAGAACTATTCAACGACAAGTACTTTCCTGAAAGTATTCGTCACATGAAAGAGGTAGAGTTCATCAAGTTGGAGCAAAACAATATGACCGTGTCGTAGTACGAAGCTAAGTTTGTTGAGTTGTCCCGGTTTGCGTCTCACTTGGTTTATAATGAGGAGAGAATGGCGCGGATGTTTCTAAGAGGTTTGAAACCCGAGATACGTCAATACTTAATTTCTCATAAACTGTGTTTGTATTCAGATATTGTTAATAGGGCTCAGTTATTGGAACGTGATAATGAGTCAAATCAACCAAGAGAAAGCAGCCGACAAAATGATAATATTAGTGGTAGCAGTCATCGAAGCAGTGACAACAAACGTGGAGGGAATCAACATGCCAGAAATGGTAACCACTTCGGTGGTAATCAAGGCCAAGACAATAAGAATGGACATTTCAAGAAGAGGAGATTCAACAATGATGGAAAGACGTCAGCACCAACACCCGTTGTTAAGGAAGGAGAACGACCACCTATCATATGCTTTAAATGCGGAGGAGAAGGACATATCAGTCCAAACTATGCGATGCCATCCAAAGCGTGTTATAATTGTGGAAGAGAAGGTTACCTAGCCCGATTTTGTCGTGCACCGAAGGCAAGTTCAATTGGAATGGTGACACAAAATACCATCCCAGACAAGTCAAAACCAGTAGTTCAAGGGATAGCTTTTGTTGTGACCTCCTAGAAAGCAAGGAACCCGAACGAGGTCATCATGGGTAAGCTTATCATAAACTCTAGCGAAGTCTATAACTTATTTGATACCGGTTCTATCAATTCTTTTATTTCTCCTACTTACGCTCAACGATTAAATTTGACTCCGGAGAAATTAGACTTTGACTTATCTGTGGAAACTCCGTTGGGAGAAACCTTCATTACATCCACTGTTTATAAGTCTTGTTTGGCTCAAATTGGTACCCTCACATTACCTATCGATCTTATTTCATTAAAAATACTTGCATTTGATGTGATTCTAGGGATTGATTGGTTAACTACTCATCATGCAAAAATTGATTATTTTCGTAAGGTTGTTAGCTTTCATATTCCTAACCAACCTATTATGCGAATTCAAGCAACCAAACCATTAAAATCAATCACTGTTATCTCAAGCCATAAAGTTATTCGTTTATTGAAAAACGGATGTCAAGCTTTCTTAGCTCATGTCACAGATTTAAACAAAAATACGTATATTTGAATGATATTTCTATTGTTAATAAATTTCTTAACGTATTCCACGAAGAACTTCTGGCCTACCCCAGAGCGTGAAATTGAATTTTGTATCGACACGGAACCGTGACAAAACCCATTTCCAAAGCCCCATATCGAATGGCTCTATTGAACTTTAGGAGTTAAAGACCCAATCGCAGGAATTGTTAGACATTGGTTTCATTAGGCCCTAAGACGTCTCCTTGGGGTGCTCCTGTTTCTATTCGTGAAGAAGAAAGATGAGAGTATGCAACTTTGTATTGACTACCGGAATTGAACCATGTCACCATCAAGAATAGTATCATTACCTAGCATTGATGACCTATTTGACCAGTTGCAAGGAGCACAATTCTTTTCAAAGATCGATCTTCGTTCTGGATATCATCAGCTGAAGGTTAAAACTGAGGATATTCCAAAGACTGCATTCAGAACTCGGTACGGGCACTATGAATTTTTAGTCATGTATTTTGGATTGACTAATGCTCATGTTGCCTTCATGGATATGATGAACCGAGTATTCAAGGAATATTTGGATCACTTTGTGGTCGTCTTTATTGATGACATCCTCATATATTCCAAAAGTCGTGAAAATCATGAGCAACACTTGAGGTTGATACTCCAAAAGCTTCATGAAAACAAGCTTTATGCCAAGTTGAAGAAATGCGAGTTCTGGATTGAGGAAGTAGAATTCCTTGGGCACGTAGTATCAAGTCATGGAATATCTGTTGACCCGGTAAAGATTGAAGCTATTCAAAGCTGGGAGCAACCTAAATCAGTGACCGAAGTACGTAGCTTTCTCGGATTAGCTGGTTATTATCGGAGATTCGTGGAAGGATTTTCTCGAATCGCTACTCCATTAACTCAGCTGACCCGAAAAGATATAAAATTCATATAAAATTTGGTTGGAGCGTGGAATGTGAGAAGAATTTTCAAGAACTCAAAAGGAGACTCATTTCAAAGACACTGCTCGACAATACCATCCGGCTCGGAGGATTTGTCATCTCTGATGATGCATCGGGCAAAAGGGTTAGGATGTATTCTCATGCAACATGGGAAAGTCATAGCTTTATGCCTCTCAAGAACTCAAAGAATATGAGAGGAATTATCCTACTCATGATCTAGAGTTGGCAGTTGTTGTCTTTGCACTTAAAATTTGGAGGCATTACTTGTATGGGGAGAAAGTGGAGATTTTTACGGATCATAAAAGCCTCAAATATTTCTTCACTCAAAAGGAACTTAACATGCGACAATGACGTTGGCTTGAACTGTTGAAAGATTATAATCATACCATCCAATACCATCCTGGAAAAGTGAACGTGGTAGCTGACACATTGAGTAGAAGATCATATGCGAGTACGAGTGTGATATTGTCAACGCAAAGGCCCATTTTGTGTGACTTGCAAAGGATGGAGATAGAGTTAAAGACTCCGGGGACCCATGTGATGATGGTGAATATACGAGTAGAACCGACTTTAATCGATAAAGTTAAAGCTGCTCAAACTACAGACCTGAAGCTGATGCATATGAGGAAGAAAATTCAAGAAGGTGCTATTTCGGAAGCAAGAATCGATGAAGAAGGAATACTTCGAGTCAACTCCAGACATTGTGTTCCTAACGACCCTGATTTAAAGTATAAAATCATGATGCAGGCGCACAACACACCGTTTGCAATCCATCCCGGGAGTACCAAAATGTATCGTGATCTTCGTTATACATTTTGGTGGAGCAATATAAAGAGAGAGATATCGTTGTTTATCTTAAGGTGTCTAACTTGTCAACGAGTTAAGGCAGAGCATCAAGTACCAAAAGGTCCATTGCAACCACTTGAAATTCTAGAATGGAAGTGGGAGCACATTACCATGGATTTCGTTACCGGTCTTCCTAAGGTTTCTCAAGGCATAGATGCGATTTGGGTCATTGTTGATAGATTGACCAAGTCTCGCTCATTTTTCTTCGACACGAGAAACTTATACACTTGAATGTCTTGCTCGTATGTACATAAGCGAGATTGTAAAAGATCGCATGGTATGCCAATATCCATAGTTTCGATCGAGACCCAAGATTCACTTCACGATTTTGGTTAGTTTACAAAAGCTATGGGCGCGGATTTACGATTTAGTTCGGCATATCATCCTCAGACGGACGGACAATCAGAGAGGACTATTCAAACTCTTGAAGATTTATTAAAACTCTGTGTCCTTGACTTCAAGGGAAATTGGGACAAGTTCTTGCCATTAATGGAGTTTTCCTACAACAACAACAACTATCAAGCAAGTATTGGCATGGCTCCATTCGAAGCGTTGTATGGAAGAAAGTGTCATTCTCCAGTATGCTGGGATGAGGTGGGTGAAGCAACGTTGTTGGGACCGGAGTTGGTACGTATAATTACGAAAAAGATTCAAACAATCCGACAACGTATAAAAACCTCACAAGATCGAAAAAAGAGTTATGCTGATCTTCATCGAAAGGACGTAGAATTCGATATTGGAGATCATGTGTTGTTACGTGTTTCTCTATGGAAAGGAGTTACGAGATTTGGAAAGAGAGAAAAGCTCAATCCTCGATTCATTGGCCCATTTTTAATCCTCGATCGAGTAGGAACTGTGGCCTATAGACTCACTTTACCGCCAAGTATGTCTCGTATTCATAACGTTTTTCACATATCTATGTTACGTAAATATTTGAAAGACCCGCACCACATTATTGAGTTAGAACCGAACGAAATAGGGGAAGATTTAACGTATAAAGAGGTTCCTGTTAAAATCTTGGATAAGAAGGAACATGTTCTACGCTCCAAGGTTATACCTCAAGTCAAGGTTTTGTGGAGGAACCACGATGTTGAGGAAATGTCCTGGGAGTTAGAATCTGAGATGAAATCAAGGTATCCTTACCTCTTCGACATACCAGGTACGTACCCTAATTTCGAGGGCGAAATTTCATAAGAAGGGGAGGTTATAAGACCCCAACTTTTATAAATAAAGATAAATTTTCTATAAATATCATTTTTGAATATTATGGAATGAATTTGATATAATATTATAGTTGTGGGTAATATTTATAAATTTTACAAAGTACGCAAGTTGTTATATAATATTCGATTGGTCTGGGAATATTCGTTTTAACAGGGAATATTCGTACAACGACACAATCATTAGTGGACCCCACAACAAAATTATTGTCGGATTGATAAAACGACAAAAATACTTCATGAAAATAATGGCGGAAGTTTTACCGTTAACTGTTGAAACACCCGGTGTTAAAAGTACAGTAATACGCGTGGTTGCATAGTAGCACACAATATTGATTATTGATACTTACGTGAGAAGTCACTCAGTTTTGTTCAATTATTGTTACAGTAATTGATGCATAGTATCTCACGTTATTTGATTCAATTATTGTCAATATTTTATATATTATTAAATCAATAATTGAGATGACAAAGTTATTAATATTATTATTTGTAATATTAACGATGTCTAGAAGTTACATTATAATGAGAGGTTTGGTCACCTAATTGCGGCGCCAATGGGGAGAAATCCTTATTGAAAGCCCCTCTTTCACGAGAACGACACTTGGTCGATTATTAATATTGTAAATTATAATAATGATGATAAATTTTTTTATTAGTATTATTAATGTAATAAAACAGAAAAGTTTTTTATATAAAAGCAGAATACTTTTATAAAATTATCATTTTATTAGACTATAAATAGAATATATTATATTCTATTATGCATAGTATTTTGTATAGTAAAATCTTTTTATATAAAAGCAGAATACTTTTATAAAGTTATTTGTTTTATTAAACTATAAGTAGAATATATTATATTTTATTATGCATAGTGTTGCATAGTGCTGCATAGTATTTGCATAGTAAAAGTTTTTTATATAAAACATAATACTTTTTATAAAGTTTTATTTTATTTGATTATAAATTGAATATATTATATTTTATTGCATAGTGTAGCATAGTATCTTTTCCATTCTTTTATAAATAAGATGCTTAGTTAGAATTGAAAATCACACCAGAAGTTCAGAGAATTCTCCTTCTATAATCTTGAGCGTATTTCTTTAGAGTTTAAGAAAGCTTTGAGCATAGAAATTAGTGCAAGTTTTCTTCAAGTATAACCTCGCCCTACCAGTCAGAATACTCTTCTTTTACGATAAGGGATATTATTTATTGTACTCGTAAGGGGTATTATTTCTTCGTCTTCATGAAAAGAACTTCTGTTATTCCATTCTTTATCATTATGTTGGAATAACCTGTCTATGCGAAGTACCGCATACATGGTGAAATTCTTCTGTTATTCCATTCTTTATTATTACATTGGAACAACTCCGCACATGCGCGCTTACGCATGACTGGTTTAAATCCTTTATTATTCCGTTGGAACATCCTGTATGTGCGGTTTACGCATGACCTGGTTCCGTTCTTTATTATTCTGTTGGAACATCCTGTCCGTGCGGATTACGCATGACCTTGTTCCATTCTTTATTATTATGTTGGAATAACTCACATGCATGCGATTCTATAGCATGCATGGTGATTTCTTCATGTTATTCCATTATTTATTATTCATTGGAATAACACATCTATGTGGATTATCACATGCATGGTGAATGATCCTTTGTATTCATTTCTTATTAAATTATGGAAATGATCTGTCTAAGCGGATTACCGCATGGCGGACGAAAATCCATCTGCAGTTTCATATATTCTCTTATACTCAGTTGGTTAAAGCTTTGACTTCTATACTCCATGAAATTAGTGGAATATCCTTGATATTTGCGCTTCATCCAAAGATCTTTTCATGGACATATTCTTACGAGCATTCTTGAATTTTACTCCACAAAGCGAAGATCATGTTGACAATTTGGGCGTTATTGAGTTGGATAAATTAACTTATAAATCTTTAAAATTTATTCTTGAACTTGTTTTATTGAATTGTCATCATCCTCATGTTTATAATATGTTGAAAGTCATCGTGGCTTTTGTAGTGCATAGATGGACTTGGTATGATTATGACCGAGGATTATTCGGTATAATCATAGTAGTAATGTTACAAATGATGTGGTAAAAATCTTCATCGTCAGTAGTGCATTGATGGGACGATTGTTGGCATGATCATGACCATTGATGAATACACGAATATCCTTGACCCGTAGTGCATGGATAATTTGTGGTCGTAATACTAATGAATATCCTGGTCAGTAAGCGGGGATGATGTGAATTATTTATTGTTGAGTCTCAAATGATAAAAGTAATGAAAAAACCTTTTAAATCATAGAAGATAGTAGATTTTATTCTCTACTTGTCTCTTCTAATGGATTGCTTGTTCATTATGATTAAACTTAATGTTTGTTATATTTTATCGTTTAACACTTTGTTGAAGGCTAATGATAATTTATTCTGCATTATCTTAGTCATAATATTTCTTACTGGGCTAGTTGAGCTCACCCTTTTGCTTTCATTATTCTCTTCAGGAAATGAGAACGTAGCGGGGACTAGTCGTGGAACGAAGTGACGGTTCAGATGATAGCATTAGTAGTTCTCACTATTCTATGAAATAGTGTGAAAATAAATGTATTGAGGACTTATTTTGAGTTTGAATATTGTTTAAAAGACAATGTTGTATTAAAACTCACAATAGTGTGAAAATAAATGTATCGGGCTACTAATAAATCCTCAAGCCCAATTGCACTTTGCGCTGGCTGGCAGGGCGCCGCCTCTAGCAACTCTATCGACTCACCCCATGAAGGGAAATCGCTTCGCTCTCAGAACGAGAACCCCCGACTACCCTGTCGTAGTGGTCATTAGTTGAACGCGAAGAAGTATGAGTCAATCCAAACAACTGTTAATGATCATTCCTGATTACCCACATGGGACAAGTTCTCACTTAATAATTTGGGAAGATAGATAATGGCCGATATGAGCCTTCTTCAAGTTCACCTAAACCACACTTGAACTATCAGCTAATATTTCTAATACAACTCACACATTACAGGCCTCATTTCGAAAATATGTATTTCAACCCAAAAATTAGCACCACCTATAGAACACTCGTTATATTCTACTTTCACAATCTTTGCCTATTTCATAACAATAAATGTTCCTAAAAAATTTGCCACTCAAAATATCAGATAAATTATGATAACAGACAATAACAAAGAATAAGATGCAGCCTCTCAATCTACACACGAGCATTCATTTCGTTTTACAGTCACAAGTTCCTTATATCACTTATATTTTCTTTTCGTTGTTGCTAACGAAAATAACAGCTCTGACATATGCACTGAAATCGGTTGGTGTTGTAATAGGTTTTCCCATCCTAATAAAAATATATGGTTTACCACTTGACAATATTAATCTTTGATTATTTCCCAAGCTCTTCAAATAACTACAAACCAAAATATCAAATTGAAGCAAAAAAAAAACAGGCTATATTATATTAACTTGATCACAAGATCCATAACTAGAACATGATAAGTATGTTGGAATATTTTATTGCTTATGTGGCCTCTACTATTTATGTAATTATTAGGCTTACATATTGCATTAATTTAATCACTTTATTTATGGGTTTGGTAATTAATTATGTTGCCTATAAATAATATTCTTAATAGTATTTGGCATAATGGGCCCTAGGGTTTCATAATCTTGATGGACGATTTTGGCCCTTAGCTATTCTATAAATAAAACAGTTAGGGTTTGGTCCCAATTGTCGTCTCAAGAATTTTATATACACACATATACATTCATCCTAAGATTGAGAGAGAGGTAATTGAAGACATTCACCCTTAAGCGCAGCAGAAGCGTGATACATACAAGATGACTTCTCTCAATTCATGTAAGTACTTAATATTATTATGATTATTGATTTTATTTTATTCTATACAATAACACGTTCCTGTATAATTTATTCAACATCTGGTATCAGAGCATGGTTACGTTATTGTATAGAAAAAATAATAATTATGATGTTATGCTAGAATTTTTAATTCCGCATAATCTCTTTATTGGTATAATACAGAACTATTCTATATGTTATGGTATTTTCGAACAGAACTAATTTTTCCGAAAAGTGACTTTGTTCAGTATATGTTGAAAATCAATTCTTATTCTTTAATACTTATTTTTCATTATCAAAGTATCTATGGTATCATGTTGGCAATATTAAGCATTCTGTTTAGATTATAGTTGTTAACACCAAGTTTCGCTCTGGCGCCCAATCACGAATTCACTATTTGAAACTCGCAGATAACAGATCACACAGAAGCTTGATTGGCTTGGCCGCCGAGGATAGCTCCGGTGTGAGAATAAGTACAGGTCGTTCACAAGGTTTAACAATGGAGGCTTAAGTGTTTAGTGCTCAAAGATGTATTACTTGTCAATTGTAATTAAGCCTTGTATTTATAGCCATTCTCATCTCCCAAGAGTCCCTCTTCGAGTCGGAATAGGACTCCTAAGTATGGCAGTTACCCATATTTGGGTCCAACACAATCTCCTTAAAAGGTGTAAGTAGAATCCCTTTCCAATACTACCTTTGGAGTTAACTTATTAGAATATGGCTAGGGTTAGAGCCCTTAACCACGTAAACCCCTTATCACTCCTAACTCTGCATATGGGTTGCCCAACTGCACAGGCCCAACCTAGCATAAACACCGATCCAGGCTTCGGCCCAAAGGACGCGAAGGCCCGACCCTGACCTCCCTAACCACAACCAGATTCCGGCCTAATGGGCTCGGGTACCTGAACCCGACCATCCCCAACATCCTGTATGCTTTCGGCCATATAAGCCCAACCTTATCAGTTCCAGCCCAAGCCTACAGCTAACATGATGGTCGGTAAAACACTCCCAAACATTGCCCCCCAGTCTCTTGTTATAAGATATTTATGACATGAGACTTGAAAGGACACGAATTTGAATAGTCACGCCTGGTAATGATGAGCTGTCTTGGGAACCCAAGCGGTTTTTTCTCGATTAACGAGCTGATACACATTTCCCTAGGGCTGGACCCCACTTGCCATAAACAACCGCCTTTGAAAACCGTGTCAGACATGCTATATAAGTCCTTATCCATCCATCACTGTCACTTTTTTGAGCCTTTAACCTTTCAAATCCTTCTTCAAATTTTTCGGCAAGGGCGATTTTCGGCGAAAGCTATACTTCACCAGATTTCTTCGATTCTTGCCATTTTTCTTCGTTTAACAGCCTTCACACCTCACATTTGTTCATCGTATTAACCAAATGGTTGATTCTAGTGATCCTCCTCCTACAACGGTCACCTTGACCGGTACCGCTACTCTTGCCTCCAGCGACCTGATTCCGGTCGAGTTACCAACCGCTCCGACCGACATCCCTACTGAGAGTCCTGAATCCAGAATTCGGCGTCTCTATGCATCTAAAACCGATTATACGGTTGTCAACACCACATCGTCCATCACTAAGTCCCAACTGTCTGACATCCGAACCGTGTTTAACATCCCCAAAGAGTATAAGCTTCGGGTCCCGAAGCTGAACGAGAGGATGTTCTGGCTCCCCGATGGCGACTGGATGGCCGTCCATCTTTATGCTTTGAGGTACGGGGTTTGGTTCCCCCTTTATGAATTCATCTCCTTCTTCTTTTGTTTAGTTGGGATCAGATTCGCACAGCTGGCGCAGAACTCCTACATCCAACTGGTCAGTTTCATCGCTCTGTGCCAGGAAGCTGGTATCACTTCGGGGTTGGACTTCTTCTTCATCCTCTTTTCTGTTCGTCGATCGAAGGAGCCTGGTCTCAGACATCTGAACCGAGTAGTTGGCCGAGCTTCCTTTATGAAGACCCCCTCGAGCAATAAGGGGTGGCATTCACAATGGTTCTACATGAGGGGAACCGACCTTAACCTCCTGCCGAACTGGGCCGATCCCGAAGATCCCATTATGAAGATTACCAAATTTTCGAAGGATCGAGTTGACGCCTTCAAGAAGTTTTACTCTCTTCTGAAGAAAACCAGTTGGGGTTTGGGGGTCGTGTCCAAGGAGTCTTGGCTTTACGAACATGGCTGTAAGTCACACTCCCCGAACTCTTTTATTTATCATCCCGATCTTCTACTGGGTTTTCCTTAACTGCTTTATTTTCTGTTGTAGTGACCATTTTCAAGCCTGATGGGGCTAATGTGGCCTTGACACCCCTACTGGTCATTGCCGAACCCATTCTCCCTCTTGAAGCTGATGATTCTCCCGAGGAAGAAGCCATTCCCCTGACCGAACTCTCCATCGGTTCTTCCTCGGGTCCTATCAATCCAATTTTAGAGGCTGAGGCTTCCACCAAGAACGTGCTGAAGATGAAATGGGCTGATAAGATGGCCCTGCTAAAGAAGGCAAAGAAACCTTCTGCCAAGGCCCCTACCAAGGCCGCTTCATCAGTCCAGCCGAAGCCGACACTCCCACCCCCTACAATAGTGATGGTGGTCGAGGATTCGGAGGATATAGAGGATCGGCCTCTCGAACCTCCACTTAAGAAACCTCGTCTGATCGAAGGTCCTGACCCGGTTGATGCGGTTGTTGGCCCGATCCCTGAATCAACACCTACCTCCAAAGCCAGTTCGTCTCAAGGGTCACCGACTACCTGTTAGCCGAAGAGCCCTTCGGAGATATTCCCCTTCAACCTGTTCGAGCACTTCAAACTCCCTGGTGATGACAAACGGTTCAAGGGATACTCATCCGAGGAGTATCTGGTATCCTATATCAGAGCTCAGTGTCAGGTAATCCTGATTAGCGAATCAAATTTTTTCCTTTATCGTTATGTTTTGTTTTGCATGACTGACGTGTCTTTTGTATTTAGGCCAATGCCATCCTTGCTCGGGTAATCCCTCCTCTTGCCCAATCTACTAAGAAAGAGGTGCAACTGAAACATGACGTGTTGCTTCTCGAAGCCGAGTTGCGGGGTCGAGATTCGGAGCTGAAGAGGGAGAGGGACCTTCACGCCGATACCCGTAACAAGGTGACCAAGGCTGATTGTTGAATTGCCGAACTTTAAGAACAACATTCTCTACTTCAGCAAGAGTTTGTCGGTCTCGATGGTCATGCCAAGAAGCTTGTGCAGGACAAAGAGCTTCTGGCCGAGGAGAACAAGGTCTTGGTGGAGAATTTTCACACCATCGAGGAAAAATTCACTGGAGTACACAGTTAACTGAGGACGTCTGTGACGCCCCCAAAATAGGTATACATCACCCATCTTGAGTCGCCAAATACATGGTACAAAATTCAAATACAACTTAATTATACAACAGTCGTGTAAAATACGACTAAACATATACTGTGAGTTTTAATACAAATATTGTCATCTAGACAATATACAAACTCAATGGGGTCTTCATTACATTTATTGTTACACTATTTCATAGAATAGTGAGGATTACTAATGCTATCATCTGGACCGTCACTCCATTCCCCGACTAGTCCCTGCTACGTTCTCATTTCCTGAAGAGAACAATGAAAGCAAAAGGGTGAGCTCAACTAACCCAGTAAGAAATATTATAACTAAGATAATGCAGAATAAATTATTATTAGCCTTCAACAGTGTTAAACTGATAAAATATAACAAACATCAAGTTTTAGCTGCAATGAACAAGCAATCCATTAGAAGAGTCAAGTAGAGAATAAAATCTACTATCTTCTATGATTTAAAAGGTTTTTCATGACTTTTATCATTTGGGACTCAAATTTTAATAAATAATCCACATCATAGAATCACCCCTGCACTACGGTCAAGGATATTCTTTGGTATCACAACCACAATTATCCATGCACTACGGGCCAAGAATATTTGTGTATTCATTAATGGTCATGATCATGCCAACAACTATCCATCAATGCACTACGGGCCAATGAGGACTTTTTCCGCATCATTTGTAACATTACGGTCATGATTACACTGAATAATCCCTGGTCATAATCATACCAAGTCCATCTATGCACTACAGGCCACAGATGACTTTCAACATAATATAAACATGAGGATGATGACAATGATATAAGAATTCAATAAAACAAGTTCAAGAATTAATTTATCCATGAATCAATAACGTCCAAATTGTCAACATGATACTGCTTTGTAGAGTAAAATTCAAGAATGCTCAGAAGAATATTTTCATGGAAAGATACTGGATGAATCACAAATATCAAGGATATTCCACTAATTTCATGGAGTATAGAAGTCAAAACTTTAACCAATTGACTATAATAACGAATGGAATAACAAAAGAAATCACCATGCATGCGGTACTTCTCATAGACAGGTTATTCCAACAGATTAATAAGTGCGGAACCGGTCAAAGAAATTTGCATGCAATGAGGATGTTCCAACAGAATAATAAAGACAGAACCAGGTCCGGTGTAAACGCACAGACAGGATATTCCAACAGAATAATAATAAAGACGGAACCAGGTCCGGCATAAACGCACAGACATAATATTCCAACAGAATAATAATAAAGATAGAATATTAGAAGAATGTCACCAAGTATAGGGTAGTCTGCGTATACTGGTTATTCCAGTAGAATAATAAAGAATGGAATAACATAAGTTCTCTTCATGAATACAAAAGAAATAATATCCCTTACCGTAAAAGAAACTGAATATAAGAGTAGGGAAAGAGCAGAATACTTTTCTATAGCTTCTCTATAATTTCTCTCTCTAGAGTTTCAGTGAATTTGTAAGAAATAATGAAGGAATGAGCTTCTATTTATAGAAGAATGAACTGCATAGTAACTAATTCCTGAATGGTCCAGATTGATTTACTTTTAATCGGACGGTCCATATTTAAAGCAAAATCTTTTAAATAAAATATAATATATATATATATATATATATATATATATATTTATATATGAAATTAGTCACAAGTTATAAACCCCGTGACTCTCCCTCGCGATCATCCAAACCAAGACATATAAATATATATAATAATAATAATAATTGTACCACCACCGCCACTTTCACAACATTATATATATATATATATATATATATATATATATATATAATCATTATATTTGAAATCATCCTGCTAGCCTTATTCCCCCCCCCCCAATCAATCAAGCCACCGAAAGTATATATATTATATATATAAACTTATATATATAATGAATAACTTTCTACCAGTTATTCTGAAAAAATGGGTAAATGGGGGGTCCATAAATACTTCATAAAAATCTCTTCAATATTTTTAACAACATTTACCATCATTATTATAATTCACAATATTAATCGACCAGGTCGTTCCCAGGAAAGAGGGGGCTTTCCAATAAGGATTTCTCCTCATTGGCGCGCAATTAGGTAACCAAACCTCTCATTGACAGAACTTCTAGACATCGTTAATATTGTAAATAATAATATTAATAACCTTGTCGTCTCAATTATTGATTTAATAATATATAAAAATATCGACAATAATTGAATCAAATAACGTGAGATACTATGCAACAATTACTGTGGTAATAATTAAACAAAACTGAGTGACTTCTTATGTAAGCATCAATAATCAATACAGTGTGCTACTATGCAACCACGCGTATTACTGTACTTTTACTACCGAGTAGTTCAACAGTATTAACGGTAAAACTTTCGCCTTTATTTTCATAAAGTATTTTTGTCGTTTTCACAATCCGACAATAATTCCGTTGTGGGGTCCACCAATGATTGTGTCGTTGTACGAATATTCCCCGACCAATCGAATATTATATAACAACTTACGTACTTTGCAAAATTTATAAATATTACCCACAATTATAACATTATATCAAATTTATTCCATAATATTCAAAAATGATATTTATAGAAAATTCATTTTTATTCATAAAAGTCGGGGTCTTACAATCTCCCCTTCTTATGAAATTTCGCCCTCGAAATTAGGGTACGTACCTGGTATGTCGAAGAGATAAGGATACCTTGATTTCATTTCAGTTCTAACTCCCAAGTCATTTCCTCAACATCGTGGTTTCTCCAAAAAACTTTTACTTGAGGTATAACCTTGGAGCGTAGAATATGTTCCTTCTTATCCAAGATTTGAACAGGAACCTCTTCATACGTCAAATCTTTCGCTATTTCGTCCGGTTCTAACTCAATAATGTGGTTCGGGTCTTCCACATATTTACGTAACATGGATATGTAAAAAACGTTATGAACACGAGACATACTTGGCGGTAAAGCAATTCTATAGGCCACAGTTCCTACTCGATCGAGGATTAAAAATGGGCCGATGAATCGAGGATTGAGCTTTCCTCTCTTTCCAAATCTCGTAACTCCTTTCCATGGAGCAACACGTAACAACACATGATCTCCTATATCGAATTCTACGTCCTTTCGATGAAGATCAGCATAACTCTTTTGTCGATCTTGTGAGGTTTTTATACGTTGTCGGATCGTTTGAATCTTTTCCGTAGTCATACGTACCAACTTCGGTCCCAACACTGTTGCTTCACCCACCTCATCCCAGCATACTGGAGAACGACACTTTCTTCCATATAACGCCTCAAATGGAGCCATGCCAATACTTGCTTGATAACTATTGTTGTAGGAAAACTCCACCAATGGTAAGAACTTATCCCAACTTCCCTTGAAGTCAAGGACACAGAGTCTTAATAAATATTCAAGAGTTTGAATAGTCCTCTTCGACTGCCCATCCGTCTGAGGATGATATGCCGAGCTAAATCGTAAATCTGTGCCCATAGATTTTTGCAAACTAACCCAAAATTGTGAAGTGAATCTTGAGTCTCGATCAAAAACTATGGATACTGGCATACCATGCAGTCTTACAATCTCGTTTATGTACATACGAGCAAGAAGTTCAAGGGTATAAGTTTCTCGTATTGGTAAGAAATGAGCAGACTTGGTCAATCTATCAACAATAACCCAAATTGCATATATGCCTTGAGAAACCTTGGGAAGACCGATAATGAAATCCATGGTAATGTGCTCCCACTTCCATTCTAGAATTTTAAGTGGTTGCAATGGACCTTTTGGTACTTGATGCTCTGCCTTGACTCGTTGAAAAGTTAAACACCTTGAGATAAACAACGCTATCTCTCTCTTCATATTTCTCCACCAAAATGTATGACGAAGATCACGATACATTTTGGTACTTTCAGGATGGATTACAAACGGTGTGTTGTGCGCCTCCATCATGATTTTATACTTTAAATCAGGGTCTTTAGGAACACAAATTTTGGAGTTGACTCGAAGTATTCCTTCTTCATCGATTCTTGCTTTCGACATAGCACCTTCTTGCACTTTCTTCCTCATACGCATCAGCTCCAGGTCTGTAGCTTGAGCAGTTTTAACTTTATCAATTAAAGTCGATTCTACTCGTATATTCACCATCATCACATGGGTCCCTGGAGTCTTTAACTCTACCTCCATCCTTTGCAAGTCACACAAAATGGGCCTTTGCGTTGTCAATATTGCACTCGTACCCGCATATAATCTTCTACTCAATGCATCAGCTACCACGTTTGCTTTTCCAGGATGATATTGGATGGTATGATCATAATCTTTCAACAGTTCAAGCCAACATCGCTGTCGCATATTGAGTTCATTTTGAGTGAAGAAATATTCAAGGCTTTTATGATCCGTAAAGATCTCTATTTTCTCCCCATACAAGTAATGCCTCCAAATTTTAAGTACGAAGACAACAGCTGCCAACTCTAGATCATGAGTAGGATAATTCCTCTTATATTCCTTGAGTTTTCTTAAGGCATAGGCTATGACTTTCCCATGTTGCATGAGAACACATCCCAACCCTTTGCCCGAAGCATCACTGTAGATGACAAATCCGTCAAGAGCAGGATGGTATTGTCAAACAGTCTTTGAAATGAGTCTCTCTTGAGTTCTTAAAAACTCTTCTCACATTCTTCGCTCCAATCGAACTTTGTATCTTTCCTAGTTAGCTGAGTTAATGGAGTAGCTATTCGAGAAAATCCTTCCACGAATCTCCGATAATAACTAGCTAAGCCGAGAAGGCTACGTACTTCGGTCACTGATTTAGGTTGCTCCCAGCTTTGAATTGCTTCAATCTTCACCGGATCAACAGATATTCCATGACTTGATACTACGTGCCCAAGGAATGCTACTTCCTCAAGCCAGAACTCACATTTCTTCAACTTGGCATAAAGCTTGTATTCACGAAACTTTTGAAGTGTCAGCCTCAAGTGTTGCTCATGATCTTCACGGCTTTTGGAATAAATAAGGATGTCATCAATAAAGACGACTACAAAGTGATCCAAATATTCCTTGAATACTCAGTTCATCATATCCATGAAGGCGGCGGGAGCATTAGTCAATCAAAGGACATGATTAGGAATTCATAATGCCCGTCTCGAGGAGTTCGAAAGCCGTCTTTGGAATGTCATCGGTTACGATCTTCAATTGGTGATATCCGAACGAAGATCAATCTTTGAAAAGAATTTGGCTCCTTGCAATTGGTCAAACAGGTCATCAATACGTGGTAATGGGTACCTATTTTTGATGGTGACATGATTCAACTCCGATAATCAATACAAAGTCGCATACTCCCATCTTTCTTCTTCACGAATAGAGCAGGAGCACCCCTAAGAGAGCGTCTATTAGGGCGAATAAAGCCAATATCTAACAATTCCTGCGGTTGAGTCTTTAACTCACGAAGTTCAATTGGAGCCATTCGATATGGGGCTTTGGAAATGGGTTTTTATCTTAGGGTTCAAGGTCGATACAAAATTCAATTTCACGCCTCGGGGTAGGCCAGAAGTTCTTCAGGGAATACGTCAGGTAATTTATTAACAATAGAAATATCATTAAAAACTGACGTATTTTTGTTTAGATCCATGACATGAGCTAAGAAATCTTGACATCCGTTTTTCAATAAACGAATAGCTTTATAGCTTGAGATGACCGTGATTGATTTTAATGGTTTGGTCGCTTGAATTCGCATAATAGGTTGATTAGGACTATGAAAGCTAACAACCTTACGAAAACAATTAATTTTTGCATGATAAGTAGTTAACCAATCAATCCCTAGAATCACGTCAAATACAAGTATTTTCAATGAAATAAGATCGACAGGTAATATGAGGGTATCGATTTGAACCAAACAAGACTTATAAACAGTGGATGTAATAAAGGTTTCTCCCAATGGAGTTTCCACAGATAAGTCAAAGTCTAATTTCTCCGGAGTCAAATTTAATCATTGAGCGCAAGTAGGAGAAATAAAAGAATGGGTAGAACCGATATCAAATAAAGTATAGACTTCGCTAGAGTTTATGATAAGCTTACCCGTGATGACCTCATTTGGGTTCCTTGCTTTCTGGGAGGTCACAACAAACGCTCTCCCTTGCACTACCGGCTTTGACTTTTCTGGGACGGCATTTGGTGCCTCCATCCTGGCTGAACTTGTCTTCGGTGAATGACAAAATCGGGCTAAGTGACCTTCTCTTCCACAATTATAACATGCTTTGGACAAAGATCGCTAGATTTTGATGATGTGTCCTCCATTCGCATTTGAAGCATATGATAGGTGGTCTTTCTCCTTCCTTAACAAATGGTCTTTGGTCTTAACGTCTTTCCATCATTGTTGAATCTCTCTTCTTGAAATGTCCATTCTTATTGTTTTGTACGATTACCACCACCATCAAGTGGTTACCACTTCGCCTGTTGATTCCTCTCACGCTTGTTGTCACCGCTCGATGATCGCTCTCATTTGGTATTATCATTTTACCTTTGCTCTCTTTTGGTTGCGTTGACTCGTTATCGCATCTACTAATAATGAGCCCTATTTACAACATCTCGAATACAAACACGGTTTATGAGAAATAAGATGTTGACGTATCTCGACTTTAAACCTCTTAAAAACATTCGCGTCATTCTCTCTTCATTATCCACCAAGTGGGACGCAAACCGGGATAACTCGGCAAACTTTGCTTCGTACTGCGACACGGTCATATTATTCTGTTCCAACTTGATGAACTCCACCTCCTTCGTATGACGAATACTTTCGGGAAAGTACTTGTCATTGAATAGTTCTTGGAACTTCTCCCAAGAAATCTTCAGTGCAGCATGTTGAGTACGCTTTACCGATTCCCACCAGTAATCTGTCTCTTCTCGCAACATAAAGGCGGCAAAGGGAACCTTTTGCTCCTCGGAGCATCCCAAGACATAAAATATCTTTGTGATCTGCTTTATCCATGCTTACGCCTTAAGTGGTTTTGGCTCTCCAATAAACTCCGGTGGTCCCAGCTCCTTAAAGCATTTAGCGGTGGCATCGTCGAGAGTTTCATGTTTCCACCTATATTTTGGACAGAGCCGCTCTTTTTCTTTGTTGCATGAATTGCATAAAGCCTCGAACATTCTATCATTCATCATTTGGTCGGTGTTGTTGTTTTTGCATGAGGATTGTCGCCTTACGATGCACATTATCCTCGATTATTGATATATGGTGAATCAGCGGCGCTTTGTGCTCCATTGCTATTCTCAACATTCTCGGATGTCATTTTTGACATCGCCACAAAACAAAGGTTAATTGACATATAACATATTATCCCTATATTCTGACCGACCAATTAAATACCAAATAAACTTAGGTAGGTCATAGTAGCGAAGGAATTCCCCGTCTCTCCCCTCCTAGTTCTATTCTCACATCTTAGCCAGGGATCATATCTCTAAGTTTTGATACCAACTGTGACGCCCCCAAAATAGGTATACATCACCCATCTTGAGTCGCCAAATACATGGTATAAAACTCAAATACAACTAAATTATATAACAGTCGTGTAAAATACGACTAAACATATACAGTGAGTTTTAATACAAATATTGTCATCTAGACAATATACAAACTCAATGGGGTCCTCATTACAGTTATTGTTACACTATTTCATAGAATAGTGAGGACTACTAATGCTATCATCTGGACCGTCACTCCATTCCCCGACTAGTCCCTGCTACATTCTCATTTCCTGAAGAGAACAATGAAAGCAAAATGGTGAGCTCAACTAGCCCAGTAAGAAATATTATGACTAAGATAATGCAGAATAAATTATTATTAGCCTTCAACAGTGTTAAACTGATAAAATATAACAAACATCAAGTTTAACGGCAGCGGAACAAGCAATCCATTAGAAGAGTCAAGTAGAGAATAAAATCTACTATCTTCTATGATTTAAAAGGTTTTTCATGACTTTTATCATTTGGGACTCGATTTTAATAAATAATCCACATCATCGAATCACCCCTGCACTACGGCCAAGGATATTCTTTGGTATCACGACCACAATTATCCATGCACTACGGGCCAAGAATTTTTGTGTATTCATTAATGGTCATGATCATGCCAACAACTATCCATCAATGCACTACGGGCCAATGAAGACTTTTTCCGCATCATTTGTAACATTACGGTCATGATTACACCGAATAATCCCTGGTCATAATCATACCAAGTCCATCTATGCACTACAGGCCACAGATGACTTTCAACATAATATAAACATGAGGATGATGACAATGATATAAGAATTCAATAAAACAAGTTCAAGAATTAATTTATCCATGAATCAATAACGTCCAAATTGCCAACACGATACTGCTTTGTAGAGTAAAATTCAAGAATGCTCAGAAGAATATTTTCATGAAAAGATACTGGATGAAGCGCAAATATCAAGGATATTCCACTAATTTCATGGAGTATAGAAGTCAAAACTTTAACCAACTGAGTATAATAACGAATGAAATAACAAAAGAAATCACCATGCATGCGGTACTTCTCATAGACAGGTTATTCCAACAGATTAATAAGTAACGGAACCAGGTCAGGCAAAATTCGCACCGATAGGATGTTCCAACATAATAATAAAGAGGCGGAACAGTGTCCGGAGTAAACGCACGCATGTGACGGGATTTCAATGTAATAATAATAAAGAGCGGAACCGGTCCCGGCGAAACGTTATATGATACATGATATTCCAAATGTAATAATAATAAAGGCGGAATATTAGAAGAATGTCACCAAGTATAGGGTAGTCGCAGATATCTTTGGTTATTCAGTGAGAATAATAAAGAATGGAATAACATAAGTTACATTTCATGAATACAAAAGAAATAATATCCCTTACCGTAAAAAAAGCTGAATATAAGAGTAGGGAAGGAGCGAATACTTTTCTATAGCTTCTCTATAATTTTTCTCTCTAGAGTTTCAGTGAATTTGTAAAAAATAATGAAAGAATGAGCTTCTATTTATAGAAGAATGGATCGTGATAGTAACTAATTCACGAATGGTCCAGATTGATTTACTTTTAATCGGACGGTCCATATTTAAAGCAAAAATCTTTTAAATAAAATATAATATATATATATATATATATATATATATATATATATATATTTATATATGACATTAGTCACGGGTTATAAACCCCGTGACTCTCCCTGCCAATCATCCAAACCAAGACATATAAATATATATAATAATAATAATAATTGTACCACCCCTGCCACTTTCACAACATTAATATATCTATAATCATTATATTTGAAATCATCCTGCTAACCTTATTCCCCCCCCCCCCAATCAATCAAGCCACCGAAAGTATATATATTATATATATAAACTTATATATATAATGAATAACTTTCTACCGGTTATTCTGAAAAAATGGGTAAATGGGGGGGTCCATAAATACTTCATAAAAATCTCTTCAATATTTTTAACAACATTTATCATCATTATTATAATTCACAATATTAATCGACCAGGTCATTACCAGGAAATAGGGGGCTTTCCAATAAGAATTTCTCCTCATTGGCGCACAATTAGGTGACCAAACCTCTCATTGACAGAACTTCTAGACATCGTTAATATTGTAAATAATAATATTAATAGCCTTGTCGTCTCAATTATTGATTTAATAATATATAAAAATATCGACAATAATTGAATCAAATAACGTGAGATACTATGCAACAATTCTTGTGGTAATAATTAAATAAAAGCGAGTGACTTTTACGTAAGCATCAATAATCAATACCGTGCTACTATGCAACCACGCGTATTCATCGTATTTTTTACTACCGAGTAGTTCAACAAGATATTAACGGTAAAACTTCCGTCGTTATTTTCATATAAAGTATTTTTGTCGTTTTTTCAATCAAACAATAATTCCGATTAATGGGGTCCACCAATGATTGTCTTAGTTATACGAATATTTCTGTTAAAGCGAATATTCCCTTAACTAATCGAATATTATATAACAACTTGCATACTTTGCAAAATTTATAAATATTACCCACAATTATAACATTATATCAAATTTATTCCATAATATTCAAAAATGATATTTGTAGAAAATTCATTTTTATTCATAAAAGTTGGGGTCTTACAACGTTGATCCAGGTGAACAATACCTTGAGGGATGAACAGGCTGTCATCAAACAGGCAGCCATCAAGGAGTATGAAGAATCTCCTGCCTTGACCGATAAGATCATGACCCAGTTTGCTGAAGGGGTTGAGGCTTATCGGGAGAAGGCCCGGGCAAAGCTAGTTGATGCTGGGCTGGATGCCTCCATCCTTGACTCTTTCGATGAGGAATCCGAAGCCGAAGCTGATGATGGTTTGCCTTGACAGATGATTTTCGTATTTGTAAATTTTTCCTTTCTTATTTTTGTAATTCGCTCGATCAGTTAGGCTGATGGTAAGTGTATCCGAACCCTGTCTGATCGGGAATTATAAAACATATAGATATGAATGAAATAGTATAAATTTCTTAGTTGTTATCTCGATTAGTTTTGATCGTAACTTTTACCAAACAGTTAGGTCATTTCTGACTGTCTGATCAGTTTATGCCCGACGCTTACCCGATCGGATTTGAAACTTTATCAATCAGTTGTACTTGTGACTTTTACTGATCAGTTAGGTCCTTCCAGACTGTCTGATCAGTTTACGCCCGAAGCTTATCTGATCGGATTTGTAAGAGCATTATGAATTTAAATGAAGTATAAATGTTTCCCGAAGAGAAAATTTTATTTCATTGATAAATTGCATAGACTACATAAATAAAGGAAAGAATAGCATAGTCATTTACTGGCAATATTTTTTAAGTCTTCCAGCATGCCATGTATTCTTTACCTCGGAGCCATCCATAGCTCAAAGCCGGTAAGTCTCGGGCTTCGGCACCTCCACTACCTTATAAGGCCCCTCCCAGTTAGGCATTAGCATGCTGATGTTCTGGGGGGTCGATGCCTCTGATTCTCGAAGCACCAAGTCTCCAGCCTCGAACCTTCTTTGTTTAACTTTTTGGTTGTAGTGCCGGGCAGTACGCTTCTGATAAATGGCTAGTCGCATCAGTGCCGACTCCCGAACTTCTTCTAAAAGATCTAAGTTGAGGCGTAGACCGTCCTCGTTGTACAAATCCTTATACTGACTGACTCGATGTATAGGGGAACCGATCTTAACAGGTATGAGAGCATCGGTCCTGAAGGCTAATCTGAACGGTGAGTCTCCCGTTGTTGTTCTTGGTGTAGTTCGATAGGCCCAGAAGACACTAAGAAACTCCTCTGGCCAGCGACCCTTTAACTCGTCCAACCTCCTTTTGATACCGTTAAGAAAGGTTCAGTTGGTGACTTCTACCTGCCCGTTCGACTGAGGGTGTGCCACCGAAGTCTTTCTATGTTGAATCCCTAATTCTTTCAAAAAGATTTCAAACTTCGATCCCACAAACTGTCGGCCGTTGTCCGAGACTAAGGCCATCGGGATACCGAACCGATATACGACCCCTTCTTTGAAGAATTTCAGGCATTCTTGTTCTGTGATTTTTTATAGAGGTTTGGCTTCGACCCATTTGGTCATGTAGTCGATGGTGACGATCAAAAAACTCACTTGCCCCTTGGCCTTCGGTAGAGGCCCCAAGATGTCGATTTCCCATATTGCAAAAAGAATCAGTGATAAGACCGAATACAACTCCTCGGGAGGTTGGTGTGGAATGGCACTGTTCAGCTGGCACTTGGGACATTTTTTGACAAAGTCCTTCGCTTCTTGATAAATGGTCGGCCAATAAAATCCCTGCCTCAGAATCCTGTGTGCCGGCGACTTTGCTCCCATGTGATCTCCACATATTCCTTCGTGTACCTCTCGAAGTGTATAGTTTGCTTCTAACGGTGTCAAGCACTTTAGAAGTGGGGAGCTAAAAGCCCTTCTATATAGGTCCCCATCGATAAGAATAAAATTGGAGCTTCGATGCTTGATTTTTCTTTCCAGGATGCTATCTGAAGGTAGAACTCAGTCGGCTAGGTAAGAGATGTACGGTGTGA
This sequence comes from Panax ginseng, assembly GCA_020205605.1. Taxonomy (NCBI): domain Eukaryota; kingdom Viridiplantae; phylum Streptophyta; class Magnoliopsida; order Apiales; family Araliaceae; genus Panax; species Panax ginseng. Next base: position 11,318,641 of record CM035150.1, read on the forward strand.
GCCAGCAGTCGAGTCGATCCATACATAGTACTTCCACATTCGGAACACTTGGTTGTTCCAATATCTCTAGATATACCGACCCGCTGAAAGAACTGGCTTCGGTGGTTGCCAATCGAGCCAAGGCATCTACCACTGTGTTGTCGGATTGATCCACTCCCATACAGCTGACTGAAGCAAACTACGCCAGCTTATCTTTCACCTCGGCCAGGTATCTCGTCATTCTTGCCCCTCGAGCCTCATACTCCCCTGATATCTGTTTGACGACTAACTGGGAGTCACTGTAGATGACTAAATTTTGCGCTTCCAGGATTCGGGCCAACTTCAGCCCTGCTAGAATGGCCTCATACTCTACTTTGTTGTTGGTCGCTTTGAATTGGAACCGAATGGCCTGTTGGACCTTGAACCCTTCGGGACTCATCAGTATAACCCCTGCTCCGCTGACATCCGAGGTTGATGAGCCGTCAACATAAAGTGTCCATGAAGTTCTCATATGCTGTGTTTCGGTGACCGATCCCACATCCGGCTCTGAGAACGAGCATTCATTGATTTAAATCGCCGAGGTTCGTCCTTTGATTCTTTGTCCGAGGAAGATATTCTAATGCAAACTGTGTTAATTCCATGGCCCATGCCGCCAGTCGCCCCGAGACCTCTGGTCGGTGCAGGATTTTCTTCAACTGCTGATCCGTGTATACTACCACCATCCGACCCAGGAAATAATGCCGAAGTTTCCTGCTTGCAATGATCAAAGCGTAGACGAATTTTTCCAGGTTCGGGTATCGAATTTCTGCGTCCCGAAGTACATGGCTGACGTAGTATACCGGGAACTGATTTCCCCCTTTATCCTGAACTAACGCCGCCCCCACTGCCATCGAGCTTGCTGCCAGATACATATACAAAGGTTCCAAAGGGATCGGTTTCATCAGAAGTGGTGCCGAAGATAAATATCTTTTGATCCCTTGGAACGCATCTTCGCACTCCGAAGTCCCCTTTCAAGGTTTCAAAAAATGGTAGGCATCTCTCTGCTGATTTGGAGACAAACCTTCGGAGGGCCGCGATCCGACCCGTTAGTCTCTGCACATCCTTATAAGACTTCGGAGATTTCATATCCAGAATCGCCTGAATCTTCTCTGGATTCGCTTCGATTCCCCTTTTGCTGACCAAGTACCCTAGGAACTTTCCCGATCCCAATCCAAACGTGCACTTGGTCGGGTTCAACCTCAGCTTGCGTCTCCTGACTGTCTCAAAGCAGTTCTCTAGATCTTCAAGATGGTAACGGACTGACATGCTTTTAACGATCATGTCGTCTATGTAGACCTCCATACTTCTCCCTAGTTGCTTCGTGAACACGAAGTTCATCATTCTCTGATAAGTCGCCCCGGCATTCAGTAGCCCGAAGGTCATTTTTCGATATGCTTATATTGCCCGATGCGTGATAAAACTGGTCTTTGGGATATCTTCCTTACTCATTGAGATCTGATGGTACCCTAAAAAGGCGTCCATGAAGCTCAGCATGCCGTATCCCGAAGTGGCGTATATCAATTGATCTATGTTGGGCAATGGATAGAAGTCCTTCGGACACACCCTGTTTAGATCCGTGTAGTCGATGCATAGCCTCCACTTCCCGTTCTGCTTCTGGACCAAGACTACATTGGCCAACCATTCTGGGTAGTCGATTTCGAAGATGAATTCGGCCTCTAGGAGTTTGGAAATTTCTTCATCGATGATCTTCTGTCTCTCTAGGGCAAAAACCCTTCGTTTCTGGATGACTGGCTTCCTGTTTGGGTTTACATGTAACTTGTGCAGGGCCACTGATTCGCTTACCCCCGTCATATCACTCGGTTCCCATGCAAAGATGTCGGTGTAGACTCGAAGTAAATCTATTAGTCCTGTCCGAAATGGTTCTGCTAATCCTGACTCGATCTTGATCACTTTCTCTTTGATTCCCGGTATCAGCTCTACATCTTCTAATTTTTCTAAGCAGCGAGCAAGCAAGCGGTTACATGACTACTCTCGGTGAATGGCTCTATTTCAATGGCCATTATGCGCTTCGCCTTCTTGACCCCAGATTTTCGAGGAAATCAAGCTATTACGATAACACCTTCGGGCAATGTCTAAGTCTCCTTTTACCTCCTCGATCCCGTTTGGTGTTGGAAACTTGATTTTGAAGTGGGGTATAGAAGTCACTACTTGTAAAGCTGCCAAGGTAGGTCTTCCGAGGATCGCGTTGTACGCTGAATCCACCTGGACAACGAAAAATCTAACCATTATTTCAACTTAATTGGGTGTCGTGCCGAACTTGACTGACAGTTCGATTTACACCGGATCTCCACTGAACCCGTACAAAGGTCCTTCGCTGCCCAAGTCCATTTTCTTTCCTTGTAGGTCCATCCTCTGGTAGGCGTGAGTGTACAGGATATCGACCGAGGATCCGTTGTCTATCATCATCCGCTTCATATCCACGGTCCCGACCTGTGCGGTTATCACTAACCCTCCGTCATGCGGCTCGATGAGGTATGTAGGATAATCCTCATCCGAAAAGGAGATAGATGTTCCAGGATATGCCCGATCCTTTCTAGTAGTAGACCCCGTAACCGACAACACCGCCTTTCCAGTTACCCGTCCGACTGAACCGCCTGATATCACATCAATTACGCCTCGGGTTGGCGGACTCTGCGGAGGCTGGGTGTCTCGATCCTGGTCTCTGCCTTCTTCTCTCGAGGCCACTCCTGTATCCCGACCGGTTACATACTGAACTAACTGACCATTTTGAACGTTCTTCTCTATCATGTCCATCAGATTGTTGCATGTCTCTGTCGAATGCCCGGTGCTCTGGTGATATTCGCAAAATTTGTCTCGACCCCTCCTCCCTGGTTTGGTTCGCCTCGAGTATGGCTCATAGAAGGATTTATTTTTTATCTCTTCCAAGATTTTTGCCCGATCCGTGGTGAGGGGGGGTGTAAACTTTGCTGACATTACGATTAGGCAATGGAGGTCGGCTGTTTCCTGATCCTCCTCCATTTTATATTTTCTTACCCGGATTGTCCGACCTCCACTGGTTTTTGTTCGAGCGCTGATAACTCGATTTGTCCCGATCCTTTGATTTCTCGTAAGATTGAGAGTGTGGTTTGAAATTGCCCATAGCCTCCTCTATCGCGATGAACCCTTCGGCCCGATGGAAAGCTTCGGTCAGATTTGCCGGGGGATGATCACCAAATCTTTCATCAGCTTCTTCGACCTCCCGATATCCAGACCCGTTGTGAAGAATCCCAAAGCCTGTGGGGAGTTCAACTCTGCTACCGACCCCACAGCCTCCCAAAATCTTTTTACATACTGACCCAGGGTTTCATCCGATTTCTGTCTAACCTGCATGAGGGAAGCCGTGATTTTTCCTCATCTCCTGTTACTTCCAAACCGAGCATGGAACTTTTCACGAAGATCATTCCAGGAACCGATCGATCCAGCTGCCAAAGTTCCCATCCATTATCTGGCACGCTTTTTCAACGTTGTAGCGAACATATGGCATTTGGCTGCATCCGAATGTCCGTAGTAAGACATCAGACGGTCATACCTATCCGTATGGTTTTAAGGATCTCCCAGTTAATCATATGTCTCCATCTGGGACATCTTCTTTTTCGGATCGGCCGTCACCCGATTGATTTCGGGCGAAAAAGGGGATCCTAGGCAGGCCGAAGATGTCCCCCTCAAATTCTTTGCCATCAATAACTTTTCCAGTTCTGCCACCCTTCGAGCGAGGGGGTCGGACTCCTCTTTTCGAGGGGATGATCAGGGTATGTCCCTCCCGTATTCAGGAGACGCGTCCCTCCTCCTCTGTCCCGATCTGCCCGGATTCTCTGATCTGCGTTCAGTCGAACGACTTCTTTTTCTGCTTCTGGCATCCCGAGAGCGGCTTTTGTGCCTGCTGTTTTCTCTTCCTGCCTCTCCCCGTCGGGGTGACGGGGATCGGCTTCGATTCCTACGCCTTTATGAGGACACCTCCTGCTCTCCAGCCATTTTTGCCATCTGTTGTTCGAGCTCTTCATGTTGGAGGCGTAGGGCCATTATGGCGTCGTTGTTCTGTTACATCTTCTTTTTTAGGATGAACTTCCGTTGGTCCTGACTCCCTTCTGGTCTTTCTCACTGTATGAGGGCCCGTGAATGATTTTCATCAGCCTGACTCACATGATAGGGCATGTGTTGGCTATCGTTGAAGAGTTTACGCCGGCGGGAATGGGCTGGTACCTCTTGAACTTCAGGAATTTTGGACCCTAGGCGGTCCTTCACCGACCCCCTCACCTGTGTGGTCTGGTGTGATTGCTGGGTCTTTGCCTTTTCCTGAGCAGAGACATTGTTCTCCTTACTCGCCATAGCCTGCTGCCGGAAAAGTTGGTTGTGATTGCAAAAAAGCACTAAAAACTCCTCCTTCTAACGCCAATGTTAACGCCAAGTTTCGTCTGCTCGTCCAATCACATAATCCACGCGCTGAAACCTGCACAATAACAGATCACACAGAAGCTTGACGGCTTGTGCCACCGGGGGATAGCTCCGGTGTGAGAATAAATACAAGCCGTTCACAAGGTTTAACAATGAAGGCTTAAGTGTTTAGTGCTCAAAGATGTATTACCTGTCAATTTTAATTAAGCCTTGTATTTATAGCCATTCTCATCTCCCAAGAGTCCCTCTCCGAGTCGGAATAGGACTCCTAAGTATGGCGGTTACCCATATTTGGGTCCAACATAATCTCCTTAAAAGGTGTAAGTAGAATCCATTTCCAATACTACCTTTGGAGTTACCTTATTAGAATATGGCTAGGGTTAGAGCCCTTAACCACGTAAACCCCTTATCACTCCCAACTCTGTATATGGGTTGCCTAACTGCACAGACCAACCCAAAGATAAACACCAATCCAAAAGCTTTACCAAAGGGCGCTTGAAGGCAGACCCAAACCTCCACGACCACAATCGGATTCCGGCCTAATGGGCTCGGGTACCCGAACCCGACCATCCCAAACATCCTGTATGCCTTCGGCCATATAAGCCCAACCTTATCAGTTCCAGCCCAGGCCTACAGCTAACATGATGGTCGATAAAACACTCCCGAACATTTCCCCCCAGTCTCTTGTTATAAGATATTTATGACATGAGACTTGAAAGGAAGCGAATTTGAATAGTCACTCCCGATAATGATGAGCTGTCTTGGGAACCCAAGCGGTTTCTTCTCGATTAACGAGCTGATACACATTTCCCTAGGGCTGGACCCCACTTACCATAAACAGCAGCCTTTGAAAACCGTGTCAGACATGCTATATAAGTCCTTATCCATCCATCACTGTCACTTTTTCGAGCCTTTAACCATTTCAAACCCTTCTTCAAATTTTCCGGCAAGGGCGATTTTCGGTGAGAGCTATACTTCTCCAGAATTCTTCGATTCTTGCCATTTTTCTTCGTTTAATAGCCTTCACACCTCACATTTGTTCATCGTATTAACCAAATGGCTGATTAATATGTTTAAAGAAAATAGAGTTTGATCATAATATGTTTAAAGAAAATAGAGTTTGATCATAATAATTTAAATATATGCGTGACTTTTTTATTGTTAAAATTAATAATCAACCCAACAGAGGGTTATTAATTGAAACAATTAAAGATTAAGAAAAGTCACATAATATTACATTTAATAAATGAATATTTTAATTTTACCCAACGGAAAATTAGAATTAGAATTTATTAAATAGAATTTTATTGCATAAGTATCATGTTTATTTTGTTTTCTGCCCAACGTTGATGCGTGGATAAATGTGTTGTGCATTATTTTATGGGGATGTTATTAGTATATTATTAATTGGACCAACGAAAAATTAATAATTATGCACCAACATCTTATTAAAATCTATTTTTTGGGTGTTATAAATAGATTTTATGTAACTAACTGCTTGCCCTACAATTGGTTTTATTATGATTAATTATTAATTATTGTTGTACATTGTGGATTTCTTTTAATTTTTGTAAGCATGTTTATGAGCCTGATTATGTTTCAACATTGACTCCAACTAGTATTTCTTGGTATCTCTCTGGAATTGAAACATTGAATTAATGGAACTAATTTTATTGCTTGAAAAGAATAAGTGAAAATTATTCTCGGTACTATGGATTTGGACTATGCACTACGAGTGGATAATCCTGCTCCAATTACTGCTACTAGCTCAATTGAGCAAAAGGCTATTTATAAAAAGTGGGAGCGATCCAACTGCATGTCCCTTATGATTATGCTAAAGAGTACTTAACTTCAGTCGAGTAATGTGACGCCCCCAAAATAGGTATACATCACTTATTCTGAGTCGCCAAATACATGGTACAGAATACAAATACAATCTTAAATATACAATATGAGCTGTGAGTTTTAATACAAATGTTGTCGACAGTATTCAAACTCAAAATAAGTCCTCAATACATTTATTATCACACTATTTCATAGAATAGTGAGGACTACTAATGCTATCATTTGGACCGTCACTCCGTTCCCCGACTAGTCCCTGCTACGTTCTCATTTCCTGAAGAGAATAATGAAAGTAAAAGGGTGAGCTCAACTAGCCCAGTAAGAAATATTATGACTAAGATAATGTAAAATAAATTATCATTAGCCTTGACGTTGTTAAAGCGATAAAATATAACAAACATCAAGTTTAAGCTGCGGTGAACAAGCAATCCATTAGAAGAGTCAAGTAGAGAATAAAATCTACCATCTTCTATGATTTAAAAGGTTTTCATTACTCTTATATTTGAGACTCGACAATAAATAATCCACATCATCCCTGCACTACGGCCAATGATATTCATTAGTATCACGACCACAAATTATCCATGCACTACGGGCCAATGATATTCGTGTATTACCAATGGTCTTGATCATAACATAAAAAAATTCATCTTTGCACCCTTGGCCGATGAGAATCCATAGTCATAATCATACCAAAAACTGTCCATCAATGCACTACGAGCCAATGAGGACTTTTTCACATCATTTGTAACATTACGGTCATGATTATACCGAATAATCCCTGGTCATAATCATACCAAGTCCATCTATGCACTACATGCCACAGATGACTTTCAACATATTATAAACATGAGGATGATGAAAATTCAATAAAACAAGTTCAAGAATAAATTTTAAAGATTTATAAGTTAATTTATCCTGAACTCAATAACGTCCAAATTGTCAACATGATACTGCTTTGTGGAGTAAAATTCAAGAATGCTCAGAAGAATATGTCCATGAAAAGATACTGGATGAAGCGCAATATCAAGGATATTCCACTAATTTCATGGAGTATAGAAGTCAAAGCTTTAACCAACCGAGTATAAAAGAATATATGAAATCGCAAATGGATTTTAAATCGCCATGAGGTAATCCACTTATGCAGATCATTTACACAATTTAATAAGAAATGAATACAAAGGATCATTCACCATGCATGTGATAATCCACATAGCGAGTTATTCCAACGAGAATAATAAAGAATGGAATAATGAAGAAATCACCATGTATGCGATAGGCCCTTGAGATAAGAGTTATTCCAACAGAATAATAAAGAATGAAACCAGGTCATGCGTAATCCGCACATACAGGATGTTCCAACAGAATAATAAAGAACGGAACCAGGTCATGCGTAAACCGCACATACAAGATGTTCCAACAGAATAATAAAGGACAAAACCAGGTCATGCGTAAATGCACAGACATGATGTTCCAACAGAATAATAAAGAATGGAATAACAGAAGAATTTTACCATGTATGCGGTACTTCGCATAGACAGGTTATTTCAACAAAATGATAAAGAATGGAATAATAGAAGTTCTCTTCATGAAGACGAAAGAAATAATACCTCTTACCGTAAAAGAAGAGTATTCCGACTGGTAAGGCGATGATATTCTTGAAGAAAACTTGCACTAATTTCTATGCTCAAAGCTTTTTTAAACTCTAAAGAAATACGCTCAAGATTATAGAAGGAGAATTCTCTGAACTTCTGGTGTGATTTTCAATTCTAACTAAGCATTCTATTTATAGAAGAATGAAAAAGATACTATGTTGCACTATGCAATAAAATATAATATATTCTATTTATAATCAAATAAAATAAAACTTTATAAAAAGTATTACATTTTTTATATAAAAAGTTTTTACAACGCAAACACTATGCAGACACTATGCATAATAAAATATAATATATTCTATTTATAGTCTAATAAAACAAATAACTTTATAAAAGTATTCTGTTTTATATAAAAAAAATTTACTATGCAAAATACTATGCATAATAGAATATAATATATTCTATTTATAGTCTAATAAAGCAGATAACTTTATAAAAGTATTATGTTTTATATAAAAAGTTTTCGTTTTATTACATTAATAATACTAATAAAACAAAATTTATCATCATTATTATAATTCACAATATTAATCGACGTGTCGTTCCCGGAAAGAGGGGCTTTTCAATAAGGATTTCTCCCTATTGGCGCTTGATTAGGTGACCAAACCTCTCCTTGACAGAACTTCTGGACATCGTTAATATTGCAAATAATAATATTAATAACTTTGTCATCTCAATTATTGATTTATTAATATATAAAATATTGACAATAATTGAATCAAATAACGTGAGATACTATGCAACAATTACTATAACAATAATTGAACAAAATTGAGTGACTTCTCACGTAAGCATCAATAATCAATATCGTGTGCTACTATGCAACCACGCATATTACTGTGCTTTTAACACCGGGTGTTTCAAGAGTTAACGGTAAAACTTCCGCCGTTATTTTCATATAGTATTTTTGTCGTTTTCTCAATTCGATAATAATTACCCCAAAATAGGTATACATCACCCATTACGAGTTGTCGATACAGATGCGAAACAACTACAACTTTATTATTACAACGGTAAAGCGTGAGTTTAAATCTGAGATATTGCCATCTAAACAATATCCACATACAAATAAATCCTCATCATAATTATTGATACATTATTTTACAAAAATGGTGAGGACTACTAAACAACTCTCTAAAACCATCATTCCATTTTTTACGTACCATCTACATATCTCTCATCTATTACATTACAGAAAAATGCCTCAAAACACGAGAAAAAAATGGAACAAAAAGGGAAAGGGTGAGCTCAACTAGCCCGATAAAAGAATATTATGACTAAGATATATATGAGAACAAATTATCGTTAGTCTTGACGGGGAAAAATTTAATAGAATACAATAGACAACAAGTTTTAAATCAATACTACATGTGGAAAATATTAATTCATAGAAGAGTTACGTAGAGGATGAAATCTACTAATATCTATGAATTTAACGGTCCATCATCAATATTTTTATCCTGTAACATCAATCGATATATATACGGAATCATATATTCATCCTTGCTTTTCTGAGGGCGAGGACATTCACCGATTAGTCGTGTTCATCTAAACACTGTTTTTTCTTTACTACGGGCCAAAGATATTCATCGAGAAATCATTCATCTTTTTTACTCTGGGCCAAAGATATTCATCGAAATCATTCATCTTTTTTGCTTCTGGGCCAAAGATATTCAATAATATCATCATTTAAGGCGAGGATGATGAAAAAATATATATATTTTTAAAAAAAGCGAATCGGTGAAACAAAATGAGCGAGGATTAAGGATTAAGGATTCGTACCCGTTTTATCCACGTCAAAAATACCTCAAAAATAATCATAGTGGTGTAAAATTCAAGAATGATCAAAACATGGATACTGATCAAAGCTAGTATCCTGATGATAGATATTTTAGACGAAAAGAAAAATTTTCATTTTTAGATGAATAGTGTAGTATTAAGTGAATAAATAATCTTAGTATCGTGAATAGTCTTGTAGTATCGTGAATAGTAACTCAGACACCAAAAGTTCCAAATTTGATAAAAACTTGGATCAATATTTGACATAATGATATTGAAGAAATAATATCATTCTGAAAAAAAATAATATCCACTTACCTCGAAGATCGGTACTTCATTTGGAATTTGGATATAGGCTATAACTTGAACTTTCATAGTATAGCAATACTCAAAGTATACTCAAAATACTCACAAGAATCGCTCGATAATATAGAGAGAAAACTTGATTTACGGTGTGATTTTCAATTCTAACCTAAGCACCTATTTATAGGAAAATCTTAGAACACAAAGCGAGAAAATTTAATAAATAATATATATATATTTTTTCTAAATATCTCTCCTTTTACTACCATCTGAATTCAGCCTCTAACCACATGTTAAATGAGTTTCAAAAAAAAAAAAAAAAACGTTTTTTGTAATTAAAAATATTTTAAACTTCAAAAATCAATTATTTGAACTTGAACTTCAATAATTCATAATAAATAGCCCTTTTATCGGAAAATTTGAATCTCGCGAGTTTTTATAGGAAATTCAATTCTCTACAACTTTGCGGAAAAAGTTTTCCAAATTCCAAAGCGAGAAATTGCCGAAATCTACAAGCGGGCGATTTTAGAAATTTATAATCAAATTTCGATCGATAAATGGGGTCCGCAGAGCATGTTTAACATGTTTTAAACATTTATTGCAACAAAAAAATACTCTTCTCCTCGTATACTCATATATCCCACATTAGTTGTAAAAAAATATCACCATTATTATATTATTAAAATATAATAATATATATATTTAAATGAATTATTTTATCGAGAAAAAGATAAAATTTCAATTTTCAACAATTGTCACATTAAAAATTTTCTCCATCTATATCCACATAAAATCAATATTTTCCTCATCATATGAATCAATAATTAATTATTCACAAATAATATTAGAATCACTGATATTATTGTGACGGCGGTTTCAGGAAGAGGGGCTTTCGATAAAATTTCTCTTCTTCTTGGCATGATTAGGTGACCAAACCTCTCCTTAGAGCAGAACTTTCTAGACATTGCCAATAATGTTATCTAATAATATTATTAGGATAATATGAATTATTGCCGATAATGAAAAATCTTGTGTAATGACAATTATTGAAACAACAACGATATAAAATATCAATATGACAATTATTGAACCGATAAAATAAAATCTTTGAGCAGTAATTTTGTAACCATTATTGAGTAGTGCCTTCTTACGTAAGAGTCGATAATTGGTGCAATCTGAGTGTCTCTTCTTGTCTGACAATAGCGTATTCTTGTGTTTTAACCTAGGGTATTCAACGATTATAGCGGTAACAACTTCTGTAGATTATTTTTAAACAACTTATATTTGTCGTTTTCTTCCTCGATCGCTTTTCCGTTATGGGGCCCACACATGGTTTACTGCTTGGCGGTAAATACGAATATTCCCAAGCGATCGAATATTCCACGACCAAACGAATATTCCAAACAACAATGAATATTTTATAACCACTTGCTTATTTTGAAATATTTGCGTATTTTACCCATAACTATCCACATTAATCACATCAACCCTTACTATTTCAAAATAATAATTAGAGAAATTAAATTTCATTTATTAATTATTTGGGGTCTTCTGACCTCCCTCCTTATGAAATTTCGTCCTCGAAATTGACATACGATACTACAGTGTTTGAAAAGGTGAGGATACCTCGCTTTCATTTCGTTTTCAACTCGGGTCATTTCCTCTATAGCATGGTTCCTCCACAAGACTTTAACTTGTGGTATGACCTTCGTCGTGGGACATGCTCCTTCTATCAAGATCTTGTGGTACCTCCTCATACGTTAAGTCTTGGCTATCTCGTCGGTTCTAACTTCGATAGCGTGGTTGGGTCTTTCACATATTTCTGAAATACGGATATATGAAACACATTATGAACACGAGACATACTTGGAGAATGTAGCGAGTCTATAGGCTACATTTCCTACTCGGTCGAGAATTTGAAATGGACCGATAAATAAATCGTGGATTGAGCTTTCCTCTCTTCCCAAATCTTGTAACTCCCCTTCCATGGGCAACTTCATGACAATACATGATCCCCCTATACTAAATTCCCGTCCTTTCGATGAAGATCGCATAACTCTTTTGTCGATCTTGTCTTGGTTTGTATCGTTGTCGAATCATTTGGATCTTTTCGGTGAGTCATACGTCTTAACTTTCGGGTCCCAACAATGTTGCTTCACCCACCTCGTCCCAACATCTTTGGAAGCGACATTTTCGTCCATATAATGCTTGAATGGGGCCACACCTATACTTGCACGATAGCTTTGTTGTTGTAGGAGAATTCCACCGATGGTAAATACTTATCCCAAGCGCCCTTGAAGTCTAGGACCACGAGTCTTAATAAATCTTCAAGAGTTTGAATAGTCCTCTACGATTGTCAAAATGGTTTGAGGATGGTATGCGGCCAGATAAATAAATCCGTACCCATAGCTTTTTGCAAGCTAACCCAAAATCTTGAAGTGAATCTTGGGTCGCGATCGAAACTATAGAATCTTGGCATGCCATGCCATGCAACCTCACAATCTCATTTACATACATCTTAGCAAGGCGTTCGAGAGAATAAGTCTCCGTATCGGCAAAAAATGTGCGGACTTGGTTAATCTATCAACAATAACCCAAATAGCATTTATGCCTTGAGAAAGCAAGTGGGAAGACCATGCTTGAAATCCATGGTAATGTGTTCCCACTTCCATTTCGGAATCTCAAGTGGTTCTGATGGTCCCTTAGGCACTTGATGCTCGCCTTTACGTTGACAAGTTAAACATGTTGAGATAAACTTTGCAATCTCTCTCTTCGTATTGTTCCACCAAAATGTATGTCGAAGATCACGATACATTTTAGTACTTCGAGGATGGATTGCAAATGGTGTATTGTGTGCCTCCATCATGATCTTGTACTTCAAATTAGAATCGTTAGGAACTGAAAGTGCAGGTGGACTCGAAGTATTCCTTCTTCATCGATTCTCGCTTAGGAATAGCACCTTCTTGTACTTTCTTCTTCGTATGCATCGGCTCAAGATTCGGTGGCTTGAGCGACCTTAACTTTTTCTATTAAAGTTGGCTCTGTCGTATACTTGACATCATCGCTTTTCGTTCACTGCATATGATCTACTACTACTCAGTAGCGTCGGCTACCACGTTAAACTTTTTCGGGATGGTATTGAATAGTGTGGTCGTAGTCTTTCGATAGCTCGAGCCAGCGTCATTCTTGCGCGTGTTAAGTTCTTTTGAGTGAAGAAATATTTAAGGCTTTTATGGTGCGAATATATCTCCACTTTCTCCCCATAAAGATAGTGCCTCCGGATCTTTAGTGAAAAGCATTGCTTGCTTGACTCTAGATCATGAGTAGGATAATTCCTCTCATATTCTTTAAGTTGTCGCGAGGCATAGGCTATGACTTTCCCATGTTGCATGAGAACACATCTAACCTTTTTGCGAAGCATCATTTGTAGATAACAAATCCATCGTACCGGATGGTATTGTTAGAAACAGTGCGAAATGAGTCTCTCTTAAGCTCTTGGAAACTCTTCTCGCATTCCTCGCTCCATATGAATTTTGTATCCTTTCGAGTCGGATGAGTTAGCGAGTAGCGATTCGAGAAAACCCTTCCACGAATCTCGATAATAACCGGCTAAACCCAAAAAAGCGTCGTCTTGATCCGCAGTCTTGGTTGCTCCCAACTTTGTATTGCTTGATCTTGGCGGGTCAGCGAGATACTCCATGTTTTGACACCACGTGCCCAAGAAATGCTACTTCCTCAAGCGAACTCGCATTTCTTTAACTTAGCATATAGCTTGTTTTCACGAAGCCTTTGTAGTACCCGACTTCAAATGGTGCTCATGATCTTCACGACTTTTGGAATATATGAGGATGTCATGATAAAAACAACAACGAATTGATCAAATATTCCTTGAATACTCGGTTCATCATATCCATGAAAAAGCGCGGGAGCATTAGTCGATCAAAAGACATGACTAGGAATTCATAATGCCGTCTGGAGTTTAAAAGCGGTCTTTGGAATATCCTCGATTCTAATCTTGGTGATGATATCGAGCGAAGATCGATTTTGAAAAGAATTGTGCTCCTTTACTTATTTGGTCAAACAAGTCATCAATACGAGGTAGAGGATACCTATTCTTGATGGTGACATGGTTCGATTCGATAGTCGATACAAAATCGCATACTCGTCTTTCTTTCTTCTTTCTGAATAAAGCAGGAGCACCCCGAGGAGATGTCTTGGGGCGATGAAAGCGATGTCCAACAATTCTGTAGTTGGACCTTTAACTCTGAAGTTCAATAGGAGCCATTCGATATGGGGTTTTAGAAATGGGCTTTGTGCGGGTTCAAGGTCGATAAAAATTCAACTTCACGTTACGGGGGTAGGCAGGGAAGTTCTTGAAATCGTCGGAAAGTTAATAACAACGGGAATATTATTCAATTTTGGCGTGTCTTTATTCAAATCCATAACATGGGCTAAGAAAGCTTGACATCCGTTTTTCAATAAGCGAATAGCTTTATGATTAGATATAGCGGTGATTGATTTTAATGGTTTAGTTGCTTGAATTGAACAACGGGTTGATTAGGAATATGAAAACTATGACCTTACGAAAACAATCAATTTTGGCATGATGAGTAGTTAACGATCAATCCCTAAAATCACATCAAAAGCAAGTATCTTTAAAGAGATAAAGGTCAGACGGGTAAGATAAGGGTGCCAACTTGGATTAGACAAGATTTATAAGCGATGTGGATGTGATGAAAGTTTCTCTAGCGGAGTTTCCACGAGATAGGTCGAAAGTCTAATTTTTTAGGTCGATTTAAGCGTTGAGCACAAGCGGGAGAGATAAATGAATGGGTATGCCGGTATCTAGTAAAGTATAAACTTCACAAGAATTTATAAATAGCTTACCGTGATCACCTCGTTTGGGTTCCTCGCATTTTGACGATCTGACAAAGCGCTCTTCGAGGCAGATTGACTTTGACTTTTACGGGGACGATCTTTTGAGTCAAATCCCCATTGAACTAGGTTTATTCTTCTCTGAGTGCGATCTCGGCGATATGTCCTTCCTTTCCACAATTATAGCATACACAGGCTGTTGTGGGCGGTTTGGTGATATGTCCCTCTTTCCGCATTTATAGCATATAATGGGTGGTCGTTCTCCTCCCTTGGAACCGATTCTTCTTTAACTTTGTCGTCTTCACATAGTCGTTGTTGAATCTCCTCTTTTTAAAATCTCCTCTGACTCGCTTCTTTATTTTCATGGCCATGATTAC
The DNA here is from genome assembly GCA_020205605.1 of Panax ginseng. NCBI lineage: Eukaryota > Viridiplantae > Streptophyta > Magnoliopsida > Apiales > Araliaceae > Panax > Panax ginseng. The sequence continues at coordinate 11,333,906 of CM035150.1, forward strand.
CACGGAGTGGTTACCATTTTGTCCGTCTTTTCTTTTCTCCTTTGGTTATTGTTGTTTTGTTGTTCTTATCTCGGTATGATCTGATTGTGGTACCTCGGTTGGCCGTACTCGTTATCTCGCTCTAACAATTGAGCCACATTAACAACATCTGAATAGAGAGAAAATTTATGAGAGATGAGATCTTGGCGTATCTAGGGTTTCAAACCTCTCGAAACATCCGCGTCATCGTTCCTCATTCTCCACCGAATGAGGTCTGAGCACTGGATAACTCTGCAAACTTCGCCTCGTCTTTGAGACACCGTCGTGTTGTTACTGCTCGGTCTAATAAACTCCACACTTCCTTCGTATAATGAACACTTTCGGGAAAGTATTTGTCATTAAATAGTTCTGAAAGCGTCTCCCGAGACATCTTTGAGTGCAATTTGGATGGAGTGCGCTTCCTGAGACTCCCACCGATGATACGCCTCGCCACGGAACATAAAGGTGGCGAATGGAACCTTCATTTCTCTGTGCATCCCAAGACATCGAATATCTTGGTAATTTGCTTGACCCGTGTTTTACGCCGTGATCGGATCTGGCTTTCCCTTAAATTCTGGTGGTCCCGACTCTTTGAAGCTTGCTTGCATTTTGTGACAACTTGGTGAATTGCTATCATTTCCTCCTATGTTTTGAACACGAGTCTCCTAAATGCGATTTTGCATGAGCGCAAAAAGCTTCTAAACATTCGTCGTTCATCGTCGATCGGTGGTGTTGTTCACGGGAGGAACATTGCCCGACTGTTGCGCGTTCTCCTCGTTGGTGAGTCTGAGGCGTCTCCACGGTCTCATTTCCATTGTTAATATTCTCGATCGACATTCTCAAATCTTTGTCATAAAACAAGGGTTAATTAAAGAAATCAATATATCACATAATATCCTATATCTTGACCAACTATCAAATAAGCTTAGGTAGGACACCTTTAGCGAAGGATTTACTCGTCTCTCCCTCTAGTTCATTCCGATCTCATGGAGATCATATCCTAAGCTACGATACCATTTGTGACACCCCCAAAATAGGTATACATCACCCATTACGAGTTGTCGATACAGTGCGAAACAACTACAACTTTATTATTACAACGGTAAAGCTGTGAGTTTAAATCTGAGATATTGCCATCTAAACAATATCCACATACAAATAAATCCTCATCATAATTATTGATACATTATTTTACAAAAATGGTGAGGACTACTAAACAACTCTCTAAAACCATCATTCCATACCCCAGGCTCGTACTCATTTACATTTCGCTCTCACGAGAAGAAAAATGGAACAAAAAAGGAAAAGGGTGAGCTCACTAGCCCGATAAAGAATATTATGACTAAGATAATCTGAACAAATTATCGTTAGTCTTGACGAGGGAAAAATTTAATAGAATACAATAGACAACAAGTTTTAAATCAATACTACGCATGATGAAAAAATATTAATTCATAGAAGAGTTACGTAGAGGATGAAATCTACTAATATCTATGAATTTAACGATCCATCATCAATATTTTTATCCTGTAACATCAATCGATATATATACGGAATCATATATTCATCCTTGCTTGCTCTGAGGCGAGGACATTCACCGATTAGTCGTGTTCATCTAAACACTTTTGTTCATCTTTTGCTACGGGCCAAAGATATTCATCGAAATCATTCATCTTTTTGCTTCGGGCCAAAGATATTCATCGAAATCATTCATCTTTTTACTCTGGGCCAAAGATATTCAATAATATCATCATTTAAGGCGAGGATGATGAAAAATATATATTTTTTAAAAAAGCGAATCGGTGAAACAAAATGATGAGGATTAAGGATTAAGGATTAGTGCCGTTTTATCCACGTCAAAAATACCTCAAAAATAATCATAGTGGTGTAAAATTCAAGAATGATCAAAACATGGATCTGATCAAAAGCTAGTATCCACAATAGATATTTTAGACGAAAAGAAAAATTTTCATTTTTCGATGAATAGTAGTGTCGTATTAAGTGAATAATCTGTAGTATATCGTGAATAGTCTTTAGTATCGTGAATAGTAACTCAGACACCAAAAGTTCCAAATTTGATAAAAACTTGGATCAATATTTGACATAATGATATTGAAGAAATAATATCATTCTACGAAAAAAAAATATCCACTTACCTCGAAGATCGGTCTTACATTTGGAATCTTTGGATATAGGCTATAACTTGAACTTTCATAGTATAGCAATACTCAAAGTATACTCAAAATACTCACAAGAATAAACTCGATAATATAGAGAGAAAACTTGATTTACGGTGTGATTTTCAATTCTAACCTAAGCACCTATTTATAGGAAAATGCTTAGAACACAAAGCGAGAAAATTTAATAAATTAATATATATTTTTAAATAAATATCTCTCACTTTTTACTATCTGAATTGAATTGACCCTCCTAACCACATGTTAAATGAGTTTCAAAAAAAAAAAAAAAAAAACGTTTTTGTAATAAAAATATTTTAAACTTCAAAAATCAATTATTTGAACTTGAACTTCAATAATTCATAATAAATAGCCCTTTTATCGGAAAATTTGAATCTCGAGTTTTTATAGGAAATTCAATTCTCTACAACTTTGCGAGAAGAAAGTTTTTCCAAATTCCAAGCAGAAATTTGTAAAGAAATCTACAAGCGAGGCGATTTTAGAAATTTATAATCAAATTTCGGTCGATAAATGGGGTCCATGAGCATGTTTAACATGTTTTAAACATTTATTGCAACAAAAATACTCTCTTCCTCCTCGTATACTCATATATCCCACATTTCGTTGTAAAAAAATATCACCATTATTATATTATTAAAAAATATAATATATATATATTTAAATGAATTATTTTATCGAGAAAAAGATAAAATTTCAATTTTCAACAATTGTCACATTAAAAATTTTCTCCATCTATATCCACATAAAATCAATATTTTCCTCATCATATGAATCAATAATTAATTATTCACAAATAATATTACTGAGAATCCTGATATTGAATGACGAGGCGGTTTCAGGAAGAGGGGCTTTCGATAAAATTTCTCCTTCTTGGTGGCTTGATTAGGTGACCAAACCTCTCCTTAAGCGAGAACTTTCTAGACATTGCCAATAATGTTATCTAATAATATTATTAGGATAATATGAATTATTGCCGATAATGAAAAATCTTGTGTAATGACAATTATTGAAACAACGACGATATAAAATATCAATATGACAATTATTGAACCGATAAAATAAAATCTTTGAGCGATAATTCTTTGTAACCATTATTGAGTAGTGCCTTCTTACGTAAAGTCGATAATTGGTGCAATCTGAGTGTCTTCTTGTCTGACAATAGCGTATTCTTGTGTTTTAACCGCAAGGGTATTCAACGATTAATAGCGGTAACAACTTCTGTAGATTATTTTTAAACAACTTATATTTGTCGTTTTCTTCCTCGATCGCTTTTTAGTTATGGGGCCCACACATGTGGCTGCGAATATGGCGTAAATGCGAATATTCCAAGCGATCTGAATATTCCACGACGAAACGAATATTCAAACAACAATGAATATTTTATAACCACTTGCTTATTTTGAAATATTTGCGTATTTTACCCATAACTATCACATTAATCACATCGACCCTTACTATTTCAAAATAATAATTATTAGAAATTAAATTTCATTTATTAATTATTTGGGGTCTTTGATGATTATTCTCGTTATACTTAAGTGTACCTGATTAATGAAAAATCTGAATCACTAAATATGTTTAAAGTTTTCAAGACTGAAGTTGAAAATCAACTTGACCAAAAAATAAAAATAGTGAGATCAAATAGTGGCGGAGAGTATTATGGTAAACACTCCGATACATGTCATAGTCCTGGCTCATTTGCCTTATTTTGTCAAGAAAATGAAATCGTCACTCAGTATACAAAGCCTAGTACACCGCAGTAGAATGGTGTAGTTGAGAGGCGAAATCGTACCCTTATGGATATGGTACGTAGTATGTTATGCAATTCTAGCTTACCTGTGTTTTTGTGGACTGAGGCATTAAAGGCAATTTGTTCATATTTTAAAAGCGGGTTAAGTAGCAAATCATCCTTAACATTCCTTATGAAATTTGGACAGGTAGGAAACCTAGTTTAAAATACTTACGGGCGTGGGGCTATCCAGCCGAGGCTAAGATTTTTAATCCACAAATAAAAAAACTTGACCTAAAACCATTAGTTGCCATTTCATTGGATATCCTGAGAGATCTAAGGGTTTTCGATTTTACTGTCCCTCGCATACCACTAGAATTTTTGAGACTAGGCATGCAGAGTTTTTAGAGAACGGTGATTTAAGTGGGAGTGGTGAGCCTAGAAAAATTGATCTTGAAGAAAATATGTTTTATGTTTCTAATCCTGTAATTCAAGAGGGTGAGGTACAACAACCTCTTATTGAGGCGAATGATGCCCCTGAGATAGCTGAGCCACCACTTAATGTTGAACCTCACATTATTGAAAATCATTCATGAAATTGTGATGCCTTTACGTAGGTCTGAAAGACCTAGAAAGCCTATTAATTTTGATGATTTTATAACATATATTAATGATATTGACTATGATTCAAGTAAGATTAATGATCCTATCTCCTATAAAGAGACCATTACGAGTGCTCAATCAACTCAATGGCTTGAAGCCATGAATGATGAGTTAAAATCAATGGAGCTTAATAACGTTTGGGATCTTGAAGAATTACCAAAAGATTTTAAACCTGTTGGTTGCAAGTGGGTCTATAAGACCAAATTAGATCCTAAAGGGAACGTTGAAAGGTATAAAGCTCGATTGGTTGCTTAGGGTTTCACTCAAAAGGAAAGTGTGGATTATAATGAAACTTTCTCTCTAGTATTCAGGAAAGATTCTTTTAGAATAGTCATGGCTTTAGCATCTCATTATGATTTAGAGTTACATCAGATGGATGTTAAAACTACATTCCTTAATGATAACTTGCATGAGAATGTCTATATGGCACAACCAGAAGATTTTTTAGTTAAAGACAAGGAACATATTGTATGTAGACTTAAGAAGTCCATATATGAGTTAAAACAGACTTCTCGACAATGGTATCTTAAGTTTCATGAGGTAATGAGTAATTTTGAATTTAAGAAAAATATAGTGGATCAATGCATATATATACTTGAAGGTCAGTGGGAGTAAATTTGTTATTTTTATTTTGTATGTTGATGATATACTACTTGGAAGTACTAACTTAAACATGCTGTATGAGACCAAACGTTTCCTTTATGGAAATTTTGATATGAAGGATCTCGGTGAAGCCTCTTATGTTATAAGTATTGAAATTCATCGAGATATGTCTTGCGGGATATTAGGGTTGTCCTAAAGAGCTTATATTGACAAAGTTCTTAACAAATACAACATGCAAAATTGCTCCCCTGATGTCGCACCTATTGTTAAGGGTGACAAATTTGGCTCATATCAATGCCCTAAGAATCAACTTGAACGTGATCAAATGAATCTTATTTCCTATGCTTCTGTGGTTGGGAGTCTTATGTACGCTCAAGTTTGTACACGTCCAGATATAGCGTATGTAACTGGCATGCTTAGACATTTTCAGTCAAATCCAGGTTTAGATCACTGGAAAGCAACCAAAAAATTTTACGCTACTTACAGGATACTAAGGATTTTATGCTTTACATTCAGAAAAACAGATAACATTGAAGTTGTTGGTTATTCTGATTCTAATTTTGCTAAGTGTAAAGACGAAAAGAAATCTACATCAGGGTACATCTTTATGCTTTCAGGAGGCCATATTTCGTGAAAAACTCATAAGTATGAGTTAACTACCACTTCCACGATGATGGCAGAATATGTGGCTTGTTATCATGCTACTTGACACGCCGTATTATTAAGGAATCTTATTTCAGGACTTAAGGTTGTAGATTCCATTTCAAGATCATTAAAAGTATTTTATGATAATGATTCTGCTGTTAGTTTTTCCAATAACACCATTTCGAGTGGTGCTGAACTATACCTCAACACTAAGTACTTATTTGTCAGGGAAAGAGTTGAAGATCAAAACGTTGTCATTAAATATATTAGTACGCATGATATGTTAGCGGATCCACTTACGAAAGGCTTACCACCCAAGCTCTTTTTAGAGCATGTTGCCGGCATGAGTTTAACTAGTAGTCTTAATTAGTAAGTTATTTTGATGTAAGACAACAATTTTGAGTTCGTTGTTTTGAGCTTCACATTATGTTTATGGTTTGCTATTCTCTTTATTGTGCACACTTGAGAACTTGTGAGCAAACGGTACGGTTATGTTTTGGACCATATGAATGAGTTTAATCTATTACCACTTATGTAAACTCTATTCATTCTTGTTATGCTTAATGTTAATCTTTGTTTTAATAAAAGTACTAATTGTGTAACTAATGGGGATCTTGTGTTAATAGTGACACAAAGATTGTATTAATTCGCATTGGTATTTTTATTTGAACAAGATGTAGATATTAAATTAATACTTGGCCAAATTAATGATTTTAAGTATTTTGTTTTGTATATAAATAGTATTTCGGCCAAGAAGGAGAATGTTGGAATATTTTATTCCTTATGTGACCTCTACTATTTATGTAATTATTGGGCTTACATATTGTATTAATTTAATCACTTTATTTATGGGTTTTGGAATTAATTATGTGGCCTATAAATAATATTCTTAATAGTTTTGACATAATGGGCTCTAGGGTTTCATAATCTTGATGGACGATTTTGATCCTTAGCTATTCTATAAATAAAACAGTTAGGGTTTGATCCCAATTGTCGTCTCAAGAATTTTATATACACACCTATACATACATCCTAAGATTGAGAGAGACAATTGAAGATATTCACCCTTAAGCCCAACAGAAGCGTGATACATACAAGATGATTTCTCTCAATTCATGTAAATACTTAATATTATTATGATTATTGATTTTATTTTATTTTATGCAATAACACGTTCCTGTATAATTTATTCAACAAAGTATGATAACCAGAAATTTAAGTTCAAGGTACAGAGGAAAACAAGACAATAGTACATAGGTTTGATGATTCGAGGAAACATGTATCGAGTAAATCTGAAGTACTAATCTTGTCAAAAGCATCTGAATCTCAGTAATTTTACTTGCATCAATTAACAGTGTAGTTTCACCAAGCTTTCAAAAAGGCATACAATTTATAGCCCTAAATATTAGTCAGTAACTCTGCATACTGGATTCATTAAGGATAATATGAGTTCTATCGACCAAGTTCATCTAAACTTAAAAAAATAAAAATAAAAACGCTAATATCACCTGAACCATTTCTAGAATCTAAAGTCCCAAAATCTTGGTGATGATCACTTCAAGAGGATGATGATTGTGTCCTACGCCTTGTCCAGTGGAACCAAGCTCATAGTATATGGAAGCACAATCGGAGTGGCCATAGAGTTTTGCCCCAACATAGAAAGGTTGCATAGCCTTTTCATCTTCACCGTCTCAAAGTCAAACAGGAAGATATTTGTTGAAACCCTCATAAACAACAGCCCATCTTTGAACGATAAAGGATCCATCCATGGAAGCATATCAATGGTAGGCCGGTTTGTAATTTTCTCGTGTACATTATATAGGAACACACGATTTTCTTCCTCCAACTTCTCCATACATATCGAATATTTAAGTGCCCATTGGGATGCAAAATGATCCTGAAGAACCCATAACTGAAGTCCATCTTCAGATATCAAGACATAATGTAGCTGCCCGTCAGATTCACCTATGCACATCTCAGGGATGCTATTGAACTCTTTTAGGGGAAGTGGTACCATAATCAACCAAGATAGCTCATTTTCAATATCGAACATCAAGATTTGGTCACCATCCGTCAGCCAATACAAAATCCCTTTCACAAAGAGGCCTTTGTTTTTAAACAAATTATGATTACACTGGCAAATCTCGACTGATCTCCTCCACGCCCCTGTTCGTGATGAATATATATCAAATGAAAAGAGTGAATCCTCTATCTCAGGATCAGTTTCATGGACTCCAATTACTTTAAAGTTCGTGCAAACATCTATTGGATCACAAAAAGGGTCGAAAGCCAAGGCTAGGCTGTCTCTGATGACAAGTGCAGGAAATGGCACACTAACCCATTCCTTGTTTACAGGGTTGCAAACATAAATCAGTGGGTTTGGAGAAGGGAAGCAACTTCTACAGCAGATTAGACCATTACTTAAGGACTGGATTACAACACTTTCAGGAAGGAAACTAAGGACAGTACGTTGCACATCAGCGCAATCTGTTTCAGCAGGAATGTAGTTAACAGATCTAATTTCAACATTGCACCATTGGAATCTCTCCTGAAAAAAGAAACCAGATGTTGGTTCTGTCCTTTTCAACTGCAACCGGATGAAAGAGCGGTCTGATATAAGGCGATGCCACTCCTTCGAGACACTTTTCAAACCAAGCAATGTCTTCGAAGGCAAACGAGATAACACATCAGTTGGAATATCACTGTTTGCAAACCAGCACTCCATCTCCTATAATTAAGAGAATGCTTCACAAAATTTAAGACCGGTCAGTAGAAAAACAACTGTAAACACTTTCCACCAATTAACATATACATAATGTCAGTAGACCATCAATGTCTACATGATCTTATACATCAATGCCTATGCTTTGAAGCACCTTAATGGACACTTTCCACTAATTACCCCAATGGCAGTAGACCATCAATATCTACATGATCATATAATCAAAATAACTCAACTCAGAAATCAGAATAAAACAAATAACAGAAAGAAACTAAAACCTTTAAGACTAGTCTTTCTCTTCAAACTATAATTACACATGAGCATATAAAGACATGCGCTAAAAGTTATGGCGTTATGCTTATGTTTATTTTTATAAATGCTTATGGTCATGAACCATGGATTTAACTCTAAATTATCTACAAACTTATTATGATGGATGATACCTAATGCATACTGACAAAATTCTAAAGGAGCATAAATATGAAAATCTCAGCTAGATGATAAGTGATAACAAGGTTTAGGCTTTTCGGTCATAATTGTTTTTCCCATTTTGAAACATTCAAACAAATTGTTTCTTAAACTTTTTTTCCTCTCCTCCCTTCCATTTGGATGTGATCATTCTTACCAAAACTAAAAATTGAAAACAGAGTCAGAGGAACAATGAAGAACATTATTAATAACTGACTCTTTAAAAAAAAGAAGTGACAAAAACAAATATCAATCCTTATATATGGGTCAATGATTTGGGTGTTACTATGTACAAATTTATACAATTATGCTTATATATTGCTCAATGATTTTTGTGCTTTTTTGTTAAATTCTTTATTGATTGCTGAAACAGAATAATGCATATCAAAATAAACTTTGTGGCCCTGGCAACCGAACTATATGTAAGTCCGAACAACTAGTCTGGGCATTCCCCTGCTGTGTGAAATGTATGTGTATGTATATATCGTCATCCCATTTAACCCCTATAAGCCTTTAGGCTCTTTATCATACACGCTGCACACACACATAATACATACATCTATATATATGTATGTATAAGCATCATAACAACCTTATTATGAGAGGCAAACATAGTTTTAAGTATCAGAATTCAAAAAGACCAACAATCCAATATGAAAAAAATATAAAATAAATTAAGAAATGTACAGAAAAATTACATCAAAAAGTTCAGATCAAACTGACAAACCTCGATATGAACGAAAATGATTTGATTTTTATGCATTCTATCAGAAGATAACAAAAACCCAATAGAAAAAAGAAAGAAAAAAAATCACGAAACCCAGACCAGAAATTGCATATTTGTAACATAACAATCATCAAAAGAGCCTTTATTTCTTTTCTTTTTTTAAATTATATTTTGGTGGATGCCCACAAAAATTCCCAAATTCAAACAGACATAATAGAAGCATATAAATATGAACAATAGCAGCATTTTTAACTGTTTCATTCTGAAGAAGCCGAAATGTTTTATTCAAGCAACACAAAGAACTGAAGATTGGTAAACTAAAAATTGCATTATTTTGAATAAAGCTAACTTACCAAAACAAACCCTCAAGAGATTTGGGCAGATACATTCAGATTTGAGCACCAAAGCTGATGAAACCCACAAAAAAAATTTCTCTCTCTCTTTCTATCTCATATACATATATATATGTATATGCACCATTGCCCACTAGCCAACAGTACCTGGGTAGCCAATTGTGGTATGCATTTTTGTGGGTCCCACGCTGAATCAATTTTTTTTTAAACGTTTACTTTTTGTTTAATGCTCAAATTTTTTGACTCAAAATATATCTAAAATAATATGTCCAGAAATAAGACAAAAGTAGGGCTTCATGACATATTAATAAAATTAAACTATTTATGGTATCCTTTAAAACGCAATTTAACCAAAAAAAATTTGAGGCAAACATGAAAGTAACACTTAATAGATAGATATTCATCCAATAAATTTACATAAAATTATAATTATGAAATTTATTAATACATGAAATTGGATAAAATTATAAGATGTCTCATTTATTGCACATCTTTTTAAAAGATTACCACTAATACTTATCTACGGAATTATAATAAAAAATTCGAACTTAAATATTTGTAATATATATTATTTTTGTAATAAATAATTAATGTCTAATAAACCTAAAATACTTTATTTCCTAAAGAAAAAATCCTCAAGCTTCCTGTGGTTGGTGGATTTGGAGAGAGATCCGCTCAAATATAAATATTTTTGGTTGAACTTATCAATATACAGATTTTATAAATATATCTATGTAATGGATTTAATGATTTTTTTAAACTTAATTTATTGGGGCTCATAGCCATACTTTTAGTGTCTCCATTTGGTATTATTTCGACGAAATTTAACTACAAATAAAAGATTTATATTCAATTATTAACCATAATCTTTTTGTTTAGCAAGTCGTTTATAGTTGATACTTTTAAAAGTAATGTTAGGAGTCTTAAATTTTAAATATTAAATGAGTCTCAAATGATATAAAATTTTGAAAATATTATGTTATGTTATGTTATAATGACATATCATTCGAGACAAAAAATTTAAAACCCCTTACATCACCCTACTTTTAAATTCTCCATTTGGTATTATTTTGACGGACTTCGACTACATATAATATATATAAACTAAATTATTAATCGTAATATTGACATCAAAACAACAAATTTGTATATGAAAGTTAAATGAATTATCCTTATTTCTTGTCAAAAACAGACAAGTTTTATTCTATAACATGAAAAACTTTTGAATTTTGAAACTTGCATTTTATGTTGGAAATTTAGCTATAAAACGTTGCCGAAATTCTAAAAATAATAATACTCCCTCCGTCACATGATAAAAGTCCTGGTGAACTTTTCACGCATATTAAAAAGATGAATGAAATGACAAAATTATCCATAATAATGTCATTAAATATATAGAGAGAATTAGAATAAGAAAAGTATGAGATATTTAATGCTACGGGTATAATAGGAAAATATGTGTAAAAGTTTGTGATACGTGCTAGGATCATGGGATTACATGAAGAGTGGGTCAAGTAATGTGCAGATTATATGGGATTTGTGGTTACATTATTTAAATAAAGTAGTTCCTATTTTCTAGCTAGATTTTATTTGATTTCAGTTGTTTAATTTGTTTCAGTTGTTGTGGCTGTTATATAAAGCCGTGTCTTTTTTAGAAGGAATATAACTGAGTAAATTCTCTTTTCTTCTGCTGCAATCTTTTCCTCACTTCCTGTCTATTTTTCTCTTTCTCTTACTCTGTTCCTGGTTGCCAAATTCATCTTTATCAGTGGTATCAAAGCATGTTCCAATTATGGATACCCGTGGCAAAACCAATGCTGAGTTCCGCAACGAAGTAAATGACATCCTAGCCAAACACGAGTCAACCTTTGATCAAGTTAATGCTACCTTACAAGTGGTGTTAACTGAGCTCCAAGCACTCCGAACCCCCCATACTAATCCAAGCGACTTAAACCCATTTTGGACGAGATGAGTCCTCTTCCCGCACCAACCAATCCACATCCAACAACCAACAAATATTTTTCTAAATTAGATGAGAGTTGGAGGTTTTGTGTAGACTACCGGGCCTTAAACAACATCACGGTGAAGGATAAGTATCCTATTCCTGTTATTGATGAGCTCCTGGATGAGCTACATGGTGCCAAATATTTTTCTAAATTGGATTTAAGGGCAGGATATCACCAAATCCGGGCATATGACGAAGACATTCCAAAGACCGCTTTCAGAACACATGAAGGGCATTACGAGTTTATTGTGATGCCATTTAGCCTTACAAACGCACCAGCAACATTCCAAAGTCTCATGAATGATCTTTTTCGTCCTTATCTCCGAAAATTTATTTTAGTTTTCTTTGATGATATTCTGATATATTCACAATCTTGGAAGGAACACTTGAAACATTTGCAGGTTGTTTTAAACATACTGTCATCCAACAACTTATATGCCAAGGAGTCAAAATATAAATTTGGAGTCACACAAGTTGATTACTTGGGGCATGTAATTTCGGAGCAAGGGGTAGCCGTTGATCCAACTAAAATAAAGTCAGTTCTTGAATGGCCAACGCCAACAACAGTCAAAGGGGTCCGCGGGTTCCTTGGTTTGGCTGGCTATTACCGAAAGTTCGTTCGCAATTTTGGAAGCATTGTTGCTCCTTTGAACCAGCTCCTATCCAAAGCAGGATTTCAATGGGTGAACATCTTGAAGCTTGACCTTTAACCAACTTAAAAGCGCTTTAACTTCAAATTAGATCCTCTGTCTACGATTTTACACAAAGGTTCGTGGTGGAGTGCGATGCGAGTGGCATCGGAATTGGAGCAATCTTGATGCAAAATGGCAGGCCGATAGCATATTTCAGCGAAGCATTAAAAGGTTCAGCACTAACTTTGTCCACCTATGAGAAAGTGATGATAGCAATTGTTAAAGCAATTAAAAAATGGCGTCCCTATCTACTTGGTAGAACATTCACTGTTCGCACAGACCAAAAGAGCTTGAAGTTTTTATTGGAGCAACGCATCATTACTCCAGCTCAGACCCGATGGCTTCCCAAAATTCTTGGCTATGACTATGAGATTGAATATAAGAAGGGATCGAAAAATTAAGGTGCCGATTCTCTATCTCGTGTAGTAGAATTCTAATTTCTGGCTATATCCATGCCCAATGCAGATTGGTGGTGTACATTGCAAAAAGAAGTCAAAGAAGATCTTTTTTATAAAAGATTAATGGAAGGAAATAAGTCTCAGTTAGTTTCCAAGTTGATTCAAAGAGATGGGGTATGGTTCAAGGATGGAAAGATTTATCTCAGCCCTTCTTCAACCTTAGTTCCACAAATACTTGTCGATAGTCACTCATCACCAACGGGTGGCCATTTTGGCTTCCATAAAACTCTAGCTCGCATCAAACGTAGTTTCCTTTGGACAAATATGAAGCGAGCGGTAAAGGAATTTTTGAAACAGTGTGACACATGCCAGCGTTACAAGTTAGATTGTATGAAGCCGGCAGGATTACTTCAGCCTTTTTCAATTCCAAAGCAGATTTGGACTGATGTTTCAATGGATTTTGTGGAGGGATTGCCACCATCAGATAGGTGCACCGTGATCATGGTAGTGGTTGACAGGATATCCAAATATGCCCATTTTGTGGCCCTTAAACATCCCTTTACAGCCTCAGATGTGGCCAAGGCTTTCATTGCCAACGTAGTTCGACTCCATGGCATGCCCAGCTTTGCATGAGTTCAAGCTACAAGGAACCCAGCTTTGCATGAGTTCAAGCTACCATCCACAGTCGGACGGGAAAACCGAGGTAGTAAATCGAACTCTTGGGCAATATTTGCGATGCTTTGCAGGTGATCAGCCAAGGAAATGGGTAGAATGGCTTGCTTGGGCTGAGTATAGTTATAATACATCCATTCACTCTTCCACAAAGATGACCCCATTTGAAGCAGTATATGGAATTCCACCACCAAGCCTATTAACTTATGTTCCAGGAACAGCTCGTGTCCAAGCCGTTGATGAGTACCTTCAAGACCGTGATACCATACTAAAGGAGCTGCAACATAATTTATCACTTGCCCAGAATCGAATGAAAATTCAAGCTGATCAGCATCGCAGGGAAGTGTCATTTGAAGTTGGGGATTATGTTTTCCTAAAACTACAGCCATATCGACAAACTTCAATTGCATTCCGAAGGTCCATAAAGCTTGCACCTCAGTTTTTTGTGCCATACAAAGTCGTGGAAAAGGTGGGCGAAGTTGCATTAAGATTAAACCTTCCGCCAGATTCTCAAATTCATAATGTTTTTCATGTCAGCCTATTACGTAAGCATATTGGACTTTAACTTTCGGGTTTAGCCAATGGCTTGCCTTAGTCTCGATGATTCTACCATCCTTCCATAACCCGAGACTATACTAGATCGACGAGTCATTACTAAGGGGACGATCGACCCAAGCCGAAATCTTAGTAAAGTGGAAGGAGCACCAAAAGGGCGCCACTTGGGAAAATGAATGGCAATTTTCCAAGTCTTATCCAATTTCATCCTTGAGGACAAGGATCACTCAAAAGGGGAAGGAATGATCGTCTTTAGGATCATGGGATTACATGAAGAGTGGGTCAAGTAATGTGCAGATTATGTGGGATTTGTAGTTACATTATTCAAATAAAGTAGTTCCTATTTTCTAGCTAGATTTTATTTGATTTCAGTTGTTTAATTTGTTTCCGTTGTTGTGGCTGCTATATAAAGCCATGTCGTTTTTAGAAGGAATATAACTGAGTAAATTATCTTTTCTTCTGCTGCAATCTTCTCCTCACTTCCTGTCTATTTTTCTCTTTCTCTTACTCTGTTCCTGGTTGCCAAATTCATCCTTATCAGTTTGGTTATTAAAGGAAAATGGACATTTAACATGAGACTACCTAAAATAGTAATAAGGACTTTTATCATGGGACGGAGGGAGTAGTACCGCTTGAATCGAATGAAAATTTACTCTCTTCTTAAGACAATATTCACCCCTATATAAACTGCATATGATTACAACAAATCCATCTACCAAGATAAGACATGTTCATAAATTAATTTGTATTAAATATTATGTGTAGGATAGTATTTCATTAAAAACTATAATTTGAGAGAGAAAAAAAAATAGTAAACACAAAATTCCTTGAAAGAATAATGGAGCATTCATTTCTTTAGTAAGAATTGTTATGCCAAATAAGAGTTTTCTAATCCTATAAACTATTTACAGGATTCCAAACACCCTTTGAAAATGAGCTTTTTCAATTTAAAAAGACATAAGTCAAATGCACCCTTTCTAAATGTCACATCGGTTCAAACTAGTGACCCAAATTAACCCAATGCATCGATTTAATGTTGCACCCGTTCAAACGAGTGATCAAAGTTAAACTATTACACCGGTTCAACGTTATACATGTACAAACTAATAATCACATTTACCATTGAACCGATATATTTATTGGTTATTAAAATAATATATAATATATTTATTATATAACAACAAAATTCGAAAATATTCAACATTTTATACTCAAAAATAAAATTTTAACCCTTGAATTTGATAGAGCCTATATTAAAAGAGAAAATGGAGATTGATTTAACCAGTTCTTATTTGTCTTCTTTGGCATTTTTCAACGAGCGAATCCAATTAATTTTTTTAGATTATTTCAATTAATAATCATAATAATTAATAATTATTATCACACAAATATGAATAATCTTAGTAAACAATTTATGTTTTTGTGTGATAATGAACAAATATTTCACATCTATATATATAAGGTCCGGATCAGGTAAGGACTCCCTCACGGTATTAAAATACGGACTTTTTTTTTTCTTTTTTTTTTATAAAACAACTAAAAAAAAAGTTTATTATTTAATGGAACTGGAATTTTTTTATAATACAATATTTTAGGTGTGATTTGGATATATATATCAATGAGTCCTTCTATGGGGCATTTTTTGTTGACATTGTTAGCGACATTTTTTTTGTAGTACCTCTCAAAAAATATATAATATTTATTTCAACTGAAATTTTTGTAAAAAATAGTATTTTAGGTGTAATTTAGATACAATTGAAGAAAGCGAGTTATGCAATCGCATAAACCCTATTTCTTGTATGTATCCAAATTACACCTAAAATACTATTTTTACAAAAATTTCGATTTAATAATACTATACATTTTTTGGACGTCTTACACAAAAAAATGTCACTAGAAATATCACTAAAAATGTCCCCTCGACTTATTAATATACCGATTACAAGTAAAATGCAATTTATGATGACTGCTTTTTTGTTATATGTATCCAAATTACACCCAAAAACAACAGATTATAGAAAATTCCGATTTATAAAACATTAAACTTTTTTTTAGTTGTTTTAAAAAAAAAGCCAAAATAAAAATAAAAAAAAAATCCGCATTTTAAGAAAATGCGGGAGCCCTCACCTGATCCTCTCTCTCTCTCCCTCTCTCTCTCTCTCTCTATATATATATATATATATATATATATATATATATATATTTCGGCTCTCTCCAACGAACTGGAGGGAGCGAACTGGCTATAGCGACGATTTTTTCTGTTTATAGCATAAAAAACCAGATTTCTATGTTATAGCGACGAAAAAAATCGTCGCTATAGCCGGTTCGTTATTAGTTCGCTCTTTCCAGTTCGCTGGAGAAACGGACTATATATATACAGTCCGAATCTTAAGCTTACCCCTTCTCTAACATACCTTGCATACCCCCCTTTAGCGATGGACCGGGCGACGTCCGTTTAGGTTTGATCCGTCGTTATATGTTTTTCGTCGCTATATGTTGTCCGTCGCTAAAAGCTAAGACGACGGTTCTATATATAGCGATGAACCGAATCGTCACGTGGTCCATTGTTAAAGGGGGGTATGCAAGGTATGTTATATAAGGGGTAAGCTTAAAATCCGGATCGTATATATATATAACCAGGCAAAACTAGGTGCTTTGGTCATTGGTCTTTGGTACGAGACTAAAATTTGACTACTACTAAAATACCTTTTAAACTCTCTAATTTTATTTTATTAATTTTAAGTTAATTCAAGGAGATAAATCTATATCTATGCAAAAGTATGTAGACAATTAGCCTTCCTAATTGACTCCAAACATAAATAAAAAAATGGCAGAGAGAGCATAAAGTAAAAAACCATCAAGAAAAATAAATATAACTAAGTTTTTTTTGTCATTGGTCTTTAGTATGAGACTAGAATTTGACTACAATGTACTAAAACTGTAAGACCCCAACTTTTATGAATAAAGGTTAATTTTTCTCTAATATTATTTTTGAATATTATGGTGTGGATTTGATATAATGTTATAGTTGTGGATAATATTTACAAATTTTGCAAAGTAAGCAAGTTGTCATAAAATATTCTATTGGTCGGGAAATATTTGTTTTATCAGGGAATATTCGTACGACGGCACAATCATTGGTGGACCCCACAACAGAATTATTGTCGGAGTTAGAAAAGCACGAAATATCTTTTATAAAAATAATGGCAAAAATTTTACCGTTAAGCTGTTGAAATACTCATTGATAAAAGTCTGATGTCTGGCATGGTTGCATAGTAGCACACCATTATTGTCATGATGTTTTGATTATTGATGCTTACGTGAGAAGCCACTCAGTTTTATTCAATAATTGCCGCAGTAATTGTTGCACAGTCTCTTATAGTTTTGATTCAATTATTGTCACATTATCATCTGCATAATATTTTATATTATTAAATCAATAATTGACACGACACAATTATTCATATTATTAGTTAGCATTATTGACAATGTCTAGAAAATTCTGTCGAGGAAAGGGGTTAGGTTATCTAATTGCGCATCAATAAGGATAAATCCTTATCGGAAAGCCCCCTCTTTCCTGGGAATGATTTGGTTGTTAATATTGTGAGCTTATAATATTAATTATTTTGTGGTGGATATTAGTTAAAATTTTTATATAAATGAAGAAATTTAGCATGAGATATTTGTTGAAAGTTTGGCATATTTTATGTGGAATTACAATTATCTTCTCCGATAAACTATTTATTTAAATATATTATAATTGTTCAAATAATAATATTATAATATATATATATATATATATATATATATATATATATATATATATATATATATATATACGGATATGTGAATGCTTTGTATATTTTTGGTGGCTTGAATAAAGGTCAGCAAAGTAGTGTTGCCTAACTTTTGTGGGCCCATAAAGATGGGAGATAATGAATTTGGCAGAGAAAAAAAATGTAAGAGTTAGGCAAGGAATGATTTCCTTATTTTCAAATAATTGGTGGGCCCTCATCCAATCAAAACAAAGGAAGAGTTAGGCATGCTTGTGCAGTAGGTTAGGCGGAGGAAAGAATTTGGCAGAGTTACGCTGATTCAGTTGGTTTTCTCCTCCGTGCTGCACTATAAATAGGGGGTAACCCCTCCTTCCTAAAACACACCACTTCAATATCAGAAATTCTTATTCTATAATATTGTGAGTATTTTCTTGAGTATAAGGATACTTTAAGTTTAGTTTTTTTTTTCTACAATATTTTCTCAGAATAATATCCGATATTCCAGTCAAATCTAGTTTCTACTAAGGTAAAGGATATTATTTTATTTCAATACTAGTAAGAAATATTATTTTCTTTCATACTTCATAGTATGGAAGGGATATTCATATTCCTAAAATTAAACTTATTATGGTAAGTATTGCTTCTATAATTCCTAGAATTAGTAGAATATCCTTGATATTTGCGCTTCATCCAGTATCTTTTCATGAAAATATTATTATGAGCATTCTTAATAAGTTTTAACCTTTTTATGCCAGAGTACTATTCACGAGGTACTATTCCTGACGTATTATTCACGGGGTACTATTCACTCAGGTACTATTCACCTGGGGTACTATTCATGATAAAAATTGATTTCTTTTCGCTCTAAATCATTTTTGATACAATATTATTTTTGAATTTTACTCCACAAAGCAGTATCATGTTGACAATTTGGACATTATTGAATTCTAGATAAATTAAATTATAAATCTTTAGAATTTATCCTTTGCTTACATTTAATTGAATTCGTATATCATTGACATCATCCTCATGTTTATATTGTTATGAAAGTCATCTTTGGCCCGTAGTGCATAGATGAACTGTTAATTGGTATGATTATGACCAGGGATCATTCTGTATAATCATGACCCGTAATGTTACAAATGATGTAGACTATTTATTGAGCTGAGTCTCAGCGATACAATTGATGATAAAATTTTTAAATCATAGAAGATAGTAGATATCATGCTCTACTTGACTCTTCTAATGGATTGCTGGTTCTGCTGCAGTTAAACTTGTTATCTATTATAATCTATCAGTTTAACACTGTTGAAGGTTAACGATAATTTATTCTGCATTATCTTAGTCATAGTATTCTTTACTGGGCTAGTTGAGCTCACCCTTTACTTTCATTTTTTCTTCTTGAAATGAGAATATATTTGGGACTAGTCGGGGAGCGGGAGTGCGGTCCAGATAGGTGGCTATAGTAGTCCTCACTATTATGTGAAATAGTGTGATAATAATTATAATGAGGACTTTATTTGAGTTTGTATACTCTCTACGAGACATTATCCGTGTGGAAACTCTTAGCTACGTTTTGTAGTACTGTATCAAAGAATTTTGTATTTAAATTTTGTACCATGTATTTGGCGACTCAAAATGGGTGATGTATACTTATTTTGGGTGCATCACAGTTGGTATCAAAGCTTAGGGATATGATCCCTGGCTGAGATGTGAGAATAGAACTAGGAGGGGAGAGACGGGAAATTCCTTCGCTAGTATGACCTACCTAAGTTATTTGATATTTAATATTTGGTTGGTCAGAGTATAGGGATAATATGTGACATGTTAATTAACCCTTATTTTGTGACAGTATTTGATAATGGCATCCAAAAATGTTGAGATAAGTAATGAAGCACATGAGACCGTTGAGTCACCAACGATCAATACCCAAGATAATGTGCATCAGGATGACAATAATCCTCATGAAAACAACAACACCGACTAAACAATGAATGATGGGATATTCAGAGGCTTTATGAAATTCATGCAACATCAGGCGAGAGCGACTCCTGTTCAAAATGCAGGTGGAAACACTGGCAACTCTCGGATGGTCACCGCTAAGCAGTTCAAGGAGCTGGGACCACCAGAGTTTTTGAGAGAGCCAAAACCACTTAAGGTGGAGGCGTGGATAAAGCATATCACCAAGATATTTGATGTCTTGGGATGCTTCGAGGAGTAAAAGGTTCTCTTTACCGCCTTCATGTTGCGAGGAGAGGCAGATTACTGGTGGGAATCTGTGAAGCGTACTCAACCTGCCGCATTAAAGATGTCTTGGGAAAGGTTCCAAGAACTGTTCAATGACAAGTACTTTCCCGAAAGTATTTGTCACATGAAAGAAGTGGAGTTCATCAAGCTAGAGCAAAATAATATGACCGTGTCACAGTATGAAGCTAAGTTTGTCGAGTTGTCCCGGTTTGCATCCCACATGGTTGATAATGAGGAGAGAATGATGCGGATGTTTCTAAGAGGTTTGAAACCTGAGATACGTCAATACCTAATTTCTCAAAAACTGTGTTTGTATTCAGATGTTGTAAATAGGGCTCAGTTATTGGAGCGCGATAATGAGTTAACCCAACCAAGAGAGAGCAGCCGACAAATCGATAATACCAGTGGTAGCAGTCATCGAAGCGGTGACAACAAACGAGGAGGGAATCAACATCCCAGAAATGGTAACCACTTCGGTGGTAATCATGGCCAAGATAATAGAAGTGGAAATTTCAAGAAGAGGAGATTCAATAATGATGGAAAGACGTCAGCACCAACACCTGTTATTAAAGAAGGAGAATGACCGCCGGTCGTATGTTACAAATGCGGAGGCGAGGGACACAT